>CM035341.1:14912148-16112148 GCA_020226455.1 Prunus salicina | reverse complement strand
ATAAAGCAAGGTGGAAAATAAGCAAGACGCAGATGAGAAAAAGCATAGAAGAAGAAAAGAGAAGACCTTTCTTGGCCAACATTGTCCCAAATATGAGCTTTGATGACATTTCCATCAATGTTCAAGGTCCTGGTAGCGCATTCAACCCCAATGGTGGACTTGGACTCGAGGTGGTGAACCTGGGAGATTGGCCAGCGGGATGGGAAGGAGAGAAAGGGGTGGGTGTGGGTGGCCGGCTGGTGATGGGTTGAGAATTTTCGTTTTAAAAATTTTCAATTTATTATTATTGTGGTTTTAATAATAATAATAATAAATTAAAATAGTAAGTCACGTGAATGATATGTGACTTTTTAGACGGAGAACCGGATGAAATGTGATAAAATATAACGGCAAGTTGAAATTGGCAATTTGTTTTTGTTCAGATACTAAATTGGCTGATTTTTTAATTTGGATGGTTAATTTCTACAAAGATCATAATTAAGGAGGTAAAACAGTTGAAAATTCAAATAAAATAACTTCTCATCTAATCTAACAATATTTCTCTTTCATATTCAAACCCATATCTCTAACGCGTAAACAATAAATAAAAGAAACATGTGCCACTACGATTATTGTGGAGAGCCTGTCGGGTGTAGCCAGGATGGCGGGGCGGGAAGCGTTTATTAATTTTTTCCTTTTTTTTTTATGACGTAATTTTATTTTAGGTTTTAAAACGGCCTGTGGTAATCTCCAAAAAATAAAAATAAAAAACCCAGTGTGAAAATCATGACAACATATTGGATTATTGAATCTGACAAGGGCCGTTGAGATTGGCTCGCTTGCCTTCCACGCACAAAGCACGTGTAAAGAATAGAAAGAGTGAGCTGGTGAGTTAGATGCGTTTGAGGTTGAGTGGCTACCAAATCTACGGAGTGAATAGGTGAGGACACATGCATTTCTTTCATATCATCATCAACGGATTCAACTCAATCGATAATAGAGGATTAGACTTAATAAGAAGAGGTTGAGCTAACGACCCCACCAGTCCAGTACTAAGAAATGAAATGATAAGCAAAGCATATTCTACCTTTCTAGGTTGCAAATCATATGCTATCTTTTGGCATTTTTTAATTTATATTTAAGTCCCGTTTGAAAATAAATCCCCATAAATTTTCTTAGAGAAAGGGAAATCGAAGATTTATTTGGTAATACCGGGAATATATATATATATATATTTTGCCAAACAGTAAAGAGATTTCATTCATAGATTACGTCATGAGGGGAATACAAATACAAAAGCCACAAGGACCACTCCAACTACCCACAAAGGGGTTGAAACCACTACCCACAAAAGGGTTACAATCATTATCCTTTGTAAGAATTGAAATTATTAATTAAATTAGGATAATATGGTAACTTTACAGTTTTTATATAATAAAAAAATTAAATTTAAAACAAAATCAGATAATGAGTCCTATTGTTATGAAACACAACTACCCATGATCTTATTTAATTTAAATTTATTAAAATTAAAATAAAAAAACCAATTGGCACTCACTCACACGTGTGCCAAGGCTAGTATATATAAAACAAAAGGCAAATAATGGTGAAACATTCAAAATACCTGAAAATACCATTGGTTAATGGAAACATTAAGGATTGAAATTATTCATTAAATGAAGATAATATGGTAAATTTTAAATTTTAAAATAAAAGTAGATTATGGGTCCTATTTTTATGAAACACAACTATTCATTATCTTTTTTAATTCTATAAAAAACAAAAAAGGAAAACCAGTTGGCACAAAAGGGCTAATGACATAAGTGTTTTTTATTTATTTATAAAAATATAATTTTTTAGATTGCTGCTAAACGAACCCTAAAATTAATTGTGTACACATTACTATCAAAGTATTTATTGAATTACTAATTTACCCTAATATAAAATGACCACAAAATAGATTTCTTTTAGACTGCTTTATAAGATTTACATCACGTCTTCATTTCATGTTGGGAAACTAGTCCATGGTGGAGGCTTTTACAAAATAGTGCCAACCTGAAATTTAAATGTTGGCTTGTGCAACGATTTGGTGACTCATCTAAAGAGTTTGTAGAACAAGTTTTGTGGTGTTGTGGGCAATCTGGAATGAGATGAATTCTGTTTTATGGACAGGCAGACTTCGTGAGATGTTGGAAGTGGTTAATTGTGCTATGCAGGTCTTGCACCAATTCAAGGAGCACAACTTTCCTGAGAGCAACTCCGTCGAGGAGCCCAAAGGGCAAATAGATGGAGTTGCTCTAAGGGTGTTGTCTTAGCTCATGCAATAGTAAAATGGGGTAGAACCCCTCGTGGGTTTTTAAAAACTCAATTTTGATGGGGTTTTTTGTGAAACAAACTGGGTTTGCTGCTTTTAAAAGGGTTTTGCTGCTTCTTGGTTTATGATTTTAGTTTTATTAGTGAGATATGTAAACCTAAAATTTTTTAGAGGGCATGAATTCATGTAAAAAGAGAAAATTGGTTTAGGATGTTGTGTGATAGAGTGTATTAAGGTGCACCAAGGATATTTTTGGTAGTAAAATGGGGTGTACTTAGTTAATTTACATTTTAATTAAAATATTAAGATGTACTTAGATCATAGGACGTACTCAATTAATTTTAGAGTTCGTTTAACACTTTTTTTTTTAAGGTCAACATAAGCATTTTATGAATTTTGGTGGTGTTTGTATATTAATGAGGTCAGTGATTTTGATATATATATATATATATATTTTAGGCAATAATTTTAATATATTATAATAATCGACTATGTTATTAATAGAATATTTATATACAAATTTATAAAAAAAACCCAAAATGGGTGTTGAAATTATAAAAAAACCCAAGTACTATTTAAACTTAGAAACACACCCAAAAAGTGTATTAAAATAGTATTTTTTGGGTGTAGTTTTTGGGGGTTTTGAATGTGTGTAATAGTACTTTTTGGGTGTGTTTCTAAGTTTAAATAGTACTTGAGTTTTTTTATAATTTCAACACCCATTTTGGGTTTTTTTATAAAAGCCCCATATTTATAAGGCATATTGGGCCAACTTAATACTAGTACCAATTAAAATTGATTGGGTTGAGCTATAATGAGGGTTTAAAGTGAGGAGGTTATTTGAGGAGGTCAAATCTCACCATCAACAATTGTAAAGAAATCATGGGACTTAAATATTTTAAATATTTTGACAGTCGGATCGGTTTCCTCAAATAACCTCATCACTTTAACTCTTCATTGTAGAAGCTCCCCAACAAAAACCCCCAAACAAAAAAGGAAAATAAAAGGTTTGGGTTGGGTTGGGCCTTAGGATTTATAATTGGGCCAGCTTACTATTACTAATTACAATCTCAAAAAAGAAAAAAGAAAAAGAAAAAGAAAAAAAAGGGTCATTGAAGGGCGCTCATCATTAAGTCGGTATGTGCACCGCACGCTATTCGTCCCTCCAAATCCGAAACTTCGAAACCCACACACACAACTCAAAACAGCAAGCGCTTGCTTTGCTCCCTTGTTTCCTCCTCTCTCACTAGGGGCTAGGGTTAGGGTTAGGGTTTTGCGTGCTTGCTTGCTTGGGGTTCAAACCCTAGCTGCAGCAATGGCCAGGTACAGAAGCCGAAGCAGAAGCTACAGCCCTCGTCGACGCAGCCGGACTCCGCCACGTGGACGCAAGCGATACGACGACGACCCTCGTGATCGCTACCGTGAAAGCAGGTCTTACAGAGACCGTCGCTCACCCGCTCCTTCTGGCCTGCTCGTTCGAAATCTTCCTCTCGATGCCAGGTCTCTCTATGAATGCATATGAATGCATATGTGTGTTCATATGTTTATATATATTTTCGTATTTATGAATTTGGCTTTGTTTATTCAGGATTAGTTATCTTGTTGGCTTTATATGTTTATGTAGTTTATTCTTCAAATGTGGGACTAAATTTGGGTGCTAGTAATGAATTATTGGTTTTGTTTTTGTAATTGTTCATGCTATAATTTTCTATTTATGCGTATGAAATGTGGACAGAGGAGTGAATGTTTCTCTGTGTGTTTGTGTTTTATAATATACACATATATTCGCAGTTCTGACAAATACCAGTATATTTTATAACAATAACTAGATTTTACATGAATATAGAAATAATCCTTCAACAAATTGAGTATATTATGATTATGGTGAGTCCTTTTAACCACAAATTACGGATACATCAATTTTTCCACAACTATACCTGTAAGCTTCTTGTTGTTATAATTATCTTTTACAAAATAATTTATGGTTTATCTAAGTTTTTGCAGGCCGGAAGATCTTAGGATCCCATTTGAGCGATATGGCCCAGTGAAGGATGTGTATCTTCCTAAGAATTACTACACCGGGTATGCCCTTTTTTTATTGTTATACTGTGGATTATGCTAGAGATGTAATGCAATTCTTCTTCTCCAATGAATCTTTGGTGTAAAAGTTGAACTCCTTGAATAGATAATTCTTTAGAAGTGGATATAATTCAGACACTTGTACCATATGAGACATGGTGCCACTATTAAGTTATTTAATTAAGCTGTTCCTATTTGAATATACAGGGAGCCACGGGGCTTTGGGTTTGTGAAGTACCGTTACGCGGAGGATGCGGCTGAAGCAAAGCAACAACTGAACCATTCAGTTATTGGTGGACGTGAGATAAGAATTGTGTTTGCTGAGGAGAATAGAAAAACTCCCCAAGAAATGCGTACAACTACTCGCGTAAGGTACACTGCATTTTGCTTCAATACCACCCATCATTTCATATGTCCCTCTAATTGAAATAAGATATTCATTTCATAAATGTTGATTTTTTTTTTCGTTTCTAAATTTATCAGCAGTGGTCGGTATGGAGGAAGCTCGAGAAGGAGAACTCCACCGAGGTCCCCAAGACGGCAATATCGTTGTCAGTTTGAACTTTCACTTGGCATTTGTTGAATTGCAAACAAGGCTTCTTTTTATCTGACTTCCTTTGTGAAATGATTCTGTTCCCTCTGTTTTTCTGCTAAACTATCATCTTAATTGTTTGGTCACAGCTTACTCGCGGTCACCTTCACCTGTTATGCGTGACTCAAGGTCTGTACCTTATCTCTAGAAGTTGCCATATGCTATTTTTAAATTTGATCAATAGTTATAGGTTTTCAATGCTAATTTTCATGGATGAGTAAACAGTGGCTTCTTCATCATATGGCATGCCGTTGGTGTGTGTAGGCAATAGGGAACAAAAAACAAACAAGTCTATTTAGCTTTGTGTTGGAACTTGTATTGCTGAATTTGTTGATGAGGATTCTATATCTCTCCATCTTAATTTTTTGCCGAGTTTGAACCATATTTTTGTTGGTCATTAATGTAGTTTGATTGAAACCAAAATTAGATATGTGTTTGCAGTTTGGTGGTATTTGTGTCTGTGTTTCCTGCTTCCTAATATCAGTTTTCTTGTACTTCATATTATCTGTTAGAAGTGAAAAAGAGAGATCACATCCTGATTGAAAATTTTCCGAACTCAGTTTTATGTTCACTTACCTGTATCTCCTTTGACATACTTTGTAAACTAATTTTATGGTAATTATAGGAGCTTCTTTACTGAAATTGCAGAATGAGAACTCTTTAGGTACAGAGTCTTCATCTCTTGCATGCATCATGTGTCCAATGAATTGTATAATATCAGCTGGTGGCCTTGTTTGTGCAGATATTAAAGTGAAAAAGGAGACTTTAAAGACATCTGGATTAATAAAGTTTAATGAGAAAAGTGATCATAAAAGTGATGGGCAACTTCTTTACCTTTCTACCAAAGCCTCTCCATAAGTATTATCCATATCCATCATCAACATTCATCCACGAATGGCATTGGGTTTCCTGTTCTTATGACTTCGGTTTGTGAGACTTTCTATGACTGACTGAACTGACAAGCTAAAGTTGGTGTTAGAGATGATTGGGATCATTTATTTATTTTTCCTTCTTATATTAACTGTTAAAGTAAGTTTTTAATAAGAAAATTTGTTAAGTTTGATATCTTGTTTTGCATATACGATCCAGTAAAGAAAGAATATAGAGCTTATAGTTGGCCAAAGAAAGAAATCATCTTCAAAGAAACGAAGCCATCCAAAGTTTTTACCGGTAGAGTATGGTGACATTGTTGAAGGAAAAGATATTATCTGGTATTAGAAAGTTGGGGCAAAGTGAGCTATGAAGTTTCAGATGCTGATCAACCAGTACTAGCCTAACTCTGAGTATTTGGACCAAGTGTTATATTTTTTGTTCAGAACCCTGAAAAGGTTCAGGTAAAGGTCATATTTTGATCAACTAGATTTTGAAGAGGATGTAAGTAGCATTGTGTTATCTAAAAACATATAATTAACTTTCAATTGTTGACCTGTGCCAAAATTACTTTGCTTGAGCACTTCTATTAGCTTATGAATAGGGGAAGCTTTTCTCACTCTTTGGTGAATGGAGATGGTTTTAATTGGTATCTCTTGTCCACATAGAACATATCTTATCTTATTCTCTTGTTGCATTACCAATAATTTTTTTCAAAAAATAAAATAAGTATATTTGTCATTGAAAGGGACCGTGGGGCTAGGGATGATTATCGTTCGCCAGTGCAATCTGGATCAGTTTCACGATCTCCTTCACCACGTGATGGAAGAGACTACAGGAGGTCCCCAAGTCCGCCCGAGAATGGTCGGAGTCCTCGTGATGAAAGAGACTATGCACCCAGCAGATCAAGGAGTCTGAGGGGTAACAGTCGCAGTCCATCAAGGTCTCGTTCGCGATCCTACAGGTAGATGCCTCTTCCATTCTGCACTCATATATTGAATACATAATTTCCAGCCATAATAAGCTTAGCTGTCCAAAGTGGGGCCGAGTATGGTCTTAAATTTAGGGGAAATAGTCTCATATTGCATGAGAGAGATACCCTGCAAATGGATTTTTCTTCTATGGAAACAATATTTACCTCCAAGTTATTATCTTTTATTTTTGGGTTGACTTTATTCTTATGAATCGGTAAATTATTTCTATAATTTGTTCGCTGCTGTCAATTACTTGGGGCTTTGTGCTAGTCATTAGATGATGGTGAAAGTTTTGCCTTTTCGTTTCTTTTAATGCTGAATCTGTTTGTTAGACCAATTAAAAAATACTTTCAATTTTGATTCCTATTAGAATGGATGGTAATGTGCTTGTGTAATGCGGCTGTTGATTAAGGAGGTTCTCTTGAATTGACTTGTGGGTGTGATCCAATTTAGGTGATAATTTCTACAATTTTTGATGTGGAGTCATCCTGACATCCTACGATTCTTCATTATTGGCTAATTGAACTTGTGTTGATGATTTCTACAAAACTTTTTGCTGTGCAGTCCTCGCTGATGCCCGTCACGGTTACATTGCTGTGAATTTGCATCATCTGGTGGTGTTGCTGCTTGAAAGTCTACTATGAGCATTACTAGTTAACTGGATGATATGCTTAGTATTCTGGAAGGTCATGGACGTGTTTGGTAAATATGACTTTTGGACCATATCAGTTTTTGTCTAATGGATTTATTCCATCCACATGTTAGTCAAGTGAGAAGTGTAATTTTTGAACGAGCTTAATGTGAGTTTTCGGTTGCTTTAGTTGACAATAATCTTTTTCTGGACTGCAAAATTCTGCCGGGTAAGAAATTCCATGTGCCTAATTTACGATTGAATGCCCGCATGTGTTTTCCCCCTTTTTCCTTTTTGTTTTGTTGTAACCTTACACTTATTGCCAGCGTCTCTTGTTCATTCCACGCCTTGGTTGGGGAATGTTACTAGGAGGCGGCAACTCGCACAAAATCCTTATTTTTGCATGTGTTAAGTTGTGATTTGTAGAAAGTAGAAATATCTCCTTCAAGAAATGTCTGGTTTGGTAATTACAATACATGTTTACACGAGTGCCTTTTTGTCTTTGAAGTTCAAAGTGAATCATATAAACCCAACAAAAAAATATGTTGCTTATATCGCACGCACTACCAAGGAGGCATAGGGTTGAGACCCAACGGAACCACTAATTGAATCGATCTAAATGACTCAATTACTCTGGGGTTTTATGGTCGAATAACTCAACCTGAAAGTTATGTTTTTCCAAGCAAAAGATGTTCAGGAACCAAAAAAGGTGCCACTTCTGCAATTTGCTTAATGAAATCCCATTATGCCTTTACAGTGGATGCAAGGTACAACAACTCCAATTGCAATAGAAGTAATCAAACATGCTTCAAAAGGGCGAAATTTGGGCATACAAATAGGAAAATAGCTCAGATCTAAAACCAAGATGAATTCGAATTGTACGCAACAATATCTGATCATTGCAAGCTGCCCATCTTATTGTGATCATGGTGGGATAAAAGGGCATGCATGTCCTCATGCCAATGGGCATTTTTTCTCGAATTCATCTTGCTCTTTGCGACATAATTCAAATTCATTTGTATTGTAATACATGCATCCAACATAAGCATCCATCTCTTTCGTGCACCTCTGATGAAGATCTTTCAACCTGCAGGAAGAAATGCCGTGTTTAGAAGGGTAACAAGGAATATGACTTTCTTCTCACCTCTTCAAAAATAGCATACCTCTCTGTGTGTGTACATCTGCACATTTGATGAGAGACCTAAAACTGATTCAAATTTCTCGATGAATTGGTTACCAATCTAATTGTTGGTCAAGGTTTCATAGACATCATGCAATTAACTGGATGATTAAATCACAAAAAATTCCAAATCTGACTTGGTGCAGATAAAAAGATGCATATTTCAATAAGTTGTGAGAGCAGAACGAAAAGATAATGATGATACTTGAAAATTGGTCCACTCAAAGCCTGTTAGTGAGACTATATAATATCTTAGGCCTTGTTTGTTAGGGAGGACTAGACTAGACTAGCAAAATGCCTACATTTCATGTGCGATCAAGGCATAATATGAATATTGTTGTCTAACTTGGAGGATGAAGGAGGACTATTCATAAGAGGTTGATGACTAAAACTTATCCCTCATAATCCCACCAATTTCAAGGGGATTAGGGGGGATAAATTTTAGTCATCAACCTCTTATAGATAGTCCCCATTTTTCCTCCAAGTTAGGCAACATATCCATATTATGCCTTCAATGCACATGAAATGTAGTCATTTTTCTAGTCTAGTCTAGTCCTTCCTACCAAACAAGCCCTTATAGTACTAAGCAAAAGTCTTAGGATGTCTGATACAAATAGAAGACCAGTGGGATTTCCTTATTCATGTTTGGGGAAATACTCACCTGAACTTAAAAGTCAATGGTATTATGGTTTTTTCCGTTTTTGCCTGGAACCTATTAATTGGGATTAGGCTTTTCTACTGGTTCTAGGCCATTGAATAAGTCATGCAAGTTGCTAATATGTAGAGAATGACAACCTCATGATGTCTACAGATATCACCAAGCAATGAACAAATGTTAATTGGAAAGAAATGAATATACGGTCCAGAGAGCCATTCACCGAAAGGATACTATAATGTCATAAAATCCAGTTTCAATCTACTATCTGGGTAGGTTGAATACTTCATAATAGAAACAATATAGGACAATATACAACATTGTCATTCACCATCAGTGTTCTACGGCGAAGTGGTTTTTTATTTCTAAACCTGGAGTAAGGTCACAATTAACAAGGTTTGGAACAAGGATCTGAAATCTGCTGCCAATGAACTTTACAAAGTTGATACAACGAAAAGAAGGGCTAGAGATAGCCTCCTAGTAAGTAACACCTAGATTTATGCTCTCAAAATTTATGGCATTTAGCACAAGTTCTAAAATCTAGGTACCAATAAGCAAGGTATGAATTGAGTGTTTACATGCGGTAGACTCAGCTGTAAAATTAACAAATGAAGAGCATGAACATGTAAGCACAAATTGTGGCATAGCTTCAAATACAAAAGCAGTCAGCTAGACCTCAGTAATTGTGGCATAGCTCTAAATATTTGCTTCGATAGACGGTCATGCGATGGTATAAAGTATAAACATAGATGCACACATTTAACATTTCCATTGCAATAACGCAAGTTTGAGAATTCTCTACAACCCAGAACCCACATTCAGCTCATTGGAGCAACCAAAGTCCCAAATCAGAAAAACCCACAACACAAAAACATTTGAATTCCAAAAGAGTCGACATAAAACCGAAGCATAAGAATCTCAGGGAAATGAAAAAGGAAGCGAATTTGAATTGGCTTACAGGCTAAGAACGCATCGAGTGACTTGGCGACCTTTGTCGAGACACTTCTCAGGGTTCGGATCTTTCTTCTTGCACTTGAGAAAAGCCACGTTCTCGGCTTGGCACTGGAACTGAATGTGCTTCGACGCCGCCGTCAGAACTGCCGATGTTGGGATTGGATCTCCTGCTGCGTCCACTGCGCTGGCCATCTTCACTACCTCCGATCGATTCTGATAAAAATAAAAGATCGAAAATTTGAACTGAACAACGTGAATTTCGAGAAATTGAATTGAGAAAGAAAGCGTAGAATTGGTAAATTTCGTACCTTTTCTTCTCTTTCCTATCGGTTTCTCTGGTTCAATGAGTTTCCTCAGCTGAGTGAGAGAAGGGGGGAGAGGAAATGAGAGTGTTAGGTTATGGTGATAAGAAACACAAACCAGCTAGCTTAGCTGACTCAGGAGTTGGAGGACCAAAAACAAAAAGGTAAGGGTATTTCAGTCCTTTGACACAAATGGTGTCCATTAAAACGGCCGCGTTTCGTTTTGGTTAGGGCTCTTTTCTTCTCTCAACTCCCTGCATCATACTCTCTCTATTTCGGCTTCCTCCTCTCTGACAACTACAAAGGTTTGAACAGTAAGTACTCAATTCTCTCAACCATTTCTAACGAAAAGATTTCCATTATCTGCCTATTTGTTGCTGTTGCTGTTGTTGTTATTTTACTTGTTTGTTTGTTTTGAACTGGGAATGGTTGGAGGCTTGTAATAATGGATAGATGGAAAGGATTAGATTCTTTTTTTTTTGGGTTTTCAATGAATAATATCTTATCTTTAGGGCAAATATGATTTGGGTTTTCTTTTTTGTGTCAGGCGTGTTGAAGATGTTAGTTTAATATGCACATGTAGATAATATATGGATTTTAAGTGGGTTTTCAAAGTTTTTGTTCTTCTCAGTTGCAAAGAGCTTTCTTGATTGATACTATACCTATGTGGCCTCCCTTAAGAATTTCATTTTTAGGGCACAAATTTACACCTGCAAGTATGGTGGCCCTGTGAGTTGTGATAGGTTTTCTGTACTAGGATTACTCACTCTCATTATAAGTTGTTCTGAAATCTTGAAATGGATTTGGATTACAGATGGTTGTTGTTCTTCATCTTGACTAATTTTTCCTTTCTGTTGGGGGCAATATTGAAGGTCATGTGAAGACCAATACCTATTTAGTAATTTTCATGTTTCCTGCAGATGCACATCTTTAGTTTAACACATATTTATCTGCCCACCCTTATTGTGTAGTGAAAGATGCGTTTTTCTGTTAATTTTGATTGGTTCTCTCGTTCTCTTGCTTGAATTAAGGAATGGGTGACAAAAAGAAGAAGGCTACCGTTTTCATCCGACTTGTCTCAGCTGCTGGCACCGGATTTTTCTATGTCAAGAGGAAGCCTACTAAGGTGACAGAGAAGCTTGAGTTCCGAAAATTTGACCCTCGGGTAAATCGTCATGTTCTATTTACGGAGGCAAAAATGAAATGAGCAAACTGTCTGTCCAATATAGATGATTTCATTGCCCCACCTTGTTTTTCTTTCTGTTGTAGACACTTTGTTTTAAGATAGAGACCTAACTCCTAAGAATATGCAGTCGTTATTGGTGGTGTCTATTTTATCTTGATGAAAGTTCGTGCTTTCTCTATCTGAAGTATAATAAGTTCAAATTTTGTTTGGCCATTCAACTGGTCTTATGCTGTTCCAAAACATGGTTGATTGAAATGTTGAGGAGCGTTTGTTAAGAGTTAATATGACGTGGTTTCTTTTTTTGTAAAGTCATCATGCTATCTCCCCCTTGTCTCCTGCATGACCTTATGATCTTTGCCTATTTCAGACCTAAGTTGCTAGTTGTTTGAATTTGAGTTGTTTTCTGGGTCTCAAGGTTTTTGCTTTTGGGCTCCAGTCTTCAGAGTCTTTTTGTTTTTTGTTTTTGGGCCAGACTTAAGTGTTGGAGCTTCATCAACCGAAGTTGATTAGGTTTGGGTGAACAAAAAGTTGGCTAAAACATGGAAAATTTGATGAGATATTTAGTCTTATACCCATTCTTAGCACTAATAATATAGATAAACTCTACACCATTTAATTTCTATAAACAAACCCAAAAAAAATCTAAAATATAACAGCTGGTAATATTGAATTTAATTTTGATTATTAAATTACTTTGATACCCTATTGAGTGTTTTGGGCTTTTTATGAGATTTTGGGGTTGGGTTTGTTTTAAGAAATCAATGACAGTTTTGTAATTTAAAAGAAATTAAAAGTCTTTTTGTTATGTTGTAAATAAGCTTTGAGTGTGTTTCTAAAGTCCATTTCATATAGGTTTTTTTATATTTATAATTTGTGCATCTATATTTGGTATAATAATGAATCACCCAAATTTAATTTGGGTGAAATCGTGATGGTTTATTTTAACGAATGGGCCCTCAATTGATAATGTCATTTTGTCATCTTCTCAATTGGCTGATAATTTTTCGTTCGCTTATTGCTCTTGGAATGTTAGAAGTTGAAGCCTTTTTTCAACAAGCAATTTTCACCTTTTTTTAATGAATTTTGCAGGCCATGGTAACAAATAGCAATGTGTTGTAAATTATTATAATAATATAGTTTCATCAAGGTGTAAGCGGATGTTGGTTAGCTTTAGTCAGAGCAGTGAGTTCGGGTTCTTGCACCCAAATTTGAATTCACCTTTCTATAAATTAGATTAAATTATAGTAATTTAGACTAAAACGTTTACTAAATTTCCGTGATAAAATGATCCGTATCTAACATGCGTGTAGAAGCAGCCAAAACAGCATTTTTGATACCTACCTGTCTACATCCAATGAATGATTCTCTTAGGCTGACCACTGCTAGGATTGTCCCGGTGTAGTTTTTTTTTTCCTGATTTTTCTTGGGCTTCGGCCCTCCTTGTAATCCAAAAAAAGAAAAAAAAAAGAGATCCCATTGAAGGCATTAAACAGAGACGTTCATATTCCTACCTTAAATTCGATATGTTAAAGCAGATATGGATTAGGTTTGTGTGTGTTGTACACTCGAGTTTGATTATGGGAGATTCACTATAAAATCAATATAGGAGCTCAAATTATAAAAAAACCTATATGAAATGGACTTTAGAAACACACCAAAGTTCATTTACAACATAACAAAAAGGTTTGTAACTTCTTTTAAATTACAAAACTGTCATTGATTTCTTAAAACAAACTCAACCCAAAAACCTCATAAAAAAGCCCAAAACACTTAATGGGGCATTAAAGTAATTTAATAATTAAAATGAAATTCAATAGGACCATCTGTCATTTTTTGGGTATGTTTATAGAAATTAAATGGTGTAGTGTTTATTTATATTTTAGTGCCAATAATGAGTATTTGACTAAATATCTCTTTGATTATTGTCTTCGGCTTGGCGACAGAAATCTTCCAACACCATAAAACCCAATTGCACATAAACATCTAGGGTTTGGGATTGTAGCTGTGTGGCATTGCAGTGGCCGTGCAGCGTGGCGGTGGGTGGTGGTGTTGTGATCCTTTTGATTTGGGATCACGTAAGATAACAATTTGTATTGAATTGTGGTACCACATCATCATGCTAATACGTCGTGTAGTGATCTCATTTCAACTTTTAGTAAATACATTTTTTGAGATACTAAACAACAGTCACGTGAACAACTCAGTCTATCATTTATTTATAATAAACGGTATTTTTCACAAATTCGTTGTGACTAAACAACACTCACGTAACAATTGAGTTTAGCACTAATCTATATAATATAACGTATTTTCCACAAATTCGTTGCGACTAACCCTAACATTCCTCTTTAATATAACGGTATTACACAAATTTTCTTGTTAATAGCTGTTGGGGACCAGTAATGGGCAGTTTTTTTCAAGATAGTAATATATTAGTATTTAATTATTAAATTAAAATGGATGACGTTGCAAAATAATGCGACTGCCACGTCAGTGAGTGACCACCAATTGGAAAATGTTTTTTTGTGTATTGCTGTATTCATATCTATCATCAACCTATCTTTCTGTGATTTTTTGTGACGTGGCCCAATGAATGAGCACATGCACACTTGCTGGTAAAAGAATTAGAGGTATGGATAGAAAAGTAAACAAGTTTAAGCTGTTTAGGCCATTTTTGATCTTTGAAAGCTCTTAATTTCCATTGAGTCGTAGACACTATTTCACCATCAGCCACTCATCATTCACACTAACGCGTATTTCAGTCCTCTCTCTCTCTCTCTCTCTCTCTCTCTCTCTCTCTCTCTCTCTCTATTTATTTATTCAATTCCCCACTGACACTACCACCATTTTCACCCAGCACTTCCTCTCAGTGGGAAAACTCTCAGGCCTGAATTTCTTAATAACCCTTTTCTGGGTTCTTCTTCATTTCACTTCTAATTACAATTTTGAAGTTGTTCAGCTCTCCTTGAAGTTCTTCTACATGCAATGGCTCTTTGTACATCCTCATTTCCTGCACATATCAACCGGCCAACAACACATTCAGATGCTCAGAAATCCTCCTCTTTGTTGTTTTCCCATTTCTCTTGGGGAACAGTTCTGCCATGCCAATCTCAGCACAAGCTCAATCAGGTTAGAAAGTCTGCATCTTTCTTGTACAATTTAAGAAGAGGAACTCATTGCATGGCTGAAATGATTTAAGGAGGAACTGGGTTTTGTTTACTATGTCAATTTCATATTTCAGCACCTCTGAAAAACTGAACAGAACAAAAGTTTTTGCTGAAAGATAAGGGCTTTTTTGTTCTCATTTGGAACACACAGGTCATGAGGAAAAGGCCAGCTGGGATTTGTGCGTCACTGTCAGAGAGTGGGGAGTATCACTCACAGAGACCACCCACTCCTCTCTTGGACACCATAAACTATCCAATTCACATGAAAAATCTTTCTGTCAAGGTACATATCCGAAGGCCTATTACTAACTGATACTTTTTTGAATATCTTTTTTAATTTTTATATCCGGAAGAGCTTCAAATCTTTGCATAGCTTTAATTTGATCTTTTTTTCTTATGCTGATTGTGAATTCAGGAGCTTAAACAACTAGCAGATGAGCTGAGGTCTGATGTCATCTTCAATGTTTCTAAAACTGGAGGTCACCTGGGCTCAAGCCTTGGTGTTGTGGAGCTCACTGTGGCTCTTCATTATGTCTTCAATACTCCTCAAGATAGGATCTTATGGGATGTTGGTCATCAGGTTTCAATCTCATCTTCTTTGGTTCCTCAAGCTTGTAAACATATTGATCCTACGAATATTTGATTGTAAGTTTTTGTTTTGATTTATGTAGTCGTACCCACACAAAATCTTGACTGGGAGGAGAGATAAGATGCACACTATGAGGCAGACAAATGGGTTAGCTGGCTTCACTAAGCGCTCTGAGAGTGAATATGATTGCTTTGGCACTGGTCACAGTTCTACCACTATCTCAGCAGGCTTGGGTAATTTCTTCTTCTGCACCGTTTTGAAAGCTTTTTTTACCTTAACAGTATTCTTGTTTCGGTTATAAAATGATTTTATGATTAGAATCTAGAATTATGATCTGAGCTAAAAGATTTCCATTTAACATCTTTCCTTATCTTATTGAAGACAGTTTCTTATAGAACTAATTAAAAACCTGTTTAAGAATAATTCTGTTATTGTGTAAATGAAAGAAATCAGCTTCCTTTGACAATATTTTTGTGTAACTGTTTGTGGGATCCTGATGATACACTTGCATCTTATGTTATGGAAAATGTTTATTATATTATCACGTTGGCTTTTTCTATATATGAATGATCCAATTGACTTCTATTTAATTTCTAAAGTTACAGTCTTGATTAAAATTCTTAGATCACAACATTGATTTCTCTCTTTGGTTTTAACCTTTGGGATGTTAATCAACACACAGGGATGGCGGTGGGAAGGGATCTAAAGGGTGGAAATAATCATGTGGTTGCTATAATAGGTGATGGTGCTATGACAGCAGGGCAAGCTTACGAAGCCATGAACAATGCTGGGTACCTCGATTCTGACATGATTATAATTCTGAATGACAATAAACAGGTTTCGTTACCTACTGCCAGTCTTGATGGACCCATACCTCCAGTAGGAGCTTTGAGTAGTGCTCTCAGTAGGTTGCAATCAAACAGGCCACTCAGAGAATTAAGAGAGGTTGCCAAAGTAAGTAATCTGAATTCAGAACAGAATTAAGCATAAAGAAAGCACAACATTTTTAAAATCTGGTGAGTCTGAATGTGGTTCAACTTTCATTTGAGTTTGTTGCAGGGAGTTACCAAACAAATTGGTGGTCCGGTGCATAATCTGGCAGCAAAAGTTGATGAGTATGCTCGTGGAATGATCAGTGGTACTGGTTCATCACTATTTGAAGAGCTTGGACTATATTATATTGGTCCAGTCGATGGTCACAACATAGATGATCTTATTGCCATTCTCAAAGAGGTTAAAAGTACCAAAACAACAGGTCCTGTCCTGATCCACCTTATCACTGAGAAAGGCCGGGGATATCCATATGCAGAGAAAGCTGCAGACAAGTACCATGGTAAATATGGAATTTCGTTGAATTATTTCCAAAATTGATCCATCTCATTCGCTCAAGATGCTATGCAAGGAAAACTGATAATCTTTAATGCAGTTAAAAAGATCTCACTGATGTGGTCTGCATATGCCTTATCTCAATCCATCAAGGACATTTAAGTAGTTTTGCTTTCGCTTTTGCTTTTGCAGGAGTGGCCAAGTTTGATCCTGCAACCGGAAAGCAATTCAAAGCCAGTGTTAGTACACAGTCTTACACAACATACTTTGCAGAGGCTTTGATTGCAGAAGCTGAAGCGGACAAAGATATTGTAGCAATCCATGCTGCAATGGGAGGTGGAACAGGCTTGAATCTCTTCCTCCGCCGTTTTCCAACAAGATGCTTTGATGTTGGAATAGCAGAGCAGCATGCGGTTACTTTTGCTGCAGGTCTGGCCTGTGAAGGCCTAAAACCTTTCTGTGCAATTTACTCGTCTTTTTTGCAGAGGGCTTATGACCAGGCAAGCTAATAGCTTCTTCCATATACGTCTTCCCCCATCATTATCTTCTTTTGAAATTTTATATGTTGCTATTCTTTTATAGTCATAACATTACTGAAAGAGTGTGCAAACTCAAAGGTTGTATTCTCTGGGTTCATGCCACAGGTGGTACATGATGTAGATTTGCAGAAGCTGCCTGTGAGATTTGCCATGGACCGAGCTGGACTGGTTGGAGCTGATGGTCCCACGCATTGTGGGTCTTTTGATGTCACTTTTATGGCATGCCTGCCTAACATGGTGGTGATGGCTCCTTCTGATGAGGCAGAGCTTTTCCATATGGTAGCCACGGCTGCGGCCATAGATGACCGACCAAGTTGTTTCCGATACCCAAGAGGAAATGGGGTTGGTGTTCAACTGCCGACAGGGAATAAAGGCACTCCTCTTGAGGTGACTTTCAACAGTCTCTACTTCTATGTATCTCCATAGTGGTGGAAAGTCTCAATAGTATTTTACAAGATAATTAAATGTTTGGTAATTCATCTACAGGTAGGAAAAGGCAGAATATTGATGGAAGGGGAAAGAGTGGCACTTTTGGGATATGGAGCAGCAGTTCAGAGCTGTTTGGCTGCATCCTCTTTGGTTGAATCCCATGGCTTGCGCCTAACAGTTGCTGATGCACGGTTTTGCAAACCACTGGATCGTGCTCTAATTCGCAGCCTTGCAAAATCACATGAGTTTTTGATTACAGTGGAAGAGGGATCCATTGGAGGGTTCGGATCTCACGTTGCTCAGTTCCTGGCCCTTGATGGCCTTCTTGACGGCAAACTTAAGGTATGAATTTATTGTTACGATGTATGACGTTTAATTGACTCTTGCATTAACATTGAACTCCTCAGCTACTGGTAAACAAACCTCACTTTGATGTTCTATAACTTGCAGTGGAGACCGCTGGTTCTTCCTGACAGGTACATTGACCATGGTTCCCCTGCTGATCAATTGGTCGAAGCCGGGCTCACCCCTTCTCATATTGCAGCAACAGTATTCAACGTACTTGGACAAACAAGAGAGGCATTGAAGATAATGTCATGAAGGGAAACTAAAGAGTTCCTTTTTTCACTGTATACAAAACCAAAACTGTAATGATTTATATTTAGTTTCCCCATCTGTATAAAGTAGCATATTTGAGCCAAAGAGTGGCATTAGCTGAAGGCAACCTAACCAATCCAGTACATCAATTACCAGCTCAAACTAGTTGAGTTCCCAGAGATTTTAGCATGTCCTATAAATGCAAGAATTGATTTGTAGACTAGAACAAAGCTTTTGAAGTCTTTTTCATGTTTGCAATTCCAATTCTGAGTTGCCAAGCACTTGGTTACCTCATTGCTGAACCATTATGCCAGTAAACAAAAGCTAGATCTGCAAAATATTATTGAAGGACACTGGAAAGAGAGGAACAAGGGTGGAAAAATTGTTTATTTTTCTGGTATATGATATAATGCTGGCTGCTTCTTGTTGACGGGTGAATGTGAATGGTGCATGTATCATGGTGCTTATTTTTTGATAAAGTACTACAAATGTTTGAGATATGATCAACTCTGCAATCTGTAAAATCTGTCACAACCAAGAGGTTGGTGGGTCGGTGCTGAAAATTTCACATGCATTGCATTTGTCATAATGCATCCCATTGTACTCAGATGCTGACACTTTGAGAGAGGAGAGAGAGAAGAGAGAGAGATGAGGTTGTGGAATTGTTTGTTTTAAAGTCAAGAGCCAAAGCCAAAGTGGGGCACTAGAAAGAAAGATGTCAATTCCATATAGGCTTTGGCACAAGACAACATTCCATAAGTATGCAGGAGGAGACTAGTTAGTGGTGAGTGGTGTGAAACCACATTTTATTAGTACTTTTCATGCCTTGCCAAAGCAAGCACATACATACCCAACTGATAAAACGAAATATATATCCCCACCTCTCCAATTATAAGTCATGAGTAGACATATCTCCAAAACAGTTAGTCAAAAAAAATAGAAAGAGTTAGGCCACATTGCCTTATTCATCAGAAAATGAAAGCAAATAATACAAAATTGAGAAAGGCCACCTTATATGGAAACCAACCACCGATGCATTATTTCACCTTATGTCCTGCAAACAAATTATTGCCCATCTCAATATTAAATAAACAGAATGATTTTTGTGCCTAAAAAAAACCCTTGGATGAATGGAATGGCTTTTTTCATCCATCCGTCATAAGTGCGGATGCGAGACCCACAAATAGAGCCTCACATCTTACACTTCAAAAAATTTATAAATTTTATGTTATTTCTGTGGGAGACGGACGGACGTAAGCATGATAAATTTTGAACTTTTATTACATTATGCAACAAGCATTAGGGTTCTCGTCACTAAACATCATTAGAATATCACTATCTTCGCAGCAGTAAAAAAAATGTGGATAAACATTTGGTTTTGCCAAATTGCCTTCATCAGACGCATCGTTTGGATTTTCTTCCTTGTCAACCACAATCTCTACTTTCTTGCCTGTCTTCTTCCTCAGTTTCTTCAAAACCTTTTGTGGGTCCATCTTCCCTGTCACAACAACCTTGTGCTTGTTCATGTCTGTCGTAAACTTCTCCACCCCTAATGAATTAACCCACAAACTTAAATAAGCAAAATACAATTAAAAATAATAATCATATGTTTAAGAAGAGATGAAGATCGAATTGTACAAGTAATTTACCTTTGAGTTTGGACAGAGTTTTAGCAACGGTTCTTTCACATGCATTACAGTGCATTGAGACGTTGAATTCTGCCACAATTACCTAAATATATATAATTAAGAAATGTAATAATTAATTTTGTAATTTTGAGTTTGGATTTTAATGGTGAAATAATTGGAAATATAGAATCTTACTTTGGCTTCTTGATCATTTTTCTTCTTCTTCTTTCCCATTGACAGTGTTGGTGAGGAGGAGGCACAACATGCAAATTAACCATGCAGGGGGAAATTAAGGGAAACGATATTGCCTTTGGCCTTTGAGAGAGAAGGCAGTTCGGTAAATATTTTTTTGCACGTGAGTGAGTTTGGTAAAAGCGGTTAATATTAATTTTGGTGATGGCCAATTACGGACATGCCCCTCTTCCTTGGTCGGGAAAATCTCTTCGCCCTGGTGGTCATACAACCGCTAAATTCTCTTTGCAAATTAAAATTGCGCCACATCAACACATATATTGAGCATATTGCTTACTACCTTTCTAATAAAGGTGGGCTCTAGTCTAATATATATGGGACGTACATATATTAGAGATGTAGTCACCAATACGATCAGTAAATATAGTACAAATAGCGTCATTTGAATCAAAATACCTCTATGCATCCATTCTCGAAACTATAAATATACCCTTTTGAAGGATGTTTATTTTATTCAGTTCGATCGAGTGGTACAGCTTTTTGCTGAGTTGCAAACACCAAGCCCCTACCTATTTATTCCCATTAGAAAAAAGAAAAAAAAGCAAACTATATGATATTACAGGGGTGACAATTAATAATAGACCATATAATTAATGAAGATATCTTAATCTTAATTAGCTGCATTAACAACCCTGCAATTCTTCCTAATCTCTCCATCATCCCGGGCACCTTTTTTGACTCCAATGGCACCCATTTTCTTCATTGAAAGCCCAAAGTTAGCCATGAAAGCATGGAACCCTTGAAAGTTTTTTACAACTCTAGCCGAACGTGGGTCAGTGAGTAGGGCTGCATCTGATCTCAAGAGCCCTTTGTTGTGCCTCAAACCCACAAAGTAATGGCTGTCAAAGGAAACTGAGCTGTTGGCGTCCAATGCCACTGCGACCGCCGGGTTAGGTGGGGTGGTGCATTGCGTTCTCAAGAACTGTGCGTATTCTGGATCAAGTGAAGGGTCGGCGTCACCTTTGCCTGTCGCATTCAGTCTCCTTTGAAATACAGCGCAATGTGCCACTCCAATTGTATGTGCCCCTACAAAATTTTGAAAATAACTTTCTCTTGTCAGACAGTCTGATCAGTTAATTTAAACCATTAACGAGATAGATTCTTATATGAACGCGGAATTCAGATTCTTATATCCCTCTAGCTTGTTATATAACTTATATATATACCTGATAAGGCAACAAGATCTATGATGTTTAGGCCAAGACCAGCAAATTGCTGTTGGAGGGTGGTGAAGTTCGCATTTCCGGAGGGCAAGTCCCTTGAAGCCTCTGAGGCAAGTGAGACTCTTCCATCTTTTCTGCCAGTCAAAACCTGCCACATGGGCCGCCCAAACTGCACAAGCGCCATGAAGGATATGAAATCTTACAAGAAAAGGAAGACGGAGAAAAAAATAATTTGTGTGGATTCATAACACTACATGATATATATATATATATATATATATATATATATATATATGTTTTCATAACTGTGCACTTAAATGTATTTTTTTTCTTCATAAAATTAGAAATGATTTTAGTGTGCATGGCACGTACTTGGTAAGAAACTGCATCCCTGGCAGCCAAGGCAACAATATCAGCACATGAGACGATGTCAGGACATTCTTCCTCTAATTTGGTTTTGATTTCATCAATAACATCATAACCTCCAATGGACCTGTTTGGTATTGCATCCTTTTCCGTCGTGTTGTTGCCACGCGTTGAGTCTATCAATATTGATGCATCACATCCCTACAAACAAACAACATAAATATGCATGCGTTAGGAAAAATTAATGAAGGGTGCATGATAGGTCATTGTGAACCGTAGATTAAATTGGCCGTCCGCTAAAATCAATTCAATCAACAACGTTAAGAGACGTCACATCCGTACAAATTAGTATATAATTAGTGAGGTGTATTATCTATTTAAAAGTGTTAATGATGTATAAATTGAGTGCTTAAAATTAATTATACCCTAACAAAGCAATCATGGTAGTGGAGCCTTAGAAGCTTGGCTGCCAAGGTAGGATTTGCTGCAACCTTGCTCCATGTAATGCTCCTCACTATTCTTCCAATTTGAGGGCAACTCTTGCGATAGAACGCCGGGCTCAGGACGCGTCCATTGCAAACACTAACAACCTCTATGAGCACAAGAAGAGAAACAAACACAACATTTAAATTGACAAGCCTCATGATTTCGAGTATGGTCTTGCAGGAAGCAATGCCAATGTTTGTTTTCTGCTAGCTGAATGAATATGCAATCTCAAAAGCAGAGACTCTATATATAGTAGTCGCAAACCCACTTTCGAAGTTGATTCTTGGTTTCCTTGTGCTATATAATTAATCCATTAAAAACCTATTTGAATGTTTCTCTTTTCCAAGGGTAATGCTCTTCATTATATATTTTGAATAATTGAAGTATATGATTGGCTAAGTCAACTCTAATTAATCATTTGCGCCTTGCTTCATTGAACCAAGGCTTTGACCAAAAGAAATGGGTTACCTATTAATGAGTATAAGAATTTGTGTATAGTTCAATACTAACGCATAAGGAGTAAAAAAAATATCTAGGTTCCACATTGAAATCTATATATAATCCAATACTTGAAAAATCTCGGAAGTAGATTGATTAGAAAAGAGCAGTTGATCTTGTACTCATTCCTTCTCTTCTATATTCCTAACTTCCTCGATTCATGAAGTGAACATGAGCGCAAATGTCTTAATGAGTTTGACATTTGCAATTATTAATTTACATTACTACATGATATTGAACTTAGTTAGGTGGCAAAATTTCAATGTTTCAACGTAGTTCAAGGTATATACCTTGCTTCTTGCATATAATTAAGTACATGATTTTGCACGTCCCTAGATCGACTATCTTGGTTGTCTTCTGTTGTTGCCTTACAGAAGACATAACATACATGATTGCTGGTAATGGCATAGTGATACTAATTAATTATACAAATATATATAATTAATTTCAGTGTATGTTTTTGGAGAGATCTGTGCACAAATGATGGAGAGTAAAAATAAAGCAAATGGTTGGGCGTTTCAGTTTCAGATAAACCTGGACGGCCATAACTATTATATTATAAGGACAGCTTGTTTTTTTTTTCCCATGTTCACACTTCCATTTGAACAAGGATCCACTAAAATCTGGAAATTAATTTTGCGATACCATGCAATTTGGTATATAATCAATTTACTCTTTTAGGATTCAAAGGGTTTACGAATTTCATGGGACTTTTATACCAACAAATTTTCTTTTATTCATGAGGGTCGAACCTTAAATTTTCTCAAATTAAATGAAGATAGCTACCATGAAAACCAAATAATAGTCAATTAATTTAAGTTAATTACTCTTGTGATGTTTTTCTTTTACTTCCGCAGTGGCCGCATTGCTTCTGGGGAAGATATAGATGCCGCCAAAGCATACATCATAGATTGAACTCCAAATCTCACTTTCATTCAAAGCATAATATATGCAGGGGGCTCTCTTTGGTTTGAGGATATATAGCTTCCGAATAATCAAACCTTCGAGAACTTTGTTTATTTTTTTGGATGACGCCTGAGAAAAGCTAAGCCTCCAATAAATGTTCAACCAAAAGGTAAGAGTAGTGCATAAAACTCTATCCAAAACACAATGGCAAGGATACATCTTTCTTAATTGGACATATATAATCACAGTTACATAGATCACTGATGAAAGCTCCAGAAAGGGCTTGCAAACACACCTTAAGACATTTTCTTTATATCTTTAACACAAAACTTAAATTATGTATGCTTCTAAAGCCTAAGACTAATGACAAAGGATGACGAAATCTCAACCGAAAACTTGATAAAACAATTGATCGTAGTGAGTTACTGGACCGTCTCTCAAAATCTTAACAATATCTAACTGTAATCTCTCATGCATCTTTAGACGAAACTTAAATTATGTCTCTAATAATTAAGAAAGACAGAGGAGGTATATAATCAAAAGTAATTACAAATTAAGGACTTGATGATGGGTACCCTACTGCCATGCAAGTCTCCCAAAAGAGCCTATCCTCCTCCATCTCATCCATGCTGTTGTTAACATGACAAACCATCTTTGATTCCACTTCTTCTTCTTCATCTTCCTCATAACCTGAGCCTGCATCTGACTGCAGCCACACCTTGCTACTACACCGACTCTGCTGACGCTCTTCGGCATCCTTACGGTAACTATCAAGAGCCTCACAAGCACCAAATGCATGATCACTAAGTGTGCCATAGCTGCATGACTCTGCATCCTCAGCTTCAAGTGCTATTTCTATTTTAGAGCTGTTGTTTGCATTCAGAAGGCCAGTGCGATGATCTGCCTCTGAATCTGCACTGCCTTCCCATAGAAAGAAGCAAGACACATCAACAAAACCCTCCTTGCAATCCATAATCTTCACTGCTTTTTCATTGAATTGAATATTAACTCTGTGGTGGTTAAATTTAGGTGGGTTTTGATCTTTGCCTATATAATGCTTCTTTCTTATAGGGCCATGGTTCAAAAACTCTTTTTTTTTTTCTTTTCCTTGTTTGTTGATGCAACAGTGACAAAACGCACTTCTCACTCCTATTTGGTCAAAATGTGGTAGGTTCTCGCTTGACATTCCAATTTGGTGGTGGGTTCTGTCATCCATCCACTCATCTTTCCCAAACTGTTCATTTTGGATATTTAAAAAAAAAAAAAAAAATCTTGCACATAAGATTTTGGATTTCTCTTTCCATTGTCAATTAATTTTAAATCTAATCAAATTGTTGACTGCATGATATCATTCATTCGTGCAGATAAGTCTTACTTATGTGAAAAATGTAATAAATAATGTGATCGATAAATATGATACATGACATTTATTATTGATTAATCGATATCGGTCAAGACACTAATAAATAGCTACAGAACAAAGGACTCATGTTCATGATTATTTTTAAAGTGGGTTTGATAATCCCAATTTTTTTTTTTTTGGTTTGGATAAATTGATAACCAATCCCAATTTGTTTTTTTTGGGGATAAATTGATAATCAATTTAATGGTTCATTATCTAACTAGCTAACCTACTACCTAAGCTCAGGCCCTAATTTCCATTAGCACAAAAGTAAATTATAGATGATTGAAAACGCACTGCCAAATCTTGGGGTACGCCGACAAGCATTCAAGTGTTCAGACTCCTGTTTTCAGTGTCAAGCTACCACGCGTTCATTTGATCTTTTAGATATTGTTTTTAAGTTCAGGACGTGTTGTTTCTTACATCTTCAAGATATCGTGTGGCTTTAAATTTATGAGGTTGGTAAGTGACTAGTTTTATTGACTACTTGACAAAATTTTAGCCACTCAATTTCCAATTTCATTTTAGCGCATTACAAAGTCACTGCACATTATGAGTTGTACAAAAACAAGTCACGTGAGGAGAGAGGTAGAGACAACCTGTGCATACAACCAGGGCATACAAGTTTTTCTCCTTTAATAGTAGCAATTCTCAAAGCAACAGTCAGGTTGATTGAACACCCTGAATTTATTTACAGAGGCAATAAAAATGTCGGCCAGATAGTACAAGCTATTCTTCCATGGCGCAAAGGTTTTAGCTTCATAGCCATGGCGCACATGCTAAAGGTTTACGAGTAACAGAACTTTTGTTTCGATCATTTGGAACTGTAGTTGCTTACAAGAACCAATCGAAAAGGCTACATGAACATATTCATCAAAATTGTTGATCATATCCCCAGGACAACAAGAATAGAAATTACAGAAAACGGAGGAATGAAATAATTTTCAGGATGATCAAGGTCATCTCTCACTTTGTTCTACTCAGAAGAAAAAGTGTAATTTCTTGTCAGTATTTTCAGAATGATCCCCGGCTAATAATGTTATCTTCTTCCTGCAGAGTCACAAAAACACTGTTCAGTTTTTTGACATACCAAACCTGTTTACAGACAAATCTTGTGCAATATGAGAGTTCAAATAAAAACTAGAATCAGATGCTTTACCATGATAAAGAAGATATTCAAAATTCAACTATATCATGCTGTCAAATATCAGAGGTCATATTCACTTTCCAGGCATGGTTCAAGCTAAGCTCATAAACAGATTCTAATACTATCAGCTACCATTCCTACTTCGTAGAGATATTAGTCCAAATCAATCAATCGTGGAAACTAATGGCCAGGCCAAAAGATTAAAATCTGTGATCTGTATTACTATTATAGATACTAATACAGATATTGAAACAACACTAGGCCGATGACACCCCACACAAAAATGGTTTAGGATCATGAACCAGCCATAAGTTGTGGAAAAATAGGAAAACACTAACTAACAAGACAGTCAATTAGAGTCCGCTAGCAACTGTGAATCCTGAATTGCATCACGACTATAAACAGTCGCAGTTCTTGATATTGTATGTCATACCAAGCAAATGGATTGCATTGTACAAAGTACTTTAGATTCCCACTACCAACATGCAATACTAAACAAACCTTATGAACATGCTGCCATCCAACTTAGGATTCTTTCCTCGCTTCTGCATCACGATCTTTCCAAGGATTCAGAGCATCTCTGATTGCCTGAGCCTCTGGTGAATTCTCCCAAGCCCGTTTCTCTGACTCCAAAACAGTTACTTTGTCATCTGCCCGCATAGAAAGAGTGTAACTAAGAATTAGATTGTGCAACAACAAAATCAAAATGATAAGAGAGAATGCAACAGGCACCCTTTTGGTAAATATGGCACAGAACAATTCAACTAGATGAAGCCAAGCAACAAAAGTGGACATTCGAAAAGAAACAACATTAACATGTAAAGGTAACTAATTTCTTGTAAAGATGGGCCAAAAGAGAGTGGATATTTTTTGTGTGTTTGTTCTTTTGCTGAAAGAAAAACAAATGGTTAGGACAGGAGACACCCGAGGCGAGAAGAGGGGAGAGGTGGCCAAAGACAACTTAGAGGGCCCAACCATAGTCCAAGTGCACCGCACCAAGGGCTCAAATGGGGAGCAACACAGATCAAAGGAAATATTTAGTGGAAACTGTTGTTCCCCAAGTTCGAACTCCACTTGGGAGTAACCAGCACCAACAAAAGTGCCAATTCAAAGGGTCCAAAAAATCAATAAAAACCGTGTCAATGTGAAACCTCATCTAAGTTCAGTTCAACCACCAATATCATTCATATCTAACATTGAATATACAAGTGCACATATAATGCCATCACAGCCGTTTTCAAAATTCCCTAATACAAGTCTGATGTTTTGCTTTCTTACATTGTAACAGTTATGAACAACCCTGTAATATTTATCAAATTACATGAATTTGCACCATACAATCACAATCTAATCAATTCTAAGAAGGAAAAAAAATTCTAAATTTAAGGATGAGCTTAATCCTCTACCAAACAGTTAATTGCAAACTCCAGTTATAAATATCAGGGGTAGATAGACACCCCAAAAAGAAAAAAAAGAAGAAGAAATAATAGGCAGCAAAGCAATAGTAATCAGGAGAAAGAAGCAATTGGGTAAAGATGGAAAGGAGTGAAAAAGGAGAGTTCTCACACAGAAGCCGGTGTTGATCATGAAAAATTCCATGGAAGCTCCAATCAGAGCCGACCCGAGTGCAATCTTTACATACCAATCCAGAAACTTCATTTTCACTACAGAACGACACATACAGAACCCAAAGAAAAAATCAAAAGTTCGATTTCAATAAGCATATTATAATAAGGGCATGTTTGCTAAAGAATTAAAAGGCAAAAATGAGAGTAGAGATTTACAAAGCTCAAGAGTAGACGGAGTTCTGGTGAAGACCTCCCTCTCTACCTGCGAGAGTGAGTTTTGCGTTTTGGAGTTTGGATTTGGACTCAGGAACTTCGAGATGGGCCTGGCGTTTTGGGTTGCAGTCTCTTTTTCGAAGAGGTGCGATAATACCCTTTTCTTTTTTACAAGTAAAAATTATAACAACATTTGAACAAAAAATTAAAATAAAATCAAACTAACAATTTTTATTTTTATTTTTAATACAAGTGATAATCTAAATTAATCTACTTTACTGATAGGAGAATTCAAACTTGAATGTAAGCAGATGAGCTCACTGCCTTGACCAACTAACCCAACTCACTATCCTGATCAACTGACCTAACACACGTCTGCATCAAACCACATTTTATAATATTCAAAAAATCACCGTCTTTAACTTGGATCCGATCTATCCAAATCTAACCCAACTTTAACTTTAACCCGTAAATTATAAGCTACGTTTGCGAAACACGGCTCAACCCCAAATTGTAACTCGACCCTCAATTTTAATGTTTTGTTTTATACCTAGTTTGGTACTAAGATCTTTCTCAATATTAAACGATGTCTTGAGTTTGAATTTCTAGTCTACTCACCAAGTGAACCTATAATTTTTAATAAATCATGAATGGTGGAGTTGATTATTGTCCCATTATTCAATAAATAATTATTGAATAATGAAGGGTGTGTAGCTGATTCTTCCATGGCAGGTGAATTTCTGCTAGTGCTATGCACACGAGAATAATAGCTAGCTTGTGAACAATTCTACAACTGATGGATTTTTGTTGGAGGCTGGTAGCGAAAAGATCCATTGTGTGCTGCTTTGTTTTCCTTTTGTTTCGTTTGTGTGTGGTGAATGAATTGAAAATGGTGTTGACGACGATGATGATGAAATTAAATGCGATGGGCCAACTCATAACTACAAGTAGGTTAGTTGCCCTCATCTCATGAATGATGCAATCCACATACTTTCAGCTATTAATTAATTAATTAATTAATCTAATTCATGTATTTTTAGGTATTGAATTACGAATTATAATGTGAAATTCATATATATATTTTTAATTATGTATGTGTTACTAAATAATGAGAAATTAATCAATTTAGTAGAAAATTGCACTGACTTGCATATCAGTGGTTTCAAGTTCGAATCCTTATGATACCTTAATAGTATGTGCATATTATCGCTTGTATTAAAAAAAAACATTAAGAAGTTACAAATTAGAATAGTATGTGATACTCTAATGTTCATGCACCGATTAACTTGGAATATTTTTAATTTTGAAAGAAAAATATCACTACACCAACAAATTATTTGGTAAAAAAAAATGAATATATCGTATTGAAAGAAAGAGAAAATGCAACAAAGAAGTGGGCCCTTAAAAGCGAGTAAGAAAGTTTCTAAAAAGGGCGCGAGTGGGGGAGTGAATGCGGCAACGAGAAGAAAGCCTCCGGAGATACCAAACAAATTTCGCGTCATCTTCTACGCGACCGGACCAGACCAGCGTCCTCCTTATAACATTCCTATTATTAAAATTAAAAAATAAAATAAAAAAACCTCCGCTGCTCATCAACACTCTCCCTATTTCCTTAAATCTTTCATTCCTCAGTATCTGTTTCAGATTTGTCATTCCTTTTTATTTTCTGGGTAATCTTTTTAATAAGAACAATGCAAGCCGCTCAAGCAGTGAGCAATGGAGCTGCAGAAGCTCCTCCTGCTCAGGTTTATCTCTTAATTTCCCTACCTCTCACTATATTTGTGTGTTACCATGTTTGCATTTACTACTTGTGGAGCTGTGTGCAAGCAGCTTATGCTTTGTTGTTTGTTCTTGAAAGATTTGGGCTTGAATTCTTGGGGTTTTTCCCCCTTCTTCATTATAAAAAAAAAAAAAGATTTGGGCTTGAATCTCCATTGATATAGCTCAAGAAACCAACTGGGTTCACTGGGCATCCCTTTTCTTCTTTCTTTCCATTTTTACAAATACTATCTGTTTGGTTTGCTGCTGTATTTAAATTAGAGCTGGATTATAGTTATTTTTGTCTTTGGTGGTTGGTTTTCAGGTGATGAATCATTATCTGATAGCATTAAGAATGAAGTTTATGGGTGTCCAGTTTCTCATTTCACTGGTTTAATTTTAGTTTTTTATTTATTGGAACTGATTTCAAACTGTTACATTCTTCTTTGCCTTCCTTAACTAGTATTTGCAGATCTTGATTGTGTTATGTAACTGCTTTATAGTTACCTTTGTTATTATTGCAGATCTGTATTGTTTTAAAATCAGTATGGTCTTTATAGCCATTTGGCAGAATTGTGCAATGGGCACACCCTCCCACCCACTGTTGAAATATGGGTTGTTTTTCCTTTTGTATAAAAAATTTGAGTTTGTTGGAGTGATATAAGAAATCTTATGAAAGTTTATAGGCCAAATGACAAGTAGTGTTAGATAATTGTTTTATGCAGGCTGGTCCCGAAAATGTGAAGGAAGAAGCTACAGACCCAGGACCCGCTGGGAGGCGCCCAGACATATCACTTCAAATACCCCCAAGGCCTGCTGCTTTTGGCAGTAGCCGCAGCGGAAAGGGTTTACTCCAGTCTCAAGGCTCCTCTAAGAGTAGCCTCTTCCGGGGTTTAAGCTTCAAGAAAAAAGCTACTCTACCAGATGGTGAGAAAAGCTTCCTCCTTAGTACAGACCCAAGTAAAGCTCCTGAAAGTCCTACAATGGCCAATTTTGCATCAGCTCTTCCTTGGGCAAGATGTACCTCACTTCCTGTTACGCCGGCGTCAAATTTGTCCCCCTCTGTTTCTACACCTATCTCTGCGAGGATGTATAATGAAGTGCACAAGCCACATGTAAGTGGTCATCGATTCTAGAGTTTTCCCTAGTTTTTGAGGTTTGACATGAACTTATTTGTATAAAAATGATCATGCAACAAAGATAATTCCACTTTTCTCATGATTTGCCAGACAGAAACCATTATCAATGATTGAACTGACATTGTTGATATCTTTTTTTTTTAATCCCATTAATGCTGTTTCCAAGAATGATGTCTGACCATTCATTATCCCACAAATGAAATGTGATTTATGTTTCCACTTTAGATACTCAGGGTATCTCTTAATAGTTTTATATTATAATTCAGCTCAATTTCGCCATTAAACTACTATATCTCTATGAAAAAGAAAAAGAAATCTGAATCTTTATGCTTCTCTCAAATTTTTCCCTTTTTAATGTGATGGTTTGTAAATCTGAAACTCATCTAACTGAGAAAAATATGATGTACTTCTGGTTAATGTTGTGCAGAAAGAAACTGTTCAGGCTACAGTTTCAAGGTCCCTGTCTGTGCCTGGACGAAATATTGTCATTGTAAGATCCGTATCTTTTGCTACTCGAAATGAGCAGACCCAAACAGATCCTAGTAATGGTAGGTAGTAAATCTGCTGTTTTAGTTTCTTATTCATGCTGCACTGCACATGCAGCTTATATATTTGTAAGATTGGATGAATTTCCATCTTTCAGGGTATAGAGTCAGCTAAAGATAAACATCCTATAACTTCAAAGGTTTTCTCATTAATTTCTTTCTACTGATTGCCTTATGTATTCCTCTTTTTCTCTCTCCTTGCCATTGGGATCTAGTTACATTCATTTCTGGTTAAGAAAATGGATCAGACTCAAATGAGATGCTTCTGAATCCTGTTTGGTTTGGCAGAGTGGTTCACCGAGCCATGCGCTTGGTCCCATGGAAAAAATTAGGAAAGATTTGTAAAATGATTGCACTGTATATAATCCTCTCTAACTTTGTGTTTGGCAAATCAGATCAAATAACTCCAGTTCCAGTGGAGGAGACCAATGATGAAGAAATTCCAGAAGAAGAAGCAGTGTGCAGGATATGTCTTGATGTGTGTGAAGAACAAAATACACTCAAAATGGAATGCTTTTGCAAAGGTGCTCTCAGACTTGTGCATGAAGAGTGTGCCATTAAGTGGTTTAGCACAAAAGGAAACAAGAAATGTGATGTATGTGGGAAAGAGGTTCAGAATTTACCTGTAACATTACTTCGGGTGCAGAGCTCTGTTCAAAGGGGTACCAGACAGGAGCACAATCAACAGAGCTTGCGTCCAGAAACGATAAGGTGAGATATTGTGGGATTGAGATCTATTTAGAGATTCATGGTGTCATGACTATTAAAGGTTTTGCATCATAAAGATATATGAAAAAAGAAAGAAAAAAAGGGATAGAAACCTTTATATGATGCGTCCATTTCCAGTCAGTCATGATGTCATGGATGTCCAATAGATTTCTCCATCTTAAGTGCCAGAAGATGATCCAAATTGTATAGTTTGGATCCACATATTTCTTATCTTGCAGAGAAATTACAGCCATTTTAGCCACGTCATTGATTTATCAATAGGCAGTTAATAATGTCTGCTGTAGGGTTTTCTTTTTTAGCAAGTCACCCCTGTACTTTATTTATAGAATTCAATTTTGTCAAGCATATGATAGTTTGCTTCTATTTACCTTTTATAGCTAATTAAATCATAATCTTATGCAGTGCCTGGCAGGACTTTGTGGTACTGGTCTTAATTAGCACAATATGCTATTTCTTCTTCCTTGAGCAGCTACTGGTATGCCATTCTTCTATTGAAGAAACTTTAAGAACAAATTATTTGGTTTCCACTAAACTAGAATTATTCATGTCTCATGTTGAGTTTGACATCATCCAATCTCAAATTAAATTCAAAATAATCCAGTCTGATTATGTGCAATTAAACCGTACGCAGCACTACACAAGACAATGTGTAAGAACACATAATGTGCGGCTCCAGGTGTCATAAATTTTTTTTTCTGTTCATTTGTATGGTCTAGAAACTGTCTGAGCAAATACAGCGTCCCGAAAGTACACACATTGAAAGAAGAGACAGAACTGGTTCAAGTTGTAATTAATCACGATTAGCAAAAGTAAAGCAATTTTTATCGAGCATCTCTATATTTTCAAGTTCTGTAATAATTTTTCGACCCAAAAAAAAGTTCTGTAATAATTGGCCTAAGCATGGTAATTCTGCTCTTTCTCATTGTGTAGATTGGTGACTTGAAAACTCAAGCGATTGTTATTGCAGCACCATTTGCATTTACATTGGGCCTCTTGGCATCCATATTTTCCATCATCCTTGGTACGAGCCTCTGAAAGTACTAGTTCTCTTCTCTCTTTATAGTTTATAACTCACTCACTGTTTGCTTGTCCAATTTGCAGCAATCAAGGAGTATATATGGACATATGCAGCTCTTGAGTTTGCACTTGTGGCCATTCTCGTCCATCTGCTCTACTCGATAGTGAGTGGTGTTGTCTAATGTGATTTCATGTAAAAATAAATTTGCTTCTCTCCATGTCATTAATATGCTCCATGATTTCTATGTGTGTGTTGCTTAGTGCGGCTGCTTTTTTCCACAATTTATCTGAAATCTTGACCACCAAAGTAGCTTAATGTCAAGTGCTTGATTATTTTACTCCGCTTTTGCTTCCATTATCATCAGGGCCTTACTTGATTCAGATGTTCCTTTGAATTTAGATCTTGTTGTCTTGTTAACTAAACCTTTTTTATTCTCTCTTTCAGCTTCATCTGATGGCTATTTACTCAATATTGATTGCTTCGGTATTGGGTTTTGGTATAGCCATGAGCCTCAACTCATTGTATATGCACTATTTCACCTGGAGAGTTCAAGTTGCACAAAATCAAAACTCCAGCCCAGTATGACTGAATCCTGGTACAAACGAGGAATCGCTCGCATTGTGTTGGCCAATTGTTAACAAATTAGAGTACATCCATTACTCAGGCCAAATTTAACTTCTTCCTGCCAAATTTAACTAATAGTATACAGGGCTTTGTATTATATAAAGATGAAGCCTCTAAGATCCAAGTTTTTTGGCCAATTGCTTTTGCTGTTTTATATTTATTTATTTTAATTCTGAGCAAAAGTGCACCATTTTCCTCATCTCTCCCCCTAGTGGATAGTATTATCAAGGTCATTAATCAGGATCCAACGGATGGTCAAATCTTGGGTTGGTTGAAGGACGAACCCTCTACAAGTTTCAACAAGCTTTAGTGGGTGAAGTCCTATAGTGAGGGCCTTATATAAGGCCCTTAGATGATGTTATATCTCTTAACCAATGAATCCAATGGCTAATCAATTTGATCCAATGATTAAAAGATAAGACCTCATCTAAGGGCCTTAGATAATGCCATAACTATAGAATTCTAATAGTGGGTTTGCTTCTTCATAACTCCATAATGTATACCGTGACTTGATATCATCTTACATGCGAGAACGAGAGCTCAATCTTTTAAAGGTACCAAATTGTGTTGAAGTAAAGTAATCAATTAGTGCCAGGAACCATCGCTTCGATACATCAAGTTTGAAATTACACGATTTGCAACATTGACCACTAACTAGCTACATTACCCAGTAAAAAGGGGAGAATAAAGACTCGGAAAAATTTACACTTTTTATGTACAGCATATATATTTTTACATGAAAAAAATAAAGGGAAAAAAAAAAGTCAATTAGGAAAGCAACTAACAAAAATGGGTGACCATATAAAGGAGAAAAAGGGAAACTGAGAAAACAAAAATGTTTCACCTTATTTATTTTTTGTTACAGGCAGGAACTTATTGCCATCTTTCTTCAGCCATATGGTAGAACGGGTTTTCTTAACTTGATCAGAAAAGAGGAGATGCCTGTCCAATTTTTTTGCAAAATGTGTTAGGGAAAGAAGGTTAAGAATCAATTAAACAGAAACTCCGGTCTTCGCCAAGCTAGGGATGAACATTAGGAATCAAAACCATTTATCTTTTTAAAATAAATTAAAATTTTATGGGAGAGGATGAAACCAATTGAATACAATTATAAACATCCATAATCCATTTAATCTGTTATTTTCCCTCTCGACCAGAACAAAAGATATTATTTTCTGATAGTAAAAGATACTCAGGAAATAAAACCAACCGTTCAAACTCCAGCTTCTGAGTAACAATCCCATTCAATAGCAGCTCTGAACTGTAAACTGCAGCTCCTGCAAGTATACGGCAGTGTCACAACAATCAGTTCTATTCCTATAGATACTTTTGACATAAAGAAGATTGCTACTAACCTTTTTCAAGTAAGGGCACGCATATTTCATAATCTTCCTCACAAGATAGAACCAATAGATCATCTGGAATTTTATCAGCGTTCAGAGTTGATCTACCAATTCTCTCCACGGCCTAAGGGGCAATTCAAATAACATCAAAACCAACTCAACCTAAAGTTTGCTGGAAGTAATGGCACCCAAAATATCAGATAAGAAAAAGAATAAAAAGTATACATGCATGTGGCCACGTGCACGAAGAGAGAGAGAGAGAGAGAGAGAGAGAGAGAGAGCTTAATTTCTGTTTTTCTGCTGCAGAAAAAAACAATCTGTTTTTTATTATCAAAAAGTTTTTTTAAGACACTTTAAGAACGCTGCAAAACAGATAAAATCCAGCTTTACAAAATGAAATAGGAGACTGTACCTGGCCTTTGACTGCTTTGACCAAATTCGAAATTATTTCTTTACCAGGCTTTGTATTTGGGGTGATGAAGACTTTACGGTCCTGCAGAACTCATGTGTTAACAGAACTGCAGAATAAGTAGCTAATAAATCTGGTCAAACCAACATAAACATAATATTTACCTGTAAAAGTGGATGCTGGCATGCACGTGCCAATGACGCTGGCATGCTAAATCCAAACTCCTTCTCCTTTTTATTATCCCTTAGTATCTGACTTTTCTCATCAACGAAACAGCCAGCTTGTCCACAGCTCTCGAGCCATAAATGTGTCACCACTGGTTTCCCAAAAGCAATAGCTTCTAACATATTTCTCGTACGCACAAATTGATCTGCTATGAAGTGCGTGGCATCTGTCATAGATGATGCTACAGAAACTCCTAGTCGGGCCAAAATCTACAACACAAAGATCAACAGATAAGATTACTTTAGAGTTTATATTTAGACTAAACTAATTAACGAAGTACCTTTTTCTGCTTCTTAATTATATCCTCATCCAAGTGGTGACTATACAATACTCGAACATCAGTCATATCTCTCCTCTTTCTTAACTCTGGTGTTGAAGTTGGTTCACACACAGTTGCACTTAAGCCACGGATTTCTTTCAAAAGACTTGACCCTAACAGCCTCCTCTTGCATGTCTGTTTGAAATATTCATTGCCCATACAAACAGGGGATGCAGCATTGACAGGCACCTTATTGTTAACTGGAGTAGTACATGATGAATCAGATGGTTTACAGTTCTCTCTTGGGAATTCATCCGACATTTTAGTAGCAGAAGAGCAATTTGCATCACTCTTCCTGTCAGAGATCCCAACTACCTTCTTGCCAGTTATAATCTCTGATATCATTCTCCCATCCTTATGAGAAGAATTACAATGAAGGGGAGCTTCCCCAGGACCTCCTTTTAAAATTTCTTGAGCAAACTTTCCATCCAAATTCTGCTCTCCACATGTAGATGATCGCATCCTCCTTGTCAACTTTATATCATTGCAAATGTTTTTCGCACCACTCCGCAACCTTTTGTGGCTATTGACACGTTGTCCAATTTTGTCTGCCTGAACAGATGGCTCAGATGGACCATCTGAGTTATTGGGTCCATAAACCTGAATGGACATATTTCGCCGAGATCTTCTTCTTTTGGGAAAGTTTAACACATCCAATTTAATACCATTACTAACTGCTTCGAACTTGAAATCTGACTCCTCCTGTTGGCTTGGTTTGGTATTTCCAACTTTTCCAGTTTTATTGGAACCTAGTTTTGAAGATTTTGCATTTAGCACTTTAGACTTCTGAACACCTGTAAAACTAATTATTTTTTCCCTAATTGCAACATTCTGTGTCTGATAGCTCGACTCTTCTCCACAATCACTTGATACTTTGTCAGCTTTCTGTAACTGATTTACCACCATAGACTGTCTAGTCCGACGTGCAACGGGTACAAAATTACCAACATCTGGTAAATGCCTTTTTATAGATCCTTCTGTTCTCAGGTCAATAGCGACAGAAGGTATTTTCTCCAAGCTTTTGTTCCCATTGATGTTAAGGTGCTTTTTAGCATTTGACTTGGCCTTCTTTGATTTTGTTATCACCAACTCTGTTTCGCACTTCTTCCTGGCAGTCTTAGAATATTCTGGAGATGAAATTGAAAAACGTTTCCCAGATTTGGCACCAATCCTAGTTTTCTTAGCTTGTCGAGATTCTCGAGAAGCAACCCCTGCATCAGACAGGCGTACTCTTTTCCGAGAAGAGGGTTTCTTTGAAGAAAGTGTATTCTTTGTTTTTTCACCCATGGAACCTTCAGGAGAACTTTTTGGATTTCCTTGAACATCTGGAAGTGCAGTAATAGCATCACAATTGAAAATTCCTTCACCATTAAATAATGCTTCTATAGCTTCAGCTGCCATTTGAGTATCAATACCTACATCTAGCATTTCAGGATCATTGTTCTTTTCGACATTAGCATCCAACTGTCCTCTAGGGGAGTTGATGTCAAACTGCTTGTCAAACTCACTAGCGAGATTCTTTTTATGTTTGATTTCATCTTCATGTTCTGTCTTCTTGTCGAATTTTGAATTATGCAACAATAGTTTTGAATCTGAATGAATTACACCCATTTTCTTCTTCTTTCCCTGTACTTGTTTTTTGTGATCCTTCTGGCCCTCCTGTCTGTTCCCCTTGGACTTCTGGGATTGGGGAAGAGATCTCCAGCCATGGCTTCCACCACCAAAGAAGTCTGTCTTTCTCCGGCAGAAAAAATCACCTCCCTCTTCATTCTCCCGGCTGTCATCCCAATCAAAAATGCCTACATTTTGAACTATGCTTTTATCAATGGCTTTCTTGGCCAATCTTTGTTGCCCTTTTGCACTAGAGACAAATTTTGAATTTTCCCCAGCACTCTTTCCACGGTCAACTTCTTTATCAAACTCCTCAACATTAACTTGGAGGAACTTATCCACAAAATCAAGCGCATTAGCCTGTGATAATTCACCAGGTTCTTGAGAGTCAATATAGCTTAACCCTGCCAAATTACAAGGAAGCTGAAGCACGCCTTCTCCTTCTTCACCAGTACTGCTGTTATGAGGAAATCCCTTTTCTTCAGCATCTGAATCCTCATTAAAAAGTTTTCTCGCTGTTGAGTTACCAGTCCTGCAATTGTTCTCTTTCGTTGACCTCCTTATTTTCTCATTACATCTCTCCATATCATGTTCCTGGTTGACTTTCTCCCCACCTATGGTGGAACCCCTTAAAAGAGATACTGCACTATCCTTCCCAGAAAGTTGCTCCAAACACTGACTATTACTTGGAACAGAAGGAGACTCACTATTTGTGCCCTTCAAGCGAGCTGCTAGACCAGAGGCCCGCAAGGATGCAGCACGGACTGAGGTGAAATGCATATGCACAGATCCTGGCCAAAATGGGAAGACAGATAAATAAATAAAAACCCAGATTGACATAATAGTTCTCATCAGGACAGCATTAATATTATTGAATTTTTTATTATAAGAATATTAATATTATTGAATTGAATAATCTGAATTCTGAATTTCCAATACTTCTACAATTCCAAAGGAGCAAGAAGACATGCCACCAGAAATTCCAATATAAGCAACTGAAAAATAAATGCAGACCGTGTTTCCTTCATATTTTATTTTTGCTTTTTAGAAAATCAATTCAACATTATCGATAGAAATTAGGCTCAGACATCTGTGCTCTGAATGAACCACAATGGCATGGAGAAACAATAGACTGAAAAAGAAACCAATAATATGCTTAAACAAACTGGCAGCATCTTAATCCAAAATAAGTCGGGCAAAATTTGTAATTGAGATGGATTACATACTGTTTGAAGGAGTTATTTATACACAACCAAGCAAGATCATTACATCAATAAACATTTGCCTAATTTCTGATTAGAAAAAATACACTATCTAAACATAAAGAAGTGGGATAGTGCATACCGGGTTTCAGTTCCGGGGAGCTTTTATCCACAGGTGTTTCTGTAGAAACATGGAGCCCTAAAAGATAAAACCCCAACTTACTTTTAAGAATTAGCATATAATATTTGAATGCAGAATTTAAATGTGAAAATGAGAGTTCGTTTGAATTCCAAAAATTCCTATAAATGAAAAAATAGAAAAAGCATGCCAAAACCAAAGAATGATATCCCATTTCAACCAAAAAAGAGAGAATGATATCCCATACAATGAATTACAAAAAGGCACTAATTTGCAATCCATCATCCCATGATGTAACTCATTCCCTCCCAGAAATGCATCATTGAAATAATAGATAAAGCAAAAGAATAATGCATCGATTATTTAAGCATGCATAGTTAAGCTTTAGACCACAAATGGAGCTTTTTAATGATACAATAATAATCGAAAGATTGGTATTCTTAACTCGTTTAAAGAGGTCAAACCTGCATTTTGTTTCTCATGGATCGAATTATTGGCTTGCTCCGTTAAACCCTTTTCACTATTTTCAAAAGGAGTGCAACAAATCTTCTCCTCATTCACTACTTGACCAGAACCTCTTCTTACTGATTCATCATGAGTTAGATGCTTGTTATCATCAAAAACTTCAGTTGTATCCGACTCTTCACTGTCAGTGTCACTGACAACTTCATCTTCAAACTCTAATAACTGAGTTTCCATGTTCTCAACGCAGTTTATATCATCTAATACTTGGGTCTCACCACCAAAATCCATGACTTGGGTTTCGCCACCGAAATCCATGACTAGGGTTTCACCACCGAAATCCATGACTTGGGTTTCGCCACCGAAATCCATTACTTGGGTTTCACAACCGAAATCCATTATTTGGGTTTCAGCACCAAAATCCATTACTTGGGTTTCGCCAGCAAGATTAAGCACTTGAGTTTCGAATGCATCTTCAACTAGAACAGTATCATCAAAAGGCACAGTATCTTGCACTATCTCACGAGCATCCTCAAATTTGGCCTTTTCATCTAATTTTCATTATTTAAAAAAAGATGGTGAGCTCATTAACAATTTTTATATGTCATTAGAAAGAATATAAAGTTTTATATTCTAGAATCGAGGTCAATCATAAAGAAAACTATCTCACAATCAATTTACCCCAATGGGAATCCTAAACCAATAGACACCGGCATTCACATCCTGGCATGCTTGAAAATCATACTAAAGCACATCCACATGTAAATGCTGACAATGACATGCACCGAATGTGACAGATATGCTCAAACATGTAACAGATTTGGACTTGTCCATGAAAAGCTCACAGACAAAAGTTGGAGGGCTTGAACAAAAATTGCTCCTTATTTATATATTCCGCAGAAAATTACCATAAAAGACACAACTTTAATAAAAATAACTATCAAGATTACCAGGAGATGGAGGACTTGAAATCTGACTATCAATGGGCTGGGTATGGGCACAATCGACAACTGGGTTTGTTTCCATTGGCTTGATTTCATCGTTTTCGTCCCAAAGAGAACCCATTTCAATTCACATCGAATAGAATACCAGAATCCACTAGGAACCCTAAAACAAAGCAATGAAATTTCAAAAGGGCAAAAAATAGAAATTAGAAAAATTGGTCGCGACGATGAAAACTAGAGTAGCAATTATACAGAAGTAAGTAAAGAAACATACTCAATTAGGAAGAAAAGAGAGAGAGTTTAGGGTTTAGGGATTTGGAGGTGAAGGAAATTTGGGAAGATAGTGGGGTAACGAGTGAATGGAGGGTCGGATTTTTGGAGGGAAAATCAGCGACTAGTACAACACCACCACTGTTCACTTCACTTTGTGTGGAGAGAGAGTTTAGCGGCGAAACTGATAGTTGGTAACTTCTTCAACTATGTGCTTTTTTGTTTTGTTACTTTTCTATACATTTACCATTTACCATTTACCATTTACTAGTTTTACCACGAAACGACAAATCAAAAACCAAAATCGAGTTATTAGGTCATCTCCAGCAGTGGGCTAAATCCCAAATATAGCCCTAAATTAATGCAAAACTCATCTCCAGCAGTGGGCTAAATAAAATTTTGGCCAAATTTGGAGGGCTACATTTAGCCATTTAGCCCTCCAACCGGGCTAAATGTAGCCAAGCTTTGGCCTATGCCAAATTCATTGTGGACCCCACCACATGCTTTTCAACTACCAAATATTATATTTTAGTTCCCACTTGCTTTTTTTTTTTTGTTGAGAAATTCTAGGATTGCATTCATAATTCAGCCAAAAAAGCCATTAGCCACAAGGGGCCAAAACAAACTAGCCACAAAGGGTGATTACAATAACGGAGCGGTCGAACAACAAAATTAAGACAATCTGGTGCGCCTCCACTAACGATCACGCATGATCGAATAAACTCTGGCATAGGCATCCCAACTAAGATTGCAAACTCAGAATAATCAAAAATAGACAAAGCTTGAAAAAACCAAGCCATAACAATACAAATAAAACTCTCACAAAGGAGAGATAAAAAGCTCTCACAAAGGAGATGTGAAAAGCTCTCACAAAAGGAGAGGTGAAAACTCACAGGGAACCTACAGAGTCTCTGTGACTTATTCTGAATATAAAGAAACTGCAAAAAAGATGGTGGCAGAGATCCGACGTCAAAACGCAGGTAGAGATCCAACGCTGAGACGCAATCGCCTATGAGAGAAAAACCATTTGTCTCTGGAGAAGAGAGGGAGGAAGAGAAAGAGGGGAGAGGAGAGGAAGAATAAGGGCCTCCTCCCCCCTCAAAGTGAAAACGGCTATGTTCCCACTTGCCTTTTAAAAGCTAGATATATATAGAGTTTTAAATAATAAATGTATAGAGTTTTAAAAGCTAGACAAAATCTTATCATAAATATTGTTCTTAATACGTGTCATATGTGGAATATTATATCTAAATAGTAGTTTAATTAAATTAAACAATATATAGTTGTTGAATGTATGTGTTGTACCATAGTTTTTGTCAAAATAATAAAATATGAATGACCCAAAAATATAGCCCTGCATTGCTGGATATGGAAAAATTTAGCCCTGCACTATTCTTTAAAAAATTAATATTTTGGGGGGCTAAATTTTTAGCCATGGACTACATTTAACCCCACTGCTGGAGATGGCCTTAGTTCTAAAAGAAACAAAAAAGTTAATATAGGGCATGGGGGCATTCCGAGAATCGAACTCGGGACCTCTCGCACCCAAAGCGAGAATCATACCACTAGACCAAATGCCCTTCCATGTCTCTTTGTTAGTTTAAAATCTATTTAATAAAAATGTGATTGTTTGGTTAAGCCCCAATAAAAAGTAGACATAAATCTTAATTGAAAGTTGAAAGTCGTTGGCTTTAGACATCAACTACGAAATTGTCAACAATTATGAGTGCAAATCTGTCGTTTATAATGGAATCCTGAAGAAACTGAAGTTGAATGAAGTAAAATTAAAAGCTCTACATTAAAACTTTTAAAAAGCCTCAGCGAAGAAGAACTTGCATGTTACAGAGATAACATATCTACAATATTTTGTCATTCCCATCCAATTACATTTTGTCATATGGACCTCTTATCACGTGTAATGGAACGTGATTGAAGGGGCAAATAAAGTACTCATGAACTATAATGCGAAATCAATCAAATGCTATGCAATTGCCTCACGTACTTTCTGGCGGCAGCTGGAGATTGGTACCAGAAGTGTTCATTTGTTGATGACTTCAATATCGAGAATGCCCTTGCAAAACTAGGATGCAATGAGGCTGGTCCACAAAAGTTGTTGGAAAAATACCTACAAAATAAAGCATTGGTTGGGGCATTCTAATTTTGTAAAACATAAAAACATGAGATGCTAGTAGAACAGTAGTAGTATCTAGGAAGAAGAGATTTTTCAGAGGAATTTAAAAACCAAGGTTCTGGTTACAGAAGAAAAGTTTCAGTTCTTTCATTGTTCGTTAACATTCCAGCACCATCAGTCATTTAGTCCAGCCCAGGTAGCCAGGGTTCATGAAAAATTAAAGGGTCTATATAAACAAGAAATTCTGAATATGCAACATAAAACCAGCAGAGCCACCTCTTTCTACACCAAGACCAAAATACCAAAACACTTGGGCTGCAAAAAATTATCTGGAATCGTATGCACCTTCATCAGAGTACACACAAAAGAGGGCTGGTCCATTTATCAGAACTGAGCATGCTCAGTCGCACTAAAATACAAAAGAATCTTCTCCCAGATCGTTCCATTTTCCACACCAGCATTCCGGGAAAAGGCCCAAGCTAGAGAGGCCGGGAACGTGCATTTTAAGGCATAAGACCAGTCCACATAGCCAACTCAAGTCTAACTGAAGAAACGAGCGGGCAATGCAGCAGGATCAAGTTCCCAGCAGCCTCTCAGGCTGCCACCTTTCTCTTCTGTTAGCTGGAATGAAGGAATGCTGTGAGAAAACCTCAGCAGCTCAACCTCCGGGATAGTCATCATTTCAGCTGATCTTCCTTTCACTCGAGTCTTGAAAACTGAATTGTAACCATCCACACGCTCTAAAACCAAGACCTCTCTCTGCAAATCATTTTCCGCATGTACTGCCACTATGTCATACTCACAGGTTTCCAAGTCAGAACATGACATATCAACAGCCCAGTTCTTATACAATGCCCAAACCTCACCTCTCCTAGGAAATATTTCAAATTCATTCTTACTAACAGGAAGTGCTTTTACCCGATGTGAAAAGGACATGAAAGAATCGTAGTCCTGGAGTGGACTTCTTTTAACCCTAAATCTCCCGCAACAAATGGGCATCTCTTCGTCATGCCACCGAATGACATTATCTGGCAGTGAGTTGGAATCAAGCCATGCAATATGCAATTTTAATCGGCGAGAATCAATGTTCTTGACCAGACCATAGTATTTTGGCAAACCATCCTCATCACTATATAATGCCCAGACCTCACCAATCTGAAACGTGGCCAGGGATTTATCAGCATCAAAGTTGTAGAATTCAGCTTCTGGAATTTCAATACCTTCTGAGGATGATACTTTGGGAGCATTACTATCTTCATTGACTGTATCTGGAGATGTAGAAAAACCATTAGGATGAGTACTAGCCTCCGTTTTAAGATCTTTAGAAACAGGAACTTCTTCATCAAAAGGCAAAGAGGCGGGATCAAGCTCAAACGATCCTGATGGCACTCCTATTCCTTCATCACCGGTCAACATAAAGGACGGAACTCTGTGGGAGAACCTCAATAACTCACCTGGTAGAACTTTTAAAATACCTTTCCCATCATTTAGTCTTTGACAGAAAACACTCACAGTGTCTTTCACCTTCTCCAAGAGTGCAACCCATATTCCAACACCCTCAGCATAGTCTGACAAAATTTTAACAAATTCATATTCAAACTTAGGCTTAGGATTAGAGTCCAGATCAGAGTACCAGTTTATACTCCAGTTCTTGAAAATGGCCCAAGTCTCCCCCTTTCTTGGATATATCTGGTAATAACTTTTAATCTTCTCCCAAGACATCGTATGAGAGAACATGAGATGATCTTTCCTGGTTTCAGAGCGACCTTGTCTGAATTTCCCACAAGAAAATGGCAAGCCTGCTTCAGCCCATTTCATTTCATTACCATCTTCAGGGTCTGGCTCTAGCCACGTTATCTGCACCTTGAATCCAGAAGGGTGAACTTTCTTGATTCTAGCATAGTATCTTGGCATCCCATTTCGAGTATCATAAATAGCCCACACCTGCCCCACTTCAAAGCATTCTTCTTTCCGGATCTTCTCAAAGTCGTTGAACTCACTATCAGGAAATGAGAAAAAGGGGTCTGCTTCTTGTTCCTCCTGGGAGCTTTTATCTAATGGAGAATTCTCATGAGCCTCAGAATTTTTCTCACAATCAAATACCTTCACCCTTTCTTTAGCCTCAAACTTCTTGGTTTCCCCGACATTTTTTGTTAAGCACTCTTCAAAACAAGCACTTTCTTTCTGTTTCACCCTTTCCTCATCTCCTTTAGTGCCAGTAGCACAATCAGATTGATTACTCATTTTAGAGGCCTCCTCTTTAGATGCGTCTTCATCCTCCTCTTCAGTGGCACACAACGAGCCACTCCTCTTCTCCCTTTTTGATGGAGGAATGCCGTCATCATCGCTTAGATTTTCCTTATAAGAAACCTGCTGCTTATGGCGTGAAGATCTCCGTGGTTGCTGCTCTCCATAAATTCCTGATTTCAGTCCAGCCTGAAGAACAGCATCATCAATGACCATATCCTCTTCAGACTCACTGCTGCTTTCAGAGTCAGAGCTTTCACTGGATTCTATTACTCCCCTTCTTTTACGTGTCACCCTAACTAAGTGAACACCAGAAGAGCTACCTGCCTTTTGACCTGTCTTTCGGAAAGATTCAGCTTTGGAATTATCAGCTCCAGCATTCCCTGGAAATCTCACTTCAGATTTGTTAGTACCATCTTTTTGCTGGGGGAATGCCTGCTGACTTAAGTTAGTTGGTGGTGGTGCACCTGGCACATTTGTGTCATATGCAACGAAGGGCTTATTGCAGCTTTGACAACGAAGAGATCTATTAAGAACTTCTCTATAATACTGATACTTAACTGAACAAAATGGGCAAACAGTCCAAAAAGTTGAGCGGGAATCAGAATACCCTGCTGGAAAGGTCTGCTGTTGCTGCTGGTTCTGGGGATTAATGTTTGAAAAGTTGCCTCTGAAGTTGTTTTGAACTCCAACATTCGAATTCCAACTCGCCTTCTGCGGGGGTCGATATGGCACAGTCGTTTTTCTCACAGAAGCCTTGCGTTTCAGGTCATGCATGCTTCGTTTGTCACGGTCGAGAAGCACTCTTTGAGCTTCTCCAATCAGCTTAAAAGCAGCTTCTGCACCAGCAAACTTGTTTTTATCAGGATGAAGTTGGAGAGCAAACTTCCTGTACTGCTTCTTAATTGTTAGCTCATTCGCTGTTTGATCAATCTGAAGAATACCATACCAGTCCATCTCATTCCCAAACAATTTCTGCTCAGCAGAGCAATGCACTTCACAAACCATAAGCATCTGAGATATATTCTCCAGATCAGGATAGAGTTGTTGCGCCCTTATAGCAATTTTACGGGCCGCCACAAAATCCTTGCTCTGCATCTTCTTCTCTGCAATTCCCTTGGCCCTAATGGCCTCTTCTTTATTGCAATCCATCACCAATCTGGAGAACCTGAGCTGCTCAAACTGCTTTAGTCGTGTATAAGCATGCTTCCTTATCGAGATAAGCCAAGTCTAGATCCAAAGCCACTAAGAACCAAAGTGAAATTCCCAACCATCAACGTCTGCAATAATCACTAGTCACAACGGTTGAACCCTGCCAATTTTGTATCACCTTAAGAGTTAAGACCAATTTAAACCCCATCAACAAAGAGAAAAAAAACATGGTTTAAAATATTAAAATTAAAAAGTGTGTGACATTTAGCTCCACTTTTACGTAAAACATTGATATTCAAATTACAAAAAGATAATGCAAACTGCATTTTGGCAATTTAATTGTAGATCGCAAAATCACCTACTGATGTAGTGCAACTTAATAAAGGGGGGAGATTTTTTATTAAAAAAACATCTACTTAATGACCAAATAATACATACAAATATTTTCCTCACGTATCAGAAAACAATTCAACAAATTCTGCAATCCCAGAACCACATTCAAAATAATTGATAAGAAACCAGAAACCATATGGAAAAAATTATATATATACTATAAACCTCACCACAATGCGTAAGAATTTTCAAAAACTTCTCAAACTCAGAGAACTTGTAAGACACAACTAGAACAAAAATTATTGTGTGCGGCCAGCACAGTGTGCCAAGCTCATAGAAAAGTTCCTCCAACTACAAAGGGGTGGTCCATGCTAAACTTACAAAACTAAATTGAGGGCCTGAGGCCATTACAATTGTTGAGTTGATTTTAGAAAATAATCATTATTGAACTCTGGAAACTGATTCTCTGTTCTAAACATCATATTTCATTTGCAAATAAACCAAACTTTTTTTTCATTTGGTTCCAGCCAGTATGTAAAGAATTCTCAGACAATCTCATGGCCACCACATTCACTTTGTAAACCAAACACATTATATCAACTGCTCCCACAACGAAACCTTTAGAGACATGCAACCCGAACATAAAGAAACCTTTAACATCACAGACCAAAATGGAAAGCAAAACACTCGTAAAAAGTCGCAACGGAGAGGCAGAACCCTAATTTCACCCAAGCACAACATGCAACTTAAGAAAAATTTAAAATTTTAAAAAATTATTGTAATTCATTTATATATTTCAATCGCTAAAACAGACCCATACAAGTATAATATAATATAGTGAGCAAATAAAGTCAAATATCGTTCTTCAAGCTAAAGAAAGAAACTTCAACAACTTGGGGAAAGCACACAAAAAAAGTGCTAAATATGTTAAAACCAATGAAGAAATGAATGGGTTTGTAAAAGAAGCGCTTACTATTTTGTTCTGCTTGAGAAATCACAAAGCTGATTTGAGAGAGTCTGGAGGGACCTGGGGTTTTCAGAAGTGGGGAAGAAGACCTATGATACTTCGGCTTATTTCTCTAATGCCACTCGTTTGGGTTTATTTGTAAACAGTGTTGTAATTTCATTCAAATTGAGGGGAATTTTGGTTTCATTAATTTTTCGATTGGTCTGCCCAATATTGTTTTACAGGACTGCATTTGGTTGATAAAAACGAAATTTTAATTACAATTTCTTTGACCAAAATAAAATTACAATTATGCCCTCCTGCATAATTACCTAATGGGAGCTGCTATAATTGGGCTAGAGGTGTCAAACGGGCCGTGCTGGGCCGGTTCATTTAAAGTCATCTCATTTAATAAACGGGCCAAATCGGGCTCATTCATTTATGAAAATTATTATTTTTGGCCCGAGTTCATTGATCCATCCAATATGGAACCCAGTCGAACTCGTGTTGGGCCACTAAACGAGTCGATATGTGCCCATGCCAAGCTCAACTTATGTATTGTATTTTTTTTGTAACACCTCGACCCAACAAATTATTTTTATTTAATTATTTAGTTGTGCAAATACATTTTTGCCCTTGGGGGTAGGGGTATTTTAGTCACTTTTTGTTATGGATCGATTTTGAAAATTGAAATTATGGATTGCACCATTACATGTACCTCATCTTGGATACTGATACTTGGATACAAATGTTACCCACACGTGCGATGTGTTGCCGGCGTGTGGAAGGATACCGGGCACCCTTGGCAGGGTGTGTTGTAGGCCATTGGCAGGGCAGTATGCGCTTGTAAGACTTGTTCACTTGTTTTAGCAGCACGTGCAATGTGTTGCCGACTTGTGTGCTGCGAAGCAATAGTCCCCCATTTGGACTACTCAACCTTAATCACGTGGTAATGTGATGTTATCCCGTGGTCTAATCAAATAATCCTCAGGTTGGATTGTTTCCTCGGTACTTAATGTTGGTGTGGTGAATGTGTGTGTGTGTGTGTGTGTGTGTGTGTGTGTGTGTGGGAGGGGGGGGGGGGTGTTTAAGTTGAGGTTTCTTGAGCATGTGCATTGAGAGTACACTGCATAGGTATGAACATTTGAAATGAAATTCAGAACTGAGATTGGATATTTGGAAAGTTTTGGCATATTGTATTTTGCAAGGGTATGGTTGCTGGAAAAAAGATTTTGGGTTTTGATGATCATATTTTATATTAACGGGTTACTTGGGTGGTGTTGAAATTTACAGTTTTACAATAAGGATTAAATAAACTAGTTTACATTGTTTTCCAAGAATTTGAGAGGTATTATGAATAGTCTTAACTGTTGTGTGTGCCTTTACCTGTTGAAAGTTGGGATTATTTCTGTGCTCATTTGCAGGTACTATAAATTGGGAGATATTCAATTTACAGGGGAGACTCTACCGAAATTGAAGTCTTTATTAATGTAAATTAGGGCTAAAGAACATTTTAGGAAAGTAGGTTTGACATCAGTTAGATGTCGGACGAGAATCAAGGTTCGTTACGAATTCTGATGCGGATCCTGTCATTTTTTGTAAAAAAAAAAAATTTCAATTTCATTTCAATCTTTTCTACAAACATGCATATACTAACAAGATTTATTATTTGTTGAAAAAAGTGGTCACTTAAATGGCTAGATTATGGTTCAAGTTTAAAAAATTGAAACTTGAAAAACAAAATAATAATTTTATTTATAAAGAAACCATTGAATTTTAAAATATACTATTAGATAAATAAATAAACATGAATTTAATATATAACTATAATAGTATTATGTAATATTTTTCTCTAAAATAAATATAATTTAATAAATAGGTTGATCTGTTGGGCTTTGAGCAGATATGGCTCACGACGGGCCTCCGACCAGCTTGGCCCATTGGGTCAAATTACCTCATCCAAGTCCGCCCAAAAATGCTAGTAATGTCTTATCGGGCGACTTGACCCGATCTATTTAACACCTTAGGCTGGCTCGAACCCGTCATAAGTTGTGCCAACCCAACGGTCCAACCCTTTTAGAGCCCAATATTTTTTTAAAAAACAACAATTATTAGGGTATTATCAAATTTTGAAGATGGTTGTTGCAATATTAAACAATATTTGATATTGTTTAATATTTTATCTTATCTTAAAAAAATTATATATTTTTTCTTACCTTGTTTTTTTAATATCCATTTTTTTTTTCAACTAACGTTTTCCTTTACACTTGTTTTCTCTTCTGTAGTTTAGAGGTGAGGTTTTTAAAACAATACATCTTATTCAATTTTTTTTTTTGAATAATACTAGTCTCACCACATTTTTTATACCACAATTTTATACCACATGATGTGGTAGCTGAAGTGTACATTCTACATTATGTAAAATACAAGTTTCTATTTTTCTAATTTTATTTATTAAAATACACTTCATTTATTTAATTGATGTGGCATATGATATGGACATGCCACATCATGTGGTATAGAAATATGGGATAATAATGTGGTAAGTGCAGCATTACTCTTTTTTTTTTTTGGGGTTAAAACACGTCTTATCCTTAATTGCTATTCTAATTTTTTTTTAATTTTAATTTATTTTTTGTTTTATTCTTTTACCCTCTTTTAAATAAAATATGTGTGTTTCAATATTTTACTTCACCAACAGTAGTTTCAGGGGTATTGAAAATTTCACTTTTAGGCCATCTGCCTTAATGTAAATAGATTACTATTTAAAATATTTTATTAAAGAAAAAAATTTAAAAATTTAAAAAACTATTTATTAAGTAATATAATTTATGAAGTTAATTAAAATATTTAATAATAATTATTCACTAAATAAATAATAATTAAAATATAATTACTAATAAAAGTAATTAAATAGGCTAAGATGTTATTTAATTACTAAAAAGAAAATATTTATAAAAAAAAACATTTCTTGACCTAAAGATACTAAGTTTATATTTATTTTCAAAAAAACTTTTCCCGATGAAAGTTTGTCAGCAGATATTAATTTCGTCGAGCGAGGTCTAATTCGACAAATATTTGCCGGTATAGGTCTAAGCCGATGCAATGTCGTCGGGAGAGTTTGTTATCCCATTTTATTTTTATTTTTAAAAATATAAAATTAGTTTTTTGGCCAACTTCTTTAATTGAATATATGTAATTAAGTAATATCTTAGTCTTTTTTAATTACTTTAATTATTTTTATTTTACTAATTTTATAAATTACTTAATTAATAGTAATTAATTATTTTAAATTATTTTGTGAACTTTTTTTTAATACTAAATAATAATTAAAACATAAAATATTTAAAGAGTTGAAGATTCAAACTTATTTAAGTAAATATGACAAAGGGCACCTAAAAAGATAAGCAACCTCTTTATATCACTGTGCATACACATGCAACACACAAACAAGGCATAAATTTTCCTTCAACCCTAAGCGCACACTGGGGAAAAAAACTAGAATGTTGTCTAATTGATTTATCTCAAGGCTCAGCTTTGCTATAGTGAAATCCTAATTTTTATTGTTGGTGCAATATGAAAATATATTTAAAGAGTATAGATGTACGGCGATACACTATAAATAGAATATTTGAAAAGTATAGAGTATCGCTGCGCGGCTATACCCCATGAGTAGAATATTTAAACAGTATAGCCGCTATACTGCATAAACAGCATATTTTGAATAATATCGCCGCGCGGCTGTACGTTATAAATAAAATATTTTAACAGTATTAGCCGGAGTTTAGCCGCTCGGCTATACTAGCCGTCCGGCTATACGAGATAAATAGGTTAGCCGAGCGGCTATACAGTTAAATAGCTTAATCTCAATTCCCAAATCTACCCACCCACCACTCCCTTGAAGAATCGCAATATCCCCGTCGTATTTCATTGGTAAAGAAAGCAATAAGAACAAGTAATTGCCAAATTTAATTTATCTTTGTTTTGTGAGGAAGGAATACTGAGAAAGAGGAGAAGAAAAGAAAATGGGAAACTGGGTAGTTGTTTTGGAGGTTTCTGGAGGTTAGTGGGGATGAGAGTGAGAAATCAACGGTGAGTTTCCGTTAAATTTCCATATGGATTTTTGGTTTAAGGGCTTTTGCCTTTATATTTGGACCTAGGGGTGGGCTCGGTTTGGTTTGGTTCGGTTATGAGGCCAAACCGTGCGCGAAACTGTGAACTTCGGTTTGGAGAAAATCCAAACCGTGCGCCGAACCAATGAGGTGGGAAACTGATCATCTCGGTTAACCGGTTACCTCGGTTTGGTTTGATTTGGTTTGGTGCAAAACCCACTTAAAAACATGTAGACTCTAAAATTCATTCAAACTCAAACATTCATTCAAAACCTACTTGAAATTCATTCACCATTCACATCACAACATATTCAAATTCATTCATTCAATCAATCCTTTCAATTCAAACTCAAACATTCATTCAAAACCTACTTGAAATTCATTCACCATTCACATCACAACATATTCAAATTCATTCATTCATTCAATCCTTTCAAACTAAAACATATGCATCATTCATCATTCACATCCATCCAAAGTTTCAAAGTAAACTATATGCATCATTCACCATTCACATGTATTATAATTATTTAATTACATATAATTTAACATATCTGGTTTGGTTCGGTTAACCGATGATTTTTAAAATTAGGAACCGAGCGCCGAACCATGACCACCGGTTCGGTTTGGTTCATAAACCGTTGACCAAAAAGAGAAGGAAAAAACCAAACCAAACCGGACCGATCGGTTTGGTTCGGCCGATTTGGCCGATTTTCGGTCCCATATGCCCAGCTCTATTTGGACCTAAGGCGTTCTTGTTTATAAAACATTAATTCAAAACTGAGTTTTTGTCAATTGAAAGATACGAATAAAACAAGATCCTAAAACGGAATGCTAGTAAAAGTAAATCAAACAAGATGGATTCAATTCCTTCTTTTCTGGGGGGTGGGGGTGGGGGTGTGTTGGTTATTACTTTGAAGAATAAAAAGATAAATATGTCCTTGGACCAAAAACATTTTCTTAAAAGCACATATGAGTTTAATCAAGTTGGTTAGAGTGGATGTGCTCTCCACTCTGCACTTAAGTTCGAATCTCCCTCCCAGTAATTTAGGTTATATTAAAGTAAAATATCGCTCGTATTTAAAAAAAAAAAAAAACTATTTTCTTAAAACGTTTATTTTATACCCCGAATTGTGTAATCAGATTAAATTCTTAGGTTGATAGAGGATAAAAATAATCATGAAACTCTTTCCCCTCAAATCAAAATGAACTTGTATCATGGGGTTTCTGGCTATGAATCTGTGACCATTGGGTTTTTTTTGCTGCAAAATGAATTAGGCATGCAGTGATTGAATCCTCCCCCAGGGTATATTTTACAGCTTGCAACGAACGAAATTTAGGCTCCAAATTCTTAAAGAAAAGAGATAATCAGGTTAACAAAAAGTTAGCTGCTGACATCTAAATTCAGCGCCCAGTAAAAGTTTAAATCCAAGTGATAAGTTTGTGGAAGACAGTTCGACAAAAATAAGTCATAAATACTCTATCTACACACTAATTGGAAACTAAATATTACCCCTTTATAAAGGGCAAACTATACTTCACTGAATATATATGTTTTTATGGTCTAACAAGCTGTACAAATTCTACAGTCACGACACTCATTCAACTTCGGGCTGTGCCATTGAGCTACCACCTGGTTTCTCAGATGATGACTCCACAGTTTCACCTTCCTGTGCTGTTGAAGATGGCTCAAAATCCATGTTTTCCGAATCATTTTCTGGCATTGTCCCACAAACCTGAGAAGCGCCACCAGCTTTAGCTTCAGTTTCTGACTCCTCCGGTGATTTGGAGCTGCCTACAAGCCCCGCCTCAGATAAGGCTTCAATACTATCACCCCCCATGGCCAAGATAACTGGAGGCTGATCCATGCTTTCAGACATATTTTCTGGCGTTGCCACACAACCCCGAGAAGCATCACCAACTTTATCTTCAGATTCTAACTCTTCTGGTGATTTGGAGCTGCCTACAGGCTCTGCCTCAGATAAGCATTCAACATGATCATCCCCAACAACTAAGTTAACTAGAGGTTGATCCGGGTTTTCAGGCACAGTTTCTGGCATTGACGCACAAACCTGAGAATCATCACCAACTTTAGCTTCAGATTCTAACTCTGGTGATTTGGAGCTGCCTGCAGGGCCTGCCTCAGATAAACCTTCAACGCCATCACCAACTTTAGCTTCGGGCACAGTTTCTGGCATTGATGCACAAACCTGAGGATTATCACCAACTTTAGTTTCAGATTCTAACTCAGGTAATTTGGAACTGCCTGCAGGCCCTGCCTCAGATAAACCTTCAATGTCACCACCAACTTTAGCTTCGGGCACAGTTTCTGGCATTGGTGCACAAACCTGAGAATCATCAACTTTAGTTTCAGATTCTAACTCTGGTAATTTGGAGCTGCCTGCAGGCCCTGCCTCAGATAAACCTTCAACGTGACCACCCCCCTTGGCCAAGGTAACTAGAGCCGGATCTGGGTTTCTAAATGCAGTTTCTGGAATTGACCCACAAACCTGGGAAGCATCACCAACTTTAGCTTCACATTTTGACTCTGGTGATTTGGAGCTGCCCGCAGGCCCAGCCTCAGGTAATGCTTCAACACTATCACCCCCCATGGTCAAGGGAGCTTCAGACTGATCCAGGTTTTCAGACACATTTTCTTGCATTGTCCCAGCAACCTGAGATGCATCACCAACTTTAGCTTCACATTTTGACTCTTCTAGTGATTCAGAGCTGTCCATAGGCCCTGCCTCAGATAAGCCTTCAACACTATCACCCCTTATGGCCAAGGTAACTGGAAGCTGATCCAAGTTTTCAGACACATCTACTGGCAATGTCCCACAAACCTCAGAAGCATCAACAATTTTAGCTTCAGATTTTGACTCTTCTAGTGATTTGGAGCTGTCTATAGGCCGTGCGTCAGATAAGCCTTCAACACTATTCCCCTCTATGGCCAAAGTAACTGGAAGCTGATCCAAGTTTTCAGACACATTTCCTGGCAATGTCCCACAAACCAGAGAAGCATCAACAATTTTAGCTTCAGATTTTGACTCTTCTAGTGAATTGGAGTTGTCTATAGGCCCTGCCTCAGATAGGCCTTCCACATTATTGCCCCCTATGGCCAAGGTAACTGGAAGCTGATCCAAGTTTTCAGAAACATTTCCTGGCAATGTCCCACAAACCTGAAAACCATCAACAATTTTAGCTTCAGACTCCAACCCCTCTGGTGATTTGGAGCTGCCTATAGGCACTGCATCAGATGAGCCTTCAACACTATCACCCACTATGGTTGAGGTAACCAGAGGCAGATCCATGTTTTCTGATACAATTTCTTGCACACTCTCACAAGCATCAGAAGCATTCACTTGAGGAACCATTTCAGCTACAGGTGTTTTTGAACCCTCCTCCATCACTGAGCAGCCAAATTTTCCCTCAGATGGAACTTTTCCCTCAGATGGACATACTACCTCTTTTCCTTCAGTCTCTATGGAAGATGCAGGCAGGTCAACGTTTTCTGAAATAGCTTCTTCCAGCAACATCACGCCAACCTGAGTAATACAAATATGAAATTACACATTAATAATCTATGTAATAACTATAGATCAACCTTGTGATTGTCTGTGGGCATTGACATGCACTTACTTGTCATAAGTAATCATTATCCTATACCTATCGAGACATTACGGTTTACAATTCTGTACAGTTGGAGGTTCTGAGATAAATTAAGGAGTTTTTTTTTCTAGGGCAGAGGGGGGGAGGGTTTACTCTAGTAACTTATAAACTAACAAGCCAACTGGCTACCAAAATCAAGGTACAAAACTCTTATAAATTCAAAAAATAATAATAACAATAAATGAATGTTTAACTTAATTCCCATTGAGTTCAACCAACCTCAGATGCATCCAAATGATCACCCATCTCAGGTTCAGAAACCTTTGATTCCACCTGTGGTGCTAAGCTTCTTACAGGATCCTTCCCGGATAAGCCCTGAATCTTCTCTTCCGAATCCACACTTTCTGATACAATACAGTCTGGCAAATCCCCAGAATATCTGGGCGTTTCCATTTGATGATCCATTTCATCTTCCTTTCCATTTGGTTCATCCAGTTGTAATGAGTGGCCATCTTGATCCTTCTCAGAAGAGCACTCAGTCTTTTGCTGCTCTTTTGTCAAAGTAGATAAAGGTTGAACTGCAGCTTCTAACATATTTTTGGGCACAAACGCACCAACCGGAGAACCAACCATATTATCAGTAACTAAATCTTCAGATGTTTCCCCCAGCACTAATGATCTGTTAACTGGACCCCTCTCAGATGAGCACTCGATCTTTCCTTCCTTAACTGCTGCAGAAGATGAAGGCACAATAACACTTTCAGTTTCTGTTAGAAACCCACAAGCCTGAGAAACATCCATTTGACCATCCATTTCAGCATCAGATCCTTGTGATTCTCCCAGTTGGTCTGAATTCCCACCGAAACGTTTCATAGATATTCCATCAATCTTGTCTTCTTCGTTCATTTGTACTGGACTGCCAAGTAGACACTTTCCCAATGAGTCCCCAATCTTTCCTTCCTCTGTCACTAAAGAAGATAGAGGAGAACCTAAGTTGTCTGTCACAACCATTTGCGGTAAAATGCCATCAACCTGAGATGAATCAATTTGAGCATCTCTTTCAGCTCCAGAAACTTCTGGTTCCTCCACAGGTACAGATCTGCAAACTTGATTCTTCTTAGATATTTCCTCAGTTGTCCCTTCTCCAGTCACTAAGGAAGATGAAGGTGGATCCATACCTTCTGATACAACATTCTCTTGCAAAGTTTCACAAACCTGAGATAAATCAATTTGAACAACTGTTAAAGCTCCAGGACCTTTTGAATCTTCCAGTAATATCGAGCTGCAACTTGGCCTCTGCTCAGATGAACCCTCAATATTTTCTTCCTGTGTAATTAAAGATAAAGGAACATCCAAGTTTTTTGGTATAAGTTCCTCTGACAAAATAACATCCTTTTCAGTAACAGAATCTTTCCTTTCCTCTGAAGATGACGAGCTGGAATTTTGGCACTTCACAGATGCGCCCCCTATTGGTTCCTCTTCCACCAAGGAAGATGACTCTAAGATTTCTGATCTATCTCCTGAAACAAAACCATCATCCTGAGAAACAACCAATGCTGCACCAGAACTTTTTGGGTTCTCCTGTGCTACATAGCTGTCAACTTGACCTCTATCAGATGAGTCATTGATTTCTTCCACCGTTAACAATGAAGATGTAGGTAAACTCGTGTCTGATACTTTTTCAGATGGATAACAACCAACACGAGAAACATTCATTTGATCACCCTCAGAGGGGACAACTTCCATATTGCACACATCAATACTACCATCCTCAATCACATCAGTTCGAAGTTCTAAGATGCCCTTTTCAATAGGAATATCATGCATAGTATCATGCCCCGAGGCAACATCAGCTGACACAAGAGTGACTTCGAAATCATCAGCCTTCGAGGAAATTTCAGGATTCAAAAAATTACCTTCACCAGAACAATTAGCAGCTTCAGATTCTGTAAAAGGCACATCAACCTTGTCAATACAATCCCCACCAAACACAATATTTGGGATTGTGGTAATAGTTTTGGAAATTTCATGGCTTATATCAACAGGAGAAGATTTTGGACAACCTTTTGAAGCAGACTCAACCATTTCTCCAGAGTCATTCTCAGCCATGCCAGGAAGCTTCGAATCCTCTAAACCAACAGACATGGGTGCACTCTCTCCTGGACAAACGTTTTCAAATTTTGTGGATACATTATCATGAGGGGAAGATTCTCGAGACTCTTTTGAAGAAGGCTCTGTTTTGTCTACGGCATTTGTTTCAGTCATTTCAGTAATATCAGGTGCGACAGTGGAACGATCTGGACTTGCAGAAATGGGTGAAGTGTCTTTAGAATGATTGCTAACATCATCAGAATCTTTGAGAATTAGGGGAGGACCACAAACGTTTTCAAATGTTGTGGATACATTTTCATGAGGGGAAGATTCTTGAGACTCTTTTGAAGAAGGCTCTGTTTTGTCTACGGCATTTGTTTCAGTCATTTCAGTAATATCAGGTGCGACAGCTGAACGATCTGGACTTACAGAAATGGGTGAAGTGTCTTTAGAATGATTGCTAACATCATCAGAATCTTTGGGAATTAGGGGAGGGCAGTCAAGGCTGGCCGCAATACAAGGAGGAGATGTAGGATGCTCTTTAACACAAGGCTCTATCTTGCTTTCAGAATCAATCATAGCAGGAGGGCCCACCACACCTGACTCAACTGGGCCCTCAGGAACAGGAGATGTCAATCCAAGATGAAGACTGGCATTGTCAGTATTCATGGAAATCGTAGGACATTTATTGTCACTTAAATCAACAGAAGAGGATTTAGGAGACTCTCCTGACAAAGGTTCAGTTTTGTTTCCACCAATCACCTGAGGATGCTCAACGCTACTTGAAAATACCAAAGATGAACTTACCTCACTCCCACAGGCCCCTATACTAGAAGCAGTCACATCAACATCTGGAGACTGTGTTTGAAAAACAGTCTTACTCACCCTAGTTGTGCCATCAACAGAAAGTTGTTTTGAACCTTTCAATTCTTTGATGGAGCCCACAGTTGTCTTGCTTTCAGGTTGGTCCATATTAGTGATGGGAACATGGGTTTCATTCAAAGCAGGTGTCTTGTCCCTCTCCCCTTTTGCATCAGTCCCAGTAAGGTCAAGTACATGAGCTGCTGTTTCCAAAGTTGGCAGAGTAGGACATGATTTATCCTCCAAACATTGGCTTCTGGCTGTGTCCACAGGAATCTTACTTGATAAAGGTACACAGGGGGCAACCCTACCTTCTCTCCCGACAGTTTCAGGAATTTTAGCTTTTGACAAACATGTTCCAGAAAAGACCTCCTTCATCACACGAGCAACATCATTTACATCAGCAGTCTGGATACGGCCCAAAGCAGAACTCTTATCAGAAGATCCAGGAGCACTGTCAAGTGCTGATGATGAGTTTGTAGGTTGCCTATTGTGGGCAGAATAGCCTGACTGCTCTTTTCTTTTTGGATCATGACCCACTAAACTGCTAGCCAAATGCACTTGGCTTGTCTGGGCCTGAATAGCATTTGTCAGTTCCTGTCCATCAGTACCTTGCTTACTTCTCGGAGCAACAGACTTACTTCCCATTGTAACAGCAGATGCATTCTGTAATTGAGAATTTAATTTTGGATCCTGACCGGCTGGACCATCAGAAACAGCAGGTAACACCGCAGCCTGCTTCCTTCCCCTACGACGGGGTGCTTCTGCTCTGTTTGAAGTCTTTCGACCTTGTCGTTTGACTTCTACTGATTCGGAAGGGCAAGGAGCGATAGATTGAGATGCCAGAGGAACAGAATGGTACGAAGGCGTTGACTGAGAGCTAGGAGCAATCTTAGCAACATCATATTTTGTCTCACTGGTGTTTTCCACAGCAGTGGAACTGGGAAAGGAATCAGTTAAAGGAGTATGAGCTGGAGCCGCAGTTATGGAAGTTGCAATAGCTGGACAAGCTTTATCCTCCAAACTCTGGCTCTTATTCACCTCAGCTGGTATGGCAGCACCTTCATTCCCTGAAACCTTGTCATTCTTAGGTTTGGATGAGCAACTTTCAGCCAAAGCCTCTTTTGTCACAGTAGCATTGCATGCAATAACATTTAGGCTTTCCCCTGTCGCAGGGCCTGCACAATATTAAAATGTCTCAGTTTATGTAAGGAAATTTATCATGATTTCAGTTGTGAAAAATTCTTCCTAAACATGCATGCATGCACAGTATTTACCCAGGGTTCTGAGGGCAGTCTCGTGTATCATTGATGAGCTTGTTGTCTGCTTGGCTTCAGCTAAATTTACTGATTCTTCAGTTGAGTTCAGATTCTGACCAGGTAAACCATCAGCCCCTTGCTTACTTCTCACAGCACTGTCTTTGCTCACAGATAAATCTCCAGGTTTATCCTGTGGTTGCAGATTTGGTTTTAAATCCTGAGCATCTAACACATCAGGAACAGCAGGCGATACTGGCACCTGTTTCTTTCCCCTACGCCGCTGTGCTCCTGCACCACTTTGGGCCTTCCGGTTTTGCCCTTTCGTTTGCACAGGTACAGAAGGGGAAGGAGAAGATTGAGAGGAAGGAGCAACAGATGGGGATGGAAGGGTTGGCTGAGAAGTCAAAGCCATCGCACCACCAACTTGATGATCAGTCGCATTGGCACCTTGTAAAGGAACAGAACCAGGTAAAGAATCAGGATGTTGGACTGCAGAAGTACAAGAAACAGTTTCGCTCATGCCAATGGCTTGATTTTCTAATGGGTTCACAGATGTGTTCTGTGATACTTCATTTTGTTTTGGATCAGAACCAGCTAATCCACCAGAAACACCAGGTGATTGTGGCACCTGTTTCTTTCCCCTACGCCTGGGTGCTTCTAATCCACTTTGACTTTTCCGACCTTGTCCTCTTACTTGTGTTGATGCAGACGGGCTAACAATGGTCGTTTGAGAACCAGGAGTAACAGAAGGTTTAGGAGCAGTTGGCTGAGAGCTAGGTGAGGCCACGATACTATTAGGTTGTACAATTCCACCAATACCCTGTACATTAACAGAACTAGGTGATGAATCAGGGCCTGAATTTGTTACAGGGCTCGACACCATTCCTCTCTGTAACCCAGTATCCACTTTGACAGTTCCAGAAGGCGCTGTAAGAGCCATCGCAGTTGGTGATTGATCCAGTGTTGCTCTTTTTGGCCTTCCACGGCCTCGTTTAGCTGGTGGTGTAACCTCTTTACTTTGCTGTATCTGGGGCAGCTCCACAGAGGGTAATGGTAAGTGTGGTGGAAGTGGAGCAGGAAGTTCTGTTTTACAAACAGCCACCACAGACCCACTGTCATCTTTTGGCAAGTTTGACTCCATAAATTCTTCCTTTGATTTTGTGGGGGAATCAGGTGAGTCCGCCTGACACAACTTTTCAAATTCCTCTTCTGTCCATTGTTCTTCATATGAACGCACCTAAAAAGCATTGAAAGAAACAGATTCACATTCAATTAGCAGCTTTGTGGTCAAAGAAACACAAGAACATAAAGGATACAATCAAGCAATAAGAATTAAATATGAAAAACAAACCTCTCTTGCCCGTTTGCCCCTGCCATAGCGTTGAGTATCGAGGCCCCCAAGAGCGCCACCCTTCCGCTTTATCCCGACATTAGACACTTCACCAGTCTTTGGCACCTCATATACCTTCATTACTTCACAGAACTCCTTCAAGTCATCGTCTGTAACGAGGCGAGAAGGCAAAGGAGGCAGAGTTTCAGAACTATCCATGCCTTGAACACATGCTAATTTCCTCCATGTTGCCTACAAAATTTATTTTTTTAATAAAGCTGCAGCATCAGAGGAACAGGTAGCATGCAAGATATACAAGGATATTTATGCAATGTAAAACCAAAGAGACAGCATTGAGTGCAAATGTTAAGTGAATACCATCTCTTCTTCTCGTCTTCTTTTGTCAATAGTTTCAAATACATCAATTTCTGGCTCACTGCAGGAAGAGAGGCAATCATTGATGAATCAACTTCAAATAAAAAAATCGAGCAAAAAAACTTCGCATAAAATAAATTTTTCCTTCGTTAATCATTAATCAGCAAGCAAAAAAAAAATTCAAATAACAATGACAAACAAAATCCAGCAAGCGAAAAATGGCTTTGCATATTAATCATTAACCAAATCCAACATACTAATGACTTCTGATTGCGAAATTCCCAGCCCTTCTGAGTTTGTAGATAATTTTAACAGGAGGGAAAAAATAGGACAGCAAACTCATCATTGCTTATGAAAACAGTAAATGTCATGAAAGCCAAAGCAAAACGGCAAGGTACCATAGTCTACAGAGTGCTCCATCTATTCAAGAAACCTATGGATGGAAATACTATTCCCTATAAAATTGATGCTGAAACAGGAAATCTCATTCAGAAGCAAAATATAAACAACAAAAATCGTCAGACTGTATGTACCTGCGAGCTAAGAGATCATTTAAAGCATCATCATCTAATACAGGTGCAGCTTCTTCTTTCTTACACTCACGCAAAAGGGACTCCAAATATTCTCTTCGATCTTCAGCACTGTGGTAAAACAATTTTCAAGAACAATTAGCAACTTCTTTAGAAGAGTATGCAACAGAGTTTAGCTCAGCAACAATTCAAATTAACCTTGTATTGTTGTCAAAGAAACCAGCAGTAATGCTCTGATTCGCAACTCCCAGTTTGTGCTCAGCTGCAGCTCTGACTTGTTCCTCAACAGTTTGAACCTTATACAGAAGAAACAATTCAAGCACTTAGATATCCAGACACCTAAAGTGTAGATAATTTAATTTCAAAACATAAATAGAGAAGAAAAAGAGCAGTTTCAAATTGAAACATAGCCCAGGGGAGAAATTGCATACTGTTTCAAATCGAAGAACAAGCACATCCCTCTTCTGGCCAATTCTGTGAGCCCTTGCTTGAGCTTGCAAATCAACCTGAAAATTTACAAATCAAAAAATAAATCAACTATAGAATTGAAACTATATGGTTTAAATTCAAAATATAAATCATTGAACAGTAATATTGAAAATTGCCTGTGGATTCCAGTCAGTGTCAAATATTATCACTGTATCTGCAGCTTGAAGATTTACTCCAACACCACCAGCCCGAATGCTATCAAAATCATACATATGTCAGTACCATTTATACTCGTGTGCACACAATCATGCCTGCAGACACATATCAGCACAACAGAACTTCTATACTTTTTATTTACTACTTGCTAGTAACAACCTACATCAGTGTCAAGCACGAAGCAACCCAATATATGGTGGCCTAACTCTAGAACCGTGAGATTTTACTAAATTAGTGTAGGATTCTTACAGCCTATTTGGTAGAGCTTTTGTATAAAGCGCATATGTTGGAGGCACATAAGAAAAATCATCAAACATGAAATGCATCCTCCATATTCACCTTGCAGTCCTTCTCCATGAAGCACTCAAAGTGTTCTTCTCACCACCAAAAACACTTTTGTCCATTTCAGACAAAAACTCAATAATAAAAACCACCTTTTATCGGAAAGTGCTTTTGACACTACAAAGCACACCTTTTGTTGCTTCCATCACATGTAAGGTTTAACCTACAGCTAAATCATAGCACAGCCCCTGCAGGCTCTCCCTCTAACCCGAAGTTCCCGTAACCTATTGAACCACCTAACCCAGTAAAAGCAGACATAAAAGTACAATACGCACAAAAAGAATCACCTGAGAAGAAATATAAAAAAGGGAGAATCCGGTTTATTGAACATGTCAATAAGGGTACCACGATCACCCCCAGATGTATGTCCATCCAATCTGAGGTACCGATATTGTTTACCGTTGAGATATTCCTCCATAACATCAAGTAGCCTAGTCATTGTGGAAAAGAAAAGAACCTGCACAGTGACAAGTTCCAATCAGTTGCACTCTGATATCAAGTCCAACAACTGGAATATTCATAAAAAGAGAGTTAAACAAAAAATCATGTAGCCAGACACAGGTAAAATGCCTTCCGTACCCTATGATCTGTTGCTTTTAGCTTGGGAAGTAATCGATCTAACATCTCAAGCTTCCCACAAAGCCTTATAATTGGTGGCAGATAATGCTTTGGTATATAGGTATCAACCTACAAGAAGCAATCAGACAAAGGAGTTTATCTTGACAACACAAGGTAATAATGAAAATTGCTTCCTTCTCCCTTTCAACATCTTTTTTATGAGCAAATAAAAACTTAAAATGAACAGGTAAAGAACATGCCTCCTCTGCATGAAGCTGGCTGAGATATGGATGATTACATATATTTCGAAGCTCCATAACAGAGTTGTGCACTGACCGGGCCTGAAAAAAAATGTGTAAATTATAATAAGATACACTTAACAGTTCACCACCCTAAATTGAAAGGAGAATTAAAAATACCTTGGAATTTCCAATTGTACCCAAATTATCTTCTACCCTCTTCATCAAAAGCTTCTGATAAGCAGAAGCCTCACATCTTACAAGTCTCTCAATCTTTTCGGGTAGTTCATTTTCAACCTGCCAAAAAAAAAATTAAAATGCAGGAACATTAACATAGAAACTTCCAAAACTCAACATTTACAATTGAATGCCTTTTTAAAGATAGAACAGAAACTGAAAGGGAGACTGCCGAGGTGATCAAGTTGCTGGAAACTCTGGAAGGTATCAGATTGTGTGCTTCTAAAAGGGATAGGAGAAGGTGGGATCTAGAGGATTTGGGATCTTTCACATGCAAGTCCTTTCAATCCTTTTTGCGAAACAAGGGGAGGGCAGAGACCTTTCCTCCTTTCTCTCTTGTGTGGAAGGCCAAGTCTCCCCCTAAGGTCAAAGTCTTTGTTTGGTTGGTGGCGATGGGAAAGTTAACACTTCAGATCTTGTCCAAAGGAAAAGACCTTTTATGTACCTGTCTCCTCACTGGTGTGTGTTATGTAAGCTTTGTGAGGAGAGTGTGGACCACCTTATCTTACATTGTCCTTTTTCCTTGAGTCTTTGGTGGCTCTTGTGGAGGGAGGTTGGGACTGTTCGGATGATTCCAAAAGGGAGCTCTGATTTTCTTTGTTTTGACTTCGTGGTTTGGGGATCAGGGACACTTCAAGCTTATGGGGCTGTTTGGTCCACTCTGTTTTTCTGGAACATTTGAATGGAGCGTAATAGGAGAATCTTTGAAGACTATAAGGGAGTGAGAGTGAGTGATCTTTGGGATAGAGTTAAGTACTGGGCAGCTTTTTGGGCTTCTGTTACAAAAGATTTTAAAGACTACTCTTATTCCACAATTATGAGGGATATGGCAGCTGCGGTTAAATGAGGGTTGGGGGTTGTGTTGTTTTGTGGTTTTTCGGTTTTGTTCCTCCCTGTTAGTTTGGGAGTTGTTGGTGCTGTTTTTTTCTTTCTGTTTTGTGTTTTGTTCTTTGGTTGTGGTTGCCTTATCCACCTCCGTGTTCTTTTGCTTAATAAATTTCGTTTCTTCTCAAAAAATAAAAAAAAAGATAGAACATAAACTTCAATAAAATATTACCAAGGGCCCAGAAGCAATACATTTTATATCAAATTTCTCAATGTAACACACTCCATAACAAATCAAATACAAAAGCCAGATGCACTAAGCACCTAAAGAAAATATTCAGAAGTCAAGTCTTATTGGAAGTTAACCTCAAATCAATCATGCAGCACTGCATATCATAATCAAACTACCAAGTCTACACATGCCTTCCATACAGAAATAATGAAGTTAACCAGGATTTTGTTGATCAACTGACATGTATGGGATTATCATGGATAAGACACAATGTTAGTATCCAAGTCATTTCTTAAAAGTTGTATGGCAACAAAACAATTTCCTTGACCAGAATACATAAATGGATACACAAGAAAGAATTCCAGAAAACCATAGACATGCATGCCTGTATGCGTACATATTCATATATAAACACATTACATGCATATAAGAAACCAGATTTCAAAGCCACACAAACACAAATAAATCCAAGAAAAAAAAACACATTCCAAATGCAAATATTATTGATAAGCAGAAAACAAATTTTAGGAACCTTATGCTTCAGCCTCCGAAGGACAAATGGTCGAAGAACTTGGTGAAGACGGTTTATGATCAATAGATTCTCCTCCTCAGAGAGTAAGGCCTTGTCAATATATGCCAACAATACATACACAACTGTCAGATTTTAATGCAACCGGAGTCACAATAGTTTTTAAAACGTCAATTCTCAAATAAAACATTCCAAAGCTTACTTGGTCAGCTGTGCTATCACCACTACTTTCAAATGGTTTGTTGAACCATTGAGAAAAATCTTCTGATGAATTAAAAATATTAGGCAACAAGAAATTTAGTAGCGCCCACAACTCCTCGAGATTATTCTAATCAAAACACAAGAATAGAAAGTAATCAGGATACTGCATTAATACACAAAGGAAAGACAATACACATTTATTAAACCACAGAAAATGAGTGCACACAATAAATAAAAGAAAAGCACACGAAAAGAGATCCTGAAACCTGCAGTGGAGTTCCAGTTAACAGCAATCTGTGAGAGCTTTGATAATGCTTCAATTCAGCATTTAACTTGCAGGAAGCATTCTTTATCCGATGGCCTTCATCGATTATTATATAATGCCAGTGTAATTTGCTTAGTTTAGGTCTGTCATGCTTATTCATCAGATACTCGTATGTAGTAAGGAGGACATTAAATTTCCGTTGAACTATTCTTTCCCTGCAATGTAAAGTACTTTCTGAGCTTCTGTATAAATATAAATAAAATACATAAGTATAGCAGTTCGGTTTTAATGGGATTACTTGAATAGCCTACGCCTCTCCTCAGGGGGCCCAGCATAGACGATCCCAAGAATACTAGGGGCCCAAAAGTTAATTTCTGATTCCCATCCGGGTAACACTGAAGATGGCACAACCACTAGGAAAGGTCCTCGATCATTTTTTGTTTCCATCAGGTAACAAATTAAAGAAATAACCTAAAAACAAACATGTTTTAGATTATGGACGTGTAAACTGGAAACAAACTGTGAATGGTTTAGGGAGGACTCATAATCAATCCCTACCTGAACAGTTTTACCCAAACCCATTTCATCAGCAAGTATACCATTCAAATGATTGTTGTATAGAGACACCAACCACCTTAAGCCATTCATTTGATACCTGAACGTCAAAAATACCATTTTTAGAAAAATCACACATGAGGTGTTAATAAAAACACCTCCCTCGATCAATTCAAATGGATATAACAACCCCCCAAACTCCTAACCCCCCCCCCCCCCAAAAAAAAAAAGAGGCTTTTAAAGTTGAGAAAAAGAAGATCAACCCTTTTATCCTTCCCCCAACATAAGATAATATATATCTATCAGATCACATTCTACTCACTCTCTCAATTTTCCACCATTAAGAATAGATGGCTGCTCAGCGATATTCTCTTTTATACTGCAAAAACCAAAGTTGATTGTAAGATACTTGGTTAGAGCTGTAAATCAGTACTATTACGGGAAAATAATTTGTCAAATTGACAGCGTCAAGACAGTCAGACTTTCATATTTATTGAAATTAAAAAAAAAAAAATGTTCCAACTTCTATGTTAAGAAAGGAAATCTCTTAAAGAGCGAAAAAGGAACCAGAGGTTAGCTGAGTTCAACCACCGCTAAATAAATGTTACAAAGTGAGGAATTCTATTCTAAAGCAGCAAACAAGGTGACATCAACAATAAATCCATGATAAAGAAGCCATATACATACCTATGAGCCATCAAATAGTACTTCTCATTGCTTTCCATGTAATGCTGCAAAACAGTGATAAAATAACACAATGAGCGGGAACTTCAAAAAAAACTGTAGTGTACAGAGAACAAACTTGCCTTTGCCTGGTCACTTTCATCTTCATTTTCAAAACTAGGCTCACTCTTCCCTATAGCACCTCCACTTCCACTTTCATCCATATCATGCTCAAACTGACTTGCCACAGCCTTTGCATCTCGTAGCTTGGATCCGAGCTTTTGAAGATATTTTTCCGTCTCTTTGAGAAGTTGCTTAACACGGTCAGATTTGGCATCCTATCATGAGTTTCAAAAATGTTATGCAAAAAGAATAAAAATAAGATGCAATCCTAATGTCAGTAAAATTTAGAACATACCTGCACCATTCGCAGATATCCCTCCACATCATTGATCTTCAATAAATTTATCTTTTCACGTTGAATCCGATCAATCTTCTCACGATGGATGCGTTCCTTCCTTTTGTGGAACTCCTTTGCATATTTATTGAAAACCTTCCACCGCTCTCTTTTAATTTTAAACACATCATCCAGTCTTTCCCTTAAGTCCAGATTAGAAAGCAAGTCAGAAAAGCATATACAACAAACCAAATGAAATAGGAGAAATGGAAGTAATGATTAGTATAGCTCCTCAGAAAACATAGAAAGCTAAAGGTATTGACACACACTGGACAAAAAGAGAGTACGTACTTGTGAACCTCTATTTCACCAAAGAACTCCTTTTGCCTCTCCCGAATTCTCTTTTGTCGCTCTTCCTTCATCTTTTGCTCAAACTTTTCAAGTTGTTTTATCCTCCTACCATGTCTAAACTTCTTACAGTTTCTCAAGTGATCCATTTCAGTATTGATTGGTTTGAAGAAATCATTCAAAAATTGACTGCCCAAATGAAACAAAACAAGGATTAAGTGTCTAGAAAATAAAACAAAATATAGAGAAAAGATTTGTACCATTTAGACTGAGAAACAAAGATAATATATACTCCCTCTGTCCTGAATAAATGGTCTACACTTCCCTTTTAAAAGTCCAATCCAAAATTCAAATAATTTATTTCCCCTTTTTCCACAATAACCTTTGTCATCTCCTTAATTACATTTTATGCAAGTACTTTGGATTTTTAAATTTAAAAGTAAGATTAATAATTGAATATAAACACATGAGAAGTAGGTAGGAAAGCATTAAAATAGTTACTTAAAATTTTATACAAAAGCATTAAATAGTTCCATATAATTCAGTAGGAAAGCATTAAAGTGGTCCTTAAAATTCATTTTTTCTGTAAAGAAGGCAATTCCGTAAAGGACAGAGGGAGTAATTGGTTTCCACATGGAAGCCCATAGAGGATGAACAATTACCTCCGGAGACGGCGTTGCAGCTCGAAGAGTTGTAGTTTTTTCAGTTCTATAACACTTTTGGTTTTTGCAGATATATCTTCAGATGAGCTCACATTTTCCTACAAGTAGTAAAATGCAGTACATGAGGTGCATAAAATATCAAATACAAGACCAAAATGAACCCATCAAACCATGCATCTGGTTCACTTTATGTTTCTGCAAAGAAATAGTCATCATATGTATACAAGGGAACACAAATTCATGCACATAGAATAGAACCATCAAATCTATTAAACAATGCATATACATTGTAAAGAAGCAAGAGTCAACAAAAACAGTCAGGCAAAAGGCACAGGTATGGTCGCATATCAGTAACCGGTTCCACATGACAAACCCAGGTTGAAGCTCCAACCACATAACAACTAGGCAAAATCGTGATATGGAAATCATTTATCAACTCCAACATCTTCAAGGCAAACAAGACAAGTACATAATTTCCTTTTCGTAACTGATGTATTGTTTGAACAGTGAGATACACGTTATGAATAATAAAAGCACATGAAAAATAACAAGCAAATCGTATAAATATCCCTTCAGTGATGTGAACATTATCATGCGCCCAAAAACTTTTCTTGTGCGACTCTGTTCAGTGCTATCCAAACACAACTAAGATCGCAGAGTATAACACACAACTTACACAGCAGCAGATAGTTATATTAACATTTTTATTCATCTTTTAATTCGTGATCCTCACATCAAGCTATGAGGTGCCAATCTTACTAAAGAGGTAAACTGACACCCAGATTTCCATTCTTCCATCATTCCAGGAGAGAGAATTTTTATGTTATCCAAAGCCCCCATGATCAAGTCATCATAGAGCAGCATTGCGTTCCTTCACCAATACCTTCTTAATGCCACTCTCACAAAGAAACAAGATACAAATTTTATACATCCATCATGTTTAACTTTTCTGGATCGCAACATTCTTTCACAGTACACATACTTGAAATTTATTATGATTGCTATCACTCCAGAGACATTTTCCATAAGAAAACAATTAAGTTAGAGACATTAGTCCTTGAATTCTAAATCCAATCCTTCCCCTAAAACTTCTAACACAGTTGTATCAGTTTTAAATATAATTCTATTTAAAGTATGTGCATATGTTCCCTTTTGTATTTGACAGAAGTTTTGTTAGGGGATTATTTAAGCTGAATTTCAGTTTTACAGTAACCTCCAGAACCCCATCATACCCCCCAACTCCCCTTCCCCAAAAGAAAAATAACAATAGTAACTATAAATTAAACCCATATCAATCATCAGGCAGGAATTATAAGGAAAATATGTCATGCTAATAAAAGGACGCAAACAATATTTGAAGTCACATACTATCTTTCTAACGGACCTTTAACTTGTGGAAACATGTGGCAATTTTTTGCCTTGCTTTTTGCTGTTTTAGAGTCCAATTTTGTTCATCCAGAAGCTTCTTTTTCTGCTTAGCCATAATCCACTTCTCTGACATAGTGTATTTTGGTGAAGGTGGCAAATCAGTATGGTTATCTTCCCTCACTTGTCCTGTAGTAAAAAAAAAATGTCATTTTCAGTGTCAATAAGAGGAACTGATTTTATATATGAATCACCTACCTCCACAATTAACAGAAGTAGCAAGATCACTGCAAAAGAAAAAAACTCTGGACATAGATTGGTTATACTATTCTCACCATGAGAAACATGTTTTGGCATCATGTGAGTGTCCTTTGATGCACTTGCTGAGTGATGATCATTGCCAATTCCAGAAATTGGTTTCCAACGATCTCCGAATGAAAAAGAAGTCGGGTGATTATCAGTATGTTGGCTACCCAGAGCACTGCTGCTACCAAGATTTGGGAACTGACCAGGTGCATTATTGTTTCTTTCAGACACCAACTCTGGCTGACCAGCAGAGGCTGGTAACAGTCCCCTGCAAACTTCATTCTGATTGCCAACTCCAGTCCAGCTGATTATCTCAGAATTCTGCTTATTCATACCCATTAGGGAAGAAGTTTGGTTAGCCCTTCCAACTTGCAAATGTCCATTTTCCATATTTTCCACAGGATTACTAACAGGTAAACCACTCCTTGCACCTGAAGTTTCAGGCTGCTGTGATGTCATGGTTAAACATGCTGGTGAGGATGTGGTCTCCAGGGTCTGTGTCTCAGATTCTGGTTTTTGTGAAGCAAGAAGATGCTTTCTTTCTTCAGCGAGAACAAAGAGATCCGGAGGTGGGCCATTCTTTTCTTCCATCTTTGGGTTCTCAGTTTCTTTTGACAAAGAGTCGGTCTCCAGGAATTTTCCGGTGGATGAGGCACCAGGAAGCATTTTATCAGTTTCCCTCTCATTGTTAAGTCTTCCATATGGTGTAGTGGAATCAGAAATGCTGTTTGGCTCATTTGAAAATTGTGTTTTTCCTTTATGGTCAATGAACTCTTTTCGAGGCCCATCCGTACTGCCACCTAAGATTTTATAATTTCATACATCAAGGACGGTAATATAAAAGTTGCTGCAACTTGGCAAGTTAGTAAAAATTGAGGACTTTTATTTAAAATAAAATTGAAAATTGTTACCTTCTTTAGGAAATACATTTCCCAGTGCAATTTCAAGATGAAGTTTCTTTGGCATCAAACCATTTCTGCATGCAGAAAACCACAATTTAACCCAACCAAGACAAAGATTTGAACCAGATACCAAAAAGAATAGCATCAGAACGAAAATAAAACAAACTACCTAAATGCTAAAAAGACAAGGCACTGTGCTCTGAGCTGTTTCAACTGCTGTTCCTTGAAAGGCATGCCAGGAGAGCCAGGAGCCAGGTGGACTGGAGTTTTACCAGTATCTCTCACAGCTGCACTTCTCAGCATACTCATTTCTAATGCACTATTTTGCCTTCCAGCCTATGAACAAATGTAGCATAAGCAAATTACACACACAAGTTTTCAAATGTATCAAATCACAGCAAGACAACATCAGTTAAGAAGATGGGCAAAATGATAAAACAAAAGGATCGAAGTCACACAGAACACATGCAGCATACGCATATTCTCAGAACTACATGTTTGCCCTAACATTTGAAAGAAGAAATACATATGGTAAGCATATTGTAGTAGCTATGTTCTCTTTTATTTCGCCTTCATCCTCATATATCATGTGAGAACACTACAAATCACTGAAGTTCAGCATGGACACAATTGAGCACAATGCCCTCATTTTGCCTAAAAGTAGCGATCAGAAGAGGGGAAATTGAGTACCTGAAATATCTTATTTGCATCAGCTAATATATTAGTATTTCCTCCATCATGCTCAGAGACCTTTCCAGTTGAAGGCATTGTCCCACTGTATTGCATTGGACTTGAGAATCCTGGTTCTGCCACTTGATATGAACTAGATGTAACTGGAACGCCTCCATGAATCTTGCCAAAAGAACCTGAATTTCCAACAATATAATGTGAGCCTTAATTACTCAATGACCCAGGAGATATTAGAGGAGGTTCAGCCTCCTTAATAAGATTAACCCCAACTTGAATAGTTTCTTTTTGATCAATAACTTGAATAGTTTCTTCGTTTGTAAATAAATGAATAAAGGAGAAAATACCATTCAAGAACAAAGATAATTCATGGTTTTAAATCAACCAAAGTTGATATCAAAATCAACTAATCTGGAGGTCACGAGATTGTTTAAGGACATGGTTCAAGGTCCAAATTTTTCTATACCAATTTTGATCCTGATTGATATGAAACATCTTTAATTTTTCCAGCACAAAAATTCAGGTGCATTGCTTTCCAACAAGTTAATTCTGCAACTTTAAAATCAATGTTTTCCAAATTCTTACTTGATCCAGGTGATGGAGATGTTGACTGCTGCATTTGAATTTCTGCTGTCATATTACTTGGGACAACAACATTAGAAGAAAACCTGGGAACTTGAGACTTATCAAATGGAAACCCAGCTTTACTTTGATTCCACGCACCCATAGTGTCATGTGTAAGAGGTACAGGAGCAGCTTGCTGCTGTGCTAAAGCATTATGAGTAGAAGAAACTTCCATTTCTTCAGGGTGTTTTGCATTCGGGGCCCGAGACATCGAATTGCTAGTGTTTGTCAAATCCAACTGCTTTTCTATCAAATTTTGACCTTCTTGCTTGGCTCTAAGCAGTGGTCTCATGCTTCCAGAGAAAGATGTAAAATGTTCCATTTGACCACTACTTGGAGCAATATTAAAATTAGCATTTTCACCACCTTTAATTGGGAAACCAGCCGGTGGTTCAACCTTGTTTATCTTTCCCTTCCTCGTATTAACTATAGCATTTCGAGTATCAAGATGTTGGGGGTTATCAAGATGTGGTTCTGTAGGTATGGATGTATCTCCCCTCTTCCTCTTAGTGGTGGCTTTTTTACCATCCTTTCGATTCACCTGTTTGTCCCAGTTTGCTGTATCACGCCTTTCTTGTGACTGTGAATTGGCAGACCTAGAGTCCAAGCTAGATGGACTTTCATGATCAAAAGACTGACTACTCCGATGAGTAGTAGATCCTTGATAATAATCATGCCCTGTACTGCTAGGGCCAACAGGTGGTCTGCTTGTAGAAAACGGGTCCATATTAGACATCTCATTTTCGGCCAAACCTGTTTTGGAATCTTTTGAAACTCCAACAGCCTGAGAAGACCCTGCAGAAAAATGGCTGCACAGTTATCTCAACATGACCAAAAAGTATGATTAGCAGATTTGGTTTAACTCAAATGAAAATAATTACCTGTTTGAGCTCCACCGGACAAAGGAAGGCGTGATGACTTCAAAGCTTCAATATCAAGACCATGTTGATTAATAACAGTCTCCATGGCCCTTAGTGGATGAAGGAAGATAAGTTAGACAAAATGATAAGCTACGATGGGGAAAAAAGACAAAATTGACGATTCAAGTAAGAGAATGCAGGCATTTCAGGTATAAGTTGCGTTTCTCCTCAGCAATAATTGATATACTAAAACAAAAAGAAAAACCAAGACAAACACGAGTATCAGAGATGAATTAAGCCAACAGGTTAAGAACAACTCACCCAGAAAAAATAGTTTCATGTACAAGAATCTTCTATACCAAAGCAGTTTAATCTGAAAATAATATTATTTTCTACCGAAAACACGTAAATTACTTAATGGCCTAACCAATATTATTGGATACAATTCAACTACCCTCACCATGTTATGTGAATACCTGAATATAAAAAAATGCAGCCTCATCCTCCAGATTAATAAAGTACATAAAATTCATGTCCTTGGAAGTTGCAAGCTCGTAGATTACAAGTTCATTGTCATGAGGATTTACTAAATTCACCAACCCCATGTAAAATGATAACAATGCTAGCACAGTTTTTAAATTCATTTACGGGTCTATATTTTATTTCATTTTAAACCCAGAACTCCACTTTGTCAACGTTGCTGACTCAGCTTCCAAACTGGGGCCCACCCCTGAACCCTACAATCTTTTGGGGCAGGAAACACTGGCAAATTGCTAGATAGGTACCTTGATGAGAGTCAAACCCCTGACCACATGCCAAGGCCCAACTAGATTCCCAACCACTGAACTAACAACTCATTGGTATTCACGGGTTTATATAACTCATGCAATTTTTCATATATTTCTTATAATCATAAAATAAGTCCACTATTAACAAAATACCATGAAATAGAGTGAAAAATGATTAATCTTTACCTTGATATCACTTGATAAGGCATGGAATGTTCCTTCCCACTTGACTTCATGTGTTGTAATATCTGCATTTCTCAAAAACAATGTAAATAAATACATGTACGTTGATGTCATAACAAATAGAAGTAAACAGAGGGCACGAAGAGATAAAAGGAAAATTTATCGAGAGAAAACTATACTAACCACATAAAGCTTTGTGGCAAGTTTGGCAGGCTCATCTTTAGAATCTTGAATGAGCTTGTGGAGAAACTTTGCTGCCTCCAACTCGACATTATGCGAAGATGCCATCTCATTTGAACTAATCATGCAATTAGTGAAATCAAAGAGCAGTAAAACATAGCTATCATAGTCAATGAATGAATTTTCTGGTTCAAGATTGAAATCAGAAACACCATTCACATATATGGTTGAGGATTGCAATTTTGATGTACAGTAGTAACCAATAGCTTTGAGCTCCTGATTGTAATAAATAAATAAATAAATAACCACTAAGACAAGCCTAGCCAATAGACCTGCTTATCAACATCTCATACACTCATGCAATAAGTCCTCTCCCCATCAACTAATATGAGAGAGAAGCATTGAATGCAGTTGTGAAATAAGTGCATTTTATTTTATGCAAAGTAAAAAATTCTTTAAAACATCAAATGGCGGCTACAAATACTTCCTATTTGAGATATTGATCAATTAGATCACTGCTATCTTCCTAACTAGTTTCTAAAATTGAATACAGTAATAATACTATCAATTTAAGCCAATTTTGAAATTCAATTTAAACAAAAAAAAAAAAACCCAAGTCAACTTTAACACACGAGCACACAAGAAACCCCAAATTTTGACCAAAACACTACCTTGGCCCTTGTTGTATGAAATTCGGAGCTCGAAATGAGTAAAACACAGATAACGCTTGAACCAAAACCATCGCAAATTGTATACAGGAAGTAAATGTTCGCCTTGAAAAACAAAAATTGATATTTCCAGAAAGCATCCGAATTCGATTTCTTGGCGTTTTGACGTTTGAGTTCGGAAACAGTAAAAATGCGGACGACCATATAATACATAAGGAAAAGGTGCAGCCTGAAACGTAACGGGTTACCTAATCGAAGATCCAGCCCGGAATTCGACGGCAAAGCTGGTGCGAGCTCGTCAGCTTCATACACAGAAAGAGAGCGAGAGAGAGACAGAGAGAGAGTGCAAATCTGTAAACCCTCGCTGAGAAATGTATTCTGCTTTGGGCAAGCACGTACAGAGATATTTGCGTGCGAAACTTTCACTTCGTTTAAATTACCAGATAGCCCTTTCATTTAACTTTTTTTTTCTTTGCCTAGAAGTTTTCTCCACGTACGGCTCGAGAAAATTAAATTAATATGTCTATGAGACTATGAGGTTCTCAAAGAAAAACATGTTTTTTTCTTCCTCATATTTGTCAACAAATGGTCATAACCAAGCTCGTAGATAAAATGTACTGGATTTGTTCAGGTTAGAAATAAATGTGCTCAATTACTTACCATAACATAATGTGCTCAATTACTTACCATAAAATAATGTGCTCCATTTCAACAAAAAAAATAATGTGCTCGATTGCTTACCATAAAATAATATATACATTTAACTAACAACTACACACGTGAAAAACAAAGATAAATTATGAAATTTATAGCATCTTCAAGGGAGATGTCAAATGCAAAATGTTAAATTTAAATTTGATGGCTTATGTGGCAATTTGATACTTTGGAAAAAATTTAACTCCACCCGAAATACCAAATATCATATTATTTTATTATATTTTAAAAAGCAAATGGGGCTCATATGACGGATAAAGTCTTAAAAGAGGGAAATGATAATGGGTTGATATGTTATTTTTCACTTATCGGTTGGAGATGCTCTTATAAAATAAGCAAGATAAATACATTATTGTTTATTTCATTTTTTTAATTTACATAAATATCAATTCTTTATTTTAGTAAATATAAATAAATATCAATTCAAGAATTCATATATTCAAAACGCTTTTATTGTCAAGCAAACCTTAATTAGGCTTGTAAATGGATCGGGTTCGAATTGGATATACCTCAATCCAAATTCAAATCTGAAATTGAATTTGAACTATTGGATTCCACCTATCAATCCATACATGTTATTGTTTTCACCAAAAATAGATTTTTTGTCTTAGAATAGGAGATATTGCTTTTTGAACAAGAATATAGCCAAAACCATGGCTAAGAATAATTGAAGTCATATGAATTGTGCCCGACATGGAATTTCCATTGCTCAATTGAAGTTTCTTTCTTCTTGAAAGTTGTTCACTGGAGTGTATACTGTCACTATCACCACTGGCGGACCCAAGAAATTTTCAAGGAATGGGCAATTTTTAAAACACTAAAATCTCAAAAAAGAAAAAAAAAACACACCAAAAAGATAAACAACCAAATACCTTAGAATTTCCTATCAAAAAAAAAAACCTTGGAATTTAAACAACACTAATGTCATTTGTAATTCATAGAAAAATATATATATATAACATTACAATTAAGTTACAATTGTTCATCGCGAGCTTTCATATCATGAAAACAATGACAATATTTTATACAAACTTGGTTTCTTTTTTTTTTCTTTTTTTTTTTTAAAATACAATTTTATACATACTTGATCGATGTTAACATTGCAAACTTGATAGATAATTAATATTGGAGCCCTACAAATTTATGCAAGGACAATCCTTATTTAAGGCCCAATTTGTTTTTCCAATGACCCAATTGATTTATCATATACTAAATAGCATGTAGGAATTGCAGTCTTACTCACATGTTTATTCCTTTTTTTTTAAGGGGCCTTGTACAACATGACGTCCTTTTGCTCATAACTTAAAAAACAAAAGGACAGCAGCTGTGATGCGCACGCAGCAAAAGAAAGGAACCTAGCAAGTTTGCTTCAGCTTTTTTTCAAACACTTGGAGTGCAGCAGCAGCAGCCAAAGCAGAGGTGCAACTCCAGCAGCTTTAATGGAGATTTCCGTCTACCGGATGTGCAAGTGCACCTCCTTACGCCTGCACAGGTCCGCCAGTGATTGTCACGTATCTACATTTGGAAGCAATTGAACAAGTATTGCATCCTCCAACAAACAAACACTGCAACATATACAAGAGGCATTTCAGTATCAGTCAGTTGCAGTAAGATATATTGCGTTCGACAGGGATTTAAAGTGTCCAATGGAGTTTTCTTTCTTCATGAAAGATGTTCCTACTGCCTACTACATCGTGTCCAAATTTGAGAGCAATGGGATAAGTATAACATCTTCAAACGGACAATAAACATTGAAGATGGTTTAGGGGAAATCCAGTGATGCTCAATTCGATAAATTTTGTTTGATAGGGCCTTTCCACTAGTCAAATGAAGTTGACTTCTTCATGGTAATTGTTCCCCCAAATGTGTACGACAACTTACCCAAATATGGGAGCAATCCGATCAATGTATCATTCTCATGGTGCTAAACACTCAAGCCTGCTCAAAGGGATGTCGCTCGTGACAATCAATATGTCCGAGAGAGCAATTCGACTTGCTTGCCCCTCTCAAATGAATTTGACTTCTTCATGAGAGTTGTTTTCCCTGATGTCTAGTACAACATATCCAAATATGGGTACATTTGGATAAGTGTTGCCTTCTCAGATTGTCCTATATTGAATCATGTTCGAAAAAGAGTAAAGCATGCCGCTAACCAACTTTCATTAGCCATATCAATGGAGAAACTGAGCCTTGACATGGGAGCTTGGGTTGATTCAGCATGTGTCACTATCTCATTGGAGGAAAGGAATAAAGAATACTAAAGCTACTTACCAATTCCAACAGAGAAAGCTAGACCCGGCAATATTACACACGACACGAATTCGCTTGAAATTATCAGTATTTGGGTTGAGCTTATTGGGTCGGGTTGAAAACGGGTGAACCCGTTAGCCACCCGTTAAGCTAACGGGTCGGGTCGGGTCGAAAACGGGTTAACCCGTTAACCATCCGTTAAGGAGGTTAATTTTGTAATTTTACAAGATATTTTTTTTTTCTTTTCTTCTCCCCCTTTTCTTTCTTCTTTTCCGTGTTTTCTTCTTTCCCTTGTTTACTTTTTGTCTTTTTCTCCTTTCTCCATTTCCTTTTCTTCTTCCTCTCGTTGTTCTCTTTTGCTTTTCCTTTTGTTTCTGCTTGTCTCCAAGATCTACAAAATGCTGTCTGGTCAACGTGCTCAGAGAAGGAGAGAGACTCCAGGGAGGGAGAGAGCTGGAGCTGGAGCTGGGCTGGTTAGTGCGGGTAACTCGGATGCATGTGGGGACTGGAGCCCAGTGGAAGGCGATGGAGGTGTAGGGGATATGGCTGTGGCAGTAAGAGGGGGAGAGGAAAATACAAGGTCAGCATCACAGAGAAGAGAGAAAGAAGAAGAACAAAGACTCAGCATAGATGAGAGAAAATAAGAAGAAGAAGAAAAGAAATAAGAAAGAGTCAGCAGCACAGAGAAGAAAGAAGGTGTGTCGGGTAGAGAAGCTGTGATAGTTTTTTTTTTTTTCTTTTCTGGTTTATTCTTAACGAGTTAACGGGTCGTGTCGGATATTCGCGAATTGTAACGGGTCGTGTTTGGGTCTAGTATTTGTCACCCGTTAACTTAACGGGTCGTGTCGTGTTAACCCGTTAACTTAACGGGTTGACACGAACACGACCCGAAACCCGTTAGTACGACCCGTTTGCCAGGTCTAGAGAAAGCCTCGGTGCACATGCCTCTTATTTTAATATTATCTTTACAAGCTTTATTAAAAAATAAATGGGCAACCAACATAAAGAAACAATAAAGAATAAAGTGGCAGTCCTAAAGGAGGAGTGGCCTTTTATAGGCATGTAACACTAGTAACCTCCATACACATTAAAACCAGAAAAATTAAGGCAATGAATAGAAAATATAAATAATTGTAACTCCCATAATAAATAAAAGAAAACATACAAAATATTAAAACGAAATTAAAACGTTAAATTTTAAAAACCTTTCAAATAATAACACTTCCTCTATGTACAAAAGCAAATACATGCATGTCAAAACTTTTAATTTGACACATACATGTGGAACATATACTAAGAACGGACATGCCACTAGATGTTCAGGAACAAACATATTGCCGTGCAGAGCTTATATAATTATAGATATACAATTGGAACAATTGTAAACTACAGCAGTATGGAAAGAAAATAATTTTAACATACAAAGGCTTTAGATTGTTATAAAAATTATAGTTTCCCTCTTCCGTAAAGCCAAATACAAAATATTTATATTATAAATAACATATAAATAAATTGGAAAACTTTTAAAGTACAATGAAATTGAAGAAAAACAAATTAATAGGTAAGTAAAAGAAAAATAAATAATAAGTAAGAATGTGAGTTTGGTACAATGAAGCACGCCAAAAACGCTGTCCTAAAGTCTTTTGTTTGGGCCTAAAATTGACACACCTAACCCAACGAGGAAGAAACCCAAAGACCAGAAAAGCCCAGCCCAAAACTGATCAAACCATAAAAAAAGAAAATTGAGCCTCGGTGAAAAATCACTTTTTGGTCAAAAAAAGGGATAAGCACAGCATCAGTCTGAAGGAACCAAACCACATGGAACCCACATGAAATTTCTCAGACTAAGGATGAAATCAACTATATCATAGTTGATTAAGAAGAGTCGGTAGCTGACAAAATTGGAAACAACACCTCCGAAAAATCTATTTTATGAGAATATTCAGAGATATTTTCTCCATTCAGAGAATGTTTGTTTCCCCCAAGAGAATAAGCAAAAATCAGAGAGGAAAAACAGGAAAGCAGAGAGATGTTCGAAACTGAAGATCAGACTGACCCTTTTTAGCTCTCACAAAAGGATGGTTGGAAATGAAAAAAAGGATTAAGCTCTCTTCCAAAGAAAACAGAGGAGTGATCATAGGAGCTGGCAACTGAAACTTACCTGCCAGAAATCCACAAAACCCTTTCTTTGCATTTGAAAAATAAAAGATCTTATCAAAGGGGTTTTTTGCAGCCCATTATTAAAAGAAATCGTCCTACTCCAGGAAAACATTTCCTATAAATATAAGAGAGGGTGAACAGATTCAAGGACAATCAACCAATCAAACAAAAAATCAATCAAAACAGCCAAGGGCAAAAACTCAAACATGATCACTTGATCACTGAGAATCTCCAAACTGGAGCAACTAGCAGTTCATTCAAGCCACAAGAATACCAGCTACAAATCAGAAATCCCAAAGTTCAGACTTAGAGAATAAGTCATTAAAAAAAAACGAGATCTCTCTCGTTACAAATTTGGTTCAGCAAAAGCCAAAACAAGCAGAGTTCGAGTTTTCATAAATATGAAAACCTCAACAAATTCAGGAAGAGCATGACCAAGCAGAACAGGTACCACAGTGCGGTTCCAGCTGAGTAATCCTCAGAATCAGCCACTTCTGCCCGTTTCAGACTGAAGAAATTTCAGTTCTGCCCCCTCAAAAGACCTTCCAGGGACTGAAGTAGATTAAAGCTCTGCCAAACTCGAACTTTGGTATCGATTTGCAGCTGAAGCTTAGCAGTTGAAGTTGTTGACAGTTCAGTCCAGTCCAAATATTCCCAGTCCAGCCCGGATCAGAGTATTCCATCCAGGCAGAAATGGAGTTCCAGCTGTCCTTTTCCCTTTCCAGCATTTGATTGTTTGTTTATGGCTATGTAAAAGGCAGTTCTGCCTAAAATACTTCAATTTCTATTGATCATTCTGGCCAGAACAACCGTTTTTATACTGAGATAAATTGTGAAAGTCCTCACCAGTCTGAGGTATAGAAAAGAACTTACTTGGGAGATATTCCTCACCCAAATTCACAATCGTCTATTTAGAAATCAAGTAACTTGGGGCGCAAGTTATCCTTTCTAAAATTAAGTCTGCTAGAATTTTCATTGCTAGCAGTGGCACGCTCGCACACCAAAGAAAGCTGACTTGTTGACCAGTCAATGGTTTTCAAGGCAGTGGGGAACTTTGCCCTTCCATCACAGGAGTAAACACAAAACGGGGTGAACAATTTGGCACGCCCAGTGGGACTTCTTAGTATACATATTCTGACAGAATTCTTTCCAGGTTTATGAATATTGGAAGCTCTAACCAGAACCCGCACCACGCTATGAAGATAAACCAGGTAGCTCTCAGGGAAGGTCTAGAATCGGAAGAGAGTGATGCTAGGCACTCAGCCCACGGCAGTACAGGAAGCAGATGGTCCAGAACTGGTTCCAGAAGGATAAACCAATTACAGGAATCTGTGCTACGACAAGAAGTCACAACACAGAGAAGCCAAGAAACTCTGAACAACATAACTGCCATGATGCAATGGCAAGTTAACAGGCAGTTCAGGAAGGACCGTGAGGCTGCCATGGCCAGAATTCCAAATCCAGATGCTGTAGTCCAGCAGCTAGACCTACCTCATGGTCCCCCACCAGGATTAGTATGGCCATACCAGGAAAATCCTCTCATTGCACAGATTGCTGAAATACCAGGGCATGGAGAAATTCAGGCTGGACAGAGAGGAGAAGCCTTTCCCGTCCAGGAGCATGAGGCCCCAGTTCGACCAGAAGGCCCTGCACCAGTTCAGACGCAGCAGAACCAGCCAGAACTTCAGCACATTCCCCAGGATCAACCTTTGGCACTTCTGCCCGAGCCACCAGCAGTACTGCCTTATAGATCCAGAAGGATAGATCCCAATCCATTCCCTCCACCTGCAAGAGGCAGAAGAGGCGAAAGGGGTAACAACCTTTTTGGCAACAATGAGAGAAACAGGCTGGGGGCAAACTGGAGGAATAATCCAGGTCTGGAGGAACAGGAAGGACACAGGGAGGAAGTTCTGCCCAGGTCATACAGAGCAGAACCAATGATTGATTACAACCAGCCAGAACAGGGACGAGACCTCCACCCTATCAATGCGCTAAATGATGTAGGGGCATTGCAAAGAATGATCAGGGAAATGATGGAGCCTGAAGCCAGAAGAGGAGAAAGGCCCACCTATAGGAAGCCATACCCAGCTTATATCGATCAAATACCTATACCCCCAGGTTTCAAAGTACCCAACTTCACCTTGTTCAATGGAGAGGATCCTCACGCTTCATCAGTTGAGCACATAGGCAGATTCTCTGCCCAGTGCATAGCCATTGAGAACAATCCTCTTCTGAAGTTGAGACTTTTTGGAAACTCTCTCTCTGGACAGGCCTTCACTTGGTACACCAGTCTGCCACCAAATTCTGTCCAAACTTGGGAACAGATGGAAAGTGTTTTCCACGACTACTACTACAGGATTCAGCCAGAAATCACCATCAGTGACCTTGCTGCCCTCAAACAGAGTGAGGATGAACCTGCTCAAGATTTCATAACCAGGTTCAGGAAACTCAGGATGAAGTGCAGGATCCCTATGGAAGAAAGACATTTCATCCAGATGGCTCAGGCTGCCCTCAAAATATCTCTAAGGAAGAGATTTGATGGGATGTTGTTTGGAGATCTGGCAGAACTGGCAGATAAAGCATCCAAGTATGAGGAACTGCTTAGGGAAGAACAACAGATGAGAAATTCTTCCAAAGGAACGTATTACAAGTCACCAATACATCTGGTTTAGATAGAATCGGAAGAAGAAGAAGAATACTCAGAGGAAGGAGAAGTTGCAGTAGCAGAAATGGCAAAATTAAAACACCCCATCAGCTGCAAGGCTCTTACCAAGCCACCAAAGGATCAGAAGCCGCCACCTTTCACAGGAGAGTTTGTTCCAAACAAACCAATACAGAACAAGGTCTATTCCTTTGATCTGACCAAGGTGGATGCTTTATTTGATGAGATATTGCTGCAAAAGGCAATAGAAACACCTCACAGGATGCCCAAGCCAGAAGAAATCAAGGGTAGGCAGTATTGCAGATGGCACAACTCTTGGAACCATTCTACCAACAGCTGTGTAGTTTTCAGAGATGTTATACAGGAAGGAATAACAGCAGGAAGGTTGAAACTAGCGGAGAAATATCCTACAGTAACAACAGATCCCTTTTCTCAACCACAAGTTAACATGGTGAACCTAAACTGACCAGAACAGAAGAGAACCAGGCCAACAACAGAAACCAGTTCCAGCAGAGGCAGAATGGTTTCAAAGGAAACCAATGAGAAGCCAAAAGCAACTATCTCAGCTGGAATGGTGCTTTGCAGCAAGTGCAAATGTGAAGCTGAGCTAGAAGTGGTTCTGAACAGACAAAGTCAGCCCATACTAAGTGTCTTTGACAGAATCGGAACCTCATCCCGAGATAGAGCCAGGCAGGGAAAGTATCCCAGACCAGCCCAGCACAATAGGAGGATGACAGAATAGCCCAAGAAGGAGATGTCTATCAAGATGCCTGGGAATGATAAGCCTTTGGCTGCTACCATAGAAGTAGGTGGTATGTTGTCGGAAAAAGTGGCAGGCCAACAATGGAATTAACCAGGACCCAGAAAAGGAGGGTCCAAAGACAGTACTGCACATTCCTCAATAACAAGAACGTTGCGCAGATACTTCCAGAGACCAATTCTGCCGGAAAATGGAAGGAGCCAGAAAAGCATCTCCAGGCAGAACAAGTAATCTTTCACTCACAAAAGATGTTAACAACAAAATCCCCAGATAAGCCTCGTATCCATCTCACCTCATCTTCAGACAAACAGCTTGAAGCTTCACAAGTAGAAGGAGAACCTAAACCTATTCCGATAGAGGAGCAAGAAGACTGGACTGAGGAATATGAAGAAGAACAGCTGGATTATGAGCCATCTACAGATGACCAGAATGCACTCCTTGGAGTGGAAGGACAAGAAGACTGGATAGAAGAATTCGGAGAAGAACAGATGGAATATGAGGGGGAATTGGATGCAGAAACTAAGACTTTTGGTGCAGAACTAGAAGGCCTGTTACAAGGTGACCTAGGCATCAACATGGTGTTAATTCTGTCAGAAAAATTCTGGGCTGCAGAAGGACAAGAAAGCACCCTGGAAGGAGATGTGATCTCCCAGGAAAGCTTCGAATGCAGGTTAGCAGAAGCAGAAGAAACATCAGAACAGCAAGCAGGCAGTCCTAAAGCAGGCAGAACTGCCAACAAATCAGCCACAGACCAGCTTTGCTTCTCCAAACCAACCAAGGAGATGGCGAATCACCTCAGGCCCTTGTTTATAATAGCAAATTTCGGGGGTGTTCCTATTCCCAAAGTCATGGTAGATGGAGGTGCAGCCATTAATCTTCTGCCTCACAGAATGCTGAGCAAAATGGGCAGAACAGAGAAGGATTTGACCCCAACACGCTTGACTGTCACCAACTTCGCAGGGGGCATCACCAAAACTCATGGGATCTTAGACGTGGATGTTATAGTTGGAAGCAAAGAGCTGAAGATTGCATTCTTTGTGGTAGACACTACTTCCACCACTTACAATGCACTGCTTGGCAAAGACTGGATTCACCAGAGCTTGTGTGTACCTTCCACACTCCATCAGCAATTAGCGCTGTGGAATGAAGAAGGTTACATGGAGATAGTAGAGGCCGATCCACGGCCATTTCTGCATTCTACCATGTGTTTTGAGGCAAGATATTATCATGATGACCTTGGTCCTTTCACTTTCCTTGGAGTCAACCAGAACGGCCGCCCCCACGGTGTCACGGCCCAAAGACTCATTGAAGATGGTCTGGCTAGTTCCCTGGAGGACTGGAATAGGCCTTTTGTTCTTAAACTCCAGAACTCTGATGTTTAGTCCCAATCAACAAGAAAAGGATCGAGCGGCAACAATCCGATCCATTACAAAAAGATTGTTGATATACTGGGAGGAAAGAAAGATCTTCATGCAGGATCCAGCCATCAACATGGTAGAATTCACTCATGAAAGCACGGAAGACCAGGAGGAAGAGGAATTACAGGAGGAAGTATTAGATTTTGCGCCAGCAGCATTGGATGACTCTCTACCAGAAGTGGAAGATCCTTTACAGGAAATAAACTTAGGGACAGAAGAGGATCCAAGACCTACTTTTATTAGTGCACTGTTGAAAGAACCAATTAAGGGTAAACTCATTGCACTTCTGCAAGAGTTCAGAGATTGTTTTGCTTGGCATTATCATGAAATGCCAGGACTGGACAGGGAATTAGTGGAACATAAGCTGCCAATCAGAGATGGTTACCTTCTAGTCAAACAGGCCAGAAGAAGAATGTCTATGGACACAGAACTGAAGGTCAAAGAAGAAATAGAAAGACTGTTCAAGGCAGGGTTCATCAGACCAGCTATCTATGCTGATTGGCTAGCCAATATTGTGCCAGTTCTAAAAAGAAAAACTGGGGCTGTCAGAATCTGTGTGGATTACAGAAATTTGAATGAAGCTTCTCCCAAGGATGAATACCCTATGCCTATGGCAGATATGCTAGTGGATGGAGCTGCCCACAACCAAATGCTATCTTTCATGGATGGCAATGCAGGATACAACCAGATCATGGTGGCAGAAGAAGACATCCACAAGATAGCCTTCATGTGCCCGGGGCATATAGGTGCTTTTGAATACACTGTAATGTCTTTTGGCTTAAGAAATGAAGGGGCTACTTATCAAAGGGCAATGAATTCTGTTTTCCATGATATGATAGGACATTCTTTGGAAGTTTACATTGATGATGTGGTGATTAAATCCCCAGAGGAGGGAAACCACATATCAAACCTAAAAAAGGCATTCCTAAGAATGAGACAACATAAACTGAAGATGAACCCAAAGAAGTGTGTTTTTGGAGTTCAGGCAGGAAATTTCCTAGGGTTCTTGGTCCACCAAAGAGGCATAGAAATCGACAAGAACAAAGCAAAATCCATCATAGGAATAAGAAAGAATTGCAGAGTCTCTTGGGAAAAATTAATTTTCTAAGGAGATTCATATCCAATTCCGCAGGGAAAATCCAACCTTTCTCTTCTTTGTTAAGATTGAAGCAGGAGCAGACTTTCAAGTGGGAAGGACATCACCAACAAGCTTTTGAGGAAATCAAACGTTACCTCTCAAATCCACCAGTTCTGTCCCCACCTAAGAGAGGCAGGCCACTCAAGCTCTATATATCTGCATCAGAAGTATCCATAGGGAGTCTATTAGTTCAAGATAATAAGGAGGAAAGGAACAGGCAATCTACTACCTAAGCAGAACTCTAACAGAAGTGGAAAGAAAGTATTCTGCAATTGAGAGACTTTGCCTAGCCTTATACTTCACTGCTGTAAAACTCAGACACTACATGCTGCCATATACCATCTACATCATTACCAAGACAGACCTGATTAAATACATGCTAACTATGCCAATGTTGAGAGGCAGAATAGGAAAATGGACTCTGGCCTTGACAGAATTTGCCTTCAGGTATGTTCCTTAGAAGGTTGTCAAAGGATAAGCTGTGGCAGACTTCCTAGCAGATCATCCTACGGAGGAGATTGAGAACATGGACTCTCTGGACATAGCAAATGCAGATCTGTTGACAAGAGCTCACACTTGCCTCAACAATCCTATCTATTCAGTTCATCTCACACCTTGGAAGCTATACTTTGATGGATCAAAAACTGACATAACTTCTGGGGCGGGGATTGTTTTGGAGGAACCACTTGGAATCAGACATTGCTATTCTTTTCAATTAGATTTCCAATGCACAAATAATAGGGCAGAATATGAGGCTTTGATCATTGGTTTAGAAATGTTGGTAGAACTAGGGATCCAATCTGTGGAAATTCTAGGAGATTCCATGCTTGTCTTGAAACAAATTGCTGGGGAATACAAATGCCTAAGTCCCTCTCTAGCTGTCTACTTGGTGGCAGCCAGAAATCTTCTGACAGAATTCAGAGAAGCTACTTGGGAACACATCCCAAGGGAGGAAAACTTCGCAGCCAATGAATTGGCTCAGTTGGCAACAGGCATACAAATGCCTGAAGATTGTGTACAGAGAATCATCAAGGTAGGGAAGAAAAGCCTACCATCTGTTCTGACCAGGGGGATGGAAATAGATACCAATTCTGCCATAATCAGTGAAGATGATTGGAGAAGTCCTATCATAACTTACTTACGATATCCAACCCTGCCCTCTGACAAAAGAGTCAGAATCATGGCTTTAAACTACCTTATGTGGAATGAAGATTTGGTCCGAAGAAGTAAGGATAAGGTACTTTTAAGGTACCTTGGAAAGAAAGAATACATGAAAGTCATGGGAGAAACTCATGAAGGAATATGCGGAGCTCACCAAGGTGGAAGGAAAATGTGCTGGTTAATTAGGAGATATGGCTACTTCTGACCAACCATGATGAAAGATTGCATTGACTATTCCAAAGGATGTGAGTCTTGTCAAAGACATGGCCCAATCCAGCAGGCTCCTTCAGTCCCCATGAATCCAGTGGTAAAACCATGGCCTTTCAGAGGATGGGCAATGGACCTCATTGGCAAAATCTATCCAACTAGCAACTAGCAGCACTATTTTATCATTGTTGCTACAGATTACTTCACCAAATGGGTGGAAGCCAAGCCCGTCAAATCTACTACATCTCACGAAATCATTACCTTCATAGAGGAACAGATTATACAGAGATTTGGCATCCCAGAATCAATCACAACCGACAGGGGATCTTCTTTCATATCTGGAGATATGCTGGATATGACAGAAGCATTCAAATTCAAGTTGCTTCAATCCACTCCTTATTATGCTCAAGCTAATGGACAGGCAGAATCAAGCAACAAGGTGATTATCAACATTATCATAAAAATGCTTGAGAAAAATCCAAAACAATGGCATGAGAAGCTATCAGAAACTCTGTGGGCATATAGAACTTCAAAAAAAGAAGCAACTGGCATGACCCCCTATGCATTAACCTATGGTCATGATGCAATTCTGCCTATGGAAATAGCTGTCCAGTCCCTCAGAATTGCCCATCAACATGATCTGGTAGGAGAAAACTACTCTCAAGCCATGCTGCTAGAACTGGAAGGATTGGATGCAAGCAGAATTGACACCCTCAATAAACTCTTGGCAGGAAAGCAAGCTATGTCAAGGGCCTATAATAAAAGAGTCAGGAACAAGAGCTTTGAAGAGGGAGAGATAGTCTGGAAGGCAGTTCTGCCCCTAGGAACACATGTAGCTGGTTATGGAAAATGGTCACCTACATGGGAAGGCCCTTTCGTAGTCAATGAGATCCTTGGAATGGGGGCATACAGGTTACAGGATAGGGATGGAGAAATTCATGCTGCCCCAATCAACGGCAAATGGTTAAAGAAATTTTATCCAACCATGTGGGACTCACAAGCTATACAAACAGATCCTGGGATAGAGATGAAACTATTCTAAAAAGAAAACTTTTATTCTGTTTAAAGTTATTTTAATTCTAGCCACATTTTAGTTCTGTTTAAAGTTATTTTGATTCTAGTTATTTTTAAAATTCTGTCTAAAGTTATTTTGTTATGAAGTTAGTCAGAAGTTTGTTATTTTGTTCTTCCACTTCTGATTTTATTCTTTCCATCATTTGAAGTTTTAAAAAAAACAAAACTGGGAGTGCAACAAAAAACAAACTTTATTTAAATAAACCAGAGGACTTTCCCCTTGGCAAAATTGTTCATAAAAATGATAATAGGAAAAATAAATAACAAAATTAAAATCCTAATTTCTTGAGAGTTTCCTGCAGATTTGTCTTCTTAATGGAAAGTTCCTTTTGAAGCAGCACCCCCTGATGGATTGAAGCCTCTGCAATCTCCAGGGCTGGCCTAAAAGCTGCAACCATGTTCTGCACAAGGAAGGTGGCCTTAGTCTTAGTGCTCAGCCCAGCCCCAAGCCTGTTCTGCACTTCCTTGCACTGGCCAGCTGTTTTTGAAGCTCTGCAATCTGTTCCTCCAGTTTGTCTGCAGTAGCCTTGGATTCCTTGTATCTCGCCACCATTTGATCCAGTTCTGCCTTCTGCTTTGCAAAATCAGCCAAGTTGGCTTCATGAGTGGCCTTGCATAACTCGGAGGTCTTGAAAATGGGCTTGAGGTCTTCATAACGATCATAGAGGTTGAGCACATCTCTTGCCGAACCAAGGCTCATCTCCAGAATGGGTCTTGGGGCCATGTTCTGCCTGTGCAGCAGGTCCAGATCCCTCATCAGCTGGTCAAAAGCTTCCCTATCCTCATCCAGCTCCAGCTCACTAGACTGCCAGATTTTCAGTCTCTCCATAGCCTCCTCCACTGCCCTGGATTTTGCCTTGCCTGGAGGGGAGCTTAGTTTCTCCAATGTGTCCAGTTGTGCATCCAAGTCCATGGCTTCAAACTCCGCCAGCTCTGGATCAGCAAAGGAGGCCGTAGTAGATGAGCTTGGCAAGGAATGAATAGGCATCTGCAGAAAGAGGCATAAGTCAGAACCAGGCAGAAATGGAAAAGAAGAAGACAAAATGCAGTAACACTTACAGCAACAATTGGAGGCTTCAAGGGACTGGTCACCGCTGCCAGAACACCAGCAGATCGGGGCACTTCTATCTGAAAATATTAAAGCAGTTAAAGAAGCAGAAACTGCAGAAAATATGAACTGAACCAAAAGGAGAATTACCATGACTTTAGGAGCAGAGCCATCCACTTCCACTCCAACTTCTGGAACCACCATAGTCTGATCCACAGGTTCTGATGCAGACTGATCTGCTTGCTCCTCAGTAGCTGGGGCAACAGTTGATTGTTCTGCCTCTGGATTCTCAAAAAGGGCCAGCTCTGAGCTAGTTAGCTCTGCCATTGTCTTCTCTTGCTGCTCCAGAGCCAAAGCGATGCTCTCTGCAATCACTTCAGCATGAATTTCTTCCTGCAAGCAAGCAGACAAGCAGACACAGGGACAGAAGTTAGAAATTGTAAAGAAGAAGGACAGAAACAGATCTGTTGACCAAAGGCTCACCTCTTCTTCCACTGTCTTTGATTTTTCTTGAGGTCCATCTCTTACCTTTTCTAATTCCTCAAGCACTTTGTCTTTTTCCACCTCTTCAAAAGCTTCCCTGAGCTCATCATCTGTGCCAGAAGTGGAAGTAGGGACTGTTGCAGTTGCCTCCGGGGCTACATATTCTTCTACAATCCTCTTTCTAAGTCTTTTTGACTTAGTAAGGGGAGGAGAAGGACTCCCAGCTGCAATAAACATAAAAAGAGCTTTAAAAAATTATGACAGAACAAAATTATGGAGAACTCAAAACTACCAAAATATACCTGGGGACACAGGTTGGGCGGTTTCTTTTCTCTTTCTTCTAACAGGAGAAGTGGCCTTAACAGCAGTCTGTTCTGCCTGATCTCCTTCTTCTTCTTCTTCTTCTTCTTCTTCTTCTTCTTCTTCTTCTTCTCCAGAAGGCAGCTCCAGATCTCCAGCTGCAATAACAAAAGTAACTGCACAGGAAACAAACAGGTCAAAAGCTCAACCAAGAGGAAAGAAAAGAAAGACAAGTAAGATAGAAGAGTTACCAATTACTTCGCCAGCCTGGACAGACTGTCCATCAATGTTCTGTGTCATGGAGACATCTGTTATAGGCAGAACAATGTGTTAAACATCATTAATACAAAATAGGATGGACAGAACAGACACAAGTAAGACACTACCTTCTATAACTTGAGCATTAACGTCCTTAATGGTCTGCACCATAAATTTGTGAGCCTCCTCTCCAGTATGAATAGTCCAGCCATCCCATCCCTTAAAAAGCACCTCAAGTGCAGTGCTTGAGGCAGGTAAACCATGGAACCTAGCTTTCCACCAGGCATCGAACTCGGCAGAACTACAGGAATTTGGTTCCCATGAGGGATAGAGAGCGTCTGCACTATTGTTTATCTTATTAACTGCACATCTAGCATTCTTGTGCACCTCCAGGTCATCTGCATCTCTCCAGGAAGTGCCCCGATTACAACTCCTATAGGATTTGAGGGGAATGAGCTGAGGACAGCCAAGTTGCCTCGCACAGAAGTTAGGATGATAGACTTCTGCCCCCAAATGATAATTTGGAGGTTTTCCTCCCCCATGAGGCAGATCCCTCAGCAAAGTAATACTCAGGAATTTCTTCCTAAAGTCTGTTCTGGCTGCTTCCTCTTCTGGCTCCTTCTCAAATAATCTATGTCCAGCCTGGAACCAGGGATATGTTCTTCTCAGAACCACCTGCCACTGAGCAGCAGACCTCTTGGTGCAGTGCCTAAAAAACATAAGGTACTCTTCAATAGGACGCTTGGGCACTTCTTCTAACATCAAATGAGCTGCCATGACTTGATCTTCAGGCAGAACTATGTCTGGGAACCTTAGTTCTGGGAAGTAGACCTGCAGCCAGATCTGAATTATCCAAAATGTGCCAGGAGCAGCCAGGTTCAGTGGATTCTCCAAAGTGGCAGTGTGCAGATTCTTGAACAGATGAGCCAGAACTGTAGGACCAAGCCCGACATCCGTGTGATTGTGCAAAGCTTCTGCCAGGTGCCTGTATTTGAGCAGAATTGCTGAGGAACGATTTGGGAGGACAAATCTATTTAGCCAATACAGGAGGAACAACATGTGCTGCTGATCCTTATCCTTCTCAGAACTAAACTTTCTCAAATAATTGGAGAAAGAACAGTTTTGGTTGATTGTAGCTGGAGAGATAGTAAATGGCTTGGACAACTTCTCTTGGTTTTTTCTTCTGTGGTAGTCACCCACTGCATCTACAGGCCTCCCATGGGGCCTGAACCCAAAGATTTGAGCTATATCCAGCAAAGTTGGAGCCATGGGGCCTGTGCGAAAATCAAAGGTGTTGCTGGCAGAATTCCAGAAACATAAAGCAGCAGCAAGCAGATTCTTATCCCTGTTGATGGATTGCTTGGACAGAAGTATGGCATCATATATACCAGCCCTCCTCCAGTGAGCTCCAAACCGGGGAAGAAGCCTGTCAATCCAGTCTGCCCACTTGACTGGACTATTTCTCACTTCGCTAGAAGGGAAAGAGCGACTCAGGTTCTTACTGACCCAGGTATGGGAAGCCAGGGCGAAGGAACTCTCGAAACAAAGGGGAGCCTCAGCGTCTTTTTTAAATAATTCAGCCATCTCGACAGGAACAGAGCCAAACCAGTGAGGTCCCAGGACCAACGTATTCTCGAAAAGGTGAAGGACATTCTCGTTCAGATTTTTCTTGGCAAAAGGGTAGAGTTTGCTCATGACCTCTATAGCGTGATCATCAACCCCAGCCCTAGTGATGTAATCAGGAGGAACTGAGGAGGATGAACCAGAGGCACGTATCTTAGGGGAAGACATCTTCAGAAGTTTCAAGATAGGAACAAAGCAAGTAATGAGAGAGGCAGTTACGACTCAAAGGAAAGAGTGGGAATTCTGGAAACACCAAAAAAATCAAGGTCTGAAAGCTAGGGTTTTTTCAGGATGAACAAAAACCGCGGGTTTTGAAGCTCTTAAAAAAGAGTTCAAAAATCGTGGGAAGAGGAAGACAATGCGACACCTGACGATGACTAGCCAGTAACTGACCACTCGAAGTCTAAATCATAAAAACAGCAAAACGTGGCAGATGAGGGGTAGTGGAGGAGACTAGCACGTGCCAATTAAACGGCCATGTCATTTAAGTCTGAAACCGTTCCAAAACGATTCAGACCTAGGAGGCATTGTTTGGGCCTAAAATTGACACACCTAGCCCAACGAGGAAGAAACCCAAAGACCAGAAAAGCCCAGCCCAAAACTGATCAAACCATAAAAAAAGAAAATTGGGCCTCGGTGAAAAATCACTTTTTGGTCAAAAAAAGGGATAAGCCCAGCATCAGTTTGAAGGAACCAAACCACATGGAACCCACATGAAATTTCTCAGACTAAGGATGAAATCAACTATATCATAGTTGGTTAAGAAGAGTCGGTAGCTGACAAAATTGGAAACAACACTTCCGAAAAATCTATTCTATGAGAATATTCAGAGATATTTTCTCCATTCAGAGAATGTTTGTTTCCCCCAAGAGAATAAGCAAAAATCAGAGAGGAAAAACAGGAAAGCAGAGAGATGTTCGAAACTGAAGATCAGACTGACCCTTTTTAGCTCTCACAAAAGGATGGTTGGAAATGAAAAAAGGGATTAAGCTCTCTTCCAAAGAAAACGGAGGAGTGATCATAGGAACTGGCAACTGAAACTTACCTGCCAGAAATCCACAAAACCCTTTCTTTGCATTTGAAAAATAAAAGATCTTATCAAAGGGGTTTTTTGCCACCCATTATTAAAAGAAATCGCCCTACTCCAGGAAAACATTTCCTATAAATATAAGAGAGGGTGAACAGATTCAAGGACAATCAACCAATCAAATAAAAAATAATCAAAACAGCCAAGGGCAAAAACTCAAACATGATCACTTGATCACTGAAAATCTCCAAACTGGAGCAACTAGCAGTTCATTCAAGCCAAAAGAATACCAGCTACAATCAGAAATCCCAAAGTTCAGACTTAGAGAATAAGTCATTCAAAAAAAAATGAGATCTCTCTCGTTACAAATTTGGTTCAGCAAAAGCCAAAACAAGCAGAGTTCGAGTTTTCATAAATATGAAAACCTCAACAAATTCAGGAAGAGCCTGACCAAGCAGAACAGGTACCACAGTGCGGTTCCAGCTGAGTAATCCTCAGAATCAGCCACTTCTGCCCGTTTCAGAATGAAGAAATTTCAGTTCTGCCCCCTCAAAAGACCTTCCAGGGCCTGAAGTAGATTAAAGCTCTGCCAAACTCGAACTTTGGTATCGATTTGTAGCTGAAGCTTAGCAGTTGAAGTCGTTGACAGTTCAGTCCAGTCCAAATATTCCTAGTCCAGCCCGGATCAGAGTATTCCATCCAGGCAGAAATGGAGTTCCAGCTGTCCTTTTCCCTTTCCAGCATTTGTTTGTTTGTTTATGGCTATGTAAAAGGCAGTTCTGCCTAAAATACTTCAATTTCTGTTGATCATTCTGGCCAGAACAACCGTTTTTATATTGAGATAAATTGTGAAAGTCCTCACCAGTCTGAGGCATAGAAAAGAACTTACTTGGGAGATATTCCTCACCCAAATTCACAATCGTCTATTTAGAAATCAAGTAACTTGGGGCGCAAGTTATCCTTTCTAAAATTAAGTCTGCTAGAATTTTCATTGCTAGCAGTGGCACGCTCGCACATCAAAGAAAGCTGACTTGTTGACCAGTCAATGGTTTTCAAGGCAGTAGGGAACTTTGCCCTTCCATCACAGGAGTAAACACAAAACGGGGTGAACACCTTTGTAGCCTCCCTACGTGCAGATACTGACGGTCTACAAGACTCCAAGATACGACCCCTTGTATACAAACTCAAGATCTGCTATGAGCACGTTCATAGACGAATATAGATATCTAAGTCACAGAACCATTGCCAAAATAATAATATGAGGTAGAGAATATATACAAAAGTAGAAAATGAGAGAATTAGTTTATGGTGGTGATTGTAGTATGTGATATTCTGATGGTGTACTGTGGTTGTACAAATGTGACGGAGGAGTGGCCTTTTATAGGCATCCAATAACATGTAACTTTCACCACATTAAATTAGAAAATTAAGGCATTCAATATAAAAATTAAATATGAAAATTATATATTTATAACCCCCACAATAAATAAAATAAAACATCCAAAAGTTTTAAATAAAAAATGGTTAAATTTTTAAAACCTTTTTAAAATTCCAACACTTTGGAGTTAAACCATATCAAGGAAGAAGTACAGAAAATGAAACTGAAGATAATGGTTGTGAATCCAGCTGATTACCACGAGTAAGATGAGGAAGAAGGAGAAAAGAAGAAAAAAATAGAAATAAAAGTACGACTGCAGGCCGCGGCTTAAGGCTTAAGTACTTAGGGCAATTTTTGGCTCTAGCTAGGCTCCAATTATAATATAAATAAAAGTAGGATTGTAGGTCGCCGTTTAAGGCTTAGGTATTGTAGGCCGCCCTGTAACACCCCGACTCCAAATTTAATTCTTTATTCAAAGTATTTAATTCAATTAATTGTGCATTTACGAAATTACCCTTGGGGTAGGGGTATTCTGGTCATTTTCTTATCCGGAGTGAGTCTGGGGTAGTGACTGGTATTTTTGAATAGATCTTGTCGAGTTGAGTCCGTAGACACGTAGTGGGCTCGATTCGGAGTTGTAACGAAAAAGTTACGGTCAAAACAAAGTCAGTGGCAAACTTGTAAATATTTTGAAGTTGTTTTTCTTAAATATCAGATTTCTCTCTCTCTCTCTCTCTCTCTCCGTGCTGAAACCCCCTCCCCCGTTCTTCATTTTCGCCGGAATTTCAGACGGCAAGAACTCCGCCGTCCGACCTCCGTTTCAGGTGCCGTCTCTTGCAAAAGCTTCCTCTCTTCCTCCTCTATCCAGCCCACCCATTTTCTCCGATCAAAAACCCAGCAAACGACGGTGGCAACGACGTGAAGTTTCAGCCAAAACTGTCAACGTCACCGGCGAAGTTTCCGGCCACCGCGAGCTGCACCGTCACTTGGAACAGGTAGCCCTCCTCTCCTTCTAGCTATTTCCTAAGTTGTGCGACAACAATGGTGACGGTGGTGGACGAATCGAAGCCGTGAAGTTCCGGGTTAAACCGTGAGTTTCCGGCGCCGATTCCGGCCACTTGCCGTCCGAATTGGGCTTGGTCGTAGTTGAATAAATTGCTCCACTAGTTGAGTAGGATCTGTAGCCGGAAGGGTGACCGCTGGTTTGAAGTTATTCCGGTCGCCGGAATTTGCTCAAGCCACCCGCGCGCTGCCGGCGCGTGTGGCGGCGCGTGGGCAGAAGTAGTGAAGCTGCATTTTGTCCCAATGCGATCCTTAGGTTGTCACGAGCGCGTAGGTTTTCGCGGAGCTCGATTTGGAGGTCGTTTGACTATCGAACGGATTATCGCATATTGTGCGTTAACCGGGTTTGATAGGTGTCGACCGTTGGATCGTTTCCAAACTGAAGTATGTTGTTCTAGGTACTCTTAGAACCGTGTAGGTTTTCACGGATCGTGAATCGGAGCCCCGGATGTTCCGATTCATTAACTTAAAGTTTGGAGTTTTACGGAAACCGTCCGATCGTTCGTTCGGGAGCGATCTAATCGTCCGATTTGGGTAGTTGGACCTTAGAACGTCTCTTTCCTAATGCACTTACTAGAACCCGGGAAAACTAGGGTTTTAATTTAAAAGTTCTGTTTCGAAGCGCTTGTTGTTAATCGCGTGTTCATATTCTGAAATAGGTACTCCGACCACGCATACGCAGCAGGCGGGACCCTCTCGGGGTCAAGCAGCGTGGGACTACTTGTGAGTGGACTTTGTTTTCAATAATATGCATGGTTTTATGATGGGAAAAGTATTTCATAATGTTTTAATGAGTTTTGGATATATTATTTATTCAATGTTTGAAATTGGTATTTTTATGATGCAATGACATTTATTTTGGGATTTTGATATATTTGAGTATCTTGAGTATGCATCCATGGATTTTGGAGATTGCCTATATGTTATTGGTTATGTGTGGGGTACTTGGGTTGTTGAGATGAGATTGTGGAAAGGTTTGAGTATAGAATGTCTGTTGGGAGTGCTTAAAACACTACCCCATGTACCTCCCCCGGTTTTGGCACTTGGTATTCTGGCACTTGGGACATCCTTAATGGGATGTTGCCGAGGACCCTCAGGTGTGGTATTCTGGTATTTTTGGCACTCGGGGCATCCTTAACGGGATGTTGCCGAGGACCCTGAGGTGTGGTATTCTGGTATTCTGGTAGTCTGTGCGCGCGTAGGACTGTTCACAGACGTACAAGCTTTGATTATATCAGCTGTACGTGCTGGCTGAGAGTTGGTCCCCCGGTTGGACGGCTCGTTCCCTGGCCACATGGTGAATGGAGGAGTTGGCTCGACCATGTGGACCAGTCAACAATCCCCAGTTGGATTGTTTCCCGGTACAATTAATATTGGTTATTATTACTTATATTATTATCATTATACTATATAGTATTATTATATATATGTGGCTGCATTCGTTCTTATTTTCTCGGTAAGGATACTTCCTCGCCGGTCGTACCATGGGGTACGTTTTTCGAGAGTTGAGTCTTTCGGGATTGTTGAGTTTGAAATGATGGGTATTGTGGAGTGTTATTCACGGATTTCGGACTTGTATCCGGTATTGCTTTGGTATATGTTATATATATACTTGCCTTGATGGTTTTTCTAATGCATATGGTTTTATTGCATGGTTTTAACGGTGGGGTTATATTACTTTGATTTAAATAAACTGAACCTTGTTTTTGTCCACTCACAATTTTCTGTTTTGCGCCCCCCAGCCAGTAGCGACCGAGCTTCGCTGTCGAGCCGATCGAGTGCTTCCAATTTTCCTGAGCCTACGTAGGAAGCCTCTTTTCTTGCTACTCTTGTTGAACTTTGTTTCGGTTGTATTTGAGTTTCCTAGACATGCTCTGTATCGCCCGCTTAGGGTTTGGGTTGTGAGGCCGGAGGCCGTTGTTGTAAACTGTTAAATTGCTTTAAAGCATGCTGCTGGTTGGTGTTTTAAACTGTGTTTTGTACAGGTTGAAGTTTGGGAAATGTTCAATTTACAGGGGAGACTCTGCCAAATTTTTGGTAGAAAGTCTCGGTTTTTAGTATGTGGGCCCGGCATTGGGTTGATGTCGGTTTAAGACGGGGTCCACTCCGGGTTTCGAGGGAAATTCCGGGGCGGGTCCTGTCAGCTTGGTATCAGAGCATTAGGTTCTTCTTCCTTCGACTTTTGCGCTTTTGTTGCTTTGTTGAAACTAATGATTCTATGGTTTTTCTTTGCGTAGAATCATGCATCCCCAACGTCCTAGAACGAGGGGTGCTGGTGTGCTGAGAAGGGGAGCAAACCTTCCACCTCCACCTCCACCACCTTCACCTCCACTTCCACCTCCTTCACCTCCACATCCACCATCTCCGCATGCCGAGGATCAAGATGGAGAAAATGAGCTTGACTTACGGGGCTTCTTAACCCAGTTTACCCGCACTGTGTCTACTGCCTTACAGGGAAGGAGGAACACTGAGGGCTCAGACATAAAGAGGGTGAAAGAGTTGGGAGCAAAAGAGTTTTGTGGTGATGCTGATCCGGCTGAGGCTGACGCTTGGTTTACAGAGGTCGAGCGAATATTTGAAGTCCTCCAGAGTCCTGATACAGATAGGGTTCGCCTAGCCGCTTTTCTTCTGAAGGGGAATGCCTACCATTGGTGGAAGACTTTCCGTAGAGGGTATGCTGACCCTACTACCATTACTTGGGAGGAGTTTCAGACGGCGTTCTTCGACCAGTTCTACCCGCATACTTACAAGAATGCGAGGAGGGCTGAGTTTCTGCATCTGAGGCAGGGTTCTATGTCGGTGTTCGAGTATGAGCACAAATTTAATGAGCTGTCCAGGTTTGCACCTGAATTGGTAGCCACGGAAGAAGACAAGTGCACCCGTTTTGAGGAAGGCCTGGCATTAGACATTCAGGCTGTGGTCACTGCTACTACTTATCCTACCATGAGAGTCTTGGCCCAAGCAGCAGACAGAGTGGCCAAGACGTTCAGTCTGGGAGCGGGAATTGGTAGGCGTCGTAGAGACTCATCAGGTTTTGGTGGGCCCAGTCAGGGTTCATCAAAGAGAGGTGGGTCCAGCTCTAGCTCTGCCGGTAGCGGTTGGTCAGGAGGACGTGGGTCCAGTTCCGGCAGTGGGAGGTCGGGTTCTCGGCCAGGTTGGAGCCCGCAGTCAGTGGGCAGTGCAGCCGGGAATCCTCAGCGGCAGTCTAGTGTAACATGTCACACCTGTGGACAGACAGGACATGTTAGGAGGACTTGCCCAAACCGTGAGCAGGCTAGTGGCTCTGATCAGAGGAGCAGAGTGACATGTTACCAGTGTGGGCAGGTAGGCCATTATAGGAATGAGTGCCATCTCCTTACTGGCGTTGGTACTACTACAAGGGAGACTGGGGCCCAACAGGGGCAAGGTAGCAGAGCTCAGGGTCAGACACAGAGTGGTGCATCGTCGTCTGCAGCGGGTTCATCATCTAGTAGTGGGGTGCAGTCCACTTTTCGGGGCAGGGGTGGTAGGGGCCAGAGGGGTCAGTCTGCGCGCTCTACTACGCAGGCCCGTGTGTTTGCGATGACCCAGCAGGAAGCGCAGGCCACACCCGATGTTATCACTGGTATGATTCCTATTTTTGGTTACTTTGCACGTGTTTTGATAGATCCCGGGGCTACCCATTCCTTCATTGCACATAGTTTCTTACCTTATGCCAGTGTTAGACCAACACCCATGGCAGGAAGCTTTAGTATCTCGTTGCCTACAGGCGATGTTCTGTTTGCGGACATGATTTTTAAGGGTTGTTATGTCCAAGTGGGTGATGCCGTGTTGGAAGCCGATTTGATTCCCTTGGAGTTAGTTGACCTTGATATCATCCTGGGAATGGATTGGTTGGAAAAGCATCGTGCATCAGTGGATTGTTTTCGGAAAGAAGTTGTACTCAGAAGTCCTGGACAACCTGAAGCAATATTCCGTGGGGAGCGTAGAGTTCTCCAATCTTGTCTCATTTCCGCCATAAGGGCAAAAAGGTTACTCAAGAAGGGTTGTGTGGGATACTTAGCTCACATAATTGATACTCGAGGGTTTACTCCGAATCTGGAAGATGTTCCTGTGGTTTGTGAATTTCCAGATGTCTTCCCGGAAGATCTCCCTGGTTTGCCTCCTCAGAGAGAAATCGAATTTACCATTGAACTTTTTCCAGGCACAAATCCAATTCATCAAGCTCCTTATAGAATGGCACCAGCTGAGTTGCGTGAGTTAAAAATTCAATTGCAGGAATTGGTTGACTTTGGGTTCATTCGACCTAGTGTTTCCCCTTGGGGTGCACCGGTGTTGTTTGTAAAGAAGAAGGATGGAAGTATGAGGCTATGTATCGACTACCGGCAGTTGAACAAGGTGACAGTGCGTAATCGATACCCTTTGCCTCGAATTGATGACTTGTTTGATCAGTTGAAGGGTGCCAAGTATTTTTCCAAGATTGATCTGAGATCGGGATATCATCAACTCAGAGTACGAGAGGAAGATATTCCGAAGACAGCGTTCCGAACTCGTTACGGCCATTATGAGTTCTTGGTGATGCCTTTCGGATTGACAAATGCTCCAGCAGCGTTTATGGATCTCATGAACAGAGTGTTCCGACCTTACTTGGACCGCTTTGTGATTGTGTTCATAGACGACATCCTTGTTTATTCTCGAACTTTGGAGGGTCATAAGAAACATTTGAGATTGGTGTTGAAGACTTTGAGAAGGAAGCAGCTCTATGCCAAGTTTAGTAAGTGTCAGTTTTGGTTGGATAGAGTGGACTTTCTTGGGCATGTGATTTCAGCAGAAGGAATCTATGTGGACCCTCGCAAAGTAGAAGCTGTTGTAAATTGGGTGCAACCCACAAGTGTAACGGAAATACGGAGTTTTCTGGGGTTAGCAGGTTACTATCGTCGTTTTGTGGAGGGGTTCTCTTTGGTAGCCGCACCTCTCTATCGGTTGACAAGGAAGGATGTTAAATTTGAGTGGACGGAGGAGTGTGAACAGAGTTTTCAGGAGTTGAAGAAGCGGTTGACCACCGCACCTGTTCTGGCTCTTCCGGATGATTCGGGGAACTTTGTGATCTACAGTGACGCATCTTTACAAGGCTTAGGATGTGTTCTAATGCAACATGATCGGGTAATTGCTTATGCCTCGAGGCAACTCAAGAAGCACGAGCAGAATTATCCTGTCCATGACTTGGAACTTGCCGCAGTGGTGTTTGCTCTCAAGATTTGGCGACATTACCTGTATGGTGAGACGTTTCAGATTTTCACTGATCACAAGAGCCTCAAGTACTTTTTCACTCAGAAGGAACTGAATATGAGACAACGCCGTTGGCTGGAATTGATTAAGGATTATGACTGTACAATTGAGTATCATCCCGGCCGAGCTAATGTGGTAGCTGATGCTTTGAGTAGGAATGTTGGTGGAAGTTTAGCTCATCTCAGATTGGCATATCTTCCGTTATTGGTAGAATTGCGGAAGGATGGTGTGGATTTGGAAATGACTCCTCAAGGAGGAATGCTTGCTAGTGTGCATGTGAGGCCTATTCTAGTTGAGCGGGTGATTTCGGCGCAATTGGAAGATCCTAATCTTTGTGTAATAAGGTCAGAAGTAGAGAGTGGTACCCGGACGGATTATGCAATAAGAAAAGATGGAGCTTTGGTAACTGGAACTCGTCTTTGTGTACCCAAGGACAATGATGACTTGAGGAGGGAAATCATGGAAGAAGCTCACTGTTCCACTTACGCTATGCATCCTGGTAGTACTAAGATGTATCGGACCCTACGTGAGTACTACTCGTGGCCGCATATGAAGGGGGATATTGCTAAGTATATAAGCAGATGTCTAATTTGTCAACAAGTGAAAGCGGAACGGCAGAAACCATCTGGACTTTTGCAACCACTTCCGATCCCTGAGTGGAAGTGGGAGCTTATCACAATGGACTTCGTTTTCAAACTTCCACGTACTTCCAAAGGGCATGACGGAATTTGGGTGATAGTTGACCGACTCACCAAATCCGCCCATTTTCTACCTGTAAAAGAAACTTATTCTTTGTCAAAGTTGGCAAAACTCTTTGTGGATGAGATAGTGAGATTGCACGGAGCTCCTGTGTCCATTGTATCGGACAGGGATGCAAGATTCACTTCTCGTTTCTGGAAGTGTTTACATGAGGCTATGGGTACTAAGCTACATTTTAGTACTGCCTTCCACCCACAGACTGATGGGCAGTCGGAAAGAACCATTCAGACTTTGGAAGACATGTTGAGGTCTTGTGTTTTACAGCTGAAAGATAATTGGGATACTCACCTTGCCTTGGTGGAGTTTGCTTATAACAACAGTTATCATTCGAGCATTGAGATGGCTCCTTATGAGGCTTTGTATGGGAGGATGTGTAGAACTCCGGTTTGTTGGAATGAAGTGGGTGACAGGAAAGTGGAAAGGGTAGAAAGTATCCAAGCCACAACTGAGAAGGTGAAGATGATTAAAGAAAAGTTGAAAACCGCGCGAGACCGACAGAAGAGTTATGCAGATAACCGGTCCAAGGATCTTGAGTTCGCAATTGGGGATTGGGTGTTCTTGAAGCTATCTCCATGGAAGGGTGTGATGAGGTTCGGTAAACGCGGGAAGTTAAGCCCTCGTTATATTGGACCTTATGAGATCACCGAGCGAATTGGACCAGTGGCCTATAGACTTGCCTTACCTACAGAATTATCTCGGATCCATGACGTGTTTCATGTGTCCATGTTACGAAAATACATGCCTGATCCTTCCCATGTTCTGGAGCATCAACCGATGGAGTTGAGTGAAGATTTAACGTATGAAGAGCAACCTGTACAAATTTTGGATAGGAAGGAACAGAGGTTGCGCTCCAGATCCATTCCTGTAGTGAAAGTGTTGTGGAGAAGCCAAACTGTTGAAGAGGCTACTTGGGAGCCCGAGGCGCAGATGCGAACCAAGTACCCTTATCTCTTCAATTGACAGGTATGTAAATTTCGGGGACGAAATTCTTTAAGGGGGGTAGATTGTAACACCCCGACTCCAAATTTAATTCTTTATTCAAAGTATTTAATTCAATTAATTGTGCATTTACGAAATTACCCTTGGGGTAGGGGTATTCTGGTCATTTTCTTATCCGGAGTGAGTCTGGGGTAGTGACTGGTATTTTTGAATAGATCTTGTCGAGTTGAGTCCGTAGACACGTAGTGGGCTCGATTCGGAGTTGTAACGAAAAAGTTACGGTCAAAACAAAGTCAGTGGCAAACTTGTAAATATTTTGAAGTTGTTTTTCTTAAATATCAGATTTCTCTCTCTCTCTCTCTCTCTCTCCGTGCTGAAACCCCCTCCCCCGTTCTTCATTTTCGCCGGAATTTCAGACGGCAAGAACTCCGCCGTCCGACCTCCGTTTCAGGTGCCGTCTCTTGCAAAAGCTTCCTCTCTTCCTCCTCTATCCAGCCCACCCATTTTCTCCGATCAAAAACCCAGCAAACGACGGTGGCAACGACGTGAAGTTTCAGCCAAAACTGTCAACGTCACCGGCGAAGTTTCCGGCCACCGCGAGCTGCACCGTCACTTGGAACAGGTAGCCCTCCTCTCCTTCTAGCTATTTCCTAAGTTGTGCGACAACAATGGTGACGGTGGTGGACGAATCGAAGCCGTGAAGTTCCGGGTTAAACCGTGAGTTTCCGGCGCCGATTCCGGCCACTTGCCGTCCGAATTGGGCTTGGTCGTAGTTGAATAAATTGCTCCACTAGTTGAGTAGGATCTGTAGCCGGAAGGGTGACCGCTGGTTTGAAGTTATTCCGGTCGCCGGAATTTGCTCAAGCCACCCGCGCGCTGCCGGCGCGTGTGGCGGCGCGTGGGCAGAAGTAGTGAAGCTGCATTTTGTCCCAATGCGATCCTTAGGTTGTCACGAGCGCGTAGGTTTTCGCGGAGCTCGATTTGGAGGTCGTTTGACTATCGAACGGATTATCGCATATTGTGCGTTAACCGGGTTTGATAGGTGTCGACCGTTGGATCGTTTCCAAACTGAAGTATGTTGTTCTAGGTACTCTTAGAACCGTGTAGGTTTTCACGGATCGTGAATCGGAGCCCCGGATGTTCCGATTCATTAACTTAAAGTTTGGAGTTTTACGGAAACCGTCCGATCGTTCGTTCGGGAGCGATCTAATCGTCCGATTTGGGTAGTTGGACCTTAGAACGTCTCTTTCCTAATGCACTTACTAGAACCCGGGAAAACTAGGGTTTTAATTTAAAAGTTCTGTTTCGAAGCGCTTGTTGTTAATCGCGTGTTCATATTCTGAAATAGGTACTCCGACCACGCATACGCAGCAGGCGGGACCCTCTCGGGGTCAAGCAGCGTGGGACTACTTGTGAGTGGACTTTGTTTTCAATAATATGCATGGTTTTATGATGGGAAAAGTATTTCATAATGTTTTAATGAGTTTTGGATATATTATTTATTCAATGTTTGAAATTGGTATTTTTATGATGCAATGACATTTATTTTGGGATTTTGATATATTTGAGTATCTTGAGTATGCATCCATGGATTTTGGAGATTGCCTATATGTTATTGGTTATGTGTGGGGTACTTGGGTTGTTGAGATGAGATTGTGGAAAGGTTTGAGTATAGAATGTCTGTTGGGAGTGCTTAAAACACTACCCCATGTACCTCCCCCGGTTTTGGCACTTGGTATTCTGGCACTTGGGACATCCTTAATGGGATGTTGCCGAGGACCCTCAGGTGTGGTATTCTGGTATTTTTGGCACTCGGGGCATCCTTAACGGGATGTTGCCGAGGACCCTGAGGTGTGGTATTCTGGTATTCTGGTAGTCTGTGCGCGCGTAGGACTGTTCACAGACGTACAAGCTTTGATTATATCAGCTGTACGTGCTGGCTGAGAGTTGGTCCCCCGGTTGGACGGCTCGTTCCCTGGCCACATGGTGAATGGAGGAGTTGGCTCGACCATGTGGACCAGTCAACAATCCCCAGTTGGATTGTTTCCCGGTACAATTAATATTGGTTATTATTACTTATATTATTATCATTATACTATATAGTATTATATATATGTGGCTGCATTCGTTCTTATTTTCTCGGTAAGGATACTTCCTCGCCGGTCGTACCATGGGGTACGTTTTTCGAGAGTTGAGTCTTTCGGGATTGTTGAGTTTGAAATGATGGGTATTGTGGAGTGTTATTCACGGATTTCGGACTTGTATCCGGTATTGCTTTGGTATATGTTATATATATACTTGCCTTGATGGTTTTTCTAATGCATATGGTTTTATTGCATGGTTTTAACGGTGGGGTTATATTACTTTGATTTAAATAAACTGAACCTTGTTTTTGTCCACTCACAATTTTCTGTTTTGCGCCCCCCAGCCAGTAGCGACCGAGCTTCGCTGTCGAGCCGATCGAGTGCTTCCAATTTTCCTGAGCCTACGTAGGAAGCCTCTTTTCTTGCTACTCTTGTTGAACTTTGTTTCGGTTGTATTTGAGTTTCCTAGACATGCTCTGTATCGCCCGCTTAGGGTTTGGGTTGTGAGGCCGGAGGCCGTTGTTGTAAACTGTTAAATTGCTTTAAAGCATGCTGCTGGTTGGTGTTTTAAACTGTGTTTTGTACAGGTTGAAGTTTGGGAAATGTTCAATTTACAGGGGAGACTCTGCCAAATTTTTGGTAGAAAGTCTCGGTTTTTAGTATGTGGGCCCGGCATTGGGTTGATGTCGGTTTAAGACGGGGTCCACTCCGGGTTTCGAGGGAAATTCCGGGGCGGGTCCTGTCACGCCCCTTAAAGCTTAGGATCATATAAAACTAGCCAAAATGTAGCCATATTGATGGATTGTAATTAAAGTTTTATACTTATCTTCTTTAATTGTCCATTGGCCCTTTACCACATTTAACTTCTTATGACCTTTGTACAAAAGTGGACCATCTTAAGGAGAAACATAAAGCCATGTGGTTGAGGTGGAGGTGACAGCTACCTTTTAAGACCAAAAAGCATTTTGCTCTATTTAAGGAGCGAGTGTGGGTGGGTGGAGGCTAACATAGCACAATTCTAAATCAAAGCAAGCAAAACCCTCCCCCAAGTCAAGCCCTACCTAACCCATTCACCAAGAAAATGCCAATTGCTTCTTACGTTGCTCTCTCAAATTTCAGAAAGGTAACAAATGGTTTGTTGGTTGTTGAGGAATATGTAAATGAAGCAATGAATTATACTTTCTCTTACAACAAATTTTTCATCAAATCTGAAGATGACCTCTTCTACACACTCCTCCAACTTGCCAAGAAAGCAAAATGGCATACAAGATCTATGAGTCTCATCGTTTTGTTTGACAAAAAACCAAGAAAATCAAACATGTTTTGGAGTTAAACCATATCAAGGAAGAAGTATGGAAAATGAAACTGAAGATGGTGGTTGTGAATCCAGCTGATTACCACGAGTAAGAGGAGGAAGAAGGAGAAGAAAAGAAAAAAAATAGAATTAAAAGTAGGACTGTAGGCTACTTAAGGCTTAAGTACTTATGGTAGTTTCTAGCTCTAGCTGGGCTCCCATTATAATAGAAATAAAAGTACGACTATAGGCCACCGCTTAAGACTTAAGTATTGTAAGCCGCCGCTTAAAGCTTAGGATCATATAAAACTAGCCAAAATATAGTCATATTGATATATTGCAATTAAATTTTTGTACATATCTTCTTTAATTGTCTATTGGCCCTTTACCTTATTTAACTTCTTATGACATTTGTACAAAAGTGGACCATCTTAAGGATAAACATAAAGTCATGTGGTTGAGGTGGAGGTGACAGTACCTATTGAGACCAAGAGTATTTTGCTCTATTTAAGGATAGACTATTGGTGGGTGGAGGCAAACATAGCACAATTCAAAATCAAAGCATGCAAAACTCTTCCCAAAGCCAAGCTTTAGCTACCCATTCACCAAGAAAATGTCAATTGTTTCTTATGTTGCTCTCTCAAATTTCAGAAAGGTAACAAATGGTTTGTTGGTTTCTGAGGAACATGTAAATGAAGCAATGAGCGCTACTCTCTCCTACAACAAATTTTTCATCAAATCTGAAGATGACTTCTCCTACACACTCCTCCAACTTGCCAAAAAAATAAAATGGTAAACAGGGTTTGTGAGTCACACCGTTTCGTTTGACAAAAAAAAGAAGATCAAAGATGCTTGGGAGTTGAACCATATTAAGGAAGAAATATGGAAAATGAAACTGAAGATGGTGGTTATGAATCCAGCTAATTGCCACGAGTAAGAGGAGAAAGAATGAGAAGAGAAGAAAAAAATAGAAATAAAGTATGCTGTAGGCCGCGACTTAAGGCTTAAGTACTTAGGGCAATTTCTGGCTTTAGCTGGGCTCTCATTATAATAGAAATAGAAGTAGGACTGTAGGCAAGAGCAGAGTCAGAAAATTCATCAAGGAGGGTCAACCTCAAATAATAAAATCATCGCAAAACAAAATAAATTTATCTAACAACACAAAGTCTTTAGTAATAACTCATATATGTCATTCCAATATATTCATAATCATTCATCTCTTGAAATATTTTTATAATCACTTCATTATCAATAATATCAAAAAAAGTGGTTTTGGGTTAATAATTCTTAAGTTATTAAAGAGAGAGAGAGAGAGAGAGAGAGAGAGAGAGAGAGAGAGAGAGAGAGAGAGAGAGAGAGAGAGAGAGAGAGAGAGGAGAGTATAACAACTGGGAACTTCAGTCAGAAAGGTCAAAATTTAAGAACGAATTATAAACAAAGAGTTATTTAGAAAACTTCAAAAGGGTCAACTGACCCTTGTGGGCCTTCATTGGCTCCGCCAGTGACTGTAGGTTGCTGCTTAAGGGTTAGGTACTATAGGCTGCCGCTTAAAGCTTAGGATCATATAAAACTAGCCAAAATGTAGCCATATTAATGTATTGCAATTAAAGTTTTGTACCTATCTTCTTTAATTGTCCATTGGTCATTTACCACATTTAACTTCTTATGACCTTTGTACAAAAGTGGACCATCTTAAGGAGAAACATAAAGCCATGTGGTTGAGGTGGAGGTGGCAGCTACCTATTAAGGCCAAGAGTATTTTGCTATATTTAAGGATAAAGTGTGGGTGGGTGGAGGCAAACATAGCACAATTCAAAATCAAAGCACACAAAACTCTCCCTAAGCCAAGCTTTAGCTACCCATTCATCAAAAAAATGTCAATTGCTTCTTACGTTGCTCTCTCAAATTTCAGAAGGGTAACAACTGGTTTGTTGGTTGCCGGGGAACATGTAAATGAAGTAATGAACGCTACTCTCTCCTACAACAAATTTTTCATCAAATCTGAAGAAAACTTACACACTCCTCCAACTTGCTAGGAAAGTAAAATGACAGATAGGGTCTGTGATTCACACCATTTCGTTTGACAAAAAAAACAAGAGGATCAAAGCTGCTTTGGAGTTGAACCATATCAAGGAATAAGTATGGAAAATGAAATTGAAGATAGTGGTTATGAATCCAGTTGATTGCCACGAGTAAGAGGAGAAAGAATGAGAAGAGAAGAAAAAAATAGAAATAAAGTAGGACTGTAAGCCGCGGCTTAAGGCTTAAGTACTTAGGGCAGTTTCTGACTTTAGCTGGGCTCCCATTATAATAGAAATAAAAGTAGGACTGCAGGCTGCCACGTAAGGCTTAGGTACTGTAGGTCGCCACTTAAAGCTTAGGATCATATAAAACTAGCCAAAATTTAGCCATATTGATGTATTGGAATTAAAGTTTTGTACCTATCTTCTTTAATTGTCCATTGACCCTTTACCACATTTGACTTCTTATGACCTTTGTACAAAAGTTGACCATCTTAAGGAGAAACATGAAGCCATGTGGTTGAGGTGGAGGTGACAGCTACCTATTGAGACCAAGAGCATTTTGCTCTATTTAAGGAGAGAGTGTGGGTGGGTGGAGGCTAACATAACACAATTCAAAATCTAAGCAAGCAAAACCCTCCCCCAAGCCAAGCTCTGGCTACCCATTCGCCAAGAAAATGTAAATTGCTTCTTACATTGCTCTCTCAAATTTCAGAAAGGTAACAAATGGTTTGTTCGTTGCTAAGGAACATGTAAATGAAGCAATGATCGCTACTCTCTCCTCCAACAAATTTTTCATCAAATATGAAGAGAACCTCTACTACATATTTCTCCAACTTGCCAATAAAGCAAAATGGCAGACATGGCCTATGAGTCACACCGTTTTGTTTGACAAAAAAAAAAAAGAATATCAAAGATGCTTTGGAGTTGAACCATATGAAGGAAGAACTATGGAAACTGGAGCTAAAGATGTAGGTTGTGAATCTTGTTGATTACCACGAATAAGAAGAGGAAGAAATAGAAGAGAAGGACAAAAATAGATATAAAAGTAGGACTATAGGCCGCAACTTAAGGTTTAGGTACTTAGGGCAGTTTTGGGCTTTAGCTGGGCTCGTATTGTAATAGAGATAAAAGTAGGACTGTAGGCCACCACTTAAGGCTTAGGTATTTAGGGCAGTTTCTAACTCTTATTGTAAAGAAAGATCATTGATCCAAATAAAAAAAGAAAATAAGCATATATTTAAATGAAATGAAAATTTCTTTTGTTTAATTTTTGTATGTGTTTATCTCGATCTCCTTGTTTCATGTTTTATCTTTCTACTCTTCAATCGCCAATTTGAAGGTGGTTCTTATCTCCAGTTTCATTTGAATCATAGAGCCCAATTTGAAGGGTTTTTTTTATATCTATTTTGTATTTTCTGATTGTCCACGATTTTGGATGATCAAGAATGAAGAACAACACATTTCTCCCCTCGAGATCCACTGCATGGACAGTAAGCTGTACTCAACAACTTGCTTTTTCTCACATATGGCTGAAGCCATGAATTTTGCTGATACCATGACTGACCAAGCAAGCTAGGAGTAATGCAAAGAGTCCCACATTTACAAAACAGTTTTATAGAAGCTCCTCTTCACCTATAAAAGGAGACCACTCTCCACTTAGAAATGGGCTGGAGGATGACCTTCGGATCCATGGCCTTCGACCTAATCCTTGGTCTTTGGCCTTAGGCCTTCATTCCATTCCATTTTCTTCGAGTCAAACCCTTTGTACCATGTAAATACACAATATTATAATGAGAATATACTTCTCTGTAGACGTAGCCCATTTCATTAGGGTAAACCATGCATATCTGTCTTTTACATGCATCTTCATCTTCGTCCTGTCACTGCCTACAGAAGCTCTTCACCTTCCCCCTGCCTACCCAAGGCACATACATTTGTCGAAGGTCCTCACCTTCAGCCATCAACTATCATATCTCATCTATATGTTTGGTTCAATCTTGGCCATCCATTTTTTAGCATCAATAGTTTGGTGTCGTCTGTGAGAATCAACCAAAAAAAAAAATGTGGTTCTCCTTGATCAGTGCCCCTCGGCACCAATTGTTCTTCAGTATCAAGGGCCAACGTATCCGTAATGGGTGCATTTCTTTAGTCATTATGATCACCGTATCTATAGTAGCTATATTCTCCACTCCAGGAAGTTATTTAAACTCATCTACTCGCACTTGGTACAGTTCGGTCATACGATATTAGATATGTTTTCAGTCTCACCCTTCACAAATAAATACTAGATATGTTTTCACCAATATAAGCGTATAGACCTTGTTAGGGTTATAGGAACATGATGGTTTAAGAAATAAGTCTAACTAAGGTTGCAGAAATGTATGTGAGGTGTAGTAAGTAAATTTAATTTTTATTTTAAATATTTTTTGTCCTTAACATTAATTATGTACAAAAGTAAAATAAGTTATTCATGTTTAAAATGAGTGTGGGGGTCAAAAGAGCAAATTTTAGGGTTCAAATAAAATCACCCAAAAAAATTATGAATCCCAAATTTACATCCAATTTTGGGTTTGCCTATATCAAAAACAGGTTGAAAATAGCAAAGTAATCAGGCCACGTGGCAGTCAGTACCCCCAGCTTTCAAATTTTGAAATGAAACGGATGGATGTACTGTTTGGTTACAACTCAAACCTAAAACGCGATGCGCTTTTTCTCTATTAATTCCTCGTTTGATTTTGATTTTCAATGAAATTTCACGTTCCCGCTCACTCATTCCCCCAGTCTCTCTCTAATTTGACCTTTCGTCCCACAAAAGCCCCATTTCACTCCAATCAAATCCAAGCCTCTCTCTCTCTCTCTCTCTCTCTTCTTCACAGACTATCATCCTCCTCTGGTTTCAAATCTGCAACCCTAGAAAAGCTTAGAGATGAACCAGTACCACATATACGAAGCCATTGGCCGTGGAAAATGCTCGGTAACATTGCTTCTCAAGCTCTGTCGAATTTATAAATCTGAACTCACCGATGAACTGCTCAGTTTTACTTCAGTTAGTTACTTAATCCGATTCATGTTGAATTTGCAGACTGTGTACAAGGGGAGGAAGAAGAAGACCATCGAGTACTTTGCGATTAAGAGCGTTGAGAAATCGCAGAAGAGCAAGCTTCTTCAAGAAGTAAGTAGATAAATTTCAGTTAGCAAACTAGAACGAAATTCAGATTTAGCAATGTTTGGGCATTATTTTGGTCGGAGAATTCAAATCCAGATGTGCCCAGGTTATGTAACTTTCGATTTAATGCAGGTTAAGATTCTTCACACTCTAGATCATCAAAATATCCTCAAATTTTTTTGGTGGTAAGTATTCTTCATTAGATAATTTCTCCTGGGACTGAATATAACTGTTTATATTTGCTTCCAGCTAACAACTGAATTATGTATTTGTGAATTTCCTTTTTCTTGTGCCACTGCTTAGGTATGAAACTTCTGCTCACTTGTGGTTAGTTTTGGAGTACTGTGTTGGAGGCAATTTGATGACATTATTAAACCAGGTATTAATCACTTAGTGTGAACTTTGCATTGCCTTAATGTGTAGAAGCTTGTGGATATGTTATTTGCTATGCTTAATCTGTTTGGTCTTAGAACGGTGCTAATGTTTTATAATGATTCCTTGCATCATGTTATATTGTAAAATTCTACGTTTGGAATGCTGGTTTGGAACATGTACAATGTTTTTAGCACTGTGATACTAATAATGTACGAAAGAATTGCAGGATAAGCAGCTACCTGAAGAGTCAATTCACGACCTTGGGTGTGACCTTGTTAGAGCTTTGTTGTAAGAAATCTTCAATTGCTTCATCTTATTTCTTGTTACAAGTCTCTACATGTTTAATTTATTTAAGTTATGTTCTTGGAATCACTTCCTTTTAGGTTTTTACATTCAAAGGGAATCATATACTGTGATTTGAAACCATCAAATATCCTTTTGGACGAGAATGGCCGTACCAAGGTATAAGGCATGCTGTTTTGCTCGTTTATTTCTCTTAATTTTTTAATTGTTTTGCTCTTCATCTGAACTAGTATCTTTGCACAATGCAGCTCTGTGATTTTGGATTGGCTAGAAAGTTGAGCGATATTTCACAAACAACTTCTTCCTCAGTAGGTTATCTTATCTATCACAACATTTGAAATTCTTTTGATGAAGTTTATATGAGCTTAATTAGAAATTTTCCAATTCTTTTTTTTGTCAACAAAGTATGAAAACCCTAATGTAGCTTTCTCTTCTTGCACATGTATAGTTGCCACAAGCAAAACGTGGAACCCCTTGTTATATGGCTCCTGAACTGTTTGAAGAGGGGGGTGTCCATTCATATGCATCTGATTTCTGGGCCCTTGGTTGTGTTCTATATGAGTGCTATGCTGGGAGGCCTCCCTTTGTGGGTAGGGAATTTACTCAGCTAGTAAAATCCATCCTCTCAGATCCGGCACCTCCTCTACCTGGCACTCCTAGTCGTTCTTTTGTCAATCTAATAAATTTTTTACTCGTAAAGGATCCAGCAGAAAGAATACAGTGGCCTGAACTTTGTGGTCATGCCTTCTGGAGGACTAAGTTAAATGTGGTGCCTCTACCTCCTCAGCCTGCTTTTGATAATATGCTAGAGCAATGTGCTAAGCCATGTCTGTCAGTACGTAATGGTGATCAATCTTCCATAAACAGGACTCCTAAATCTCGTCAAAAGGATGTTAAAAAAACTTTTAAGCAGGATGAGAATTCTACTTTAGGAACAAAAGGCCATGAGACTCCAGTCAAGGGTACACCAGGTGGCCGCAGAACTCAAGCAAAGGTTTCTGGAAGAGGGGTTGATGAAAAAAAGGATCCTTCTGGTGCTACCAGGGGTGTGAATCTTTTGAGACTCTCGAGAATAGCAAAAATGAACCTGCAGAGGGAAAATGAGAAGGAAAACTACCGGAGGCCGGTATCTACTAATTCTGAGAATGATTCTGAAGTCAAAATTGAGAACACTGATATGGAACTTGACTTTAATGAGAACACTGAAGATGACACGCAGGATGAATCTGATGGGTCTGAGAATCAAGCTTGTACACCTGATAACAAATTTTCAAGTCAGAATCAGCACCAGGGTAAAGTGGAAGACATGGAAAACAACTCAAACCAATCAGACACCCTTTCTGTGCTTAATACGCCTGCCTCAGATGACTCAAGAGTACTTGATCAGGAATCATCTCCTTGTAATATTGAAGTGGCTGTAATCCCACCCAGTGCCAGTCCTGTAATAAAAAATCAGAGATTTAAAGAAGGTTCAGGATCTGCAATGGAATATGATGCTGTAAAATCTTCGAATAACCTTTCACAGGTTCTTTGGCATCCATCTGATCTCTCAGTCAGACCTGTGATGCCCAGCAGAAAATCTGATAAAAATTCGGATGTTCTTCCTTCACTTCCTTTTGACACTCTGCAAGCCTCTGATTTTGTGAAAATCTCTAAAGACCATTTGGATGCACTCAACAATAAGATTATAGCCATTTTTAATGGGAACAGTAGCATTGGGGAGAAGCAGAATGTAATTAGATACCTTGAGATGTTAAGCAATAATGCTGAGGCTGCCAATATCTTGACCAATGGACCTATCATGCTTATGCTTGTTAAAATGCTTCGGCTGTCCAAGGCTTTGGCTTTGCGTGTCCAACTTGCTTCTCTGGTTGGTTTGCTGATTCGCCATTCAACTTTTATTCAAGATGATTTGGCAAATTCTGGAATTTTGGGTTCACTTGCCGATGGGCTTAGAGACAAGCAGGAAAAAGTGAGGAGGTTTTCTATGGCTGCTTTAGGTGAGTTGCTATTCTATATATCTACTCAAAGTGAGCAACCTGGAGACAACAATCCAGCAGAGTCTCCATCAAAGGAAATCCGGTCCACATCTGGGTGGCAGGTTAGCTTCCTACGTTATTGCAATAAATTTGTTGGTTATGCACCTTAAGATAAAAGGAGTGATTGTTATACTATGTACAGCATGCAATTCTACTCTTTACACAAGTAAAAGATGGAGTTCCATATTGTATGTGTATATGCTTTAGTTAAAAAAAAACTCTTCTTTTTGCTCTTTCCTGCTCTTTTGTTTATATTTTCTTGATTGATAACTTATTTTACCTCGGGCAGGTTTCAAATTCATTACTTTCGTTGGTGTCATCAATTTTGCGCAAAGGAGAGGATGATTTAACTCAACTATATGCATTGAGGACAATTGAAAATATTTGCAGTCAAGCAGGGCACTGGGCAGCTCGTTTGACTAGCCAGGACATGATTAATAACCTGTGCTATTTATATAGGGCTGCTGGGAAGCAGGAGAGCATGAGGCTCACAGCAGGATCATGTTTAGTCCGTCTTGTTCGTTTCAATCCACCTAGCATTCAACCAGTAATAGAGAAGCTCTCTTTAAAAGAAATAGCATCGGCTCTTGTGAAAGGCAGTCTACGTGAGCAGCAAATCAGCTTAAACCTTTTAAACATGGCCATGCTTGGAAGTCATATGTTCACTAATATTGGCAGGCAGCTCCTGCCATTGATGGAGGATAAGAATCTTGTCCCAGGTATTGCGTCTCTTATTGATCAGGGAAGTGAGGTTTTGAAGGGAAAGGCACTTGTTTTTGTTGCTCTTCTTTGTAAGAATGGTAGGAGGTGGCTGCCACATTTGTTTTGCAATGCCAAGTTACTTTCTGCCGTGGACAGGTTGGCAAAAGAGAAGGACCACTATGTGCAGCAGTGTTTAGATGCATCCGTGTGTGTTGTGGCATCTACTATACCCAGTTTACTGGATACTATAACTGGAGAAATACAGCAAATGATGGGAGGAAGGCGCCATGGGCATCTATCTCCCCTGAACAGTAGAGTTGCCCCAAAGACCAATGTTCATATGTTTCCTGTAGTTCTCCATCTTCTTCGGAGCTCGTCTTTTAAGCGCAAGGTGGTGAGTGATCAGGTCCTGCAGCAGTTGGCAAATCTAATTAAACTCGTGGAGACAACATTTCAGGTAGGTGGCTGCAGCCCAACCATTCTTTGTTGTTTAGTCATTCCTAGTCTTTTTGTTATCTGGCTAATCCAAGGTAGACATTTAATTTGGATATGAAAAATTAGTAATGCCAAAATGGCTTAGATCAGCCAACTGTTAATGATTGGAACTTGGGATGATATGTAACTTGCCTAGCTCAGGTACTGTGTCTTGGCAAGTAATCCCAGGTTGTAATAGGTTGTTAAAATGCACGAACAAGTGACAACCAGACATTTTTACACGAATCACTAGTAAACCATGCCATTATTTTTAAGTGGGCACCTTTTAGTTGTGTGGTCTTGGACTGAATCCTATGGACAAGGGGGTGGGGATGATGTGAAGGGCTATAGAATAAACGTCTATTAGCTTGGAGTTTTGAAAAATGATGTCATAGATACTGATAAATAATTTACTGTTGATTTCCAGGGTAGGGATGACTTTCAGATTACCCTTCTTCGAGTTCTTGAGTCTGTGTCAGAGGAGTCACTTGTAATTCTTGAAAGCCCTGATATTTTTATCCGTGAAATCCTCCCCAGTTTGGCCGTGCTTTATAAGGGCAACAAGGATGGTGATGCCAGGTTTCTGTGCTTGAAAATTTTGTTTGACGTGATGGTTATTTTCCTGAATGAACAATCTGAGGATGAGCAAAGGTCCAAAGAATTGGAATCCATATCCAATAAAAATTTTCTTCCTCTCTACCCTTCTTTGATTGAAGATGAAGATCCAATCCCCTTGTACGCACAAAAGCTTCTTGTGATGCTGCTTGAGTTTAATTACATCAAAATTGCAGACATTCTAGATCTTAAGATAGTCTCACAATGCTTTGAGTTTTTGCTTGGTGATCTCTCAAGTGCAAATGTCAACAATGTAATGCTATGTCTGGCTCTGACTTCAGCACCTGAAATGGAAACCAAGTTACTTTCTCAGCTAAAGGTAGTTAGGAAAATAGGAAACCTTCTAGAGTTCGTATACGCAAAAGATATGGAAGATTTTCTGGAACCAACCCTTGGCCTATGCAGGGCTTTCCTTTTACGGTCAGTGAGTGGTAGAAAAGGCTTCATCTATTCAAAAGAACCTTCTCTTATAGGTGATGTGTCCTCCGAGACAAGTGGTGCTGATCAACAAGGCATTAGAGATATCACGGACTTTGGCAGCAATGTTGGTGTCTTGCTAGAGTTGAGTAGATCCCATGGAGGAAATGTGGCGGATATAGCTTCCGAATGTGTGGTCTTGTTGCTCAAGGCAGCTCCAAGGGAAGCCTCAGCCGGTCTTCTAACTAATCTGCCAAAAGTTACTGCAGTCCTTGAGTCTTGGCGTAGGGGCACATCTCACTTACTGGTGCAGCGGGTGCTCCATGCACTTGGTTATTCTTGCCGGCAATATTTGCTACATGCAATGATATTGTCGATATCCATACCCGAGATTTCGAGAATTGAGGGCATAGTTTCTGAGCTTAAAGGTTCAGGTGTACCTGTTTTAGCCACTGCTGCTTTCCATGTGGCCGTGGAGTTGCAACGGCTGCCTCGCTGCTTGTGAAACGCTAGAGGTAATATGGTGGTTTCTTCGTTTTCCTACTGTTTTGTTTCATAATACTTATGATCTCTCAAACTTAGTGATTTCTTTTTTCGGTGTGCAGTGTGCAAATCAATTGGCTTTCACAATGGCATAAAGACATGCCTCTTGAGTTCCTGAGAAGGGGTCAACAACTTATGAAGGTGAGTTTAATTTTTTTGCATAAAATTTTAGTGTCAATCCAGCTCTGGTTGACATGTCATTGTATAATCCGTGTACACTTTGTATGTCCATTGAAATTCTAAATATAGTTTCTCTTAATACATATTTCTCTTGGAATTTAGTTGGCTGCAATTTGATCAAAATCCTGTGTTCGACTAATATCAAAATGCTGATTAGTTGTGGTATGAGATTGGTTAGTTGATGTCCATGATAGGATTTGAAGATGTTAATCTACAAATTTATGGGCTCACAAAATTCTTTTACATAAAGGAAATACTAGCACATGCGGAGCTTTTTTTTATATTTAAATTTTTTTAAAATTTTTTAAATTTATTTTAGAATTAAAAAAAGATAATAAATAGTTGTGTTCCGTAAAAATAGGATCCATTATTTGATTTTTCTTTTAATTTTAAATTTTTTTTAAATGAAAAAGTGTAAATTTATCATATTATCCTCATTTAATTAATAATTTTAATTCTTAATTCTTGCATGAATTAAGGGTATTTTTTGGTATTTTGAATGTTTCACAATTCTCTGCATTTTGCTTTATATATATAGATAAACCATGAATTTTTTTTTTTAAATTCTAAAAAACCATGGATTTGCCTGGGATGGAGACCAAACTCTGATTCCATCTACCCAAAAACAAACAAAAAAGACTTTCTTTGACAAATAAGAAAAAACAATCCTTGGATCCACTGCTCATGCATGCTGGAATAGTGTGACAATCCCATCCTGTGAAATTCCTTGGGTTAGGACATCATTTGTCGGTAATTATTGTTATTGTTATTTAATCTAATTTTTTACTTGACGGACCCGTGATTTTTGGGGGAGGGGTTGGGGGTGGGTATAAGTTGTCCTTGACCTCTCAGACTTTTTTAATCTACGGTTGGAAAAATGTGTAATGCGAGAATCTATCATGATTGCAAATCTTTGCATCATGAGTCAATAATGTCCAATGTTGCAACATTTCTATTCATTTTTTTTACATTCAATAAATCTGGTAATTGAATTTTTAAACTACACTTGTTTATTGACCCCAATGGGAAGGGAATCTATGGACATCAAAACGCTTCTGTTGTCAGGCCCTGCAAATGGCTTTGGAACTATGGAAGTTTGTGGATTGACTAGAGAATGGTAGAAAATAAATTTAATTTGTTTGGTTGGATACATGCATTATTGTATCTGAATTTCTGTTTTAAAAAAAATAAATTAAATTAAATGGTAATGGAGTCAATTTACAAATCGTAACATCAATCAAACTTCCCATGAAATTTCTCCTAACTTTTCATACTCTAGGATGCTCATGCCTTGTATGTTTCTGAGTAAATCGCAATATTGATTTATGGGGCCTACACCAATCAACGGTCCGTACCATATGAAATTCAAATTTTTGTCGATCGAATGGTATTAGGGAATTCGAACGCATGATCTTATACAAGAATAATTGTTATTGATCACTTGAATAATAAATTGATAAATTTGATGACGGTTGATTATCAATGATTATAGTATTGAAGCTAGTCAAGTAGATTAGGAGGACTTGGGCTTCCGGATTATCAGAAATCAGGGAACAGCAAGATCACGGACCAAAAGGAAAAATAAAAACAAAACCACCTGATTCCAATTACAAAAGATGCTAACGCATCTTTGATCTTTGTCTCTTCCCTACATATGCCAACCTGTATTTACTCATATTCATCCAAATTTCACTACCCATGTGGCATATGGACCCCACCCTAGTCTAGTCATCCTTTTAAAAGACCCCAAATCATAACTTCCACCAAAAGACTACACACAAAATCCCATTCACTCTGCTCTTTTAGTAAAAACTTTGATTGCACAAAATATATAAGCCCTCCACTCTCCCAACTTTGATATCTTCATCATTAGAAATGGCCTCTTTTTGGTCCCATGTAGTTTTTCTCATTATGGCTTTCATGGCCTCACCTCTGCTTTCCCTTCATTCAAAAGCCTCCTCTGCCTCATCTAGCATCTCAGCTTCACCAGCATTCTTGATCACCAATTTTCCTCCATCTTCTTTACAAGGATTGCCTCCAGAAATAGCTCCACTTTTGCCATCTCCTGGTCCTGTGGTTCCTACTACTCCAACTGATTCATCGATCCCCACCATTCCCTCCAACCCTAGCCCTCCGAATCCGGACGACTTGGTTTCTCCTGGCCCCTACTCTTCACTCTCACCATTTGGGTCATTGCCAGCTTCCTCAGCAGCATCTATAAGCTTAATTTGGCCTTTAAAGCTGGCTGTTTTTGCAGGTTCAGCCGCATATGTAGTCTATGCAGCTTATTAGGGTGTAAGTCTTTTTTGGGCTACGAGATTCAATTGTCATTGTTTGTAGTTAGTACCTCAAAATGGGATGGAGTGAAACCATCTAATATACATATGTATAGTCCTACTTCCGTCTTAGGTTAGAGAGTTTGTAATTGATTATGTAAGTGGTTAAAGAACATTTATCATTATATCCGAGGTTTTATGTTCAATTTTCTCCTCCTCAGTATCACAAACATCAACGGACTTGTAAGAACATTAATCCATTCACTTAAAGTCTTTCGTTTACTTGGTTTTGAGGGTTTATTGTACTTCTTGGGATCTCTGAATTTTGTGCTTCAAGCCCCATGCCATCCCACAAGGGAAAAGTACAACAACAAGAAATAATTCAGGATGTTGCACCTGGTTTTCAATTGGATCGAATAATTGAAGCTACTTCTATTTCAAGTGCACGTGAGACTCCAAAGTATACAATAAGTAGCCAGTCACATGTTGTACAATCAAGCTAAAATAAAATTGGTGGTTTAGGTAATCTAATTTGTCTGTTTTCTGCTGTCCTGATCTTTAATAGCAGTCTCCTATAGGATTCTTTTTATCTAATAGTGATGGCTCGATTTTAATAAGAATGTCTAGTAATTTTTTTGTCAGACGCTGCCCAAGTGGGTGGAGAAACACTGTTTTTTTTTTTTTTTGGGTCAATGGTGTGTGAAACGCTATTCCAATGAATCATGGCACGTTATACATGATAACTTTTTCAAGTAGCAGTTTGTAATTGATTGATAATAGTAAAATAGTGGTATTTCTCAAGTGGGTGAGGCAGAAATTGAAGCAAAGAACATGTTCAACTTGGGAGTTGGGTCAAGGATCCATGATTAAGTTTTCCTTTTCTTTTTTTTCATTTAAAATCCATAATTAAGTCTTTCTTAGGCAAAATTTAGCAGAAAATCAATAATTCGACCATCCCACTTGCATAATTGAAGATAGCTTTTCATAACTAAATCTAATTTAGTCCCTGTGGCATCGTTTGAAATGTTTATTTACAAAACGTATTATAGGACGTTGGGCAAAAAATTACAAGTCTTGGAAGTTTAATTCTATAGACAAAATTAATTTTATTCAAACATTCCAACTTTGGGTAGATCACAAAATTTTATTCTAACACAAATAGATTTTTGTTTTTTGGATATAGAAGAGTTAAAAATTTCCGACGGAGAAAGTGGGCTAAAAATAACAACTAACAATAAGTGGTTTACAACATTTATCATTGTATTTGATTTACAACATTTATCATTGTATTTGAGGTCTTATATTTGATTCCCCCAGAGGTCTTAGATTTTATTCCCCTTCCCCAATCATCCCTGCATTTGAGGTCTTAGGTTTTATTTCCCCTCCCCAATCATCGCTTGTATTTAAAAAAAAAAAAAAAAATTTAAAATATCTATTCAAGAGGCAATATTATTAGAAGTTAAAATAGAATGAACTTTTGTATTTAAAGACTAATCCAAATAGCATAAATGAAGGTAGAGTAAGAAAATTTTCAGAACTTAACTATTTTTCCAGTATTTTTTCGTTCTTCATCAGATAAAATAGACAAATTCAGAACAAAAGAAACACCACTCGATATCATCACATTTAAGAACACTAAAATATCCATATGATAATTAAAGTACCAAAACCATAATATAAAGCTCGTACAAAACAAAAACAAAAACAAAGAAAAACTAAAGGAAGAAAAAGGTCCATAGGTTTTTCTGATTCTCTCTAAACTATTAAGTACTCTTCTTCTCAACGAGCTTCTCAATCAGATCTGCTGCATCTTGAACAGTGGCGATGGTCTGGGCACTTTCTTCCTCCACACTGATGCCAAATTCCTCCTCAAGTCCCATCACAATCTCAACCTGTATAAAAACAATGTGGGAAATGAATGATCAGTCACATTCTTGTGACATGCATGTCGTTTTCTCCTCGTGGAAGATGTACTGAAGAAAATAGCCATATATTCAAATGTAAACGAAAATCGGACACTGTGGCCTGTCGTATCCACTCTGTAAAAACGCTGTCATTTTAAAATTCAACTTGCATTGTAGAAAAGAAAAAACTACAGAAAGCTACAATATTTATCGGCTTGGTAGAAAATGAAAGCAACAAAAGATAGTTGGGAATTACTGTGTCAAGAGAATCAGCGCCAAGTTCAGCAAACTTTGAGCCTGGGGTCACAGCTGTGTCTTCAGGTAAAGCCAACTGCTTCTTCACTATGTCACACACCTTGTTCAGAGTTTCTGGTTTGGCCTACAAAGTTGTAATAATAACATATTACTAGTTATTAATAATATTACAGAATAGGACTGATTTTTCAAGATTGTGAGCCATTTTCATGATCAAAGTTGGACAAATTCATGATCATAGACCACTGAACTTACCAAAACTATGTTCAAGAAATTTTTTTACATAAACAACACAAAGCTAAGCAACCTATCACATGGTTTTGATATACAAAGGAGAATTTGCTACATAGATAAAAGGAAACTACGGAAGAATGTAGACATCATAGCGAGCCAAAAGCACATTGAAGGTACAAACCCTGGCTTTCTGAGATGCCATTATTTGTTATCAGGTCCTCTCTTAGCCAAAAAAATGAGACAATCTGAGGACTGCATTAGAGGAAACAGCACCCCATGTCTTGAGAGGACCTCAAAAGATAATTTGTTTCATAGATAAAAGGAAAGTATGGAAGAGTGTAGGCATCATAGCGAGCCAAGAGCACATTAAAGGTACAAAGCACTAGCTTTCTGAGATGACATTATTTGCTATCAGGTCCTTTCTTCTCCCAAAAAAGGAGACATTCTGAGGTCTGCATTAGAGGAAACAGCACTCCATGTCTTAAGAGGACCTCAAAAGACAATTTGTTTCACAGATAAAAGGAAAGTACGTAAGAGTGTAGGCATCATAGCGAGCCAAGAGCACATTAAAGGTACAAAGAACTGGCTTTCTGAGATGACATTATTTGCTATCAGGTCCTCTCTTATCCAAAAAAAGGAGACATTCTGAGGTCTGCATTAGAGGAAATAGCACTCCATGTCTTAAGAGGACCTCAAAGGATAATTTGTTTTACTACAGTTAAACCTCTCTAAAAAGTGTAAGGTGTTAAGAGAACAAAATTGATTTTCCAAACAAGTCCAACCATTAATCATATTTAAGCAATTAGAAATAAAATTTATAGAATAAATTACAAACTAATGCGACATCAACAAAAGTGGAGATACGCAGAAATTTATCCATGAGACCGCTGGGGCAAATGAAACAACAAAAAAAACAAAAGCAACAATAGCATTACAATCAATTGAGCTTACCGAACAGGAAACTTGAAAACGCCCAGGTCGGGAACTGAGAGATGGGAAGCGCTTTCCAGTGATGGAAAAGGAAACTGACTTCAGACCAGAGCTCCTGCTGCTGGCTGCCTGCTTCAACATTCAACCATAGAGCAACATGTAAGGAAGCTAAATTTTCTAAGTCAATATTGTTCTGTTATCTAAAAATTGACATAATGAAAGAGATAACCACAATATATGCCTTCTAAACATTCACTCTCCTACCTAGCAAATACCTTACAACTTCCACAGCTTCCTTTAACTTGATAAAGTGTTATTGAGCAGTTACAAGAGAGGAAGTAGTATGAAATTTAGAGCAATTTTGTTCCATCATTTTCTTGAACTAAAACAGAATTATAAAGTTCAACAGTCTACATCACAAAATCAATCACAGACCAAGTCGACTCAAAACTCCAAATGGGACCCACCGTGTAATGGGTCTTGATGACAACTCTGGTTAATGTAATGTCTAACTCTAACCTAATAACATGCAGACATGGTGCAGCTCCCAAACTTCAAAATAGTATATCAAAATGTCAATTTGAGCAAGAATGTTCAACTCAAGCTTACTCTCTCGTCTCATTAAAAACTCAAACTTAATGATTAGCAAAAGAAGCTCAGACTCAACCTAATAAAATCGAAAGCACCCATTTCAATCAATAAGAAACGGAAGCAAGCTGCAAGATTGACGGTAGACCACAAAGAATCACAAACAAGCTCAACAATTTATCCAGATGCATTAATTCAACAAACCGAAGATCCAAATCTAATAGCAAAACCTCAAATCGTGAAAACAAAACAAACAAACATGATGATGAAAATCATAAATCTTGAAAATTAGATTGTAATTAACAACAGAGAAATGACAACAGAAGACGGGGAAAGTAATACCAAGGTGGGCTTGAAGGAGGTTGAAAGAGCAGTAGAAGCTTGTGTGAGAGAAGCCATTGGTGTCGACAGAAGAGAGATCTGATATTGAAAGAAGTAAAAACGAGAAGAAGAGAGAGAGAGAGGCGGAGAGCACGAAGAGTGTGTATGTGAGAGAGAGAGAGAGTGGGTTTTTGATTCGAGGAGGAAGGTCTTCAAACGGGTTTTATAAATGCTGGCGTTTGTTGTTTCTTGGTGTTTGTTGGGATTTGTTGGGCTTTTTCGCTTTGTTTTTATCGAAATTGCGACTATTTGGGCCTCCTTCTTCTTATTTATTTGTTGCTGTTTGCCTCTTGATGGATCCAGGGTATTTATGGTAATTAATATCTTTGGTGCAGCCACTCTGACAGTTGTCTTCGTTTCCCCTGCTCAAAACTGCCGAGATGCATTTGGAGCTATCATTTTTGTGGCTTTTATTTCTTACACATCAAATAAGAAAACTTGATTTTATGGGATTTTAGTATGAAGTATATATTGACTTAATGAGCCATCATTTTTAGCCTAAATCATATTTTGCACTAAAACTGAATTTTCATATTTTGATTTGTGGGAATTTGATTTTCTAGTATTTTTATTTGAATCCAAATAGGGGGTACTTCCTTATTTACATTGTAAACTTAAGTAAATTGAGTAATATAAAAATAAATAAAAGTAAAAGGACAAAGACATTTACTTAAATGTTGAAAATGGAAATAAGGTAATCTGTACACCAGTTGAGCAAATGGACAATTCGAAGCACCAACAATGGTTTTTCTGGCCAGGGGAGGTGCAGCTGCACCTCCTTGCGCCTTACTAGGTCCGCCAGTGTCCATAGGATTTATTTTTTTCATTTTGAAAAATATATATTTTAATGATTTGATGGATTATTGAATGACATATTTTTTATTTAGACGGTAGGGTTGGCAATAAAATTTAGTTCGAGTCTTTAATTTTCTAAAAAAAAAGGTCATAGAGTAAATTGATAATTAGGTACAAGTTCATGAGGGTAATTCGGTAGTTTACCTGAAAAACAATAGTAGTTAGTTCGTAAAGGGTTTATAGTTCAAGTGATTAAAAGTATCTATTTTGTGAGATACGTTTTTCTTCTCTCTTAATATATCTGTGGTTTTGAAAATTTAAAAAAAGTAGAAAGAAGAGTCATGCTATTTTTTCCACCCTATTTTCTCGCTGTTTTTTTTAGGGACTTTTTCTATTGAGAGGAGCGATAATATACTAAACTCACACATACTACACGAATTCTAGAACTTGAACCCAAGACATTTTTTTGTAGGAACATTTGCTCCAAACCATTACACTAATGAATCCTTTGAAGTTTCTCACCCATTTTTAATAGATTATTTCAATGACAATTTTTTCTTTATGTCAAATTACTTAAAAGGACAATTAAATTTTTTATTTATTAAAAACAATACATATGCAGCAAACAACCATGTAAGCATATGCTGTATGCATAAATAGAAAACTTAGGATAATGATTCCTTGCAAATCTCATTAGAACTATCATTTTCTTTAATTTTGTTTTTGCTTAGCTGAAAGGATTTGATAGAAAATTATTTTTCATGTTTTTAGGAATATTTCCCATTATTTGGCAATGCTAGGAATGTAACCATGAAATTCCACTTTATTTCCTTTTCCATATTTAATTTGTATAGAAATGAAAAACAAATTTGATTTATTTTTCCAATCATACCTACTCACGCATGTGCCAATTGGTTTTCTTTTTTTATTTTATAATTTAAAAAAATGATGGGTAATGTGTTTCATAAAAATAGGACCCATTATCTAATTTTGTTTAAATTTTTTTTTTAATATGAAAAAGTGCGAATTTATCATATTATCCTCATTTAATTAATAATTTCAATTATTAATGTTTGCATTAACCAAGGAAATTTTGTGGTATTTTGAATGTTTCAACATTCTTTATCTTTTGCTTTATATTATACATATGTTAGAAATATAAAATAAAAAAGAATTGTTGTTGGATAAAATTGTAATTCTAAATTGTTAATGAGGACAAATTGGTCATGAAAAAAAGTGCATTTAAGTATGACATTAATTTCCCGTAGGAAGTTTCATTTTCCTCCCTTTTCTTATGTACCAAGAAATCGTTTTCTAGGTTTAGATTTACAAAAAATGCGAAATGAAATGATTCCCCTTTCCCAAACCCCTTTTCTTATGAACCAAACACACTGCTTTTCTTGAAACACCAAGTGCAATACTGTACAAGAAACTCAATTTTTATGTTCCAAATTACAAAAAAGAAACATTTATTTATAGAAAAACAATTTAAGGAATTTAAAGAACAATATATGAGCTGGGTTGGTCAACTCAGGTAATAGGGATCAATCATATGCCAATTTTTTTAACAATTCGAACACCATCAGAAAGTCTACCAACTTCATTAAATGCCTTAAGCTACAGAAAACTCCACACGTCCATATGTTTCCCAATCAAAGGGCAGCTGGTCCCTAAAATAGTTAGAAATTGATTTTTTCTTTCTTTCTTTCTTTTAAGATAATATTCAAAATTACTCTAATTTACGACGTAAGTAGAGAGGTTCGAACTCAAATACAGAAAGACGGAGACATTCCCATAACTAATTGACATAACTCCCATTATAGGTTGAGTAATTTTGTTGCATATTCACATCAGCCTCATGGTGAATGCAGCTTCATAGGTATATGTGTAATGTGCACATATATTGCTTGCTGAGACACCGTCAATTCCATGTGCTGTCTTGGTTGTCGTGCTTGATTTTGAGTCTCTTTGTCAAACTGTGGGTTGCACAATTCGGTTAGGTAAACTAGAATGCGGTGTTAGCCTTGGCTTTGGTTGCTTCCTAGCTATAAATTCCAACCAAATATTTCCATTTGCTAACACTCGTAATTAAATCAAAGCATGGCTAAGTACAAAGGAAAGATTGTCGATTGGTTAGGAAGGCCTAACTTGCCTACATTTGCCAGCTCTTTATTCCACTAGTTGACAAGGTATGGTGCTGAATTGGGCTGGCTTAAAAGCTTCAAGCTCCTGCGAGTTCGAAAAATTAAAGGCATAAAATTCTTTTGGTAAAGCTTTGTTGTGGATGATATATATATTCAGTTAAATGAAAAGATTACAAAATTATAGATCTTTGCTTTCCATTTGCTATCTTCTGCATCATTTATTATTGCAAGAGATCCAGAAAATGATTTGCTGCTTCTTCTTTTTTATCCCCACTCATACCTACATTTCTCATGGCTTTTGATCTGGCTCGTTTGACGTTATTATTTTGATTACAAGATGGGACCAATTGAAAGGGGAATCCGAACTCGGAAGCAAAACCCTCATTGCCCTCACAAGCTTAAAATTCCCCTCCCACCCTCTCAAATATTTTCCTTCATATCTAAAACAATCATGTGTGATATAACATCACATACAGTGACATTGATCAAAATTTTCTTTTTGTACTCATTTTTGACTTCCTACCTTTCCCCCTAGGAAAAGGTAAAGAAAAAGGCGGATAAAAGCAGTTCTTATTTTTTTGGCTTCTCCTCCTTTTAAGCCTTTTACTTTCGGTGAGGTAAAAAGAGAGACTGTACAAGTGCATGTGGCACAGTCACAGTGGCAGCAACCCACGAACGGCCAGCTCGTCTAGTTTGGTGGGTTCGCTTTGAGCCTTTGGCCCTCTGATGGGTTTCATTTTCTGTCACAAAAATCTATCTCCTCTGATACCATCTTGGGCATTTGGGTCTATTTGCTCTGTTGGGTGTTTGCTAAGAAAGAAAATGGAAGAGAAAGCGGGTACAACCGTTCACAATTGAGAGAGAGAGAGAGAGAGAGAAACACAGACCCACTGCAACCAACAACACAATCCCCAATGCTTTCTTTGCTTTCACTTCTCTGCTTCGCCTTAACCTTCTTCATATAGTACTTCACATCACCAACACACCAACCTTTCTGCCATTCACAGACTCTCACAATCTCACTCTCTCTCTCTCTCTCTCTCTCTCCCCCTCCCTTCTTGGCTCTTTTCTTCATCTGGGTTCTTCACATCTGCCTGCATTTTCTCAAGGTTTGACAGTGATGATGACCACAGAGCTTTTGGATGTTCAACCCCGCGAACTCAAATTCACATGTAACTTCTCACTCTTTTTGGTTTTATTAGTATGGTTTCATCAAAACCCAAGAACCAAGAATCCAAATCAAACTGACTTGTTTAATGTTTTTAATTGTCTCTTGATTTTCTTTCCCTCTTGTAGTTGAGTTGAAGAAGCAAAGTTTATGCTCGATTCAACTTGGCAATAGGTCTGATCACTATGTTGCTTTCAAGGTATTGCTTCAATTTTCACAACTTTTATTCTGCTTTTCTTCATTATTTATATAGCTTTTGTATGCTCTGTGTTTGTGTGCATGGAAACATATCCTTACTCACTTTTCATGAAAATATGTCCAATTGATGAAAATGGGGTTTGATTAGGACTTAAGAAGATTGGATTGGTGCTTAATGCTTTGCAATTTGGCAAAATCTATGCGCAGGTAAAAACCACTTCTCCAAAGAAATACTGCGTGCGGCCTAACGCTGGCATCATAAAACCCAAGGCAACATGTGATTTCACAGGTCTTATGTTCTTCATTCTCTCTTCTTAGTTTTTACTTATCCATCCCCATCTTGGGTTCTTGAGTTTTTCTCCAATAGGCCTTTGCCGTCATGATTGCAGTACTCTTTCCCCTTACATACATGTATTATAGTGACCTCGTTAGTAAGATTAAACTAATGATCAAGAGCTGTACTGAACGAGTACACCATAAAATTGAACATAAATTTCCATGTCACTAGAGAAGTGACCAGTAGCCCGTTGTGGTGCAGACCAAAAATCTAGTACCAAAACTAATGGACTTTTCACTCTTCACCTCTTTTGTCAATGCAGTTACTATGCAAGCTCAGCGTGTTGCGCCACCTGATTTGCAGTGCAAAGACAAGTTCCTTATCCTGAGCACAGTTATTCCATTCGGGACAACTGAAGAGGAAATTACATCTGACATGGTAAGAAAGTAAGAATTATTGGTTCTCTTGGTCTAACTTTTTCATAAAAAAATGTTCATTTTTATTTCTCCCTTTCTTGGCAGTTCTCAAAAGACAGTGGCAAATACATTGAAGAGAAGAAACTAAGAGTGGTGCTCATCAGCCCAACCTCTTCCCCAGTATTTGTACCAATTAATGGAGAGTCGAAGCAAGATCCATGTTATGAAAATTCAGTGAAAAAGGATAGAGTTCTGAGTGGAGTTGAAAACATACCCCCGCCTCATGGGGTAAGAGCAATACTGTTATCTGTTTAAACTGATTCTTAACTGACCTCCTAACTTTTTTTTATGTTTCCATTTTCTTGAATTTCTTGCTCTGTGTGTACGTATCCAAATATCATTTTTTTTTCTTGACAATGCATGGGCGGGAGCACTCTGCATTAGCATTTTGATGTGGTTGGCAGCATTGTTTGCCATCTGTACATTAGTAGGGGACATAATTTTGTTTGGAGCCAATTTCTGGAAGCAGAAATATTGATCTGAACCCTGATTTCCAGGAATGGCTATTTTATATTGCAATCAAGTCTGAAACTGTATTTTCATAAAACAGTTGTTCACACATATTGTACTGACCCTTGCACCACGATCTGTTTTCCTTGTGCCAGGTTGCTGAGGATGTTGAGGGGTTTGAAACTTATAAGGACATGGATGAGTCAAGAGCAGCTAAGGATGTCGAGGAATTGAAACCAGCTAAGGATGTGGTGGAATTGAAACCAGCTAACGTTGGGGAGGAATTGAAACCAGCTAAGGCTGCTGTTGCGTTGAATTTAACAAAGGATTTTGAGGAATTGAAATTGAAGCTAAATACAGTGGATTCAAAGCTAAAAGAGGTCAGTTTTTCTCATCTAGATCCACTTTATAGCGTGGTAACCATGAAATCCTTCTTTTTAATATAGGTGTTATAATTCTCTTTGGAAGGATTTTTGGAGAAATATCTGAATTTAAGGAACCTGACAGGGGAATAATATGGGTAGAGGTCTACTTTCTAAACATGTTGAAGTATGTTAAATTTTTTTAGATACATATCTACTATTCAAGAAATGTTGTGAATACCAAACTTTGTTCTTCCTAAGATTTCCCCCCTTTTCGATAGTCCATATCCAAATGAGGCGGACTAGGAGCTGCTTCCTAGTTCTATTTACTATGTTAACAGATCCCCTCGAAAATGTAAATAAAAGTAATTTCAATGTCATATATTCTTTGCAGGCTGAAGTTACCATCATGAAGCTAACAGAAGAGAGAAGCATGACCACTCGCGAGAAGAATATGCTTAAACATGAATTGGTGAGTAATTTATTCCACGAATCCTTTTTTCTGTTATCTTCATTAGAGGATAGCCGCACAAGCTGTAAATGCAGTATATATTCTCTACCATAATTGCCTTCGAATCAGATAGTATGCAGGTTGAGAGAGAGAATTGGATGACTAAAGTGGCAAGAATAGTATAGAATTAAAAACACCCTTATTTGAATAATCTAAATATCGATTGTAAAGGGTTGACTTTTGAGCTTTATTACTTTTAAGTTTTGAATTTTTGAGCTACAAGGAATATTAACTGGTGAAGAGGTGAATGCTAGTTTCTCTGTTTGACTTTTTATTTTCTTAAAATAATTGGTTTCTCTCTCTTGGACCAATCCAATTTCTATCTCGTCAATTGATTGTTTTGCTTGAGTCTTCTTTTCTCATGATTTGAGCCTTGCTGCTCTTTCCAATTTCTTTAATAGTATGCTGTGTTTATGTTGTATATATGAGCCCTAGTCTAGGGATTTGATTGTCTGCCTTTTCTTTTTGTAGGAGTTGCTGAGGAGGAAGAACAATGTCAAAAGGATTATGGTTGGCTTCCCTCTCTTTTATGTTTGTATGGTTGCTCTCACCAGTCTAGCAATCGGATACTTTATCCATCCGTAGAGAAAAAATTTATGGCTAATTTAGAAGGATCTATCTGCTTGCATGTTTCTGACACCAGATATGTTCTTCAGTCTGATGTGTAAAATATGGACCCATCTGAATTCTGCATGTAAGAGCTGATCTCTCAAATAAAATTTTATAGAGGAATGTCATTTTCTTGATGCCAAGTTTATTTTGAAGCCAATGTTCCATGAATTTCAGTTATCAATGTTGATTTTAGCCATTTCAAAAAAAAAAAAATTGTTGAATGTAGCGAATCTGGCGACTTTTTTCGAGTTCAAAGTAAGGTTCAAATCAAAATTTATGCCCGTGATTTAATCATAGAACTGAAATATGAAAACATGTATGAAGCGTAAAACTAACATCTGAAACGACATGCATCAATCTGAAAATGACTGCTCATTTAAATAAACAACAATAATCTCTTAGTATTTTTTTGACAAGAGCGGTATTATCAACTATTCTAACACACGGGAAGAGGTTCAGATGCAAGGGAGCATGGTCACACTTCCTTGGCCTAACCAACCACATTTGCTGACAATAACTTCTTTTATTCATTATGCAAATGGGAAACGATGAGCCAGAAGCACTTTCATATATTTCAGTAAGAAATAGCTCTGTTTTGGATCTGGTTTTGTCAAAAACATGCAACCATAAAAGCTAATAACATTGAAATTTTGGAAATCAAAATTCTGAAGGATCATTACAAAATCATCAATACACAACACCAATCACGCAAAACTTACAAGGGTATGAACCATCAAGGAATTAATCTAGTCAGCAACCTATGCAGACGCGAAAATTTTGAACCACCACACGGAACAAGCAGCTCATCTTGTGTAAAATGCTGTCACCACACTCCAAATTCTGCTATGTATAAACAAATGCACACTGAAGCCGATCACAATCCAAACCTATAAATTACATAAATTAGAGCTTATATGTGTATCAGTTACTTCTCAATGCCATTGATGATCATTTTGTTCGACAGGTGAGCCCGGAACATAAGGTACAAAACCCCGCCCACCAAACACAGGCCGCATGAAGGCATTATCAAATTTTCGCCAATAATGGTGGACAGTGTGAGAAGGACTGCTTAGGAGCATTCGTAAACTAGTTGGACGGGGTATGTTCACAGGCCCATGATTTGCCTCTGAATCTTGCACCCCAAGGCTCACCTCTGAATCTTGCTCATTGCTGAGCAGTGGCACAGTGATTGATTTAGGACTAGATGGTTCAGAAGATATCATACTGCTGATGTGTTTTGATGAAGGAAGCAAAATCCTCACTAGTGGTTTAGTCATCAAACCAAATACCTGCATAAACAGACGGATAGAATATAGCCAAACCAGTCAATTGTGGTTGATATATGAAATGTGTCCCAAATGAGCTCTAGTTTTTGTGCCACTGGCTTCTTACCACTGTGCTGAAAAGAACAACTGTGATAGTACTGGTGATCATGATCGCGTTGGCACGCAAGTCAGTATGGCCAGACCTAGTAAACTGCATACACATACAAATTAGGAATTCATTATATAATTTCTTTTTCTTTTCAAACCTAGTTCACAACAAAATATCAATGCTAGTGTTACAGAACACTTTGCCGAGCTTAAAATTGCTCAACATCATTGTAACAGCAGTATAGAGCAAAGACAGTTCAAAGCCGGTACCATAAGTACACAACAAGGATTTACTCTGGCTTTTATACGTAGTTATGAAAGTTCCAAAGACTAGAAAATAGCAGTCTCATAGGTTACAGAAGGGACAATGTTCAATGTCTACCTGATTATAAGCAAGTGCCATAGAAACAGAGCCACGCATAAGCCCAGCCCACCAAATTGTAACCTGAAAACCAGACAACCTATTGAGACGTGTAATATATCATTTGATTCAAAGAATCTATACCAAAAGAGACAACTGGAAAGAAAAAAAGATAAACTTTTACTTGTTGCTTCAAACTGATTTTATCAGATGGAGATTTCTTAGTCAAGTTGGTTAAGAAAGACAAGGGGAAAACAAAGGCTGCTCTTCCAACCAGAACCAGCGCCAACAGTATTGAACTCACTGCTATAGATTTGCCAGGGCTGAATAAAGAAGAAAAACAAAAATCAACTTGATAATCAAGAACAAGTAAACACCGTCTGACACACATGTAAAAGAAGGAAGGAGTCTAAAGGAGGCCAATCTCCATTTTATGCATTAAGCATACCTATCGCTCACAAATTTCCACTTCTCAATGTCCAAGGCGTCCATGCCGACATAAAGAAAGATAAAAATCTCAGCAACAAATGACAGAGTAGCAAAAGTATGCCTGCATTAGTTGGTAAAGAGAATTGAAACATCAGTAACATAACAGCTATTCCAGCAATGATTTCCAGAGCTATAGACAAATTCAATAAGACTGACTTTCAATTGTCCAGGAAAATGTTTTATGGAGATTCAACATACTTAGTTGTCACTCTGGAACTTTCAGTCACATTATGCCATGTGTAGTGAGACATAACAATTCCGCAAAAAAACACAGTGAGAATGGCACTTAAATAAAACAGCTGCAAGATAAATCAAATTTTTAACTTATGGTCAGATCTCCCTTTAGACAAGAAACGAGAACAAAAGAGAGATGATGTACAAGTTTCCAGAAATCTTACTTCAGATAGAATGTATGAAAGGTAAGCCATGAGTATCATAAGAGCAACTTCACGGTCCGTTGAGTGTCTGATTTTTGTAAATTGCAAAAACAAGCATAAGAGCACTACTCAAAATCACATTGAAAATTACCTGTCTTTCAACGTAAAGTAAAACAAAAAAGTTGATAGTTAGTAGATTTTCAGTCTCCCTCTACTGTGGATGTAGGCAAGTTTTCCGCACCACATTTTTTTTTCTCTCTCTCTCTCTCTCTCTCTCTATATCTATACTTAATATTTGGCAATTTCTGTTGTGTGGTTTGTGTGGGTTTTTCACAACATTACATAATTAGAAACCCCCAAAAAAAAAAAAATAAATCATGTGCAAAGGGGGAGAGGGAACAGGAACAGTTCTCTTGCAGGCAGGTAATACTTTTAAGTTTTATCCAATATTCATGCACTCCCATTCTTTTAAGATTCCAACCAGAAGCATAAAAGTACGGCATTTTATTTTTATTTTTTAATAAAAAAGTAATTTAACGTGTCTTTGCTTGGGTATCTTATAGCCATTTATGTAGTGGTACAATAGGTGATTTGATGGAAAATCAGCAATTCATTAATTTTGCTCCTACTGACTGAAAATTAATTGGTTACTTTCTTATTGCCTTCAATCAATCATATTCATGGTATCACAAGCAAAATACCAGCAAGATACTATTTCTTACAAACCTGCCAAAATAGAGCTTCTTAATGATATATGCGCTAAGTAGTCCAGCCTGCAAGAAAAAATAAAAGGATGGGTCATATCAGAGGCACAAATATGTCTGCATTTTCTTCTTCTTTTTGTTTTTTTTGAGGGGGGGTGGGAGAAGAGAGAGAGAGAGAGAGGGACTCACTACAACTCCCAGAATTGTACTTGCAGCAAATAAATATAAGAAGTTTCCTATAAATTGCAAAGCAGTGCTTGTATTGATGTGAGAGAGGTCAAAGCTCTGGATTGCATTGAAAAGCACCACTGATGTGGCATCATTAACCACCCCTTCCCCAAAAACCAGGCTGTATAACAAAGGTGTCTCATCCTGATTAAGCACCTGCATTGAGAGTTTGGATTTAATTCAGGTGTCGTTCTTAAAGCTGCAACAAGAGCACAGCTTCAGAAGAGTCAAGACAATGCATACCTGCAAGGTGCAAACAGAATCGGTTGCAGAAAATATCGCACCAAGGGCTGCAACCAAGGAACTAACACAATTAAGCAGGAAGTAATGGAATCAAAACAAAACAAAAATCGTTTGATATCATAAAGAAAAATTGGGTATACCAAGATAATCTCCAATCTTGAGGGAACCAATATTGAACTTGTGGAAAAAGTGCATAGCACCTGGATCAAAATAAAAAAGAATTCATTAACACGGAAAGCCTGTGATTAAAATTCTCCACTGGTCAATCGAAGTCAAATAGTATCAACAACAGAATATGTGACAAACAGAAACAAACTGACCCAAAATAACTCTTATCGCAATGAAGCTAAAGTAAATGTAAAATTGTACATCTTCACCTTTAGAACATTGGAAACGCAAGGAAGCTCATTTCTTTTTAAGCTATAGCATCTAAGAATATAAATCACACTATGTAAACCTCTTCATCCACCCACACAAATAGCTGTTTGATAAAGATGTCTGCTAATGGAGTCACATGCATTGTTGCACACACAGTTAGTGTTTCCAAATAGATGTGGTGCAGAAAAGAACAAGCACTAGACATCCACTTACCTGTTTAAAGTAACCAAAGTTGTGAATTTTAATAACTTCGTTCTGTAAAAAAATTGATGATTGATTCAGATTATCTTCCTTTTTCCAGATTTCAGTTGAATAATAAAATGTCTTGAGTCACTTTATGAACCTCACAAAAGAATAAATTTGCACATGCAGCAAGTTTTGTGTATTTCTGGTGAATTTAATAGATTCCATAAAATCAGTTATCATTCAAGTGTTTGACAAAGATTATAAAAAATAAAAACTAAAAACTAAAAATGAAGTTCCCAATGATTCTGAATGATTGGAACACTTAACAAAAAAGAGAATCTGATAATTAGTGAACACTTGTACCATATCATGTTTACACTACAGTGGCATCAATAGAGATTTCACCCAACTAAAAGTGCTGACACATATAAGAACTTAGAAACTGGAAATACCAAAGCTTGTTCACAACCAAGTCAAACTTTAAATGATTTATTGTTTCCAACAATTTTTTATATCCTAGCACACCTAAAGTGCCTCACATCTTTAAACCTTTACAGCACAAACCTAAGCTATAAAAGCTAAAATCCTCAGGTTGCGATTTACCTAAGGATATGATGGCAAAGGATATGAGAGTGCCAACAGCACCAAACGTCATGATAGTCATGAAGTTACGAAAAAACTGCTTCTTCTTTACCTGGAACCTGATGATGTTGGAAAGAAAAGATCAATCATAATCTACTGCCAACTTAGTAATAAATAGTAAGTGAAACTTTCGAAATTGCCTTTTTCTAATTCCATCAACTTACTCCTGTGAAAGGTTTAAATAGATCAATTCATTTTGCAGGAAGATCATTTTCTACTCCTGATTTGCATGATTGAATGATGACAAATCATTGGTCGTTTTTCAAGGAAAAAAACGAAATAGAAAAAAATTATGATCACATGAAGATACCCCTCATCTATTGGCTTATCTCCAACCGAATCAATCATATAAATCATACATCTTACGCTATTCACGCCAGCTCTTGTTATTGAACAGAAGTCCTGTCGTTTCATACCATTTATGTTACTTTAGAAGCTTTAATTAAACTGATTAGACAAACCCATAATTATAACAACTAAAAGTGAATGAATAATGAATCTGATGTAAACAGTCATTTAAAACTTAAAAGGTGCATTCATAAAACCCAACTGAACTTACCCGGCATTGAAAATGATAGGCGGAAGCAGATATATAAAGAAGAGATCTTCACTAAAAACTAATAAATGGGAGCTTTTCCCTCCAGTGGTTAGCAAAATAATAACTCCAGTGCACAGTCCCTGCCCACCAAAACAAAACTCACACAAAGTCATTCTCAATTCAATTCTCCATCACACACACACACACACACAGATACAGAGATACAGAAAATTAAGCTGGCTCACAATGGCAAGGGCGGTTATGGACTCATTCATCCATCGACTTTCCTCCAACAAATGACCAAGTAAAATACAAGCGCAAAGAAGAGCCACAAACAGGTTCATCGACACCACGGAGGTGTGGTCTGAGGTCATCAGCATTTCCACCGATCTCTCTGAAAGTGAGCTCACGTCGACCGCCATTGTACTTGGCACTGGAGCAAAACACAAGTGCCAGTTAACTGTTCTAGTCAAAGCCTTTGGAGACAAATCTCAAGGCCTAGATTTTGAAGGCCTTCGTTTTCTGGGGTTTGAAAAAAGTGAACATATTGTAAGAAAAATGAGATCTTTACTTTAATTTGATTCTTTTGGACCACACAACCTAAGCAAAAGGGAAAAAGTATGAGAAATTAGATATTTGAATGGAATGTCTAGCTTTAATAGAAGTGAAGCCAAAACAGTTAAAGACTGGCGACAATCCAAGTCAAGACTTTCCTTTCCTTTCCCTTACATTTTCTCACCAGCCAAACAGAGACTGCATATTTTCAACTTGGAATTGTCTGGATTAAATTAACAAAATTCAAATAAAGCTTGAAAATTAAGCATAGAAACTCGGCTCTTGATTCACTCACCGGTCACCGCACAAGCTTGAGTTTTTGAAGCTGTTAAGTTTTGATTCTTGAACAAGAAAGGAAATGATCCAATTTGGATCTGGTGTTTTAGGAAAAAAAAAAAACAAAACAAAACTTCCAACCTAAAAAATTACCAAAATTCCAAAATTTCTCAGTTTCACGAGATTTTAGAGAGAGAAAGTGAGTTTAGAGCTTGGACAGAGAGAGAGACTAGGGAGAAGGAGCACTCCACGGGGTGAGAAGTGAAAGGACTGATGAGGAGGAAGAGAGACCGCCAAGTAAGGAAATATATACGGCTTTGTGAAGGGAGAAAGTTTGAACTTGGAAAGAAAGTGACCGTTGATTGAGCAACAATGATTACACGTGGACGGTGATGATGGTAGTCTGTGCTTAGACGGTTTTGGTAATCAAACAGAAAATGTCTGTACTGTGACGTATCATTGTGTCGCCTTGAACGAAGGGTCTTTTCTTTATTTATTTTATTATTATATTCTTATTCTCATTCGCCTTGGGAGCTCTCTTTTTTTGTTTTGTTCTGTTTTTTGTTTTGCATGAGTAGATGTAGATCGCGCTTCACCTTGTCAATTTCCATGTCATAGAAAAATATAAAATACTTATTTATTGATGCCAAGTCAAATGTCGCATGATACTGCGTAAGCACAAGCGTAACTCATTGTGCATGTAACATGTTACACGTATGTTAAAGTATTATAAGTAGTATAAATCCAGTTAACCTTAAAATGAGTTAGAATTAGAACGGGTTAACTCAAGGTATTATAAGTAGACTTCATCTCTTTAGTATATGTATGGTATATCATGGATGGAGATAATAAGGAACAGAGATAAAATTTCAGCTTATGGCTAACTCCTTAATTATTTCTTCACTGCTAATGAAATTAGAAAATGCGTTGAATTTTGTGGACAAATTTCTTTATCCATTGTGGCTTTGGGTTGATTCTTGGTCCTTCATGTTTATCATATTTCTTCTAAATCTTCTTTTTATATACAAAAATTGGATTTAATAAACATACTCCTGTTAACAATGGAGAACCAACATGCATGAGAGAAAGGAGGGGACACTTTAGATGGATAAATGAAAACGATAAGGTGCAATGGGTGATTGTTTAGTCTAATACAATTATTATGACGTGGATGAATCAATTTCATTAGATTAATCGAATAGTTAAAATAATTTTAAATACGTGTAAATGCGTAGACGCTAAATACAGAAGCTCGATGAATTGCATCGCTAATCAAATCTCCTGAATTTGTGGGATGTAAAGATGAATTGTATGTAGGTTTTTCTCAATACTAATTCTTGAATACCTACCAATTAAGATACTATTACCTTTTTTTTCTCTCCTATTGCGCAAGGCTTCTATATGGAAAAATAATTTTGAATAGGACCATTTTAGAATCTCAGCGTATGGATGGGCCAACCTTGCTACCCACATACGGCAGCAACCAAAGGCAAAGTGGTTCCCCATGTTCACAAGGCCTGGTGGATGGTTCGTACGGCCACCATCACCGTAAATCATAATCCCCACACCAACCCTCAAATATTTCTGAATTTTTTTATTTTTTATTTTTAAATTTTTTGTAAAAATTCAAATATATATTTCTGACCTGTTTATAAAGTGAGCACATAGCATTTTATATTTGAAGGGTACGGATGATGGGGTTTGCTGTAGTTGAAATGAGGACCGTTCGTCGTGATGCTGCTGCGTGATGATGCCCATTCTGACTGCAAAGCTATGATGACTGCTCAGCTTCATGCCGACATCTTTAAAGATCAATAGATACAGTGGCTTTGAGTGGCATAAGGAGAGAATCATTCTTATGGGATCCAACCGCATGGTCCACATCATCACCAATCTATTGCCACGTGGCTACACACGTAATTTGATGAGTTGATGAGCTACTAGTCCATGAAGAATTATAGACAGTTACTGGATGTCGGTGTTACGAGCAAGTTTATCTACTCTATCATATGGGTAGATGCAAGGTCTAAAATATCGATAATCTAAAAATATGAAAATTTAAATGAAAATATTGGGATATTATCGATATTTATAAGAATTGAATTAAAACCGCATAAGTTTTAAGAAAAATTTCATGAAACTTTAGAGGATGTTTATTTAGTCAATTATCTATTACTTTATCACAAAAAATTGTAAGAAAATACATTGCATAATGAGTTTAACTGATTTAAACACACCGTAATCATTTATTTATAATGATTTATTACAATATTTTACACTTTATATATTGTATGATAAGATACGCACAGAGTTCCTATAATGTTCAAATTTAAGTTATTTACACTAACACCTCCTAAGGTTTTCGGCTTTTTCTAAAAACTCCTTGAGGTTTTAGAAATTACAAGAACACCCCCTGAGCTTTTAAATTGTTTTTACAAAACTCATTTTTACTGATTTTTGGTCCAAAGATTGATGATTTTATACAAAAAAAAATTCTCCAAATGACAAAGTTGGCCTTTGAGATTAGATTGCATATACTTCATTGAGGTTAATTTTGTCATTTGCATAAGTTTTTTTTTAATGAAATCATCAATTTTTGGACGAACAATAACTCTTCAAAATTTTCATTGTCTTCATCATCTTGATATTATCGATAGCGATATTTTGGCCAAATATTGCTGAATTATGAGAGAAATTATCGACATCAATATTTTTCGATATTATTGATATTTATACGATATGTGTATGGGTACGTTTTAAAATATCATTGACTCGAAAAAATCATAATATCCTCGATGTTCCGTCGATATTATCAATATTTTAGACTATGAGTAGATGACATGGTTAATATGTTAGGATCTAAGTTATAGTATTAATCAATAAATACATGTGTTATAATATGGGTGGACTGGTAACAATATATGGTCATGTGAAGGAGATACTAAAAAATACTCATGATAGAGTATGAAAAATTCTTGAAGTCACACTATTGCATGGTATTATTAATCAAAATATCTAATAAGAGTGAAATTCAATGTTACTATCATATTGCCACGTAGTATTACTAATTTACTAATTCACTAATTTTATAATATATGTATTTTATTCATTAATCATATTACTTACCCATACTATAACACTTAAATTAACAATATAACGTAATAGAATGACAATCACACTAAAAAAATTCTAAGTAAAAGTGTTATTCCCATTTATATATCATGGTCCCATTGTTTGCACGAGTTGCCTTCCTTCCTGGTTCCTAGGTAAATTAGGGACCCTATAAGCAAAACCCACCTCACTGATTCTGTTTGCCAATCAAGCTTCTAAAGCTTCTCGAATGAATTAATATATGGCCTTCTGATCTTTGTTCATCATGTCTCTTTAAGCACTCCCAATCAGAACCATTTTTTTATGTTGTCGGCGTGAGATTATATGTTTATCTCCACTCCACTTAAGCCCACTTACTACATCACATACATGTCTAAAATCAAAATTTCAAAGTATAATAAATCATATCTTGGGTATAGTTTTATTAGGGCTCATTTGTTATACAGGATTGTCTTGGCATGGACTATGTTAGGGATTATCTTGACTTGGCTTGGCTTGGTCTAAATTAGATAATATTTATCCTGCGTTTGATGTATGCTTGTACTAGGACTAGATTTTTTTTTTCTTCAAAACTATCTATATATATATGTATATATGTATAAATACATATATTATGTATGTGTATATATGTATTTTATAATATATATATATATAATATACAGAGAGCTTCCATTGAGGGATCCGGGACACCCCTTGTAGGCCCCACTCCGGATTGTATTTCACTAATCCAAACCGTCTATTTTGTAGATACTCATTCAAATATCATCTCTATAAAAAATCACTTGAATCTGATATCATTTGACCACTCAATTGACTTATTGAAATTTTAATACTTTCTTGAAGCACTGTGTTCGTTGATTTTGTAAGACACAATTGGACGTCGAAACGGTTTCCGATTTGTCTAATTTTTTGTAAGGATGATCTATGAATAAAGACCTAAAAAATAGATGGTTTGGATCATTGGAAAAAAAATTGTAGGGTATCCTAAAGGGCGTCCCTCAAATAAAATTATTTGAGGGATCCCTCAATAGAAGGGGACTGATATATATGACATATATGTGTATATACATGTATATATGTATATTACAATAATATTGTATATTATAAATAATATAAACATATATATGTATATATATATGTTATAGCTGTATATATGTATATTATAATATACATGGGTATAATACATATATATATGTGTATATTATAATATATATGGGGATGTTATAATAATATACATGTATATACATGTGTATATATGTATATTATAATATATATATACATATATTATACATATATAATATATGTGCATGTAGGTGTATATATATTATAATATAATATATATATATATGGGTATGTTATAATAATAATATACATGTATATATGTATATTATAATATATATACACACATATATATACGTATATAATGTATATGTGTATATACGTGTGTATATCTATATTATAATGCATACATGAGTATAATATATATACATATATATATTATAATATATATTACATACTGTTAGACCAAAGTCTGACGTGGATAAGGCTACTGGGTTTTTGAATTTGAATGATAGTTCTTTATCCTCTAGTTCTTTTGAATGAGGAGCTTTGTATTGTATAGAACTCTATCACTTAATAGCTGAAATCCTAATTTGTAGGAACAGCTTTCTGTTTTTCAAACCTGTACTTATCAATACAATCAATATAAATACACAGCTACAACCATATTGGTTTGTAAGCTTTTCCACTCTATTTCAAAGTCTTTCATGGTATTAGAGCCTCTAGTCTAACGACACCTTATTATTTTTTTTCTGTTCTCATGGCTACCAACAACTCAGGTTTTGCTCCTACCAATGATGCCACACCCACTACCAACAATTCTCTCACACCCACCCATGCTGCTCCACCTGCAGTCTCCACTATTGTTACCATTAAACTCGACAGAACCAACTATCCACTTTGGTTGGCTCAAATATCTCCCATTCTTCGCAGCCGTGACCTTTTTGGCTATGTTGATGGCTCGGTGCCATGTCCACCCAAGCATTCCCCAGCCACAAATACCTCTCAACTGAACTCTGCTTATCTCCATTGGGTGCAACAAGATCAGACCATTCTCAGTTGGATCAACAACTCATTGAGTCCGGCAGTATTGGCTACTGTTGCTCTTTCCCCCACTTCTCGCCAGACTTGGCAATCGTTGGAGCGTCGCTATGCGTCCACCTCACAAAATCGGATTTTACACCTGCGAAATGAGTTGCTGCGCACTACTAAGGGAGATATGTCCATTTCTGATTTTTTGGACAAAATCAATTCAATTTCTGATAACTTGGCTCTTGCAGGAAGTCCTCTCACAGATGGTGATCTGGTCTCTATCATTATGAATAATGTTGGGGCTGCATTTGAAGTCACAGTCAGTGCTGCACAAGCCCGTGATACTCCAATCACTTATGAAGCCTTGGAGGCTCTTCTACTAAGTGCTGAACGACGTTTGGGGGAGCAGTCACAGCCTGTTCCTAATTTGAACACATGAGTTACTGCCTTTGCTACTTCACGTGGCCGTGGTAATCGTGGCCGTGGTTTTTCTTCCGGTCGTGGTTTTTCATCCAACAAAAATTCTGCTGCTACTCCTGGGCGTGGTCAATTTCGGTCCAACTTTCCCAATCAACGATCTTTCAATTCTCCAGGGGAGTCTTCTTCTTCTGTCCCTGTTCGTTCTATTTGCCAAATTTGCAACAAGCCTAGCCATCAAGCTTTGGACTACTTTAACAGGATGAATACTGCATATGAGGGCCGAATTCCAGCAGGCCGTCTCTCTGCCATGGCCACCCAGTCTAACACTGCAAATCGATCTGCCTCAAATGCTTGGCTCGTTGACACAGGTGCCAATGCACATATCACACCAGAAATTGGTAATCTCAATAATGCTCAGGAATATGTTGGTAATGAACAGGTTGGCGGTATAGGTACTGACTCTGATTTACGCATAACTCATACTGGAAATACTAAAATTGTCACGGCCTCTACAAATTTCTCTCTTAAAAATGTCTTGCGTTGTCCTAATGCTTCATCCAATTTGTTATCTGTTCACCGTTTCACTGTTGATAACCATTGCTATTTTCTGATTTATCCTACTTTTTTTCTCATCAAGGACCTCAAAACCCAGAGGACGCTTTTCCAAGGGAGATGTGAGAATGGCTTATATCCATTGCAATTTCGACCCCCTTCATCAATCCAGGCATTGGCAGCTTCCATAGGTTCTAGAGTTTCTGCACAAACTTGGCATTCCCGCTTAGGACATCCTGCGTCTGCCACAATAAAATATTTAATTTCGAATAAGATTGTACCCGTTTGTGGTTCTTCTAAATTTTCTTTTTGTCATTCTTGTCCATTAGCTAAGAGTTCTAAATTGCCTTTTAGTGTTTCATCATCCGAGTCACAGTTTCCTTTACAACTTGTACACTCTGATGTATGGTGTTCTCCAGTTAATTCAATCAAAGGTTTCCGGTATTACTTGTTGTTTGTTGATGATTTCTCACGATATTCTTGGATTTTTCCTATGAAAAATAAATCAGATGTCCATCAAATTTTCATTCAATTTAAAACTCAGGTTGAAAATCTTCTATCCCATAAAATAAAAATATTGCAGTGTGATGAAGGTGGAGAATACACCAAAAAGACCTTTTCTCAATATTTGTCATCTCAAGGTATCCATCAAAGGTTCTCTTGTCCAAAACATCCAGAACAGAATGGCTTGGCCGAAAGAAAACACCGTCACATAGTCGAAACAGGTTTGGCTCTTATGACTCAGTCTCACATGCCACAAAAATATTGGGAAGAAGCTTTTCAAACTGCTGTGTATTTGATAAATAGGTTACCCACTAGAATTCTTCAACAACAGAGTCCATATCAGGTTTTATTCAATCGCAGTCCAAGTTATGAATTTCTTCGGGTTTTTGGGTGCACTTGCTTTCCTCTTCTTCGTCCGTATAACCAAAACAAACTCCAGCCACGGTCTCGTTCGTGTGTATTCATGGGTTATTCTCTTAATCATCGTGGTTATAAATGTCTAGATCTAACAACAGGTAAGGTGTTTTTGTCCCGTCATGTGCTGTTTGATGAAGGTACCTTCCCATTTGCAAATCATGAACTCACATCTCTCAGGCAAAGTGTCCTCTCTGACTCAGGTACAGATTCTACCCTCTCTTTTAATTTTCCCATTACTAAACCTGATCTTGTTTACCCGAGCCCATTGCAGCACCTAATGATCCTGTGCCAAGCCCAAGCCCACAAATACCACACCCTATACCATCCCAGCCGCCATCTTCATCTCCTTTAAGCCAAGGCAGAGGTCGTGACACTTCACCATCTTCTGCTCCAGTCCAAGAGTTAGTTGTGCTGCGTGAATCCTCTCCATCTACCATACCATTGGAAGCTGCCACTTCATCTGTTCCACCGCTCATCACCGACATACATGCTGATACTACCACCACTTCGCCTGAAATTGCTCTATCTACACAACCTGTTCGGCATCAGATGGTGACTCGATCTCAAACAGGGAGTTTAAAACCCTCTTCCCGGTATGCTTTGCATCTCCAAGTTGACTCTACAAATCTTGAGCCTTCTTGTTTCAGCAAAGCTATTAAACACACAGAATGGAGGACTGCTATGGCCACAGAATTCAGTGCCTTGCAAAGGTGTGGGACGTGGACTTTGGTTCCTTTTCAACATCACATGAATGTTCTTCCCAACAAGTGGGTGTTTAAGATTAAAAGGCACTCCGATGGATCTATTGAGCGTTATAAAGCACGTTTGGTGGCCAATGGTTTCCATCAACAGGAAGGGCTTGATTATTCAGAGACGTTCAGTCCTGTGGTTAAACACACCACAATTCGTATGGTTCTTGGGCTTGCTGTGTCTAATAAATGGCCTGTTCGTCAATTGGATGTTCAGAATGCATTTCTTCATGGTTTTTTGACAGAAGATGTATATATGAGGCAACCGGCTGGCTTTGTTGATTTGCAGTATCCTAATCACGTTTGCAAGCTGCAGAGGTTACTTTATGGTTTAAAACAGGCACCTCGAGCCTGGTTTAAAAGGTTCAGTGATTTTCTACTACAACTTGGGTTTCAAGAATCCAAGTGTGACTATAGCTTATTTGTGTATAAACACAATGGTGTCTTTCTTATTTTACTTATTTATGTAGATGATATTTTGGTGACTGGAAAGAATTCTTCTCAGGTTATGATGCTTATTCAGAGATTGGGAAAATTATTTTCTATGAAAGATTTGGGTCGTCTAAATTATTTCCTGGGTATTGAAGCTACTTATGAAGGTTCCGCGTTGCATTTGACGCAAAAGAAATATGCCTCTGATCTTCTTACTCGTACTGGTTTTGTAGATTGCAAACCTATATCTACACCATGTAGTTCTGGTCAGAAACTAAGTCTTCATGGTGGTGAACCTCTTGTGGATCCTTCTGAATATCGCCAGGTTGTGGGTGCCTTACAATACCTCACGATTACTCGGCCAGACTTATCTTATGCTGTGAACCAAGTGTGCCAGTTTATGCACTCACCTACAACACTGCACTGGCAAGCAGTGAAACGCATTCTGAGATATTTGAAGGCAACATATGATCATGGGCTTCGGTATCAACCTGGAAAACTTGAATTAAATGCTTATTCTGATGCTGACTATGCAGGGGATCCTGATACAAGACACTCTACTGGTGGTTTTTGTGTTTATTTTGGTTCTAACTTAATTTCTTGGAGCTCAAAGAAGCAAAAGACAGTTTCACATTCTAGTACGGAGGCCGAGTACAGGCAATTAGCTTATACCGCTGCTGAGCTATCTTGGTTACGATCCTTGTTCCGAGATTTGTGCATTTTCTTACCTACGCCTACCCTATGGTGTGATAATGTTTCTTCTATTGCGCTTGCTTCCAATCCGGTTTTTCATTCTCGGACTAAGCATTTAGAAGTTGACTACCACTATGTTCGGGAGAAAGTAATTCGTGGTGAGTTACATGTTAATTATATTTGCTCTCAAGATCAGGTCGCTGATTTGTTCACTAAAGGTCTCAGTTCTTCTCGGTTCAAGGCTCTTGTTTTCAAGCTTCCTGTTCTCCAGGGACCACTCAGCTTGAGGGGGGCTGTTAGACCAAAGTCTGACGTGGATAAGGCTACTGGGTTTTTGAATTTGAATGATAGTTCTTTATCCTCTGGTTCTTTTGAATGAGGAGCTTTGTATTGTATAGAACTCTAGGCCAGTTTGGCATTGCTGTGCTGTGAAAATAATCGCTGTCAGATTTGCTGTGAGAGAAATCAGCTGTGAGAGAAATCAGCTGTGAGAGAAAGCAGTTTGGCGTTTGGTAAAATTTTTGTTAAAAGTGTTGTTGGTATTAATTTTACGCATAATCAGAAAATGATTGCCGCTTAATCATTAAACCCAGCGCCTCTTCGAAACTGATTCCTAAATAATCAGAAAATGAAAGCACCTCATTAGCTGCTTTCCCTTATAGCTTTCTCTCACAGCAATTTTTAACAATAAGTGATTTTCTCACAGTTTACCAAACGGGTTGAGCTTCTCAAAATTTTTTAAAAATCACTTATTACCCCAAATAAGCAATGCCAAACTAGCACTTAATAGCTGAAATCCTGATTTGTAGGAACAGCTTTCTGTTTTTCAAACCTGTACTTATCAATACAATCAATATAAATACACAGCTACAGCCATATTGGTTTGTAAGCTTTTCCACTCTATTTCAAAGTCTTTCACATACATGCACGTATGCCATTATTATAATATTGATATGTATATGTGTATATGGGTATATTATAATAATAATATACGTGTATATATGTATATGTATATATATGTGTATATATATAATATATAATATATGCATACAGAGAGCTTCTATTGAGGAATCCCTCAAATAAGCTTATTTGAGGGGCACCTCTTGTAGGCTCCACTCGGGATTGTATTTCACTAATCCAAACCGTCTATTTTGTAGATACTTATTCAAAGATCATCTCTACAAAAAATCACTTGAATCCGATATCATTTGACCACTCAATTGAGTTATTGAAATTTTAGTACTTTCTTGAAGCACCGTGTTCATTGATTTTGTAAGACACAATTGGATGTCGAAACGATTTCCGATTTGTCTAATTTTTTGTAAGGATGATCTATGAATGAAGACCTAAAAAATAAATGGTGTGGATCATTGAGAAAAAAATTGTAGGGTACCTTAAAGGGCGTCCCTCAAATAAAATTATTTGAGGGATCCCTCAATAGAAGTGTATATATGTACATTATAGTATATGTGTATGTAAGTATAATAATAATAATAAAATGATAATAATAATATTATATATATATATGCATTTTATACATTAGTGAGCATGAGACTAGTTAATCCTCCCTTTTCACATGGGTTTAGTAGTCCCCTCCTAAGGAGGTGTTTTTGGTGGGCCCGGTATTAGCAATCCCATCTAAGGCTAGGATTATATAAAACAAACATGGTACTAAATTCAATCCAAGCCAGTCCAAGCCAAATCTGTGTAACAAACGACCCCTTATAGTTTATAGCATATTTGAATATAAGTTAGATTAATTGGTCGGGATAGTGTGCCGTTTTCTTACATTCAAGTTCGAGTCCTAGCATCCGTGTTATGTGTGTGAGTTTAATATGCTATTGCCCCTTTCAATAGGAAAGGTACTCAAAAAAAAAAAAAAAAAAGTTCGAATCCTTCTCCTTCTATAGCATGGACCTCGGCAAGCCCAAAGTTCAACTACATAACTCCATCAAGCAGGGACGTAGCCAACCTACAAGGTTGAGATGGGTTTGTTGGAAGAGTTGGGCTGGGCTAGTTAATGGCACCAAAATGTAACCACTGATCACACTTCCAAGTGGGCCGCCCGATAGTACAACCAGGGGATGTGCAACAAGGGGAAAAGAGAAAAGTAAAAGGCCAAAGTAAAAATACTGGACTTTTTTTTAAACATTTCAATTCATGTTTTTTTTGGTAAATTAAATTTATTTTTAGGAAGGTAATTTTGGTCTAGTGGAATTCAGTCTCTATTTTGTTGGTAAACTTTAAGTTCAAGTTTCTTTGGTGACATTGTTGGATAAGAAAACGAAAGTGAGTAATTAAAAGAAAAGTTTTAGTTGTCATCCTCTTTGGGGTTGGTGGCCTACATCCCTCTCCTCCCCCTCATTCCCTTCCATCATTACCTGACTAGACCTTCTTTTTCCCTCTCCACTTCCCCTCCAACGCCTTCGTTTTGGTTGAGTTTGGTGGCTATTTGGTTGTCTTGGTGACGACGTGGTGGCAGATCGGGTTATTTTTACTTGTTTTGTGAGTTGTAATAAGTGCATCAACTCCTTTTGAGTTTGTTGCATGTTTCTCGTCTCTACTTGTATTTTATACTTGTGAGAGTTAGAAGGTCATGTTTGTAGTTGTAGTTTGGTGGTATGAGGTATATGTTTGGTTTTTCTAGGTATGCGACCTTTTTCTCCCCATAATTTCTTAAGGTTATTAGTGGAGGTACGTCTTGTGTGCTTGATGTTGTTGGTGGACTCCTTTGTATTTGGATTAACCCCTTGTGGTTAATGTGATTCTATAATTGTATTAAGCCTATATAGTTGTATTGGTCCTTATGACTAACGACCATAAGGCTTGAATGATGAATACAATCTATCGCCACTACATGTAAAGGCAAACATTTAGCACAGTTTGTACCATAATTTGGGCATGACATTAGCCCACTTCAAGAAGCCCATGAAAGGAGGCCCATTAGTTTTTCCATATATAATGGCACTCTCACTATAATTTGTAACTCTCTACACACATCTCCACAGTTATAACAAGTCTCTCCCAACTACTCTCAGGGCATGTTTGGTATGCTTCACTATGCCTCACTGGACTGGACTGGATTAAATAATACTTGAAACCCATGTTTGGCAAGGGAGGGGACTATCTTAAATGAGCTTATATAGTCCAATAGTTAAAAAAAGCCCGGACTCGCACAGCTAATATAGTGAACCCAAAATTGGGTTCGCAAAATTGGACGCTCGCTATTTTGAACATGCGAGTCCGACTTCCTTATCGCTTCAATCAAAACCCCACAACAGATCCAATCGACGAAACCCGACGCCCAGCGCTCCACCCTGGATTTCTTCTCATAACGATCTCTCTTTGCACCCCAGCCACCAGCAGAACCCATAACCATTTCTCTTCGCCATCTGAGTACAATTCGTAGTAGTTTCAAAGAAAAAAAGAAAAACAGAAAATAATGAAACCAGAAACAGAAAGAAGAAAGAAGGAAAAAGGAAGAAAAGAAAAGAAGAAAAAATCTGGGTTGTGTAATTATGATAATGCTCCTATTTGGGTAGCTTCCTTACTTGCTGATGATGTTTTGGGGGTGTCTAGAACCTGCTTGATCTGTGTTGAGTCCGCTTAGATCATTTTCATCCGAACACACCATCCATTGAGTGCAAACAATGAAGACAGCGGTGCTGGAAAAAATGGAGCCATCTTGCTGTTGTTGCCAAATTGCTCATCTTGGATTACAGGTTTTGATGCGCTGCTTGGTGGAGACCCACAAAAAAATGATGGCGATGAAGCCAGTTGGTTACTGGATCTCTCTTCACAATTGGGAAGAAAAAAAAACAGAAAAAAAAAAAAACCATAGTAGAAAGAAAAGATGGAGAAGAAAAGAATAAATAAAATAGAGAAAAGTAAACAAAAGAGAGAAAAACGAGGAAAATAAAAAAAAAACTAGGAAAAAAAAGGATAGAGAGAATGAGAGCTGGCAGCTGATAGGGGTGGGGCTATTTTTCAATTCATACGGGTTGGCTTATATAATTATTTATTTATTTTTTATTTTTAATTATATTTAAATATTTAAATAATTATTTTTTAGTCCGACACAGTACCAAACATAGGTCTTCACTATTTTTATAATCCAGTTCTTAGTCCGACGCAGCACCAAACGTAGGTCAGTACTTAATCCAGCTTAGTCCAATCCGAGCTAATCCGAGACAATTCCAGGATTTAGTCCAGTCCATGACAATCCGCCGTACCAAACGACCCCTCAAGCCTCTATGTAAAGTTGGACATTTTTTGTGTGTTGATTGGTTTTTTTTTTTTTGGCTGATGCAATCTATAGTCAGACTCTAAACTACTCCAATTTATAGGGAGAGGGATTCAAACTTGATTGCAAGGTGGCGAACTCACTATCATAGTCAACTGGCCTAATCCACATATTTTTTGGGTGGAATGTTGAATGTAGTGATATGTTTGTTGGAACTTGGGTGTATATGACAACATTTGGATGGAAATTGTGTAAGATGCTAGACGGTAAAAAGAAAATTACTTTAACCCATTACCAAGGTGAAATTTTTTGAAATCCAGTGGGCAACTGTGGAGCACGTGCTGGCCGTTCACTTACAAACACATATATATTTCATACGCGCGGCCAAAATCAATTCAGCAAAAAAGGCCCCTCTCTCTCTCCTCTCTCTCTCTCTCTTACAACTTGTAGCTTTTGCCACCTCTTCTCTTCTTTTCTTCTCCTCTCGGAGGAGAAAAGGATTGCACAAATATAGACAGAGAGCAGCAGCGCCCACACTCAATACCATTTTCGAGTTTCAACGCCACACCAAAAAGGAAAACAAAAAAAGTAAAATTCTCTCTTCGTCTCCATTCTAGGGTTTTCGCTTCCGCCATTGTCACGCACATTCAGACATTCTCTTCGCCTTCGTACTCCGCGAGCATTGCTCCGAGCTCCCTGAGTTCGCACTCGTCACTGATTCGAATTTCCCGATTTCGTCTCGGTTTCGGTAATTGCGAAGGATTTTATCGGTTTTGTTTGAAGGATTTCTTGTGCACGGACCCAAGGTGAGGTGTCCGCTTGATTTTGGTTTTGATTTTTTGAAGTGGTTGACATTAAGCATGGCTGCGTTTTGCTCTTTGACTTGAACCTTTTGATAGGGTTTTGGATTGTATTACACTTTTATGGGCGTGTATATTGCGTTTTACACAGAATGATGAGTTCGATTTTTTAGTTTTTTTTTTAAATTTAAAAAACTTATAATTTTTTTTTAAAATTTGGGTTTAGAGTAGCAGATAAGTATGTGTTTGAATTGCACACAATAATGGATTCTTTCATGCTTATAATGGTGAAATTGCCCCTGCATTTTTGAAGTATGTTTGCCATATAAACCTTGAGCAGCAGCTGCTGAATATGCCTTACCCTGCCTTTATTGTTTATTGTTTATTTTCCTTTCCGGTTATATGCTAATGCAAGGGTGGACAAATGTTCTGTAGGGTCTTGGTAATTTACAGCAGTCATTTACTATTGCTGATTGTTACCTACGGATATATACAAGTCTCAATGGTATGCTCACTTGGAAGTGGGAGGATGGCAGTGATGGCAAGGCTTCTTGCATCGGGGAGTGTCACACAAAGCATAGCAGGTACAAGGAGACTTTGGGATTGCATGTAGTTTTGTGCGCTGCCTTTATACATATAGATGATCTACCTATGATTTGTAGAACTCATTACTTTTACTCCTAAGCAGCATTGCATTGGTTATTTTGGTTTCTTATTGACCTCATTTCCCTGCATCCCCCGTACAGAGGAAGTTGGCCATCAGAAGTTTGATGCTCAAATGATTTGCAGAGAGTTAAGTGACGCAAATGAAGCAAATTTGCTTGACGAAGAAGGTGATTTCTTTGCGCATTTCAGATACCCCTTAATAAAAAAGTGCATTTGTTCCATGTTTGATGTAGCAGGTGTGCTTGAATTAATCTTGAGTTTTCTAACATGGAAAATGCTACAGTGCCGCAGTGACGTTTAATGATAATGGGGTGGTGGTGGTGGTGGTGGTAGAGAGTCTAGAGACTAGGCACATTGTTTAATCAACATTATGATACAGTATATTCACAATTAAATCAAATTTGGCTCACAAAATGTGCACTAATAGTCATTCTGTTTATATAATTTTAGTTTTGCAGATGCATATGGTATCACAATTCTTGGTGTTCAATTTTGTTGCATAACATTTTATAATTTTGTACAAGCCTTTTGGCTTTTCTAAGTTTGTAGTTTCATAAACTCGTTGATGATTTCCATTTGGGTCTGCAGATATGCATGTGTTTGGTTTGAAGCCGATGGATGATCCTTTGAATTTGGTAAGGTTTAGATCACATTGTTTTGTCATGCTATATGGTATTGAGGTCTATAAAGTAAAGATTTGGTCATAAGCAATATACAAATATGTATTTGGAAGTATATATTTGGCCATGTATGTTGGGTGTTTCCGCTTTGGCCCAGAAAAATTTGTATACTGGTCATGTGGATATAACACTGTTCAAGGTGGCTTTTTCTTTCTTTCACTCGTCATAAATTAAATATCAATAGCTTCATATTTACTACCTGTATGCCTCTTATACAATTAACTCTCATAACTACCTCTTAACGGAAATTAAAGGATACCTTAACCACTTGAAGAATATAAGTTACCCTAAACCCAGTGTGAATTCCTTTAACAATGTGGTCCTTCAGCCTACTACCACTACTACTACTACTGCCTAATATGACATTAATGGAGTGCTAATCCAAAATGAAGAATATGTTTTCTTTATTTTATAGCTGATCTATTTTTGAGTTAAAATAAAAACGGTACCAAAGATTACCCAACTCATTTATGTAATTGTTTAGTTCTGATGTGTTTGTGTGATTATATATCTACATACCCTCTATCTAATCTGATTATTAACTATCACTGTGAAGGTTTGTTGCAATGCTTGTAAAAGACCAGTCAAGGCCAGTCAATATGTGGCACATGCAGGTTTGAAGGTTTTTTTTTATATATATTTATTTTAGCAAAACTTATTTGTTTTACTTAAAGCCTTTATTTATTTATATAGACACATGTTTCTTTTCTTTCTTGTGTGGATATTTGGTTGGTCCATTCCTTTATGAAAATCTCATTGTAAATTCCAAATGGTATCAATAATTATTCGATACGTATTCATCCTTAATTTATTTTTAGAGAAACACAGATTTTTTTTTATATGATAAAGATTTAAAAATATCATGCTGATAAGGCTTTATAAACAAGGATTTTTTTTCATCCTAGCTCAATTCAAATTAAATTCAAATTTAGGATAAAAAAGACCTTATCAATGTTTATTGGCCTGCATGTAGTGCTTGCTAATTGGTTGCTTCCTAACTCTTAAGTGTGCTGGTTCTAGCCTATGCTGACATGGCTCGAAATTTTCAGAACTTTGTAGGTCATTAAATGCTATGCAAGGAACTACTTTGGAGCCTGATGGAAGTATGGGACAAAGGAAACCTCCAAGGAAGGAGAAGAAAAAGTTGTTATCTGCTTATGCTAGTATCCTTTTTATAATGACTTCAGTGAAATTTAGTGTTTTCCTTGTTCTTTCTGACATTTCCTACTGATATGTCACCCCCTTTCTCCTTTTCCTTTTCCATTTGACCCAAAGTGGAGTTAAGTTCCTAGTTTTTTGAAAGAGTTAATGGTAGTCATTATTTTAAAACCAATTTCTGGGTGTTTTGCAAGTATCTTCTCAGAGGTATTTTGTTCTGGTTCGAAGGCTAATGTTATTTAATGGTGTGACAATCTGGTGGTTCTTAACCTTTTCTAGACCAGTCCACATCAGTTGGGGAGCTAGAAAGATCTGAGTCTGTAGAAGCAGATGATATTGCTGTATCACAACCCCAGTTGGATGGGCAAATCGGAATGAATTCTTGCTGTTTTATGGAGACAAAAAGTAACTCTTTCTTGCCTTTGATCTTGTGCTTCAGTTTGATCATTTGGCTTCCTCATAATAAATTTCTGTTTTGCTTCGTCATTTTTTTTTTCTGGCCCCACCGGTTGCCTTATACTACTAGCCAGTCCAATTTGTCATGTAAATCACATTCCTGGACAAATTATTCAAAGCTGTAACTTAGGGCCTATTTGGTGATGTTGTTTTTGGCATTTTATTTATAATTAAAGTATAGAAACGGAAAAAAGAGAAATTGAGAAGAGAGAGTAGATTTGAGGGAGAAAGGGGAGGATATAAGAATGGTTTTTGAAACACAAATTAAAAATTGTTTGTTTTCCCCCATTTTTTCTCATCTTTCTCCTTGATTTCCTATATATTTTCCTCTCTTTAATAAGAAAAAGGAACAAAATACAAACTAGAATGTTATCGGACGAACCTTAGCTTTTTAGTTATCACATCGGCTCTTGTACAACTTTTTGGGCAGTGCCAGCTTGTATCTTCTGGGTTGTCATCATCTTTTGTCATGTTCAATGAGCTAGTCAAGCAGAGGAACTATCTTTTTAATTCAAGAAACCATGTAGCTAGCGCATACTTGTAGTGGTTGATTTGACAACACTAATGACACGTGATCAGATTTATTAATGGTTATATGAGCTGTATAAAGTGACTAGCCCTGTTACGTGAAGTATTACGTTGCAGATTGTACGTATTCTTAGATTCTCCCTGGAGTTTAGATCTATTCTTGATATCATCTAGCAATGTCACAATAGCCTTTTTAAGTTGGTTTCTTTTCTGCACAACATGATTGGGAGATGATATTCAAATATGTAAGATGATTTCTTTTCAATTTGTATCTTGAAAGAAAAAAAAAAGTATAGCAATCGAACAAATTATTTTACTGTTCAATTTGTATTCAGCTTTCTCCATTTTTTTACCATGTCATCTAGGGAATTCAGCTTATGTAGATGCGACATATATGATGGATGGTTCAGGAGTTAGTCCTGGAAATACCAATGGCTCAACATGTGTGCTTCCTCCAACAAAACGGTCTCTAAAATGTATGATTTTTATTATTACGAAGGATAATTATTTTGCATTATGATTGTATGCATATCTTAAGTACATTAAAACTGTATATTTGAACTTTGAATATATATTGGCACACTACTACCCTGGCTCTTTCTTATGCAGGACGCGTAAGACCTAAATTTATTAGTTTCCTAATGTATTTGTTAGTTTCCTAGATTCTCTAGTTTTCCAAATTCTAGTAGGATTTCTATTTTTCCAGATTTCTAGTTTTAAGTTTCCTATTTTATTTGGGTTAGGATTTCTGTTTAAGCAAGGGATTTTTATCCTATTATGTCTAGGTTTTAGTTTGCTATAAATAACCCCATGTAGTTTAAAATTCAGGTTTGGATATTGAGTAAACCTTCTCTTAAAACTATGTGATGTCCGTCCGTCCTCTGTTCTCTGATTTCAGTCCTTTCTTTCGTCCCTTCGATCTATATTTTCGTCTCCTCGACCTCCGATATTCTTCTTGTTCTGCTGTTCTGCCCTTTCTTTCATCTTTTCGATCTATATTTTCGTCTCCTCGATCTCTTATATTCTTCTATGTTCTATTATTTGAGTGCTTAATCTAATACCTACGGGCTGTACTACATCAATTGGTATTCAGAGCCAGCTCTCGATTTTGCTTGTATCTACTCTTTACCATGGTACTCCAAACCATGGCCAGCCTGTCCGCACAATTTAATGAGTTCAAAGCCAAAGTTTCTGCCAATATCACCAGAATTAACACCCAACTCTCCAAGCTGAGTGCTGACCAAAAAGAAGAGTCAGTACAGGTCCACAACCATTTTGTGACGACGACCCTTGCCATCAACAAAGTCCAAGACTCCGTACAGATGCTTATCAATCACTTTCGGCTTGGAACGACTGAGCCTTCTTCCACCTCAGCGGTGCCCTCGAGTTTGTCTACACCGCTGCCAAAAGGTGGCCTTCTTCCCAATCCACTGGTGGATCACAAACTGAAGGCCATGCAACCAGGTATGCCGAATCATTCCACTGGACTATCGATCGGCATGCCCACTGCTCAACTGGAGCCCTTCTTTTCTTTTGATTCTATGCTGCAGCCCAACTATACCCAACATATGATGGGCTCTCATCTGGTTGACGACACAGTTCCCATCCCTAACTCGCCGCCCCGACCACACAACAAGAACTTTGTGCACTGACGCTTGGATTTTGACATAGACTTCCATGCTCAGCTAGGTGTTTTTCCTAAACAAAGGCATTACGGCGATGACTTGAGAACACACTGGATTGAGGGTCTCTCACACCCACACACACACTTGTGTTCGTTGGCCGATCATGTTGCTCATGGATCTAGGCAGAGATCTCTATTTGACGTTCTTAACAGGCATAATGTTCCATGCTTACAGAACGGATGGTTTCAAGGTGGCAAATATGATGCTGATCTTGAAGACCTGAAGGACGCAACATGCCTCTTCACACTCGGGATTTTGCTTTTATTGCTCTTCACTCGTCGGAGTTGAGTTCTTTTTGCAGGAGGAGAATGATGTAGGACGCGTAGGACCTAAATTTATTAGTTTCCTAATGTATTTGTTAGTTTCCTAGATTCTCTAGTTTTCCAAAATTCTAGTAGGATTTCTATTTTTCCAAATTTCTAGTTTTAAGTTTCCTATTTTATTTGGGTTAGGATTTCTGTTTAAGCAAGAGATTTTTATCCTATTATGTCTAGGTTTTAGTTTGCTATAAATAACCCCATGTAGTTCTTTAAAATTCAGATCTGGATATTGAGTAAACCTTCTCTTAAAAGTATGTGATTTCTGTCCGTCCTTCTCGGTTCTCTGATTTCGGTCCTTTCTTTCGTCCCTTCGATCTATATTTTCGTCTCCTCGATCTCTTATATTCTTCTATGTTCTATTGTTTGAGTGCTTAATCTAATACCTACAGGCTGTAATACATCATTTTCCCTCCTAGTTCCTCTGATCTTGTGTAATGCTGCACTGTTAATTTTCAGTTTATTTTTTTGAAAGGAAGTTAAGTATTTATGCACTGTGTTCTGGAGCAATTTAGAGAAATGGACTCTCAGTGGCTTTATATGCCCTATAGTGGTGTAGAATGTCCAGATAATAAGCGCTTAGGCATGCGATCTAGGTGAATTCTTCTTTCATTTGTACCCGAACCTATGCTTCCTTTGGTTTCTTTTAGAGAAAAGGGTGTAGTTGCTACTTTTATTTATGCCTAAAATTGCAACATGTCAAAGTGGGTTATATTCTTGCACCCTTTATATAAGTCAAATGCAATGGTTTGTTGGAACGTTCATTTGTTATTTTGTTTTAATTTTTAAGGAAAGCACCCTTTAAATACTGTTGATATTTGTCATTCATTTCCTTTATGTGACGCAAATCCCTTTTTCCCCTCTTGTAGGGTAGCAGGTGAGCAGCTGCCACTATCAGATGATATAGGAATAGTATCTGCTGTATCAAAACTTACATGCACTCAGGATGCATGCCCTTGTGAGGCTAAATCTTTAATATGCATTTGTCTTCTTATACACTGTCCTGTAGCTTGGCCGTTCTTGAATATTCAATCACTTTATTTATTTAAATCCCCCCGAAGGTGAAATTACAGGGGATTTGAAAGATTGTTGAAGGAAATTTTAACTATGCATGTATAGCTAGCCTCATTACTTGAGAATGAGTCCTTTACCACAATGTTTCAAAGTGTGGGAAGTTTTAAATTTATGATGTACTCATGCATATGTATGTGTTTCATGCATGTGTGCAGATAGGGATTCTTCAAAAGGAGTCATTTCTGTAAGTGAAATACCTAATGACTCTGCCCTTAAATATAAGAAGTCTGGGCAAGCCCTTGAATGCTGCATGCCAATTAAAGGTATACTAATAGTTGTGTCAGTTTACTCAATTCTTATACTTCAGCACACAAAGATTAACAATGATCTTGCTTCTTAAAGATGAATTATCAAATATGTAAATCAACTGCTTAGGAAAGTTTATCCTGATGATTCTTCTGTTTCGATTATCTACTGTGTGTTCTCTTTTTACAGTATTTGACAATGAGTTTTGTATCAATCAGATTGCCCTATTCCCCTTGCTACTAAAGTATATTACTCTCAAAAAAGCAATCGTCTTCGATCAGCACTTTGCCATCTTTACCATGAGGCAGTGGCATCAACTAAGGAGCTGTGTAGTGACATGGTGAGTGCACTAATATTAAGGTGTTGAGCGTTGAAGCCTAAGCGTTAAGCAATTATAGGACAACGTTTGCATTGTGTCACGATATGCATAAATGATCCCCCTCCCCATCCTCTGTCTCCTTTTCTCGTCAAACTTTGTAGTGATTAACAACTAATTCCAGATACTTATTGCAAAACAGAGAGACTCAGAGTCTTTACCTTCCATGAGGAAACCTGATCAAATTCTTGCACAAAATTCAGAAGTTTGCTTGGGGAACTCAGTAGGTTCCCTGCCTGATGGCGACTTCTCAAATCAGTTTCCTGTTGATAATGTTCCAAGGCCTCAGGTTGCTGGTGTTGGTTTAACAAGAAGCAAAATTCTTTCAAAACCTTATTCTTTTGTGGGTAACTCAGGTATTCTTTAATTCTTTGTAAGATCATTTTTTTCAGTGTTTCATAAGATGTGTGCATTAGATTTGATCTTGTTTGATTTGGGGTGTAGCTTGGTGAATAAATCCTTCACCTGGATAATTTCATTGGTTTTGTAGGACAATCACTGGGGACCATGCAACAGCAAAATGGTAGTGTTCACGTTATATAGGAATCCTGGTAGGAATTTTTGGCTCGGTAAAGGTTTAATTTTAACCTAATGCTTGAGGTTAGGACTTAGGATTCTTTTTTTGATATTAACTAAGCTTATCTTTAAAATGTTCATTCTAGGCTTCAACATTCTAGTCAATGACTGACCTATATTTAGATATCAATTGCTGTGCATTTCAATTTTAAGTTTCTGTCAGAAGATATGCTACTCTCGAATTTGTAAATACGACTACTTATAGTCTTTTAATCGGTTTATATTTTTATTGTTCCATTAGTTTGGTTAATATCGTCTTCCTTTTGCTATAATTTTCTGAATGATCTTGAATTTGTTTCATGGAGAAAAAGAGAAAAGTTTAATCTCTTGAGAGTGCAACAACGTGCTGATTTATGTGATGCAAATTAATATTATTTGTTGTCATTGGTCATTGGCAACTCCTAAAGGATAGACAAGAAAATACATCCTCTTCTCTTGTATCTATCGAAGGTTTGGTGGAGATGGGAACATGTTGCTCCATTTCAATGTGAAATTAAGTGGGAGTTCTCAGTTGGTGGGACCTGTTAGGTTGCCATTAACATTTATGCAATGAAAGTGGCACAAGACTAATGTGTGACAGCAATAGACTTGGACAGCTTCCAGTTGTGCTAGGATATTTTTAAATACATTGGTCTTTTATTTTCAACGAGGAGTTTGCTTTTTGTGATTAAAATATCAGCATTCTTTGGTAATAATTCAATCATAAGTTTCAGAATGGATGTGGTAAAAAAGAGGTGGTCTCTGGAAATAAAAACGTCGTGATTCTTGGATATTATTCTGTCAATCAGGTGAGTTAAAGTAAAGTTAAATTACGTTGTTGGCGACTGACCGTACCACAACTCATACCCAGAGATGTTATTGATGTGCTTTCATTTGTTATGGAAACGAGAAATACAGGGTCTTCCTTGAATACAGAATCTTTATAGATTTAACTTTATAACCATCATCTTTATAGGTATAGATTTGATGTTTTTTTAAAATTAAAAAAATTCTTTACCAAGTGAATCAAAGGAAGTGAAAGATGATTTAAGGCTGGTGTAGGATGCTTGCGAATATCATATTTGTCATGTGATTGATAAGGCTGGCATCCATCCATCCTTCCATCCTCTTTCTCCAATAGTGCCCCATTTTAGAAAAATTGCCATCGTCACTTTCCTAATCCCTACCCATACCAATTGGTATGTGGGATTTCACTTTTTCGTGAGACAAATCAATGCAAAAGATGGTTGGGTTTTTGGGGTATGTGTCAACATCTTAAATTCATGTTTGGTTGCTGTTGTAATAATTTTTTTTTGGGTTGTCCCATGCCTAATCCTGTCGAGTAAACATAACATCTCTCTCTCTCTCTCTCTCTCTCTCTCTCTCTCAAATTAGAGCATATAATATTCTAAAAAGAGTCAAATATTAATCTTTATTATAAAATAGCCGAATATCACTTGCTTCATTCATTCAAATTACGTTCTAGCACATGTATAAAAATAATTCATAAAAAACATAAAAAGAAAAACTTCTACACACGTATGCCATTAGCAGAAATGCATGAATTTCTACTTACAGAGGAAATGAGGTAAATATTTTCCCTAATATCCTAATCCTCTGAGTGAGTGAGGTCAATTTTGCTCCTGATCCGGTTTGGCCTCCAAAGGATCTCATATCATATCATATCTGAAAGCATATTTTACCTGGTAGGTTTTGATTAGACAAAGAGACATCGATTTAAGTACCGACAAACAAAGCGTTCCTCTCATTACAAGAAGATATATCATGTCCTCATTTACACATGCTCTGTTCTAATTTGTTTGCTTTTGGTTTCTTTTTTTGGTGCTTTCCTCTCATCTTTATAAACTTGCTTGCCGTATAAGTGTTGTGTGAGAGAAGAGAAGAGAGAGGTCCAGCTAAACACAGAAAACACAAACAGATGGAATATGATTATTGGGCTGGCCCACAACAACAATTAGATTAGAGATTCCCGTCACAATTTTCGCTCCGGGTTGGGTGGGGGGTATACTTAGCAAAATCAGATGGAATTAGAATATGTTTGCGTCTTCTTCTTTCTGGACCCATTTGAAAAATAAAAACAAAGGTTATGCCCCTTTTGCGATAAAACAAAAATTAATGTTTTTATTTTATTTGTATAATATATTGATACGAGAAAAGCTAATTTTTGCTTTATTATATGGCAATTTTTTTAAATTTATAAATATTCTACCAACTTGTTTTAGCCAGCAAATTTGTGCCATCCGCGGCTCCGCCCATCGATTGAGACTGTGATTAATTTATTTGTACGTGTACGTGTGCCTCTTCCTCAGCCTGTGGGGTCCACTTTCAGATAATTGAAATTGAATTGGATTTCGTCCATAATCAACTATTTCGCATTGAGTTTTTGGCAGGCAGCAGCTCAAGCGTATTTAATGAGGGCCAAATTAAATTATTAGTTGAAAAATGGGTTAGGTAGGGTTGCCTTGCTTACAAAAACATATCGACGTTTTCCTTTTGACGGAAGATATCAACTTTATTTGGCAAAAAATGAAAGAAAGAAGCTACATCAACATTAAAGTAGAATGTAATCAGCTTAGCTATAACATAAGAGAGAAAACCTTTGGGGTCCGCAGCCACTAGGCCTGTAAACTGGTTGGAGATGGAGCGGAGCACTTGAAATTCGACCCGACTCGATTTTAAAAATATTTCAACTTGATCTGATTCGAAAATCCAACGAATCATATGCCACCAAATCCATCCATTAACATCTCTAGCAGCCACCCTTCCTACTGCATCACATTTCTTCTCCTCTCTTTCCCTTCCTTTTTCCTCTGGATTCTTTGTTTTGTTTTGTGATGTAGAACCATTGCAGTGGAACGTTGCCATCATCATGATATAGTTGTCGTCTTTTGACCCATGCATGCAAGGATTTTGCTCAACTTGTCAGCCTTCGATATAGATTTGGAGCTACAAAGCCGGGATGATGTCGAGTTGCGTCGGATTTGGGTTTTATCGATGCGGCATTTCAGGTTATCCGAGAGGATGTGGAGCGGTGGTTTTGTTTCTTAGTTTGTTTTAGTCTAATAATTCCCATGAATTCTTTAGAAGTTCGATGTGGTTTATTTTTTGTTTAATATATTTTATTTTATTTTTGCTTTTGGCTTTCGATACAAACAAATCTTTATTGCATATTTGAGTACATGTTCTTTTGGTTGTTGATTAAGAGATTTAATCATTTTTGGGTTGTACGTATTCTCTTCAGATCAATTCAGCTTGTTGCGTTTGGTCACTGGAGAAGTTGTATCCATATTCGGCACCTTAGTTGCTTTGTACTGTTTTTGTTTATATTATCAATAAAATACTATCGCTCTTTTGTATATATATAAAATTTTAATCAGCTACTTAGGACTAAAATAGATATTCACGTAATAAAACATACTGGTTGCTTAAAGATGAATTAAATCGCCAAAGTAATCAATTGTAATCAAATTGGATTAAATTGGGTCGATCAGTTTGGTTAAATTGTATTGAATTGAAATGCGCCTACCAACCTACCACTAAACTCCAATCTAAAGAAACATTCATGCATATTTATTTTTAAGTTTTCTTTTCCATATTTCATCATGACCTATTTTCCACCACATAGCTAGTAAATCTCCTAATTACACTACAATGATCAAAATACGCCACGTGTACCATAACGACAAGTCATTTTCCAGAGTTGAAAACATTAAACATACTATATATTTAAACAAAATGCTGAAGAAATGGTAAATGTTTGACCAAATCACCCTATTCAGGAAACTAAATATATTCAAATCAAATCACGTTTTCATTTTGTTAGATTCTATTTTCTGCTGACCAATTTTGAACTAAAATTCGCAATTCCCCTAATTTCTTCCTTTTTTTTTTTTTTATTGTCAAAATTTCTTTCTTCATGCCATACAATTAATAATGGCCCCAAAAAAAGAAAACAAAATTTTGCTAAAAAGCCAAAAATGGTTACTATTATTTTGCTTTTCCTTTTTCCCACCCACTAAAGAATATATATTAATAAATAAAAAAATAAAAAAATAACACTAGCCATGGCTATCTTCTCAAAGACAATAAAATAAGAAGAAATTCATATGCTTTTTGGTAGTGTGATGATAAGGAAGGAGGCTTGGAGAGAAAAAAATGCAAACAAACAGACAACAAGACAAATAAATATTCCCACTTGCCTCGCCCACACTCGATCCTTCTTCAGAATCCCAATCCTTCTGTTCCCAAAACCCAAAACCCAAAACCAAAAATTCATCTTTTTCATCGCAGAGTTGGTAGATTTTGATAAGCTCGAGTAGAGAAATGTCGATAAGGAGTATACTTCAGGACATGAAGTTTTCCCGGTCGCAGCGGGTGGTCCAAGACTCGGCTGGCTCGGCCGAGTCGGTGGGTGAGTCACTGAAGCAGAGCTGCTGGGCTCAGATGCCTCAGGAGCTGCTGAGGGAGGTGCTGGTGAGAATCGAGGCCTCCGAGGCCGCTTGGCCGCCGCGGAAGAGCGTCGTCGCCTGCGCCGGTGTTTGCCGGAGCTGGAGGCACCTCACCAAGGAGATCGTCAAGGCTCCTGAGCTCACTGGGAAGCTGACCTTCCCCATCTCCGTCAAGCAGGTCTCTTTTTCTCTCTCAAGGAAAAAGAAAGAAGCTTTATATTGATTGAGTTTATGGTCGAATTTATATTTGTGTTTGATCTCGCTGCATTAACAGTTTCCAATTTACAAAACATGATGGGGGTTTTCGGTGGAAATTGCTTGTTTTTTTTTCTGGGATGCTTCTGGTGTGAGATTGGAGTGGACTAGTTAGGATAATTCTTGGTCCTTCTATGTCAATTGCTCCAAATTCTGTGTCTTTGTAATGTTTATAGAGGAAATCGCTTACCAATTTCCCTCAATGATGATAGTGGCTGAAATTTCCTATCCATTTCCTATGTAGAGTGTTTATCAGCTAAATTTTTAGATGACATGCAGTGTATAGTGATGGGAAGAGCCTAAGATCATGTCAATCTTGTTCTGTGCTCTCATTATGTTTGATTTTCTGATTGTAAACTCTTGGGTTTGCCAAAATTTTGATTTATTCTTTTCTACCTTTGAAATCTTCTTTTTACATATTTTCAATAACTGTTTTTTTGCTGGCTGCAGCCTGGTCCAAGGGATGATCTCCTGCAGTGCTTTATAAAACGGAACCGTTCCAGCCAAACATATTACCTTTTCCTTGGTCTTACCCATGGTGAGCATTTTCTAACCTAAATGGATGTTTCTTATTGTGTAGTACAGTGTGAATGATAGGTAACCTTTTTTTTCTTTCTTCTTTTAGGTTGTTTTTTCAAATATATGGCTTTTCCATCTTTGATCTGGTTTTGTTTAGTTAGGTTATCTAGGTATTCATTTCCCTCTCCAGAAATTGCCGTCACTTTCTGTAAATAGTGGGCCTGTGTCCTTTTCTGGTTTCCTTTTTGAGCTATAACTTTTTTTAACTTTTTTGTTGTCCATGGCAGCTCTAACTGATGAGGAAAGTTCCTACTTGCTGCGCGCAAATATAAACGCGCCACCTGCACTGATTATATTGTCTCACTAAATGCTGATGATATGTCAAAGGGGAGCAGCAACTATATTGGGAAATTGAGGTGTGCCTGAAGATGCATATGATGTAACTTCTTCTTTTTCACCATGAGCTTAAATATTAACACACTATTCCCCTCTCTTTGTGAAGATCAAACTTTTTGGGAACAAAGTTCACAATCTTTGATGGGCAGCCGACTCATGCCGGGGCCAAGATTACAAAAAGTCGCTCTACTAGGCCAGTAAATTTGAAACAAGTTTCACCTAGGGTCCCTGCTGGAAACTATCCAGTTGCTCACATCCAGTATGAACTAAATATGTTGGGTTCCAGGTAACACTTTTCCTTCTGTGACAAGTTCTTGAACCTTCCTTTATGAATGAAATTATAAGAGTACATCTAGGAATTTCATCTGCATAGGTGATGCTTTCCTTTTTCTCTTAGTCTCTGCTGTGATCATAATTTGTTCAGTACGCTTAGATCAGGGTGCATTTTTATTCTAACAAACTCAGGAAATTACATAACTCACAGAGTTTGTACAAGCAGGGGTCCAAGGAGAATGCAGTGTACCATGGATGCCATTCCTGCCACTTCAGTTGAACCTGGAGGAGTAGCCCCCACACAGGCAGATTTTTCATATAGTAATGCAGAATTCCTTCCATCCCTCCCATTTTTCCGATCAAAATCAAACCATGTGGAAAGAATATCAGGGCCTTTGGCCAGCCAGAAAAGTGGGGTGCTGGTGTTAAGAAATAAGTCTCCTAGGTGGCATGAGCAACTCCAGTGTTGGTGTTTGAACTTCCATGGACGAGTAACAGTTGCTTCAGTGAAAAACTTTCAGTTGGTGGCTTCTCCAGAAAATGGACCAGCTGGGCCAGAACATGAGAAGATCATCCTCCAATTTGGAAAAGTGGGGAAAGATTTATTTACCATGGATTACCGGTACCCAATATCAGCATTCCAGGCATTTTCAATCTGCCTCAGCAGCTTTGACACCAAGATCGCCTGTGAATGATGGTTTGGAAGCTGAATCTTCCAGAATCTGGTAAATAGTTTAATTTGAATCTAAATTAATAAATTAATAAACTATTATATACTTAAGACATAACGCTTTGACCGTTGATATCAGCAATACTTACATAATCTGAATGGATGGTTTTGTGTGCTCTGATGTATAATGATAGTCAAGCTAATTGGTCTGTAGGAGATGCTAATATTTATGTAGATGAGCATGGTTAACCCTATCTTTTTGTTGTGGTTCAGGAGCAGCTAGGTTTAAAGGTCATTTTGTGAGTTGAATTCAATGGGACTGTTTGCTGAAGGTGATTGCAGTGCTGGGCTTGACAGGCGGGCTGGATCATGATTTTGCCGAACTACGGAAGAATTCTGGAATATAAAGTCCGAGAGCTTTGGTTCTTTGTCATCTACCATGTGTTGTATATTTTACTTGTTAATGTACATAGTAGTTATTTTTATAAAAACCCTCGTATTGCTGAAATTTAACGCCACATTTAATTTTATTTTGGCGTTCATTTTGTATATTTTATTATGTCAAATCAGCCATTGAAGTTGTTGGTTTTTTTTCTTTTGTTAGAAGGCTTTAATATTTCATTAGAAATCACAAGATATACATACTGTCAGCTCGAATAAGAGCATCAAGCCAAATTGGTACATCTTCCCACCAATAGAGACTTGAGCCTAAATTGAAAGATGTTGGGCTAATACATGCACAACTGTATTGAAGTTGTTGTATCCTGCTCCTTATTTGCTAGTATTTTGAACAAGGCCAGATTTAATTTATTGTTGTTTGTGTACTGGTGTTTTAGGTATAGATTGCGTCTTTTCGGGTGTTTGGGTCCAACAAAGATGCAAAATAGAAATTTAATAGGATTGGGGTTTGAAGTGTGAATTTTGGCATTTTTGGGGTTTGGAGTTTGAATTTTAGCAATTTTTGGTTTGAGTTGAGACACCAAACCCCAACATACCAAAATTCAAACCCTTTTTTTTTTTGTTTTTTTTGTTTTTTTGGTGTGTGTGGTCAAAGTGGCTCTGAGTGGGAAGCATTACAAAAGCTCGAAAGTCCAAAAAAGCAACCCATCCCAAGATGTAGAGCAAATAGGCCCAACATAGATACAAAATATAAATTTAACTAGAAGAAGGCAATTATGTCCTTCGGCAAGTTTATGGAGGCATTTGTGGATGGTGCCCGATCTCTCGCCCACAAAGTTATTTGGCAAGGATATTTTTGGCCCACTGTCCACACTGACGCCTAAGTCATCACCCAAAAATGTGACAAATGCCAAAGGTTTGCCACCATCCCACAACTCCATGTCGAACCATTGACATCAATAATTAGCCCATGGTCATTCACTTAGTGGGGACTTGACCTCATTGGACCTATGCTGGAAGGAAAGGGAAAGGTCAAGTATGCTGTTGTTGCTATGGACTATTTTACCAAGTAGGCAGAAGTTACCACCATCACATCAGCTCACGTTGAAACTTTTGTTTGACAAAATATCATATGTTGCTTCGGCATACCCCAGGCGATTGTCACATACAACGGTAGGCAATTTGATAATGCCAAATTCAAGCAATTTGACTCCAACCTCAAGATCCGTCTTTGCTTTGCTTCTCCGGCCCATCCCCAGTCCAACAGCCAGGTAAAAGCCATGAATAAGATAATCAAAAAGACTCTGAAGACAAAGCTCGACAAAGCCAAAGGCTGTTGGCCTGACCTACTCCCCGAGGTCTTACGGTCTTACTGCACCACTTTTTGACCTTCTCCATTTCCTTCGGTATCGAAGCTATTGTACCGGTAGAGATCGGCCACCCATTATATTGAACGTCAGCATATGATGCTGAAGCAAACGATGAGCAGTTGGCCCTGAACCTGAACCTCATCGATGAGCTTCGTGACTAGGCCAAAATGGGCAACTTAACTTATAAACAACGTGTTACCAAATACTATGACTCTCGTGTAAAGCTTCACGCCTTCAAACCTGGAGATTGGGTCATGGGCAAGGCCTCGCTAGCCACCAAAAACTCAGCCGAAGGTACCTTCGAACCAACTTGGGAAGGTCCCATGAAGTCATCAAGGTTTGCCGCCCCGTCACTTATCAGCTTCGCAGTTGCAACAGCCAGCCCCTACCTTATCCTTGGAATGCTAATCACTTTAAGTATTACCACAGATAAATAAGCCAAGGTCTTTACCGTTGACACCTATATTTTCACATTATTCTTATGCCTTCGGCACTTATGTTTTATGTTTTACCAAGTTTCCTATGTACGTATGCCTTTTGGCACCTACCTAAATGAAATGCCTTACCTTGGCTCATTTCTACCCACACAAGTGTCTTCGACACACACTTATAGTTACCATCTAGCAAGACATTTGTTAAAGCATACAACATGCTATAATAAATTACCAAAATACCCTCGTCTTATGACATGACAAAATATCCATACGTAACATGAGTACTTTCGGCACTCTATAAATTGTTTATAGAAGATACATATGCTACATACAAAAACAAAAACATACAAAGCCCTCAAGCTTCAACATCCATGCCCTACCCCTCCCCAGCAACCTACTCGGCATCTTTGGCTCCGTCGCCATCACTACATTCGGCACCAGCATCAGCTTCGGCAAACAGCGGCATCGGCAGACGATGGGGAAGCAAATATCCATTCCTTGCAAGAGGAATGGCAAGAGGAACACTGCTGGTGTCAAAGTTTATCCCCAATGTATGGTTGAACATCGTTATGAGCTTCTCCCAGCCCAACTACTCCTCCACAATCTTATTTAGTACAAGGTCCCAGAACTCATTTGACGCCTTGTACTCCTTTACCGCCTTGGTACGGGCTGCAACAATCTCCTCCACCTTCGTCTGCTTGGCATTGGCTAGGGCCTCTTCTGCTATCCCCAGGTTTCTTTTTGTCTCTTTTAGCTCTTTTTCCAACTTAGTCGTCATCAGCTACAGGGTGTTCTTTTTCTAGATCGCAATTTAGGCTTCAGTTTTGGCAGCCTTCGCCGTATCCATCTGACGCCTCGCTAGAGCAACCTCCTTACCTGCCTTAGCTAGGGTAAGATACATCTCCCCAAAAGCCTACAGATGATCACACAGGTATCATAAAGCAGTCATTGTCAACAAACCGTAACTAATAGTTTCGACATTTACATTGGCCGAACACGATCTGAGAAGTCGGTGGCTTTGGTATGAGCCAACTCCCTAACATCTATCTTCACCCCGGTGAGGAAGGCATTCACCAGGGGCACCTCGTGACGATGCATTGCCAAAGTCACCTTCTTTTTTTGCCGCCAAACCTCGACAAAGTCAATATCCTCAGCATTTGCAGAGAACAACTCCTCTATGTATAATGAAAGCTTCGGAGGGGGCTCCAAGTCGAACGGGGGCAGCCCCAGCTCGTCGCCCATGACATGCTGAATGGTTGCCTCAAATCCCTTCATTCTCTTGTCCAAGGCTGCCATAACTATCCCATCATCATCATCCCGCACGATCCTCAGCCCTTTCGGCCACACTCTCCACGCCCTTGGCCTGCCTCTCTTCGACCTTTCTGACCTTGGCAACCTTATCCTTCTCTTGCCTCACCCCAAGGCACTGTTGCTTCTTCTCCTCGCTTATCCCAGCCACTGCCATTAACAAAAACAAGGAGTTAGTCAAACAAAATATATATACAAAAAATAGACGCCGAAGAAACACAACTTACTTTCTTGTAGCAACCCTGATTCAAGTAAGTGCTCCGGCGTCACCAAATTCTTGTACTCTTGCCTCTTTGCCGAAAGCAACGACCTCACCAACTCTACCTCATCCTCCTTCTCATTCGACAAAGAATTGCAATTCACCGAACCTACACAAACAAGAACACAACTAGTTCATTTATACTGCTTCGGCAACATGGCAATTCATACAAGCACATGCAAGTTGACAAGACCCGACCCAAATTCCACTTTGGAATCTGCGTTGAGCACTGTGCGTATCCGACACCTGTGAAGTGTCGGGTACACTTGACCAAATTGCCCTATAAACTAAAACTCACAAATTATCTTAAGGTTTGACTTCTATCGAAAATTCGGCAGCCTCCCCTATAAATTGCTCGTTTCCCAAAATTTGCACCTATACAGAATGCAATTCATATATCCACAAGCGTTTAGCATGCACAATGTTAGAACACACACAATTAGGCTTGGCAATGAGTCGTGTCGGGATAATAAACGTGTCAAGAATGCTCAACCCGAACCCAACCCATTTAATAAACGTGTCTTGTCGGGTTCGGGTCGTCTTTTATTGTGCGGGTTTCGAGTCGTATAAATTTAAATTAAAAAACAGAGAGAGTAGAGAAAATATAAGGAAAAGAAAGAAAAAAAAAGATAGAGAGAGGAGAGAAGAGAGAAGGAAAAGAAAGAAAAAAAAATAGAGAGAGAGAGGAGAGAGGATTGAAGGAAAGAAAGAAAGAAAAAAGAGAGATGAGAGAAAACTAAAGAGAAGGAAAAGAAAGAAAAAAAAAAGGAGAGAAGAGGAAAGGAAAAGAGAGAAGAAAAAAAGAAGAGATGAGAAAGAAGAAAGAAAAAAAGAGAGGAGAAGAGAGATAGAAAAGAAAAGAAAACACAAAAGAAAAAGAAACATTATAAATATCAAAAGGCATACCATAAAATTACAAAGTTGTTTGTAGCATGGTGGATAAGATGTTTGAGAGAAATGAGGGTGGTAGGGGTTCAAAACCCCCTGTGTGTGTGCTGAAGTCTCCATTTCTTTTCATTTTTTAGCAGGTTAGCGTGTATTACACGGGTCGACACGACTTGTGACACGACCCATTTAATAAACGGGTTAGACATATATTATAGCGGGTTAGCGGGTTGACCTGAAACCCACTCGTTTATTAAACGGGGTCAGAACGGGTTAACCCGAAATTGACCTGTTTTTTATCCTGCGGGTTGAACCCACTAATTTCTAGTCGTGTATTGGGTTGTGTCCGAAATTGCCACCCCTACACACAATCCAACAGTAAATCTGTGTCGCCTCAGGCCTTAAGAAATCCTAAGGCAATATCAGAGCATACTAATTAATTTAATTTACAAAAGTAGTACAGTTATAGGAGAATATCCTACATAAAGGAAGCGGATGAATGGTGGGTAAGGAATGCCTGGTGGTGGTGCTCTGGTACTCGATTACTGCCTGAGGATGCAAAACATTAAAAGTGTGAGTGGACAAAAGAAAGTTTTATAAAATAGAATATCAACATACTAATCCCACTGTTAAAACTATTTGAAAATCCATTTAATCCATGTTCTATATTCGTACAAAAATCAAGCATGCATATCTATATTCATATAACCGTTCATACATTCAATCCATTCATCAAAACCATTTCAAAGCAATGAAAAATAATAATTCCTTTCCACCTAGGTAGACACTTTATAAATCCGTCAATTCCATGGTTTTTCTATTTATTTCCCACATTTTACTGTGAATTCTAAGTGTCACATAGTCCTCATAGAACTCGAAAACACAAAATTAACCATAGCCGCATTCCTCGCAGAACTCATGAGACATTGGGTCAACCTGACTCGTGGGGCAACTGTCAAACGAGTGCTGACTCAATCGAAGGCAGCTAGGATGTCCGTGGACATCATTATATCTGAAGGCAACATTTTGGGTACCTATGGTGGTTTTAAAAAAAAAAACTTTCCTAGAAAATTATAATACTTTTTCTCATTCAATCCTTAAATTCTATTACCATTTCCTTTTCTACTTTCCAAGCCATTCACATTTAATCATAAACAACATTTTATAAAAGCATTTGAATTCAAATTGTATGCTTGGAAAGCAAAAACCATAAATAAATCGTTCATGATCAATTAATAAAACTTTTACTGCATAAACACGTCTTGCGAGTTTGGTCTAGATTGAGCGATCGGATCTCTCACGATCACACGATCGGACGGGCACCATTTTATATACTTTTTGAATAATTGACTCAGAGCATCCAAGGCTCTGATTCTCGATCTGTGAGTTCCTACATGATCTTAGAGGTTCCTAGATCAGCATATTTGAAAATGGAGTCGATCCAACTATTCGAACATATCGAACTTGGATATCGCCTAATATGTAAAAATCCATTCGATCGTCAAACGATAACCAAATTCGAATCCGAACATACCGTCTCGCTCGGGACAACATGAGGATCATTTTAGGACCAAATGGGTCACCTAAACTTGGCCCATGAGCCGGCAACGTGTGGGTGGCCTGAGAAAATTCCAACGACTTGAGAATTCTCAAAACACCCAACAATACCTATACCTATGTGATTAGGACAACTAGTGGAGCAACTTTTGTTCTTGGGCCACAACCAAAAAGTGGCTGGAACTTGCTAGAAATTCGAGCAAAAAATCGGTCAAAACTTTAAGTCGTAAATCGAACCTCAAGACTCCAAAATCAATCCTAACCAACCCAACCATCAATAAATCACGTTGAGATGATGAGAAAACATACATGGATCGACAAATTTGGTGGCCAAAATCGTCGAAAACGACGACAATTTTTTTAAAGAAATCCGGCGATTTTGAGCTATTTCATGCCACACAAGCGGCGGTTGCAGTGGAGAAGGGGTGGGAGGGGGGGTCGGAGAGAGGTGGTTGAGCCGTTTTTAACGCAAGTGGTCTGGTGGCCAACGGTGGCCGGATAAGGGAGTTGTCGCCGGCGAAGATCAAGTGGTTGTTTTGCTCGAGAGGGAGAGTGAGGTTGTGGGAGAGAGAGAGAGAGAGAGAGAGAGAGAGAAATCTGGGTTTAAAAAAAATCTGACTTCAAAATATTTACGGTTGTACTACTGCACTTCCGTTGATCGTAACTTCTTCGTTAAAACTCCGATTTGAGACCACTATGTGTCTACGAACTCTTATCGACGCACTCTACGCAACGATACTACTAAAATCCCCAAATTCTTTCTCGAACAAAAAGTCAACTTTAAACTTATTAAAATACTCTCGGGTTAAAGTTGTCTTTTACTTGAATAATTTAATAATTAAATATTAATTAAGGACCATGTTATCACACAACTAATAAAATCAACAAAAAGGTTATGACCAAAGACCTATGGATTAAAAATGGGTAGGCACAGCCTCACAGGTCTGTTGACGATCTTCCTCGACAAACACTCCCAGTCACCAAAGGCTAAGAACCACAAATTCATTCATGTCTTTTGCAACAATGGCATGTGCCTTAAGAAGTAACTATCTCCTTCACCTTTTGGCAGTTAGCCTGTACCTAGCCAAAATTGCCCTTTTGTCTGGAGACAGAGTATAAGTGCATGAATTGATCAAAGGTTGGCTCCCCCAGCTTTGCCAACCACCAAGTTGTATACACCTCATGTAGCACGATCCAGAAATTGGGGTTATATTGCCCTGGAACATACCCCCAACTTCGCCAGCATCATCTGCACCCATTGATGCAATTGCAGCCTCAGCCCATACTTGTACATGGAAGAAAATATCATCACACAACCCTTAGGAGGATACCTCACTACATCTGTTGAAGTTGGCAACCTTAGCCCCACTAAATCAGGAACCCTATACTCCATCTTGAGCTCTTCCAACTTATACAAGCTCATCCTGTTCCTCTTCGGTAGTGGAACCCCTACTGGAATTTTCACCCCTACCGAAGCAGAAGCTACCACCACAGTACCAGACCTAAATGGCCCTGTCTAGTTGCTTGACCCCATTTCACGTGTATGAGGCATATCAAAAACCCAATTGGCCACTGCCGCTAACATGACATAATTCTTTTGCATCTCCCTATAAACTTCACCCCAATAACTTACTGATTGTTCTTCTATCCCAACCCTACCTTTTTCTATAAACCCTTCCACGATACCTTCCGATTCAACACTCTCCTCATTGGCACCCTCAGAAACTCTAAGCACATCACTTTCAGTTTCTTCCCTACCGAAGGCAAGGGGATTGTGAATTTCTTTATCATAACTCTCAGACATCTACAAACACAACATAGAGAAAACTAATGCACATGCGAAGATCAAAATGGGGCACCTAAAAGATGGAATACCTAGGGTTTCTTACTCTATGGATGATCCTCAATGTTCATACATTTATTCAAGAGCTCATGCAAAAAACTCAAAGCAACCATGCATTTCAATCCAAAAGGAGGGCGACAAAATGAAAATACCTTACTATCGCCGCCGTAGAGACTCGCCGGAAATCGCCGCAACCGTTTAGACCACCACTAGAAATCGTTGCCACCTTCTGGACCACCGCTAGAAATCGCCTCCATCGTAAAACCTTTGATCAGAGATCACATATTTTTCTGCTTTCCGAATAACCTAAAAAAACTAAGTACTCTTTCTTCTTCCTTATTTCCTTATAGGTGCATACCGACGCCTTGACTTGCGAATTGTTGCCATTATTTCTAATCCAACCCCACTAAATACCTCGATTTCCACACCAACGAAACCTATTCAACTCCCACTCAATACCAACATGTGGTAGAATGCTTGTACATGACGTCAACCCTACCGATTGGCAGACTTCGTGCTGATCATGTAGGGGACTCACACACGACTCTTGCCTGATGTAACCCTTATCTATCAGCAGGCTATATGCCGATCGCGTAGGGGATTCACGCATCACTCGTGCATGACATCAACTATTCCGATTGGTAGGCTCGGTGCCGATCTCGTATAGGACTCGCGCACGACTCCTGCCTGACGTCACTTTTTTTTATTGGTAGGTTCCGTGCCGATTTCTTGCGTAGGGGACTCACGTGCCACTCGTGCATGACGTAAACCCTACCAATCGGTAGACTCTATGCCTATCACGTAAGGATACTCAAGCATGATTCATGCTTGACGTCACCCCTACCGATCAGCAAGCTCCTGCAGATCAAGTAAGGGGACTGATGCATGGCATCAACCTTACAGATTGGCAAGCTCCGTGCTGATCGTGTAAGGGGAATCACGCACAACTCGTGTATTACGTAAACCCTACTGATCAACATGCTATGTGTTAATCGCATATGGGACTCACGCACGACTCGTGCATGACATCAACCCTACCAATCGGCAGGCTCAGGCTCCGTGCCGATCACGTAGGGGACTCTCGCATGACTCGTGCCTGATGCAATCTATACCGATCGATAGGTTCTATGCTGATCGCATAAGGGGACTCATGCATTACTCACGCATGACTCGTGCATGACGTGAACCGTACTGATTGGCAGGCTCAGTGCCGATCGCATAAGGGACTCGCACACGACTCATGCTAGGATTATTTTCCCCCTTCTAATTGGTCTGACATGACCTCATCCTTCGGCAACCGACATACCGATCCGGTCACCATTTATCTCAAGACTGCTCTTCAACCATGACATGTTACCTCAACGCCGAAGCAACTTCTAGCTTCTAAACTTGGGGACTAGTGGACTACCTACGGCAGTTGCCATGCCGAACTACTCGGTTTGATTAGTTGGCAATTTACAAGTTCCCAACCCATAAGGCACTCATTGATCGGCAACTTGGGGGACTACTGTTTTTGCCATAATCAACCGAGCACATTTGACATTGAGGGATTGGTGCATAGACAAACACACTGGTTGCTGAAGAAAAAAAATACTTTCAGGGCAATCCCCAAAAACACTGATGATGTCATCATTATCTCAGTCTACCGAAGAGATACCTTCCTTCAATGCGGCAATTGCCTACCGAAGGCAGTTGCCGAAGCTCCCAACTACAGAACCTAAAGCCTTGGACATGTGTCATCATCATAGTGATTTGCACAAAGTCCAAATCGACACTTTGTGCGAACTCCCACTTTCATTTCTATATAAAGGAAGAATAGTTTCCAAGTAAAAAGGTAACTACTTTTTACCTTTATTGTTACTCTGTCAAAATTACTAGGTACTCCACACTTGCTGACTTAAGCATCGGAGAGCCTTCAACAGGTACCACATCGATACCTGAAGCTTGATGATTTCTTCTTTCGTCTTTCTTCTGTATGATCGATTTGTGGCCAAAGGCCCACAACCCCTAGTCATGTTGACGACTCCACACTTTTTCTAAGTTGAATCCAATTTTGGACATCAACATTGGGGAGTATTCAATTTTGACATTTGGGGTTTGGTATGCGATTTGGGCATTTGGAGTGTTTCAAACTAGAAGCGGAAAAAATGGGTTAATAAAATATGAAGACGCCGTAGAACAAGAGAGTGAAAGTACATGAACATTTACCATCCAATCCAAACGAAGCTAAAATTGCTCACATGACCATAGTTTTTGGTACAGGAGGTACAGGGTAATGCCAGTAATATACTGGCCATTCCTGTTATGCTTTAGCTTATATGATTTTGCCTAATACTTATCAGATACAAGTATAGTATACAAATTTTATATATACATTATAATTCTAACTCCTACTAAGCAGCTTGCATGTGGATGACTGATTCTGAATTCGAATGTACAGACTCAACAACTTCTTCTTCGATGGGTAGATCATCTGACTGCAGTGCCGGTTGATTGAGGGTCCAAACGAACTTCGAAAATAAAGGAAAATGTTCTGGTGAGAAGAAATCAGCTCCCATTCTCTGATAAGTGAACAGGTCCATTACATTCTCTCCCATCAAATTCTTCTTTATCTGTTGAAAGCCCCCATGACCTCCTGAAACGGATGAGTTTTGCCCAGCAATCTCAACCCCATGCTTTCTGCAAGCTGTTGTAATTTGTGATAGTAATAACTCAGGACTTGAAAGGGAGTCCTGTGGCTGATGTTCGTCTGATAGGTCCATTCCAGGCAATATAATTTTGCACGAATTCCTTGCGAACATCTGGGCAACTGCTTCATAACCATCTCTAGAGGATGTATTGTAGAAGCCAGATGTTAGCTCAGAAGCGTGGGACCTTGTTTTGTACCAAGAGTGAATTAGTGGGACTTTGCCATAAATTGTCACTTCAGCGTCTGTGAAAGTTGAAGAGGCAAGGGACAGGAGACGATCTCCATGAGATATGAGCTGGTTTGAGTACCAGGAAAGGAAAAAGTCACCATAAGGAGACTCCCATGATCCCCCATGGTCCTTGAAGAAGTTGCTAGAGTTCGGTGACTGGTCATAGTTTGGAACATCATGAGGACCGCCAAGACCCCACAAGGGATTTCCGGTGGCTTCAGCATGTTGTTTAAGATTGCTAAGCATGCTTTCATCATAACATTGGAACTCTCCAACTCCAGGAATTTTATTTTTGACTAGTCGGCGATGAGAAGGATATTGAAGCTCACCATCGGGTCCTAGGCTCATTGAGATGCCCTGAAATTTAACAATACAGCAATACAGGAGAGATTGACAGTTCAGAACCAGTGTGAAACCAAAGAGAGTAAGATGATTAATCTTTCAATATAGAGTTTGAGGGTTCAGGATTTCTTACCGTTATTGTGGAACCCAGGAAAGGCGCGAATGAAGATTTAAAGCTTTCACAGAAGTCATGGTAAACTTGGATTGGAGTCTTTCCATTGAGAACAGGAAGTTCATCGACAGCCAATGATAAGCACTCTTTGTATTGCTGCCCTGACCGATCTTTAAAGAATATACTAGGTTGGGACTCACCAAGGCGAGATACCCACTCAGGGAGTGAGATCTTTGGTTGTTTAGATGCATGGAAGCAGAGTGACACATGAAGCTCGAGACCGGCTTTCTGAACCATCTCTGCAACAGCAAGGTAGCCCGACCATTCATATTTCCCCATGGCTTCTTTCTCAACCATTCCCCACCAGATTGGGAGCTCTACTCCTTCCACCCCCAATAGCTTCAGAGCCTTCAACCCAGCTGCAATTGCTCTAGCATGGTTCACCGTATTGCAGTCTGAAACTGTATCTAGGGGTAGCCCAACAAATAATCTTACTCCATCATTCTGCAAAAGTAAAATAGCAAGAAAAATACGTCAACTAAGTGGAACTAATCAATCATGACAAGAAAAAACTCAATGCATAACATAAAGATCAAGCTTTACACAACTAAATACTAAAATTTTCCTTGAGTGATTCAAGCACTTCAGCAGTACATCTTTTGCAAAACATGCAACAGAGGATTGGTTTTATATTGATTAGGTGTTTGAAGGCATACCCAATCGGTATTGGCCCTTTTAAAACAGGTTCTAAGTTCTAACAGTAACTCTGGCCTTTCAAACCAAGAACTACGAAACATCAAAATTATCATGTTTACTGAAAACCCTTTAAAAATTTCATGAATTTATGGTCACCTGTATCATAAAATTTCGAACAGTCCTAATACTACCTACAACTATTTTTTCGTTTCCTCTAAATTCTGAGAAAACAAACTTAAAATTAACACCAAAAACAGAGAAGAAACCTCTTACCTGTTTGCATGTTCTGGCAGGACCCGAAACTTTATCAGACCGAACCGCTTCAGATTGTACGGCCCTCACAGTAAGCTGAAGCCGGGCGTTTTTCCAGGTCATGCTTTGACCAAAACAGATGTTGGTCTTCAAATTACCATTCAATTTACAGAACCCGAGCTCCGTTCGCGCCAACTCGGCCTTCCCGACGGTCGCCTGAGAGCTGCGAAACACCGAAACCTCCATTTTCCAATACGGTAAATACCCAATTACTCGAAAAACACAAACTTTTCACAACCCGAAAGCAATAGACTAAGAAAATCAACAACCCACAAATGAAAAAACTGGAAATTGGCTTGTTTCGCCTTTAATTTATGGAAAATCTACAAAAGTTTGACAGCTTCAGAATGCAGAGGAAGAGTTTTGAGAAGTTAAGGTAACGGCAACCTCGAAGCGAAGCTTTGTTATATACACGCAAAATACGACCTCAGACGCGTTTTTCCTAAGAAAAAAAAATAATAAAAAGACAAAAATAATCTACCACTTGTCGATGGCAGAGGGGGCCAAAGTAGTGCGCTGCTAAATAATTATATATTTTATTTCAGAAGAAAAAAGGGGGCAAATAGGCAAATATAGAGTGTTTTGTGATTATAAATAAATTCCTTATCCAAATGCTATTTAGATTTAGGCATCTTTCTTCTATTTAGGTATCTTTATCCTTGGAACCTGTAGTTCAAGAGATCAGAATTAATACGTATATATAATATCTTTCCTAAATAAAAAAATATCCTTTGCAATCACTCAAACTAAAAACAAATATCCTTTGCAATCACTCAAACTAAAAACAAAGGGCACATGAGATGTATATATCTAAGTAATTACTAGTGTAATTCTTCTTATTAGATAAATATAACGGAGAATATACATTGAATTAGTTCACAACATTTGACTAAGAATTCTAGTACTCATCATGTTGTTTATGATAATTAATCCGCTGTTTAAGACTTTCGTGAGTTCAATAAATGTGTGCGTGGCGTGGACAACACACAGATTTTTGACAGATTACTATTTGTGGATATGGAGATTGGGGTGAGTCATAGGGAGAGTTGGGTGGTAGCTTACATTACAGTTTACATGGAATTTGAGGAAGCCACGTCATGCCAACTTCCACCAACCACAAAACCCGTTTCTCTGTCTCCCTCCCTCCCTCTCTCTCTCTCTCTCTCTCTCTCTCTCTCTCTCTCACCTTTTTTTTTATTTCTATTCAAACATTCAATGATTGGACATTGGGAGGGGCGGTTTGGATTGGAGTGGCATGTGGTAAATAATTCAGAAGCAGGTGCTTGTGTTGTGGTGCTGACTCATGTCCAGGGCAGCAGACTGCTTCCTATTTGCATGCCTCAGCTTTTGTTTTTTCTTCAATTTTTCTCAGTTTGATTGCCAACCACACAGGTCCACATGACCCACACCACATCAGAGAGAGAGAGAGAGAGAGAGAGAGAGAGAGAGAGAGAGAGAGCTTGCGGTTGCGGATAAGAACATTTCCTATGTTAATAATTAAGAAGCAGCATCATGATTTTGTTTGCTCACACAAATCTCTTCACGAAAAATCAATCAATCAATTGCGTCATGTCTCGCAAAATAATTTGTAAATCTATATCTATCTAGGGTTTCCCCATGAGATCCTCCTAAGTTCCTAGTCACATTTTTGTTCTGTTTTAAAAATTTTCTGTGTTCTGGTTTTTGGGATAACCAACCAGAAAACTGTTTTATTGCATCTCTTGCTAAACAAACATCACATGCAAGACTGACTATTTCCATGTCGATTCCAAACCATGTATCTCTGTGTTTTAAGGTTATACAATAGTTTTTGAGTTCTAACAATTTGGCTGAAAGAAGAAAAGCAAAAGAAGATTAGAGGCAGTTTAGTTTTGCTGGAAAACGTGAATATTATTGCTCTAATAAGTCTATCAAGAATAGTACTAAACTGGAGCCGACCATGAAGAAGGGTAAGTTTGACACGATTTTTACGTTGGACAAGTCATTGGCTACATGGATGGATTAAATTAAGTCAAGTTGCAGATTGAAACGTCATCCATCCAATACGATTGTCGATTTAATGCTTCTGGATGATAATGACATGTTATGCTTTTATGGGCTGATCCCAAACAATACCATATGATATGTGTGTATTTAAATGATTATCAACTGTTTATTAGTTACTGTATATGAATCTTATGTTGGTAAAAAATAAAGATAATTGCTATATTTATAGAATTTCGAAAATAAAAATTCACTATATAATTGGAAATAAATTAAAGAAAAATTAAGAATACTTTACAGATGATCGAGTCTAGAATTTGGTTCTATCTCGTTAAAACGAAATTGTCTCCTCACAGGTGCTTTTAAGACTTGTTTGGCAAACGTCTCCCAGGATACAATGATCGACTTTTTGTTGAAAAAGCACTACAATCCCCCAAGAAAAGCAAACATAAACTTGTGTATGAACTCTCTCTTACTAACTCACTATATATCTGAAAATACAATGCTATGAATGCTCTAAAAACTACCATTGTCTGATGTGATGACAATTGGATGAATGAAATGTTGTAGGACATTCTTTATTTATAGGCAATAAGGCCTCTGTTCAGAAAAGATGTGACTGAAAAATATCAACAAATGTGTCTTTTCCTGTTACAATCATAAGCCAAGAAGTGCAATATTTCAATTACTATGAAATAATGTAACTTTTCATATAAAGTATTATTATTTTATTCACAAATAAAATAAATAATATTTTATTTTTCCTCTGTTAAGAACATGACTATTCCCAATTGATACATACCAATTCATAAAAGTCATGTACTTAAAGTCACGGGTCCCACAATTTAATTTCCATTCAATTATTAAAAAATTAAATATAAATATTATAATTTTCTAACAATTCCCCACATGAATGCAAATTAGTTAATACAAATGTACAACGCAGACACTTCAAAGAATTCGGTTGAAAAGGCACCACATCAAGATAGGTAGCTTTTGGCCTTGAACCTTCCATAGTGAAGTAAAATCGGATTTACTAGCTAATTAGTGAACATGATGTCTTGAATTATTCAACCGTCGTGTAAACCGAAACAATATTACTCACATAATACATTTTCATACACATTTGGTTCTAGGTTGTGTCCTTTCGGCCATGGACCACTCCAGGTGTTTGTCAATACTTTAGAGAATTGAGCCTTGCAATTCTCATAGAAACGACCTCATTTCGTACTGATATAGATCTAGATGACTTCCTATAAAGAGTATCCTGCTATACTCCACTTAGTTTTCCAAGTCACATGAATCATTAAAAGCTTAACTTAACCATACACGATGCAGGGAGCATTGCATCATCATAGGAATGGGCAAGGGATGGAATCCCCACAATGCTTGCACTTCAGTCACACATAACTTAGATGCCCCTTTGAACCTAGGTCTGGGATCTCCAGTTAGCTAGGTTGGGTGTCCATAATGGGAACTATTGAGATATAGGCTTTAGCCCCATTCCCCTTCGATGATTTGTTAACTAGCTCTCTTGTCAAACCTTTCGTAAACGAATCTACTAAATTATCTTTTGACCTTATATAGTCAATAGTAATTATACCACTTGAGAGCAGTTGTCTTACGGTATTATGTCTTCGACGTATGTGGCGAGACTTACCATTATACATATTATTTTGTGCCCTTCCAATCGTCGCTTGACTATCACAATGTATACATATTGCAGGCACAGGCTTTGGCCAATTTGGAATATCTTCTAAGAAATTACGAAGCCACTCAGCTGACTTTTGCATATGTCATAATCAATTAAGAGTTGTCATAACCTGTGTATATATTTGTGGCAGTTCCATGCGTTGGAACAAAATCTTGTATGTAACTTTTTAAACGAAAAGCTGGTATGATATTCATCATGACGAATTGCAGACCAAACTAAGCGGTTAAGAGTTCCACTGTCATTATGCAGATTTGGATGCCTTCAAGGCACTGTTAAGAAACCATTTGATGATTTGATGTTTTCTATCATAAAAGGGTCTTAAAGCTATGAAGATGTCCATCGGTTACAAAAAAACCAGATTTTGGATTGAGTCGATGTTTGTTAGAAAATTTGATACTTAGATATAAAGTTTTCTAAATTAATGGGAAGTGTACATCAAAATCTGGAAGTTTTGCTATCCATTTTATGTCAAAACATATATTCTATGATTTTGTATAGAATATTAGGTTCATGCAATGTGCTGGGGCTGTTGGAGATATATAGACCAATTTGGTTGGATTCTTTTAAGTTAGAAGGTGTGATTGTAGCATTTTCAAACCAACATCTTCCAGGAGGCATTTCCATGCTGCAGTCCAATAGAATTGATATGCGGGAAAGTGTACAGACCCATACATATACTCTCTATTACGAGACATATATCAATTGGTTTACAATTGAGAAAATTGCAAAAATTTTGTTTTTTAAATTGTGTGGGACTTGTGAGAAAGTATGTAGGACTATGTTAACAATCATAGTGTCATGCCAGCAACCATGTTGGTCATGGTTAGAAACTAGTCAAACTATTTCGAGTAAGGCACTTGGTATAAAAAATTTAAGGCTTCAAAGGGGGAAAGCTAATTACAAAGAGCCTAAGAAGTGAATATATTTTAAGAATAAATATCTCCATTGTACTTCCTATAGAATGAGATGGATATGAACAAAGGATACCAAAGCCTTACCGGTACCCTACATATAAAGTGACGTGCATTTTATAAAGAAAAATTAGTTTTATAATGATTTGCTTTAATCAATTAATGAAACATGTTAATTATCTTATAAACGTGGTTCTATTACTAATGCAACATTAAATTGATTTAAAGGAAATTATAAACTAATACTATAGAACTATTATCTCATTCTTTAAGGAAAAAGTAAAAGTTTTCTACTTCTTAGGCATATGAAAAATGATTAATAGATTTCTTAATACTTTCCACAATTATGTGACAATTGTGTCGGCGACCGACATGAAGGAAAATTTGGAATTCTATTTCCTGGCAGAGAAAATGAAAGTTTTCTAAATTGGTTAATAAGCACCCCACGTTTTTGTGGAGAGAGGCTTTGATGTTCACAGGTTAAATTTATCTTATACAAGGTATTGAGAGGTTAGAGACCTTAATAAGTACCTCAAATGTGGGGTTTTTCTAATTGAGTATTAGAAGGTTACTCAGTTGGCACAATTAATAAGTCTTAACAAAATAAGTTAAACACTCAACGTAGTATAACTGCTCTTGAATGGAATTTATTTACATATATGAAATTATGATGTCAAATGGATTCAAAATTAATAAGTGTGGTAAATGTGTTTACACAAAAATCACTCAAAATGGTTATGTCATTGTATGTCTTTACGTAGATGACATGCTTATCATTGGAAGAGATAATGATATGATTAAATCTACTAAAAGAATTTTGTCCAATAAATTTGATATGAAAGATATGGGAATTGCAGATGTTATCCTAGGAATTAAAATCTCTAGAACATCGGATGGAATAGTCTTATCTCAATCACATTGTATTGAGAAAATACTTGCCAAATTTTGGTAAGTATGAAGATAATCCTACAAAGACTCCATATGATGTGAATCTTCATTTTGACGAAGAACATTGGTCAAGGTATATCACAAGTTGATTATGCACGAATAATCGGCAATTTGATGTATGTCACAAACTGTACTCACCCTGACCTAGTGTACTCAGTTAATAAATTGAGTAGATATACAAGCAATCCTGGAAGAGATCATTGGAAAGCGATTATTAGGGTTCTTAGGTATTTGAGCTATACTAAGAGCTATGGATTGCATTACACCAGATATCCATATGTACTAGAAGGTTACAGTGATGCAAATTGGATATCAGATACAAAGACTCAAACTCCACAAGTGGATATGTCTTTATGTTAGGAGATGCAACTGTATCTTGGAAATCTACAAAACAAACGTGTATCGCTAGTATTCCACTATGGAAGGTTCAAGGCCAAAAGCTACCTATCCAGATGCAGTATGGACTCTTTACAGTGTCTTCATTTTTTGTTTGCATGTTGTTAAGCCAATTTCCATTCATGTGGGGATTGTTGGAAATTTAATATTAACTAATATTAATTTTCCTATTTAAATGAAAATTAATAGAGTTCATTGGACCATGATGTCCTTTTGTCAATTTTTAGGAAAAGGTATCAAAGCCCTTGTTTATTCAATGGATGCATTAGTTGGTTTTTTATATTGGGACATACCCTTTTGGAAATGGTTCTTTAGTATCTATAAATAGAGTAGTCTTCCTGCAATTAAAAAATTGAATTGATTCAGTCAATATTTATCCATTTGAATACAGAGAGTCTTAGTATGGTCAATGATTATGGTTTGTGAGAGAGTTTCCCACATAATCTGGTTCAAAGAGTCCTTGTGAATTGTAGTACTTCTTTCACAAGGACATGAGTCGTTGTATCCTAGGAGGCGAGCGCTAGCAACCATAAGCACCTGTGTGGGGCGTAATTTGTCTTAAGGTCGGAGTGTCCAACACTTGCCTCAACTCAATTATTCTGGTTCTTCTAATCCATATTATGTGGTTTTTTCTTTGTGTATGTTTATAAGCATGTGTTAATTTTTAAGCTTTAATTAAATGATTATTTATGAATTTCTGTGTGATTAAAATATAGCAATATTAGATCCAGTTTTTCCAACATCTTACATACATCATGATCCTGAGTGTGAAATGTTTTTTATTTATTAAAAAAATCTAAGTTTAATGTTTGTAAATTTCAAGTACTTGGCCGAGAATCATTCACCATACAAACCGCTGGACAATAAGCAATGTCACTATCTGAATATTTTAGAAAAGAAAAGAAAAAAGAAAAAGAATGAGTGAATGAGATTAATCACTCCTTCCCCTCCTCTCCCCTCCATGGGAGTTTCATTTTTCTTGCAATTAAGGCAGTGGAAGTTGGTTAAAGTCTGGACCACCTGGATCCAGGCTTTGCTTGAGGAAACAGTAAAGCAAAAAGTGTGGAAGGTTGGGGCCAGCCAGCCAGCCAGATGAAGATGATCGGCTAAACTGGATGAGGCGGCGATTGGCAAAATTCTGCTGCAATTGAACAAAACCATTTCCCCACCCCACCAAGTTTTTAAGAAATAAATCGAAATAACCTTTTTTTTCACACAATTATTTTGCTTCTATATAATTTTTTGAGATTTTAACAAACCAAAAAATAAATAGAATTCATTTTTCCCAATATGTCATTTTAAAAATCGTAACATGAGGTGGAGTTTCAAGGGAGCATGTGTCACACTTAGCTTGGCTTAAATCTTGCTAAGTTGGAGTTTGATTTGGTTGAGATGCGGCAGATTCAAAGTGAAGCAGACCCATAAATTAAAAAAAAAAAAAAAAAAAGACTAAGGTGCAATTTCTGGCATGCTTACAAGTAGGTGGTTCAGTACTAGTAGCTCCAAGGGCTTTGAGATGAAACTCAACTTTGGATGGATGCATGGGCTTGACCCAACTGTATATTTGACCTAGGTGGTTACGTTTGGTTTGGACAACATTGCTGCTAGTTGTTTTCGGATTTTACTTTGTAACCATCCCATTTTACGAATAAACTGAGTTACCTACTCCCCATACATGTGGATGGCTTTTTTTGTCCTAGCCGTTTTGTGCTAGGCTTTTGTCTCCCTTGTATGTTGCAAGGTTTGTCTCACCGTAGTTATTCTAGAGTTTTCTTACCAACTTTTTTAGTTGGATATTTGTAGATTTGTGTAGATCTATTGTTAATGAAATACATATATAATGAATCGTACCACTCTTAATAACACCGAGACCTTTTGTGATAAAACCCCACACCTATTGGGCTTTGTAGGTGGTTAAGTTGAGGACAATATGTTGCTAGTAGTGGACTGCTAGCCCATCTCTCTGAAACTTAACATGGTATCAGAGTCATGTTGATTTATTGGGCCTTTTGTGATAAAATTAAGTTGGGAACAATATTGGTGTTGCTAGTAGTGGGCCATTGACCTGTCTCTCTAAATTTTAATACTATCTTTATTTGGCCTCTACTGTGTTCTCCTTGCAGTTTTGGGGTTGATGAGGTGGATCTCCATTAGATATCTATGGTGAGGGGTGGAGCTGTTTGATTTTGTGGATCTATTATAAATTGGTGCTTTGAGTTTAGGGGTGTTTATGAGTGTTGTGAATATGTGTCTTGGTGGAAATTGAGCAAGATTTGCTTTTCTACTTGTAGGTGTTTCTTATCCCCGAATCCCAAACTGGTAGAGAGATAAATTCTCATATGATTTTCATACAACATTGAATGTAGTGGTTTTATGGAACCTCTTATCTCTTTAGTTCCTTACGAATTGGTTTTCAATATGTGAAATTGATTTTGCTAATTGCGTTGCAATAGTTTATTTATTTACTTATTTTGTTTGTATCTTTATATTGTTTGCAAAAACCCTCTATGGGGCTATGCATCTTGTATTGCCCTTACATTAATGAAATTGTTGTGGCTATATTTAAAGAAAAGAAAAAAAAGCGTTGCTTCGTTATTCCTAGATTTCAAGATCATGGTCGACTTATATCCTACGGGTTAAGTGGTTAGGTGGTCTAAGGGGTTAGGTGGTGGTGGGCGCAGGAAGAAGGGATGGTTGGACTGGGTACTGCTGGGGTAGGTGGGGAAAGGGGTTGACGGCAGAACATGGGGAAAATGGGGAACATTTCAGTTTAAATTCTCGTCCTTGTATTTCAATTACAGTCTTAGTTTAATCTTTATAGTTCTTATTGGTTTACTTTCTGCATTTTAATTTATGCACCCGCATTTTAATTATTTAATTTTTGCAATTTATATCACATCTTTAATAGCTTTACTTTGCGCATTATAATTTCTAGCATTTACTTTACACACTTTAATTTATGTCATTGTCTTTTCAATTCAATTTACTTTACGCACTTTCTATTCAGTTCAATTGTATTTACTTTTAATTCCATTTACTTTCTCGTTCAATCTTCATCTCCACACACTCTACATCACTTGGTTTCTCACATAAAGCCTTGACCCCTAGGTAGTGAAAGAACTTAGATCGTGAGGAGGTTCTTTGTTCTGCCGAACAATTGTTTGATTAATTAAAGTCAGATCTTGGACGCATCATCTACTCTTATTCCATTCAAGCCAAATTTGTGGCTTGGTGGGAGCACGCTCGTGCATTCAATTAAAGGGGGCAAAAAAACTTCTTCAATTGGCCCACCCGGTCGAAAAAAAGGAATCATAAATAAAGGTTAAAAATTTAGGAATTTTTGGTGCAAATATCATAAACTAACCTAAAATATTTAAGAAATATAAGTAGAGGAGAGATCAATAATTTTTCAGGTTAATTTCTAGACAAAAAGAATTTAATATATATGATTCATTTTAGGGTAAATATGCTGAAACTAATCTAATATATTATGACATTTACTCGATATTGTTGTTTATTTATTACGTAATTTTATAAATATTATGACATTTACTAAATATTATAATATTAGGTAAATATTGTTGCTTGTCTTTTATTGCGTAACTTCCTCTCTCTGACATTTACTTTTTCCTTCGACTTTAAGTACAAAAATAAGGCAGGCATGGGCTAGCCAAGTTGGTTAAAGCGAATGTGTTCCTCACTCTTCATCCGAGTTTGAATCCTCATCTCCGTAGTTTTTTTTTGTTGAGAAATTCTAGGATTACATTCATAATTCAGCCAAAAGCCATTAGCCACAAGGGGCCAAAACAAACTAGCCACAAAGGGCGATTACAATAACGGAGCGGTCGAACAAAAAAATTAAGACAATCTGGTGCGCCTCCACTAACGATCACGCATGATCGAATAAACTCTGGCATAGGCATCCCAACTAAGATTGCAAACTCAGAATAATAAAAAATAGACAAAGATTGAAAAAACCAAGCCATAACAATACAAATAAAACTCTCACAAAGGAGAGATAAAAAGCTCTCACAAAGGAGAGGTGAAAAGCTCTCACAAAAGGAGAGGTGAAAACTCACAGGGAACCTACAGAGTCTCTGTGACTTATTCCGAATATAAAGAAACCGCAAAAAAGATGGTGGCAGAGATCCGACGTCAAAACGCAGGTAGAGATCCAACGCTCATCTCTGTAGTTTAGATTAGATTAAAATAGAATCTCATTTGTATAAATAAAAAATTACAAAAATAAGAATTAAATGGTTAATTGGGGTCTAGCGCAGTGGAAAATGGCCTTAACCTTGCAGATTAATAGTATCAAGTTCGAAACTCTATAACACTTTGGTAGCGTGTGTGTGTGTGAAAGAGAAAGAGAAACCCCCTTTCTTTTAAACAATATTTTGAATTTCATAGAAACATAAATCACACGTTGGATTTTAGTTTTGGTATATGGTTTTTTAGGTTTATATAATTTGAAGTCACTACTTTTTGAGTTTTCCTCAATGATCATTTTATCTTTCCTTTTTAATAAGAGTGAACACCCTACTTGTGTGTCATCCTAAGCAACATCATCATACTTTTTGTTGAAACCAAATTTCACAAGCCTAGGGAAATCCCTTGAAAGACCTGCAAATAAGAGAGAAAAAAGCCTTAAAGATGGGTAGGCTTTTCAAAGTTTTACACAATGTTTACGTTGGACGAGTGATTATAGAATACTATATTAGTACGGTCATGTGTTACATCTTATACACGTGTTATAATATAAGTGGATATTTATTGATAAACCATGTCGTCCATCCATATTATAACATGTAAATAAGATGTAGCATGTGGTCATACTACCGTAGTATTCTATAAATTCTCTTTGTGCAGACAGAATGTCAAAGAATCATCTCTATTATCTATTGGTTGCATAGATTATGCCGAATTGGCCAATTTTGCATTTCCCTACATCTCAGTTCAATTCTTTGTAATTTAGACAAAGCGAGAGCTAATGTGTGTGTGTCTGAATTATTTTTAATTGTTTACTGGTTACTACATATGAATCTCCCATGCATCGATGACCGGAATAACAATTGTTTAGATGGATGTGAAATTTTTATTTTATTTTAATCTAAGTTTAATGTTTGTGAATTACAAGTACATCAATGACTGAGAGTCGTGCAAACCTCTTTGGACAATAGAACCTGAATATTTAATAATATGAAGAAAAAAAAAATTAAAATGAAAAAGAATGAGTGAGTGAAATTAATCACTCCCCCTCCCCTCCATGGGAGTTTCATTTTGCTGATACCACTGGATATTCATGCAATTAAGGCAGTGATGGTTGGGGACAACCTGGATCGAGGCCCAATGGTTGAGGAAAGAATGAAGGAAAAACTGTGGAAGTTGGGGGAATGTGGCTCAAGGAGATAAAAAAGAGTACGAGGTTGGGGCCAGCCAGCCAGCTGTTGGCTAAACTGGATGAGGAGGTGGGTGGCTGGGCAAACTATTCACTGCTAGGTTGGGTGAGGATCTCTCTCCAAATTTTAGCTAAATTTTAATTAAAATAGCTAGAAAGCTATTATTTTATTATTTCTCTACTTTGACTAATCTTTAATATTTTATTATTTCTCCCATCCTCTCTAAATTAAAAGTTCATTAAAAAAAAATCAAAAAGTAAGAGGTGAGAGATGGTTGTGTCTCGGGAGAGAGAAGAGGAAGAAATGGAGAACCCTCAATTTCTCTCTCATCCTCTCCATATGTAGAGAGCCACTAGACTCAAATAAGGAGTTCTCCAAAATAGAGAGTCAGATAGCAAGTCTCCTGGAGCTGCATTTTGCCCTCATTCTAGCCAAAATGGCTAAGGATCAAAGTATAGCAACTATACTGGAGATGCTCTAAGAATCATTTGCTTGCTTTCTTTCATTTTCATGTGTATACGAGGAGTTGAGAAGCACTTTTGACAATATTTGACATGAAAACTTCAAAATACTTGTGGATTATAAAAGCACTTCAAATTGCTTTACCGAAAAGCACTTGGATTTTTAATAAAATTTTCGAGGTCCTAATAAAAGTGCTTAAGCAATTCCATTGCATAGTCACTTTCATTTTTTGTTTTTGAAAAGAACATAATCACTTTCATTCTTACAATCCTTTTGCTTTTTCTTCGGCAAATTCTTGACATCTTGTACTTGCTTTGTTGAGCATTGCCACTTAAAAGAAAATCAACATGTTCCACCTTTATATGAGCACTTGGTCCTCTCAACCTCATTCACTTTTAATGCCACAACTTTTACAAGAGATAAGAGCACCAACTGCAAAAAGATAATTTAAGCACTCTCCATTTGATCCACCTTCAGAATTACATCCAACCAAAACCAAGCCTCGCTCACAATAGAATTTACAAGTTCTTTACCAAGTTTGGAACACGTGGCGTAGAGCTTACAACATATAACAAAATTGGAGATGACAACTGAAACCAAGATTGGAGTTCCCAAAACAAATTTATTAGAATTACAACTAACCTAAATACATTGTTTAAAGGCAGAGGGAAAAATATGAAGAAATAAAATATACAATATAAATAAGCCTCTCATACAAAAATAATGGAAAATAAATGAGAAAACTGAATTACAAGATATATAATTATATATCACCTCTCAATTTGAATGGCTTTCCCGGCTCGGATGAATCAGCAGCATTTGCAGCCCTCATGAGCAGTCTCACAAAATGACAGAAAGTTGTTTCAAATGACATTTTTCTAACTGATCCGAGCTGACCCTCATCTTTTTGAGTCTTTTTTTGAGGACTTTGACTGTGAATGAATATGTCCTGATGTGTGTTTCTTCCTCCTTGGAGCCCCTACTGCACCAGGGTCCACCAATGGGCCAGACCAAGTTTGGATGGATTCTTTTGAATATGAGAAGTTTGTGGAGCTGAATGGAACATCAGGAGGATCAAAAACAGGATCGATGTGATTTGACGAACCCAAAGGATAGCCAAGTGTTCCATCTTGGTGTGGAGGAGGAAACTTCTCACTCTTACTCTTTGCATTTGCATGTGTTATTAGGCGTCGCCTCTGCAATAGGACAAAACATAAAGAAGGACAATTAACAAGTGCTCAAATTTAAGTACAGCCACCAGTTTAACTGCTCACGTAGTTAAGCTACACAGTCAAGGGGCACCATTAGAACAAATTCAATGCTAAAATACATTTCTGACTCAACCAACAATGCTCAATACTTCATATACATTAGTAAACCGTGTGTGCCATTCCCCCACTGGGATCAGAAGCCAAAGTGTAATTTTGGAATCCCAAACCATTGATAGCCATATGCATCAACTACAACAGATAGTTACCACCAAATATTCCAATGAACCCAGATGTTTTGCAATTAGGCCACCCCACTTGAAAGGTTGACGGAGGTTTAGTCACTTCATTTTATAGCATATAAGGTGGCAATGTGTTAATAAATCATTTCTTAAAATACTGACACAACATCGATAAGTTGTCAGCACCAACTTGCTTGTTCCCCATTTCGCTTGAGTTATGTACCATAGTAGTATTATATTAAAAATGATAAGCAGCACATACAATATGCATATCTCTAGCTAAACTGTGAGAGGGAGGCATACATAAGCTTATCTCCATATAAGGCACAGGGAAAAGTAAGATAGGTTAGGTAACCTATGTACAGAAAGTCCTGTGTATGCCATCCATGTGCTCTTCATTTTGAACTCATAATTCTACCTAAACAACAATGGTGGTGGCAACTGGCAAGGGAATTTTTTTTTTCCAGGTATTCTAAGACAACAATTTTTACTTCTTGATAGAACAGATAAGATACCATTGAAAACAGTTACTGTCACAAACTAAACTCAATTATAAGAATGGATGGGACTGCCTATGTTAATTCTTAAAACTTACTAAAGAAAATATTGTTGAATAAAGAAGCAGCTTATATGACATACATCAAGATTGGCTTGAAGCTCAGCGTTTGCTTCTGGAGCAGGAAGTCCCCTGCGATCACGTGGGCGAGATTTCCTCACACCATCTGCATTGGCTTTCCCAGCAGCTCTCAATCTACAATCATGAAACTCGTTTCAGGTTGCATATATCAAGCAATTTTTCATTTTTATAGAGGGAGGTGAATCAGAAGAAGAAAATGGAAATGACTGAGAGAATTTTAAACTGATAGAAGAACAATAACCTTACAAAGAAATGTGAAAATTAATGGAAAGTCAAGGGTCAAGGAATACATATGCTTCATCAAAATAATAGTGTCGATAATTCTCTACATATTAGATTTGTTGGTTTAAAACTTCAGGAGGGCGTCTAAATAACACTCTAAAGGTTCGTGTTCTTGTGAGCTGTTAATCTAACTACAGAAAATTTGGTCAGATAAACAGTAATAATTAAGACTTTAAGATTAATTCATTAATTGCAATCATCAACCTTCTAGCTTCTTCATCCCGTAGCTTAGCATCCATCTCTTTGCTGGGTGGATATTTTGGAAGGCTAGAAGGCTCACAAGCATAAGGTTTGGTAACGAAGAACTGCAAAAGATAGACAACCATCACATGACAATATTCAATAGATTATAAATCGTAAGAAGAAAACTTATTCCAGAGTGAGGATGATAAACTACATGAAGATAAAAATAAAATAAATATAAAAGAACCGGCATTCAACATCCCGTACAAGAGAATAAAGAAGAAAGGAAATTTGACAAGATCAATTTAATAGTGAAAAATGAAATCTCACTTCATTCCTCAATGCTGCAGTGGCAGTCTGACGTTCAGCTGGGTCAATTGCAAGGAGGGTCTCAATTAGTGGCAGCGATGACGGTGGAAAATCTTTAAATGTCTCTGCAATGCATCGTTTGTATGATTGTTGAGGCTTAAAAATGGTTGCATGAGGCAACTTTGACTTTTTCCAATATTCTTCAGAAGGGGAGCCACATAACTTAAATATCTTGTGTAGCTGTTCCACCTATTTAAAGTAAGAGCTTAATTAGGAGGACTGGAAACATGTTTTCTATACACAAACATACCCAGAATACCAACAATGTAACTAAATCCATGAATCTCAAAGCATCAAAGACAGCCCAACCACAGGATCCACCAGTGACAAACCAAACAAACTAAACACAGTGCAGCGAAGGAACTCAGTGAATAAATAGAAGCATTTAGAACTTACTTCTGTGCGACCTGGCATGATTGGTTTCCCAGCCAACAGCTCAGCTAAAATGCAGCCAGCACTCCAAAGGTCCACACCTACACCATAATCGGTGGCACCAAGAAGAAGCTCTGGGGGCCGATACCAAAGAGTGACCACCCTACTAGTCATTGGTTGCTTGTGATTAGGATCAAAGAAGGAAGCCAATCCAAAATCCGCAATCTTTAGGACTCCACCATTATCAATAAGAAGATTGGACCCTTTAATATCACGATGAAGCACATGGCGGTTGTGACAATGTTCAAGCCCTGATAATAGCTGGTGCATATAACATTTAACCTGCCATATTCACAAATAACAGATAAGAGAGAAGTGACCCATTATCCAAGAAAAAGGGGAATTTTTGTACACTTATATGTCAACTAAACAAAATAAAACTAAAGCAAGAGAATTGTGCAATACCTGAGGCTCTGTGAACTTGATTGCAGGGCTTGCAGCAAGTCCTGCCAAATCATGCTCCATATATTCAAATACAAGATACAAACTACACGACATCCTCGAAGTCACTAAGCCTTCTAACTTTACAACATTAGGATGATCCAAACGGCGCAGAATGAGAATCTCTCTAGCCATGAACTTTACACTCTCTGGCTCCAAATTATCAAACCGAACTTTCTTTAGCGCAACAATTTTCCCTGTCAAAGCATCCCTAGCTTTGTACACATTACTATACGTCCCTTGCCCAATCTGATCAAGACAACAAATGCACAAGCACAACTGACTAAGCCATTCATTCACCCAAAAGGTAAGAACTTCAGCAAGTAAACAGCTAAGTAATTAAATCAAAGTTTAATTAATCCATTCATTAATGAAGCTTACCAATTTGAGTTGATCGCTATTATTAGAAACCAAACATGATACAGAAAGATTCAACTTTTGTTTCCTACTCTTAACTTCACATTAATCCTTTTATGTTTCCTTACATTTTCTCAACAACCAAACATTAAAAAGACTCCAAAATCACCGAACACCAAACAAGCTCACATGTGATGCAAACAAACAAAGATCATCGGATGCAGAGGAAAAAAAACAACCAAGTGTCACACCTTATCAAGCTTCTCGAAGGTATCGGCACGGCGCGGCGTCCAGCCATTGATAGCCTCGCCGGCGACGGCGGAGAGCCAGGAAGGCCAACCGGCGGCGACCTGCTCGCCATGGAGGTTCTTGGGGGGATTGCTGAGCCTAGGATTGGGCCTGGACGATCGCCTCTTCTCGCCTTTGGGCCTCGAACTCCTCTCCTCCTCATTCTCCTTGCGACCATTGTTACTGTTATCGTTACTATTACTCACACCATTCCGAGCCTCAGTGACCTCGCCGCTGCTCGCCTCTGCTTTCTTAGAAACCCTAATTTCTCCACCCTCGTTCTTCCCTACTGGCTTCGCCGAAGCCTGCCTGCCGAAGACGCACCCCATCTCTTCTCAGTCATTGACTCATTTCTCTTCACAGTCCCTGCACATTTTGCTTATTCTGCTATGGAGACCACGCAGAGCAAAGCAAAAGCCCTAGTGATTTGGTAGAGGAAATGGGCTATGGAGGAAAAAAAGAAGGAAAGAAAGGGTTTTGATTAAAGAGAGTGGTAATTGAAGAGGAGGGCTTGGCTTTTTTGAGACAAAAGTGAAGAAGAGCAATGATTTGGAAGGAGGAGGAGGAAGCTGAGCTGCCCACAATTTGTGGGCACAGTCAAACAAAGTATGAGCTTTGCTCTACTAGTACAGCATACAAATTCACTAATAAAAAGGAAATTAAAGCAATTGCCCTTGTAAAGGTCTTGAATTCGAGTCGTAGCATCCATATAGTCCAACCATCATTTGGTACTTTTGCTTTGCTTTTCGGTTTTTGGGATTAAATTAAATGAAGTTTTTCTTTTTAATATTTTTTAAATTTTTAGTTGTAGTTGAAAGATTTAGTAAAAGAGAATGTTAGAAAAGAGAAAAGGATTCATGTGGATCTTCCCTTTCATTTTTGGCCTCTTTTCTCTTTCCTCTTTTTGTGTATTTTTGACTCTCTTTCTCTTTCTATCTCAGGTCTCCTTGAGTAACAGCAATTCAGGGACAGGCAGGTCAATTTCTCTCTCTTTTTTAAAAGAAAATTTAAAGGGAAATTAGCTATTCTCAATATATATTTATAATATCTTGTTATTATGTTTTAAATTGAAGATTGTCGTTTGGTGAGAAGGTATAATGGGTTCCACTCCACAAGAATTTTACCCTCTTATCGAATATTCCATTGAGGGGGTATTCAAATGCTCTTCATAGGAGTAGAGATAAAGTAATTACCCTTGGAGCTACAAATACTCAGACTTGTTGGAGTATTTGAGATTGATTAGGTAAAAGTGCATAATCATTTTACTTCTAAGTTTACTCAAATAAAATCCCTGTTGTTAATAAAGAAATGTATAAATTACAATAGTAAAACATAAAAATATATCGTGTTCTAGATTTGTTCAAATTAGACATAGAAGTGAACATGTAGATTCCGTGTGTTTTATATTATTGACAGCACGTTGACGGTTCATCAACAATGCTGAAAACACAAGTCCATATGCGAATAAGTATAATAGTAATAGGAAAAATACTTGCTTCCTTAACGGTTTCCCAATAATCCAAACCATCTATTTTTTAGGTCTTCATTCATAGATCATCCTTACAAAAAATTAGACAAATCGGAAACCGTTTCGACATCCAATTGTGTCTTACAAAATCAACGAACACGGTGCTTCAAGAAAGTACTAAAATTTCAATAACTCAATTGAGTGGTCAAATGATATCGGATTCAAGTGATTTTTTATACAGAAGATCTTTGAATGAGTATCTACGAAATAGACGGTTTGGATTAGTGAAAATAAGCTTATTTGAGGGATCCCTCAATGGAAGCTCTCTGTATATACACTCCGAATTGTATTTCACTAATCCAAACCGTCTATTTCGTAGATACTCATTCAAAGATCTTCTGTATAAAAAATCACTTGAATCCGATATCATTTGACCACTCAATTGAGTTATTGAAATTTTAGTACTTTCTTGAAGCACCGTGTTCGTTGATTTTGTAAGACACAATTGGATGTCGAAACGGTTTCCGATTTGTCTAATTTTTTGTAAGGATGATCTATGAATGAAGACCTAAAAAATAGATGGTTTGGATTATTGGAAAAAAAATTGTAGGGTACCCTAAAGGGCGTCCCTCAAATAAACCCTCAATAAAAGGGGACTATATATATATATATAAAGAATTATTTTTCCTTAAAAGATAAATTACAATTTAACACGGACGTATATATTTTTATTTTAGTATTTTTAACGAGTTACATGTGTAAAGTGAAATTGTTTGAGAAGGATATATCACCCTCCTCTCTTTCAATATAGGCCAAAAGAGTCAAGTTTTGTTGATCATAGAAGATCTTTTTAAGTTGTTCTCTACTCCTTAATATTGTGTAAAATTGTTTAAGTTGTCCTTTACGTTTGCGGTCATTGATTTTAGGACCCAGGTGGGATTGTTGGGTTCGCTACATTTTGATATTTGGACCACCTCTTTTTAATTTGATAGCTACTTGAAATCTGATGCCAATTTACAATATCTGTGACAATATATAAAAATAGGACGATTATTATTGTATATTTCTTAAATAAATATCTAACTCTTTTTTTTTTTTTTGGTAATTTATCTTACTTTTTTTTAAGTGACATGTATTAAAAGCTAAAGGAATTTGTTGTTGGAGATACACTTTTATACATTTATTAATCCACCATTTTAGATAGAAATAATATTTGATGCATGGTATTATGCTGTCCATCATTAATTATAATTAAGCAACAAGTATTTGCTACAAGGCAGTTTTATGTAAGTACTTTGCAATCAATTGTGTAATTAATTTTTTTATTTATTTATTACAAGCGATATTGGAGGAGAGGGGGTTTTTCTCACACGCACTATAAATGAGTCACCATAGGTGTTTGAACTTGAAACCACGTATCTACATATTAATGGTCTTTTTTTTATTGAGCTAGATCTTGTTAGCTTATGTAATTAACTTAATGACGAGGTTAATATGATTGAGATGACAATTGAATTGGATTTTCAAAGGAGGAGGAAAATATTAGACAATGACATGGAAACAATGTTTGTTAATGTACGTATTAAGTTAGCAAATCTTGACCATACGTAGCCATAACATTATCCCTTTCAATGATGTTAGAATATTGGAGCAGGTTAGACGCAAACAATGAGTAGGACAGTCACGAGATTAATTGTTGGAAAAGAAAGCTGCTAATTACGTTATTAACATCAAGGCCAAAACATCAGCTTGAGTAAATTATTCAACTATATAAAATAATGAGATTATGAAGAGTTTATTGTATTTATTTATTATTTTTTCCCTCAAAACAAGACTATAGGAAGATGCTAATCTTATCAATTGTGAATTGAGGATTACAAAAACAACCTTACAAAAAGCCATTACGCCAAAGACTCCCTCAAATTCACCTTTTGAAATTTTCACCACCAACTATATACATTCTTTTGTTTGAATTGGTGGGAATAAACAAAGATTCTTATTTGGAACATCATCTAACATTTGAAAAAAAAATACATGCACCATCTATAATATGTATAATATGCATAGAGGGTGAGAAATTCTTCTTTTGGGGAGCTACTTTCAACCTCTGGCCTTTTAGGCCCTCATTTGGTTCATAGAAAAAGAGGTTTGGAGATGGAAAATCAATTGTTTTTTCATATTTGGTAAGTTCAGGCATGAGAAATGGTTGCCTGACACATGAGAAAGTAGGGGGGAAAGTGAAGTCCTCATCTAAATTTGGGTTTTGTTTTCCCTCCTCATGGGAAAATTTGGGAAAATGAGCCAACATTAAATAAATATTTTTCATGACCATTTTGTCTTCATTAACAATTTAGAATTAAAATATATCATTAAATGCATTATTTTTTTTATTTGATTTAATATGGGTATAATTGGAAAATTATACAATCATTGTTTTCCATTCCTACACAAAACAAACATGGGAAAATAAATAAAGTGATATCTCCCAGTTACTTTCCCGGCATTACCAAACGTGGGAAATGAATATTCCATTTCCCATCATTTGGGAAATGACATGAGAAGTGATTTCCCCTCAAATCTATTCCGTGAACCAAACGAGGCCTTAGTTCTTAAACCTTGTTGATTTATACCGATATTACTAATCATGGTTTTCGTATCGTCCTGATCAGTGATAGTATACTTCACCGTATAACTGTAAGGTTAATAAGGTTTCCCAACTGATATTGTAAGATATTCAAGGTATTTTGAACTTCTTGTGTTTTAAAAGAATCCATTAGTGGCCCGACTCTGGCTTGTCGTGTGCTCAAAGTAACACCTCTTGTGAACCTCTGTGTTTTATTCTTGTGAAGTGGAGTGCTTCATAGTAGTCATGAAACTGCTGTCTGAAATGGAGGTAAGGGGAAGACGAGATTGATGTGATGTCTATATGTTTTGAAGACAACCTCGACTTAGAGGAGAGGCATGAAAACAAGATCACACTGGTGGGCCTACTCATTGCAGAACAGAGCCACCTCAGTCTATGGCCAAGGAGATCCTCAAAGTAGCTTGGAATAATATGGGAGAAGTGAAGGTCTCAAAAGCCAAACCTAATGTTTATGCCATCACGGTGGGTAAGGAAGATGTTGCCCACTGGCTTCTAGATGGTAGCCCCTGGATTGTAAAAAGATACACCCTTACGGCTAAGCCTTGGCCACTTTACTGCTCTCTAGACGACATTGAAGCAAACATAATGGTGTTTTGGGTCCACGCACACGGTATGCCCATCAATCTTTGTACTCGGAAAAATGCTCGAACTCTCAGAGGTATAATTGGCTCTGTCTTAGAAGTAGAGGACTCTGCAGAGACTGGTTTCAAGCATTTCAAAGTTGATATGGATGCATCCAGAACACTCTAACCAGGGTTTACCACTCCATGCCCAATGAGTGAAAAAAGCCTAATTCGGATGAAATACGAAGGATTGCGCACCTTCTGCTTCAGATGCAACCGCTTGGGTCACATAAGGGGATGCAGCTACCCTGTTAACATGCACCTTGAGTTGGAAAAACCTGAAATACATCGATGACATGCGAACTTCTCTGATGTCAAAAGCCTCCACCCTTCTATTTCTTGTGAGAAAGGAGCCTCCTAAGCCGACAGAGGTGTTCGACAGGAGACATTGAAGATTCAATCTTGAGAATGAAAATAGTGGCTTGTATGGCTTTCCCGATGATCGAAATCCGGTGAAACAAAAAGTGGATGAAAGGGTTAGCAGGTCTACAAATGGGACAAAATGCATTAACCATTCGCATAATGCTGCTTTGTCTTTGTCTCGAAGTTTAAGTTTTCATATTCAGTCCTAATTTGATTGTCTCCAATGAACACACGCTATATGTATTCTTATGCCTTTTTTGTGGGTAAGAAATTGGTATCTAACTCAATGTAACTCAATTATGTTTTAGTTATGGGTTTTGGATGGCTTTATGTTTGAAGTGGGCTTATGCTTGGATCAAACTTTATGTATGGTTGGCTTTCTGTCTTTTTGTGTTGATTTTGTTAGACTTATTATGTGTGAATGGAGGAACTGGATCATGTATTTTTTTGGACTTCATCGAAAAAGAAATATACCTAAATTTCTCTAATATGATTTATTGTGCTAATTTTTTGTGTAACGATCCCATTGTAATCTTTATTATTTCGACTTTAGCCCAAAATTCATTGAGCACACATTTGTCTCATATTTGATTTTATGGTAATTTTCACTTTACTACGATAAAGTTTATCGACTTTTAGAGTTCAATACATCAAATTTTTTTCATCTCACTCTTTATGTTAACAAGTTTGTTAATTGCTGACGTGACAACAAGTGTGCCACGTAAACTCACTCATATGATTCCACATGTTCCACATATATTATTAAAGAAATAAATAAAAATTAATTGATTAATTAATTAAATAAAAAACTTAAAAAAAAATATTTCTCTCTCTCTCTCTCTCTCTCTCTCTTAGCCCTCTCTCTTCCTTTCTCCTTGCTTTTTCTCCTCCTTCCCCCTAGCCCCATCTCTATCCAGAACCCCAACCAACCCTAACGGTTCACAGACCCATCTGATCCACCCTACCTCACCAACTCAACCTCACAGACCCCCACTTCCTCGACCCAACCCCCAATCCCCTCTTCCTCGACCTGCTCCCTCCCTCTCTCCCTCGCTTCCTCTCTCTCACCCTATGTTTTTCTCTCTACCCAGAACACCTCCAAGCCGAATGCCACCATACAACTACCCTCATCCCCACCTGAGATCCACCCCCTAGCCCCACCCAAGACCCATCCATATCCTCTTTCTCTATCTCTCTCTCTCTCTGCAAATTTAAAAATTGAAACAGAAAATAAATTTCGAACACTTTGCATTTGGGGGCTGGGGTTGTGGGTGGGTTGTGGGTTCTGCGGGTTTGGGGGGTGGATTGTGGGCCGGGCTCTGGGTTCCAAGGGGGTGGGGAGGGGGGAGATGAGTTGCGGGAGGAGAGAGAAAGAGATATATTTTTATTTTTCAGTTTTTTTTATAATTAATTAAATAAATATGATTTATTTATTTAATAATATATATGGATCACGCAGAGGCGGAGCCACAGTGGGGTCAATGGGGTCGCACGACCTCTTGGAAGCCATGGAAATAAGCCTAGAGGTCCCTTGGAGAATGTTGGTGCGACCTCTTGGAGCTGCATACCACGTGGTCGACGAAATGCCTGAAAGAACCATCAGCTGCAAGCTGAAGAAGAAAGCCCATCGCGTGCCAGTTTTTTTTTTAAAACAACCTGGGCAAAACGACGTCGTTTTGGCCAGGTCTGAACAAATTAAAAAAAGACCAGTGTATCCTCTCCAGCCATTTTTTTAATTCCCTAGGCCAAAACGACTTCGTTTTGGCCAGGTCTGAATAAATAAAAAAAGGACCAGCGTGTCTTCTCCAGACATTTTTCCTCCACAGACCCGATTCCAATTCTAAAACCCCCATTTTTTTTTTTGCTTTCTCCTCCAAGTTGAAACCCGTTTCCAACTCAATCCCCCCCTCCCCTAAACCCTCAACTCCATCTCCTCTAAGTTTCCATCCTAAATTTTTATTTGGACTTTTACACTAAGACCCCTTGTAATAAGATTCCTGGCTCCTCCACTGGGACCACGTGACATCATATGAGTGAGTTTATGTGGCACATTTGTATATGAAAGTAGTAAGAAAATCGACTTTGTGTATGCAAACTGAGATGAAAAAAAATTGATGTATCAAATTCTAAAAGTCGATAAACTTTACCATAATAAAGTGAAAATTACCCTGATTTGATTAGAAGCTAAGCAAGTTTATGTTCTAATATGCACTCCATCTTACTTGGGCTTGATCTTCACTGTGCTTTGTTACACCCGTCACTAACGATGAACAAGTGCCACGTTGCCAATGAAACCAATGAAAATAAACCCACGTTTGTTCAGTTCAACATTTCGGAACGACGTCGTTTTGAATTGGATGAAGCAGCTTGTTTTTTAATCCGGATCCGGGCAACTAGTTAACCCATCCCACCTACCGAAAATCACAACGGTATGGAACATTTCCTCTTTGACCGTTGGATGCAAAATCTCTCCAAACAACGGCCATGATCATCCCCTGCTTCACTACGTGTAAAATCCTGATTGGCATGTGAGAAACGCTCCATAACCAGCACGGCAACTCATCTGCCTTATCAAATCCTCTGCGACAGTCTCCAAGCTCGAGGACAATGGTAGCCATTGCTTGTTGTTTCAGTGGTCTCCCCACGCCATCAATAAGACCTCAAGGACTCGTTGGGCATTTCCCAAATCTTCATTGCCCCTCTCTCAAGTTTGCCCATTTGCGAACCAACTTCAATACACCCATGGCCACAGCCCCCTTCCAAGTCTCTGCATCATCATCATCATCCACCATTGGTCTAATCTCACTCTATTTTTCCTATTTCTCTCTCAAATTCTTTTAAAGCTTGTATTTTTTTATTTGTGTTTGTTTAATTTTTGGAAATTTGTTGATGGGTTGGTGGGTGAAGGTGCACCAAATGAAGAAAAGGAGGCAGCCTCTTCTGGGAGGGTGGGAGCCAATGACCTGCTGATTGTGGGGCCAGGAGTTCTCGGGCGCTTAGTGGCACAAAAATGGCGGGAGGTATTTTTCGTATCTTGGTCTCTATGTGATTATTTCAGGGATACAGTGTTAAGATTGTGTTTAGTTTAGTAATTAGTGGTTAAAATAATTAATGTTTGTAGGAGCATCCTGGGTGTGAAATACATGGGCAAACAATGACAGTTGATCACCATGAGGAGTTGAGTAAGGTGGGTATTAATCCATGTTTGAAGGGGACCAAAACCACCCACAAGTTTCCTTATGTAATCTTTTGTGCTCCACCATCAAGAACCTCGGATTATCCTGGTGATGTTAGGTGAGTGCATGGAAATTGAATACATGCTTGAAAGTGATAATTGGATAGTGAGTGTTTCATGTTTGTTGATTTTTAGTAAGTACTATCTATGTTGTGGTAGAATCAATTTGTAATTTTGGCAATGACTTATTTAATTTAACTGTGGAAGATTCATGGTTTGGGCTTTTTTGAATAAGCAGACTGGCTGCATTGAACTGGAATGGTGAAGGTTCTTTTTTATTTACTTCAAGCTCTGCACCATATGATTGTAACGACAATGGTCCATGTGATGAGGTAGACACTTATTTCTGCTAGTGTTACCAACTCTTTTACTTTTTATATATTCTTATATTGACTCAGACAGGTTTTCTTGTCCATGTATTATGTGGGTTTTGTCTTTTGAATTAATGCTGTTGCTGCCAAGTTGCTTTATTGATGATGTTCTGAATAATCCTCTGCCTCTTTCCTTCTGTAAACTTGTTGGTTTTTGTAAATGTGTTGGACTTAGAGAGTTTTGTTTGTCATAGTGTTAATATTCTTCTTTGCAGGACACTCCAGTAGTACAGCCCGTAGGTATTAGATTAAGCACTCAAACAATAGAACATAGAAGAATATAAGAGATCGAGGAGACGAAAATGTAGATTGAAGGGACGAAAGAAAGGACCGAAATCAGAGAACCAAGAAGGAAGGACAGAAATCACATAGTTTTAAGAGAAGGTTTACTCAATATCCAAATCTGAATTTTAGAGAACTACATGGGATTTATTTATAGCAAACTAAAACCTAGACATAATAGGATAAAAATCCCTTGCTTAAACAGAAATCCTAACCCAAATAAAATAGGAAACTTAAAACTAGAAATCTGGAAAAGTAGAAATCCTACTAGAATTTGGAAAACTAGAGAATCTAGGAAACTAATAAATTTAGGTCCTACGCGTCCTGCATCAGTTTTGTTTGTCATAGTGTTCATATTTTTCTTGCAGGACACTCCAGCAGTGCCAATAGGGAGGAGCCCCAGGACTGATGTCCTTCTTAAAGCAGAAAAAGTAGTGCTGGAGTTTGGGGGTGTTGTTCTTAGATTGGCGGGGCTTTACATATCCTTTATGAAAGTTGAACTCTGAAAGATTATTTGTACAGTAGAGGAAAGCTTTCACAGGTTTGGGTGCATCTTCGTATTTTTCATATTTGAAAGTGACCTTAACTATGCCTACAAATCAGATAGAGGTGCACATGTTTATTGGTTACACAAGGGGATTGTAGAAACTCGTCCAGATCACGTCCTAAATCTTATACATTATGAGGTGACTGAATCATCCTACTGTACTCGTGTCTATGATATATTATTCAATATAGTTCTACTAATATCCATTCCTTTCTTTCATTATATTTAGAATCTGTTTTTCTTTTTGGTTTGAGTATAATGCTTTTAAATATTTGTTTCTGTATTATCATTCTCAGCAACATGTTTCTTGTTTCATTGCGTTGTCAGGATGCGGCTTCCCTCTCTGTTGCAATCTTGAAGAAGAGATTACGTAACAGGATCCTCTTGGGTTGTGACAATCATCCGTTGTCCAGGTCCTAATCTTAAAGATGCATGACGGCCTTCAACATTGTTGAGTTGTGTTGACTTTATTGTATGGTCAACAGGGCAGCAGTTGCATGTTTTGTGTGTGTGTATAGCGATACGATTGATTCATGTTGGTTTAATTTCAAACGATGCTCCCAAAGTTTTTAAAAGGGTTGGGGAAACCCGGCCTCAACCCATCTTCCACTCATCGTACCGTCATGTTTTCAAAAAGTTTTATCTGCTTTGTTGATTTGACAGTTGGATTTAATGCTACTCATGCTTAATATCAAATTTCAAGTGAATCAAATGCCTCTTAACCATTCCATCAATATTGTATTAAAATTAATATTTTGTGTGTATAAACTGAACCCTTTTTGCGTTGTGTGTTTGTCTTATATTGAATCTATTTGAAGTTGTTTTACATTATGTGTTTGATTAAATGCTAAAGCTAATGGTTGGATCAGCCTAAAACTGGCGGGTTAACCTGATGTCAGTTCATCCTGTCATACATGTGCATGCAACGTGCACTTGCGCGCACACACACACACTGCTAGATGGAAAGTGATACCCACATTCTTATTATCATTTTGTTGTTTACTTTTTGATCCTTAATTATACAAGTGAACTAGTGACATGAGCGTCTTTGGCCCTGCTAATATCTTTACAGGCAAGAAGTAATGGACTTGGTTACTAAAAGTGGGAAATTTTCAGGAGTGTTTGAGGGTTTTACAGGTAAGCTTCTTGCCAGTATTCCATATTTATGTTAAAGGGGGGATCGATTTTCTTTTCAGTGTGTTAAGCAATTTGAGTTAGGAAAGGAGAGTAGAGAAGAGATTAGAGATGAACGGAAAAAGAAGAGACAAGAGAACATTTTGAATTTCCCTTATTCTTGTTTGGATATCTAAGAAAGAAATGTAAACATAATTTAATTGGGAACGTTAAAATGGAGAGGATAAAAATTAGTTATAAGAGAAAATGAGGCTCCAAAGTTCATTCTCACTGTATCTAATGTTTCTCTCTATGTTGAAATCATTGAAACGTGGAAAATTGAAAAAATTATCTCCATCGCTCTTGACTTATCTCCAGTTTTCCTCAATCCAAACACTGTATATATGGTGAAATTTAACTTTATCATTAGCATGATGCCTTAGTGTACTTCTTGTCAAGACTCGACAAAAGTTGAAAATTTAGCAAATTATTCCGGTTTCGAAACTCACCTCAGACTATTTGATGCTGTTTATGCAGGAACTACTGATCCTTTGGGCAAGAGATTAAACAACTCAAAAACTCGTGAAGAAATAGGGTGGGAACCAAAATACCCCAGTTTCTCTCAATTCCTTGAGAGTATTTGAATTACTGCTAGCATCTATCTGCATTGTTGGGATTGGATTTAGTGGTGGGAAGTATTGGTTTAAGTTGACCCAAGTAATGTTTGCCATGGAGCTGCTCAAGGTCTTACAATTGGAAATACTTGCTGCAGTGGGCTCGCTTCTGTAGAGAACTGACAATTCTTAACCTCCTCAGTCTGACTTATCTGGCCATTGAAGCTCTGCGGCGATGTTGAACATTGGACTTCATGTATCTGTGTACAGGCAGCTGATATATATAATTGGTCCCAAATTCAATGTAGGACCTGACCATATAAATCTCTCAAATGCATGAACATTTTTGTAAGTCTTTCTGCTACATAAGATGTATTCTGTATGCTTATGTTGCTACACACAAACTATGTTTCTTCTGGATTGATTTACGGCCCATGGCGATTTGACTCAGATTTTTAGTGAGTAAAAGATTGATAATGCAAGTTGATTATGTTAATAAACCTTAAATAATTGTTTAATTATTGCAATTAATGTTACAAGTACTTTGCATGACAAGCAAGTTTTCTGCTTCTCTTCCTTGATTCAGACACGATCCCTTCTCGACACTCTCTTTCATGTTTTGCTATTTGGTTTAAAAGCTTGTCCCCTGTGATAATTAAACTTTTATCTTTCAACTCACCAATTTCACCATTTGCCTGTTTATTTTGTTTTAACATACAGAGAGAAGAGAGACAGATGAAGGGGAAAATACACAAAATGAATAAATAGTGAAAAACAATTCACAATGACCTTTACTTCTGAGTTTTTAATTCCATCTGTTCCTAGTCCTTTCTTAAAAATTGAAAAATATAAACATGACAGAAAAAAATTCCACCTCGTGCAAAATTTTGGATGTGAACGGATATGGTACTTTATTTGTGCATACTTTATCCAACTTTTAACTCCATTTACTTGTAACAACCAAAAAGTCTTTCACATTAGCAAACGGAGCAATTGCTCTCCAGGCAATATTTTGGGTGGCAATAGTGTATGAGAATTTTGTATATTATCATCCATCTTAATAAAAAAAGGTCCTAAAACTCTTTCACAGTAATTAGCGTTTAGAATTTGGCAAAATGCCATCATTATTTGGTAAAATACATTGTATCTAATTGGAACAGAAACTAACATGTAGAGCATGTTTAATAATGTTCAGATCTTGACTTATTAGGTGGGTAAGAGAGAGGACTTTTCCTGCACTTGTCATGCTAATCTAGAAACCTAGGGTAGGAGATGATGCAATAATTAAACAATGTGTTATTTCGAGGCAGGTCCAAAATAGAGTTCAAAATAATAAGGACAAACTACATAAATCCCCCCAAATTATAGTGTCATTTTCAAGTTCATACCCAATTTTAGAGACATTTACGAATACGTACTCAAACTCCCGGAAACCCTACAATTTACCCCCTCCATTAGCAAAACCATTAGTTAATCTGATATTGGTGAAGATGAGTTTGTTTGTTTGTTTGTTTTTTTTTTTCTATTTATTTTATTCATTTGATTTCTTATGTGGAGTCCACATCAATTAAAAAATAAGTCCCACAAATACCACATTAGCATTCAACAAATTAACTAACGGTTTAGCTAATGAATGGGGTAAATTGTAAGGTTTCTAGGAGTTTGAGTATGTACTCGTAAATCTCTAAAATTGAGTATGAAATTGAAAATGACCCTATAATTTAGGGGGTTTTATGCAGTTTGTCCAAATAATAAAGAATTCAAGTCAACTTGACTTAATTTAGTCTATAACTAGAAGTTGGGGAACCAATAATTTCCAACCCCTCAAATTCACTCCCTCTCATACTCCATTTGCAAAAAGCTTTCTAGCTTTTGCAACTTTGCCTTGGAAGTGTAGAGCTTCAAGTTTTTGCAACTTTTGCCTCATAGTTTAGAGCTTCAAGCTTGTGCTTTGTAGAGGTGACATATATATCTATATTGCATATGGGGAAGTATTGCTGTTCTGAAGATGATGATGGTGGTATTAATCTCGCAGCAGTTCTGGTGGTGATTGTCCTAGCTCTTCTCATTATGACAGTTTTCTCTCCACCACCGCGGCGTGGCCGGGTTGTTGCCGTGTATCGCTGCTGTTGAGTCTTGACCTCTCAGTAATTTTTCTCCTTTTTACTGCACAGAGGTGCTGCTAATAATCATGGTTGGTTTCATAGTTATATTGGTTCGATCTGGTGTAAATCATATGTAATATGTGCTTGTGACAAGGTCTTGGAAACATGATCTTTTCCAGTTGTAAATTGTAATAAGACTTGGAGACAATTTATAAACTCATAATAAATTATATATTGTTTTGCTCTCTCTAATTTTATGGTACTTGTTTCTGCTTTCATGTGCATTCCTCCAAGTTCATTTCATTATGATCCAGCTTCACAAATCACAATATTTAGCTAAGGGATTTTCCCTTTGGTGGCTTTGCCTTTTTTTTGTTTTTTTTTTCCCCCAGAGAAATGATTGGGATTTATTATTTTATTATATTTTTTTGTGGCAAGAAGTTTGGCCAAGAAGAAATTGTCCCAAGTATGAAACTTCCTTGGATTTTCTTTGGCCACAGAAACTTCCTTGGTTGACTAACAACAAGACTTAGTCCTCAAAAAGTGTTTGTCTTGAAAGTTCTAGTTGACTTCCAAAACTCTGCTTCCTTAAGTTTGCTATGTGTGAATCCAAAAAAAGGATATGTGTGTGTGAATGCTCAGAATTCCATATGAGTTGGTATATATCGTACCCAATTTTACTTTTTCCTTGGTGATGACCCAACTGAGTTTTGAAAGAGAAATTTGGAAAATATTTTGCTCTTTTGGTATGCACACCTTCCATACCAGAGAAAGAGCCTCAATCAGCTGCATAACTTGACTGGCTTGCACTTCTGCATAAAAAGAGGCTTGGAGTAATGGTCAAAACTTCTACAACTCCAGCTTAATTAATTCTACCAACATTGATTAGCATGTTCGACCAAAAAAAAAAACATTGATTAGCATGTCTTACCAGCTGAAAAATGGTAATCTTATAGTCCAAACCCAGAAATTAGCATCTTGATGTGTATGTTTATGTATAAAATTATTAACACAAAGAGATGAATAGAATGAGCTTAAAATGACACACTCTTACATCTATGCTGTCTCCCCTTGTATAGTTTTGTAGATCAAAATATTTTGGCTTTTTTATTCGGATTTATGCTTACTTAATTTCAAATTTTTATTTTATTTAACAACTATTGTTCATGAGATTTGAATCACTATTTTTTTTTTAATTTTTTAATTTTTGTGCCAAAATTAGAAAGGAGAGAGGAAAAACTCATACGCATAGATACACCTAAAGTCTGAGCAAATCCAACTAACACCCTATTGCTATGTTTTATGTTTCTGAGTTTTAAGTTTTGGGAAATAATTTTCAATTAATTTTTTTTTTAAAGAAATAGAAACTGTAGATTTACACGTCATCATTTTTATCCACCTATCATTTGAATCCTACTCTCAGATAGAGTATCAGCTCCAAAACGACCATGAATTCCACTGAACTGAAACCACAAGCTCCTCCTCACTGATCAACTTTCCTGAAATTGAACAAAAGAAGGGGAGAAAAAATGTCACTGTGCTTCTCCTCCATTGTATTCAGTCTACATTCAGCAAAGAACCAAAGCTTCTTAACACGTTTCTCTTCTCAGTTCACCAACCAAGCTAAGGTAAGTTCTGTTCCTTATGGTTCCCCATCTTCTCCTTTAAACTTATCTGAAATTTTCAAGTTTAGCAAAGAAAGAACAAAACCCATTTCAGCTTCAGCGACGCCAACTGCTGAAACCGCCTCTCCACCTTCATTCAGAGGCAAAAACCCAAAAGATATCAACATTTTGGTGGTGGGTGCAACTGGGTATATTGGAAAATTTGTGGTTAAGGAGTTGGTTAATAGAGAGTTCAATGTTATAGCCGTTGCTAGGGAGAAGAGTGGAATTAGAGGTAAGGTTAACAAGGATGAGACTTTGAATCAGTTGAAAGGAGCCAATGTGTGCTTTTCAGATGTTACCCATTTGGATACTTTGGAGAAATCTTTGGAAAACTTGGGGGTTTCAATTGATGTTGTTGTTTCATGCCTTGCTAGCCGTTCTGGTGGTGTAAAGGACTCTTGGAAGATAGACTATGAGGCAACAAAGAATAGTCTTGCTGCCGGTAGGAGACGTGGGGCTTCACATTTTGTATTGCTTTCTGCAATTTGTGTGCAGAAGCCCCTTCTTGAGTTCCAGCGTGCAAAGCTGAAATTTGAGTCCGAGTTGATCAGAGAAGCTGAAGAGGACAATGGGTTCACTTACAGTATTGTGAGGCCAACTGCATTCTTTAAGAGCTTGGGTGGCCAGGTTGAGTTGGTGAAAGATGGAAAGCCTTATGTGATGTTTGGGGATGGAAAGTTGTGTGCTTGCAAGCCAATTAGCGAGGCGGATTTGGCTTCGTTTATTTCGGATTGTGTGTTGAGTGAAAACAAAATTAACCAGGTTTTGCCTATTGGCGGACCCGGGAAGGCCTTGACACCATTGGAGCAGGGGGAGTTGCTGTTTAGACTTGTGGGGAGGGAACCCAAGTTCTTGAAAGTGCCCATCGAAATAATGGACTTTGCCATCGGGGTTCTCGATTTCCTCATAAAGATCTTTCCTTCGATGGAAGATACTGCTGAATTTGGGAAGATTGGGAGGTATTATGCAGCTGAGAGTATGTTGGTTTTGGATCCTGAGACTGGAGAATATAATGCTGAGAAAACACCAAGCTATGGTAAAGACACATTGGAAGAATTCTTTGAGATTGTGCTGAGGGAGGGGATGGCTGGACAGGAATTAGGGGAACAGACAATTTTCTAAGAAGTTGGGCTATGGTAACAAGTTTGTACATTCACTTCCTCAATTGGTTCAACCAGTTTTGTACTATATTCTGCTTTAAGGTATGCAGTTTCTTATCAGTACACCAACTGTATTCTGTATGTGTGACAAGCAAGTAATTATGATCATTGCTGTAAGATGCTTTACTGATTCTTCAATTACATCATCATAATTCATATAATCAAATTGTTTATTTAAGCCCATAATGTAATCACTTGTTAGATTTTAATGTCTTGCAAGTTGCAACCTGTAATTAGTCAGGTTGGGTACTAGATATACTTTTCATTTATTTTGTTCCTACGGTGCAAAATGCGTATCGACGTGGTGTACTTAATCTTCTTTCTAGGCAAGCTATGAAAAAGAATGAGCTGAAACTTCAAGTAAAGCTCATGTACTTCTACATAGGCAGTCTACATTCATGTACTTTTCATTTTGCAACTGAACTTTAGTTGGTCTTGGTCATGTGGGTTTCCTTCCTGATATACCATATCAAATGCAGTTCATATTTTTTGGCTTTTCCTTGTATTGGCTTTCTTTCCACATTAAAGAAGATGGAAATCACATAGTAATTCCTTTGTAATTTTGTGAGGTAGGTTAACATATGAACCAAAACACAGGAGGAAACAGATTTGCAATTGCAATAGCAACTAGTTCTTATTCAATTGCACTTAGAAAACCCATGACCAGACATGAGTCCTGACTTACAAATGATTCAAGACAAATCAATACCGTACAAAACTACAAGTAGACGACAGTTAAAATTCAAAACAACCTGCAAATGTACAGAAATACACACACTAAGATTCACCCATGAGGCTTACATATCATACAAGACACATCAGAGACAAGATAGATATACTGTACAAATAGAAAACATTTACACAAGAAACGAACCTATAAATTACACAAATCCACAAACACTAAGATTCAATATGAAACACACAACACATACACACACAAAATATCTGATGGGATGTGGGTAGGATTCTAATATATGTATGGCCATCTGCACAAACTCTATTTGGGAATTTTTCGGTGGAGAGTGAAAGTGGAGAGCCAGACAAGAAGGACAAGCAAAACTGAGGCAAACAATGAGGTAGCCAGAGCGCCTACAACATGTTGACAGAACTTATCAAAAGTAGAGCACACTTTCAGCCACTGCGTATGTTTATTGCCCTTGTATCCGATATATGCAACACCTCCGGCTGTGCCAGTGGCCGAGGCTACCAGACCCAATGCTAGCTGCATCATAAGCATTGCACATGCATAGTTTGTCAATCTTGTGTTTTACCATAACAAGAATGAAAGGAACAAATTTTAGCTGCTTGGATTACACTACAAACGAGCTTGAAAAGTAAGTGCCAGCATACTATGTGAACTGTTTATGCTGTTGGTACATATAAGAAAACAGATTAGAGCTTACCACATCCAAAAATACAAAATGAAGCAAGAACTTTGTTGAGAGGATTGGCTTCCAGATGACTGAAAGGGATGCTAGCGTAGTAATAATGGCGTAGAGGCCTGCAACTGATAGTGCCGCCACAAAGTATCTGAAACAAGAAGATACATCAGAGACATCTCTCTAGTGGGAGATATTGTATATACAACCTCTCTTTCACAATTCGATCCTCATTTCTGGTCAAATATTTAATTATGGTGAGATAAACAAATTGTATACAATATTTTCTCCTTGTGGAAACCACTAATTTAAGAAATTAGATGCCCCAATTTGGTAAGAGGAATATCTTTAATTGTGGGCCCATCCTATTACTAAGATGATTAGAAAATCCTCTTGTGGGTGAGTGGATGACATGCATAGGTTTCTAAGCTTGATGCCAATTAATTCTCCATTTTTATAAAAAAAGAATCCCACTACTCCCAAAAGAGAAGATTAGATGGATAGATTCCATGTTAAAGGAAGGAAAAGCAAAGATTAGAGTTTTTAAAAACTAAAAGACTGCTTAATCTTCAGCAGGTAATCTTTCTGATTCAACTGTAACAGGTGGCCGGTGGTTGGAGATTTACCTAATTTTTTGGTAGGAAAGCATCCTAGTCTATACACAAATACATGTTCCTATATAGCTAGGGGAAAAAACCCAACACAAGAAGAAAAATAAAACTGAATTTACTTATTTGATCATTTGTTCTGTACATATATTATAATAATTTTTAAGTGCTTATGGGTTATAAAGTGTTTTCTGAAGAAGCACAGTGCTTTTTCAGAAAGCATAAAAAAATTTGACGTTTTAATACTAATAAAAGCACTTATGAGCAGAAGTACTTCCTATACAAACAATCTCACCTAAAATGATTGATACAAGTAGATAGATGAAAAGCTGATTTCAAGCATAAAGGGTAAGACTCTTAAGAATTGTAGAGAAAATAGAAAGTCCCATGCCGACTCGAACATGTCTAAGAGTTTAGAGTGTAATTTTAGTTTTTCTATATTAAATTTTTGGAAAGAAGAATAACATGAAGAGAATTTTGGTTATTCCTTGTCCATCAAGAAATTTCATTTAGGATTCTCATGGAAAGAAATAATTGTTGAGCTTTTGAAACCAGAACTAATTAGAGGCACCAAGAGTGTTCTGTCTGCAAGATGAACAATCAAACATAATATGTGCATGTTTGTGTTGAGCAAGCTGTAACCATGCATCTAAATATATGCTAGCAAAAGCTTAAAAAACATTTTGGGTGCATGTAAATTACTCACATGAAGGCCGGAGAGTGATTAAACTTGGCCACAGTGATTCTAGGACCTAGGTGAACTGTTTGCTTGCTAATGACAATGACCAACACACTTGTAAGTGCTGCTGCAAACACTAAGAACCTGAGAATCACATCAACTACAAAGAAGTAATCGCGTTTAGGGGGAGGAGGCGTAGACCCGTAGGCCTCCCCTTTTGGTGGTGGCGGGACTTCCTTGGTGGTTTCCAGGTCAGCCGGCTTATCTGTAGATCCCATGGAAGCTGGTATGGGCTCAGTTAAGTTTGGTTAAGCGAAGCAGAAGTCTAAGTGTAGCTGTAGTAGTAAATGGTGGAGGGAAAGGTGCACAATGAGTATGTTATATATATTATGTTTGGTGAACACGAAATGGTCTAAATACAAATCTAGTTGGAGTTTCCTGCACGCAAGTGAATTTATTTGAAAAGTGTTTAGTTGGTTGAGTATGAAACCTTTGATCATTATCTTATACACCACAGACTTCCTGGTTTTCTTTTTCTCTTCCAAATGTCACCAATGAAAATGAGTAGATTAGAATATAAGCCAAACAAAGTTGATAGCTTCCTTGTACAAATTCTAGACAATTATAAAACAGAGAGCAGTAATTCTGATCATTTAATAAAAGCTGTTTTGTGAATTCAAAAGTTTGGTTGAAATTACTTTAAATATATATTCCCTCGTTTAATTTGTAGTTAAAAGTCACATCAAAATACAATTTGCGTGTGGCTGTTCAGTCTCTAGAACCCTTATCACTAATTTGCTTCTTTCCTTTTTATTTTTTATTTTTTATTATCTTTTATTTTTCCCCGAATACTGATTGCCTCATTCCTTGATAGAAAATTCTCATTCTTCTTTCAAATCACGGTTTGACACATGTACAAAAGTAATTCATAAAAACACAAAAAGAAAAACTTACACATATATAGTACTGTCATTAACATGAATGTAGAAGTTCCTACTTAAAGCATCAACAGTGGGATGGTGTATTTTCGGGGGTGTAAAGCCACTTTTACACCCCCTCGACACCTCCGGGGGTTGTAAATTTGATTTTTGCTCAAGTGGGAAAGATGTATAATTGATTTCTTTTACCTTTTCTGCTGTAGGTTCCACTTTTTCTCATATAGGTCCCACCTATAAGATATGTAAAAAAAGATGTACATGTGTATCCAAATTTGCATATCATTACACTCGTTTACACCTCTTCATTGCGGGTGATTCCGATCACAAAGGGTGTATATTTAACATACACCTCATTATACACCCTCTCACTGTAGATGCTCTTAAAAGGGCAACAGGGAAGTATTTTCCTTTTTTTTCCTCACCTAGATTGTAGCAGATGACTATATATGCATGAAAGCAAATTCTTCTTTTGTTTCTTTTCCCCTTTCTAATCAACCAAGCAGCATACAATAACACAATAATACAATGGGCTCATTTAAAACAAAAGAGGGTGGACGTGTCTTTTTCTTTTTCTTAGGATCTTTTATCAAACTCAAATGATTGGAGGAAAAAATAATATTATGTGTGCAATGCATATCTGTCACGAAAGTGGCCAACTTTCTTTCGCATTTTATCACCTACCATTCAAATTCAAATGAGTAGCCTCCAAGAAATTGAGCTTTCGCTACTTCGGTTCAGTCTTTTCTTTTGCATTGCAGTGCAGACTTTCTTGTCAACAGAACTTTCAAGAGATTTCACTACAGTAGAGGATAATGAAATGATTATATAAAATTAATTTTCATCTACTGGACGTACACGTCATTGTGAAATATATATAGAGCTTATCCCATTAGTTGGACCCAAATGGGGTGCCTACATATTATTATGACTTACGTAACCATCACTTGGGTCACTTCTGCTACCACTATATATCTATAGGGGCCTTGTTCAACTCACCTAGATGATACCTTGTGAATTTGCCGATCGATGACGACGGTTGGTATTGCGGAAACTATAGTCCTTTTATTATAAAAGATTCAGAGTTCAAATCTCGTGAACAAATTTTTTTTTGAATTTAAGAAGAAAAGCGATATAAAGCTTTGTAAATTCCAAAATACCAAATATATTTTTATCACAAATAACTCACACATATTAGAATACGAGATTACCATACCTGAAGTGGGCAAACAAATTTACATATAGACATCAAATTCCCAACACACAGCCACATATATTTACAGCAAAAGGATTCTTGTGGGAGCAAAAATTAAGGCCCAATTAACAAGCCATTTTCCATGAACTCTGAATTGAGGGAGTGGAGGGAATCAAATAACATGATATCCACTATCATTGAGCATGGAGATAAATAAGGGATATGAGACTTGGAGTCCAAGGGTTCAATGCCTATAAAAGGCCAACTAATCCCCCAGCAGAGGGGGAGAGATGTATGAGATTATTCTGACTATACGTAATATTCTTGAATGAACATTGACTTGAGCGTCGGAGTGTTTTCTTGCAGGTACTTCCCTCTCATGGGTGGCAATCAAAAATGGTGTCAACTTCTCAACATGGAATACAAAATCACTTATTGGAGAACCCGAAATTTCATGCTCCAACAATTCTAATTATATGTCTGTGGTGCAGCTGGTGACTGTGGAGGTGGGCCAGCACCAGCACTAGCTTTACGAGAATAGGTCCAGAGAAGCAAGATGAGCAAAATGGAGGTAAATATGGAGACCCCGAAGGAGACTCCAAGATGTCGACAGAAGCTGCTGTAAGCATAGCAGAAATCCGACCAGCTAAAGTCATCGTTGCCCCTTAGCAAGATATATGCAACACTTCCAGCAGTGCCTGTGGCTGAGGCTATGATCCCTAATATCAACTGTCACACACAACGTATACGGAAATGTTGCATTGTCAAACTATTAATCTGGATGTTAAGTTGATTATTGATTAAATATTTGATTCAAATTCATAGTCTCCAAACATATCCATTTTTATATTAGAAAATTATACAAAAGGAGTGTGAGAGAGAAAGCTAACCACATCAAAAATCGCAAAAAGGACCAAGATTGCTGAGGAAGCTGGAGCTAAGATGACTAAAAATGATGTTAACGTAGTAATGGTAGCATAAACCCCTGCAACAGATAATGCTGCAACATAGTATATGCAGGGTTTTATTAGATTCAAATTAGGGTTTTGAAACCAAATTAAACTTATTTGAATGTATATATAATTAACATGATGTTCCAATTCCATACATTTGTATTCAAATCCCTAGCCTCTCTAAAAAATAATTTCTGACTTCGTCCTTGAACAAGTTAATTTAAGCTATTAAATAAATTAATAACAAAAATATATCGTTGTCACTATACCAAATCCTCTCACTAAACAAAATCTTGTTTACTATAAAAAAAAGTTCAATTGCTTGAATTTTATGTTTTCCTAGATAAGGATGTAAAATTTGTTGCCTATGAAGTTGACTTTTCGATTCATTTTGGTCAACAACCATTTCTTGCCAGAGAGAAATGGGTTGCTTGTTTGTTTTCTTCGAGCCCAACGTTTGACAGGCTTAAGCATAGAAATAATTTATTATGGGAAAAAAATTTATTCAATTGGATTACAGCATATCTGGATTCGATCATACATTTAGGGATTGTGCAAGTTTTCGATGGGAATTTATTAGGAGTGGAGCCATTTATTATATGAGACTTTCTACGTTAACTTTTCGATGTGGAACTCTGTGTATTCTTCAACGAACAATTATTTTATTGCACAATCTTTAAATGTAGAGAGTCAGACAATTATGCGATTTATTTTTAAGTTAAATTTTTTACTAAAAGGACTAAAAAATAATTTTACTAGCTCTTAATTTAGCAAGTTATAGTCGGTACGAGCTAATATGAATAATTTGTTGACCAAACAACACAAAATTTTGAACTAAAGAAGAAAAAAACGAAGTACAAACTAATGCAACTAGAAGGGTCCTTTTAAAAATAATAATAATAATAATAAGTATAGCCGGACGGCTATACTACGAATTTTTGAAAAACAAATACGTATAGCAGGGCGGCTTTACGTTGTTTGACACGTGGCACCTAATTGCCAGAGGGTTTTTTTTAAACAATAAAAATAGTACAGCCGCACGGCTATACCCCGTGTTTTTAGCCTTGCTTTGACACGTGGGTTCCTTTCTAAATTTTTTTTAAAAAACGTATAGCCGAACGGGTGTACTCAGGTTTTTATTTTTTTTTTGTTGAACAGTACAGCCGCCCGGCTATACCCTATACTATTTTACACGAATAGTATAGCCGCACGGCTATACCCTAATTTTTTCTAATTTCTTTTAAAAATAGTGTATCCGGCTGGATTTACTTTTTCTTTTTAATTGTCTTTAATAAATAGTATAGATGAGTGACGATAGTCTTTTATATATATTACTATATATACGTATGTACGTATTTTTAAATAATACATTCGTGCTCTATACACGTCACCCGTTTTTTAAAAAGCAAATGTACAATAGTCATATTATACTTGTACGTACGTATTTCTATTGCTTAATACACATATTTTTTACAAAATTTTCGGTAAGACACACAAAATTCACGTATTATACAAATAATTCTCACATATTACTGAATAAGAATAATATATTATAAAAATCCCATTATAACATTATATAGTGGCCGATTAAAATCCACTTTGGATTTGTTGAAACTAGCAAATTAATATCTATAAAGTACAAACCAATGCAACTAGAAGGGTCCTTTAAAAAAAAAAATAATAATAAGTATAGCCGGACGGCTATACTACGAATTTTTTTTAAAAACAAATACATATAGCCGATCGGCTGTACGTTGTTTGACACGTGGCACCTAATGGCTAGAGGGGTTTTTTTAACAATAAAAATAGTACAGCCGCCCGGCTATACCGCGTGTTTTTAATTTTTTTTTCAAAAAGTGGCCTTGTTTTGACACGCGGCGACTAAGAGATGGGTTCCTTTTAAAAAAAATATAAATAGTATAGCCGAACGGCTGTACGCAGGTTTTTATATTTTTTTAAACAGTACAGCCGCCCGGGTATACTATTTTACACACATCCGCTGAGCGGGTTTTTATTAAATAGTATAGCCGCATGGCTATACTCTAATTTTTTCTAATTTCTTTTAAAAATAGTGTATCCGGCCGGCTTTATTTATTATTTATTTATTATTAATTGTCTTTAATAAATAGTGTAGATGAGTGACTATAGTCTTTTATATATATATTACTATATATACGTATGTATGTATTTTTAAATAATACATTCGTGCTCTATACACGTCACCCGTTTTTTAAAAAGCAAACGTACAATAGTCGTATTGTACATGTACGTATGTATTATACAAATAATTCTCACATATTACTGAATAAGAGTAATATTATACCCGATCTCTTGGACCACAGGAGTCCAAGAAATTATGGTCACCTACCGTTGGATATTAATCCAATGATTCAAAAAAGTTTCTTAAAAGGAGTGCAAGAGTGAGTGAACCGTTGAATTTACATCCAACAGTGAGTGACCACAAATCTCTTGGACCCCTGTAGTCCAAGAGATCAGGACTGAGAGTAATATATTATAAAAATCACATTATAATATTATATAGTGGCCGATTAAAATCCACTTTCAATTTGTTGAAACTAGCAAATTAATATCTATAAAGTACAAACTAATGCAACTAGAAGGGTCCTTTTTGAAAAGGTTGCAAAGATCACTCACACGTTATGGCTTGCTCCAAGACCGGACGAGCTATTTGGATTCAAGGGCTGGTTTTCCCCATCAGCTAATTCATTCAAAACGAAAATTTTCATAAGTGCGACCAAGTGAAGGGTTGCGTAGAAAGGGAGATAGATATATAAAAGCTTGTGCAATTTTTGTTTTCATTTGCTTAGGATCTGAGAAGCTCATTCTAATTGAGCATTTAAGAGAAACTAACCACAATTTTGATTTGTAACAATATAGAACTCTTATTTACAAGAAATGTAAGATAGAAGGAAAGGGAAAGTAGTTGCATTCGTTCGTTGGCCTCCTTCCATAATTGTTCATCGCACTGTGTTTCCAAAATTGTTGTCCTTTAATTTCCATTTTCCAAATCGGGTGCAGCACACTTTGGCTATGAATACTCGAGTTTTTTTATTATTTCTTTTTACACTTTGGCAAAGCTAAACAGAAATTAACAACTTTCTGTTGAAGAGGTCAGCTGTGATAAAAGGCTAGCATTAGTTAGACAAATGCCGTGGTGGTATAAAGTAGATAGTAGCAGCAGTCCAGGTGTCATCTCATTATTCGTCTGTACCACCACCAGACAAATCTAACGTAGATTGGAGGTATCTAATGATCAGTTGGTGAGAAATGCATGTGTCCACAAATATCAAAATGGTAGAGCCCAGCAAAACTTTTTAAGTCTCCTCCTGAGAGTTAAAGAAGCTCCTCTGCCTGTCTCTGCTTGCTTTTGCTGTCTTGTATTGCAAATCTGCATTCATCATCTCCTTCTCCTCCTACCTACGTGAGAAGCTCTGTGCCTGTGCGTTTTCATCCATCTTCATTCTCTTCCTCTCATTCCTTAACTAATAATAATTAACTAGCATTAATATGATCTGCTGTTTGTCTTGCGCAGGATTACACAAGGAAAGTAAGATGGCAGTAGAGCCTGTGCTTACTTTTGCGGCCGAGGGAATAGTGACAAAGCTGACTGACCTTGCTGCTCACGAAATCAGTCTTGCCTGGGGATTCAAAGCTGAACTAAAGCGGCTTCGCAAAACACTGTCCACCATTGAAGGTTACTTAGCCGACGTTGCCCAGGGACCACAAGGTCGGAGCAAGTCCGTAGAAGATTGGGTGACGAATCTTAAATACCTAGCTCAAGATGCAGATGATGTCTTGGATGAATTCAACTATGAACTTCTCCGGCGCAAAGTAGAAATCCGAAATCATATGAAGAAAAAGGTACTCAACTTCTTTTCACTCTCCAATCCGGTTGCATTCCGCCTTAAAATTGCACATAAAATTCAGAAGATCAATGCATCCTTGGCGGATCTCAAGAGTGAAGCATCTGTCATTGGACTCGTTTCCAAAGAAAAAGATGCAACCCCTCAAAGAATTAGAGGACGCATACAAACCGACTCATTCCCTGAAAAAGATGAAATCATCGTTGGCAGGGAGGAGGTTGTGTCAAACATAGTTACAACCTTAACCAACTCCAACAATAATCAAGAAAATCTCTCTGTTATGGCCATTGTGGGAATGGCAGGCCTAGGAAAGACAACTTTGGCCAAGTCTGTATACAATGATAATTCTATAAAAGGGTATTTTGATCCAAAAGTATGGGTGTGCGTATCTGATCCTTTTGATGTCAAATTGATTTTAATTTCCATGTTAGAATCTCTTAGCCCATTAAAAGCCGCTGTAAAACAAAGTTTGGATGCACTTCTTAAACACCTTCAAGAAGAGCTGAAAGGGAAAAAATACTTGTTGGTACTTGATGATGTCTGGAATGACGATTCAAGACAATGGAATGACTTGATGGATCGTTTGTTAAAGCTTGATTCTGCTCGGGGAAGCACAATTATTGTCACTACCCGCAGTGCCAAAGTTGCATCAATCTCAGAGAAAAAACTTCCACGACAGGATTTGGAACTTCTATCAACAGATGAATGCTGGTCCATATTGAAACATGCAGCTTGCTCAAATGGTAGTTCCGATATACCTCTTCATTTAGAGAGAATTGGACGGGAGATCGCTAAAAATTGTGAAGGTCTACCATTGATGGCAAAGGTACACGTACTATATATTATACATACATACATATATATATATATATATTTATACAAGCATTGCTTACATCAGGCATTTTTATTTATTTATAATTTTATAGATTATTGGATGATTTCTGGGAATTTAGCAATCATATTATGAATGGGTTATTTTGAATTGCATTGATGAATTTTCATGTAGAAGGAAATAACAAGGTCTGAAGGAAGAGAAAGAAGATTGTCGATTTCTCTTTTAGTTTCATGTCATCATGCCCGTTCTCCACAATCTCTTTTTTCACAATCACTTTATTAAATATAAATTAACAAAGATGTTCTAGAAGACATTTGCATTAGTACCCCTTCGGATGTCAAAGAGAATACTATCTACCTCCACAGCCACCGCCTCCTCCTCCTTCACCATCTTAATGGCAACTTGGGAATCAGTCTCCAGACCCTTAATTAACCTCAATATTGATATATGTAAATATTGCCTATCGGTGTGGTGATCCGCTAAAAACCTTGCTTCTAGTAATTGATTTTAATTTACCTAACAAATATAAAATTAAGGGTTAAAAACTTTTTTGATAATTAGGTTTTGTGTGATTTACAAAATTTACAATTTATAGAGATTCCATCAATTTCCTATTAAAATATATTAAACTACTGAAAAATCAATTAAACATGATATGTCGGTCGGCTTTTCTCGGACATCATCTGTCTGTCAACAACAATACAAGAGATTCCCCATCGAAACCACCACCTTCTTTTTTTAGATTATTATACAATAAAACATTCAATGTTGTATCCAAAACTCCTTTTTTTTTTTTTAAATGCATAGGCTACCTATATTATATACAATAAAATTTTCATATGGTCTTGCGGGCCGGGGATTGTTAACAAAAGGGATTTAAAATGGATTTTATTTTATTTTTTGTCTCAGAAAATAAGGGATTTAAAAGGGAGAATATGTTTGGTGCTAAACATAGGGGATGTATGGCATGGGATTGTTAATAAATCAATATTAATGGATAATTTTGGCGTTCAATTTAGTTTTGGGTTTTAGTTAGAAATATGTGGGTTTTTGTCTAGACTATTTTAGTTGCAAGGGGTTATATCTGAATGACTCTTTTTACTGCTAATTTTACCCTACTAATAATTTGATAGAATTTCTCTAATCCATTTACCAGGTTTTGGGAGGCATTTTGCATTCTAAAAAGAGTACTTCCGAATGGTCTAGAATTAAAGACAGTAGAATATGGGACTTACCAAAGGCAGAAGATAGAATCATGTCAGTCTTGAAGTTGAGTTTCGATAATTTAGAATCACCAGCACTAAAGCAATGTTTTTCATATTGCTCATCGTTCATGAAAGATGTTGAGATGGAAAGAGATGACTTGATTCAACTTTGGATGGCTCAAGGATTCCTTCATCCTTCTCCTGAAAAAAGTAATTTAGAGATGGAGGATATAGGTAATGAATATTTTGATGTTCTATTCCAAAGCTCCTTATTTCAAAATGCTACAGTGGATGATGATGGCATTGTTACTGAATGCAAGATGCACGATCTAGTGCACGATCTTGCAGAACGTGCATCCGAATCTAGAAGCATGATGCAAGACTTCCACAAGAATCAAGATGTTGCAACTACCAATATAGAAAGAATTCCAGAAGGAAGTAGTGGGAAATTGAGATCTCTGTTTTTGAATGCTGAAGCACTACCTCGAAACATGTTGCCAGGGTTTCAAGCTTTACGTGTCTTAAAATTATACGACGAAAATATTGAGGAGCTTCCAAGTTCAATCGGAAAGCTAAAACACTTGAGATATCTTGACATTTCCTTTACAGAAATCAAAAGACTCCCAAATTCTATTGGCAAGTTGTATAACCTACAGACATTAAGAGCAACATACTGCGGTCTTGAAGAATTTCCAAAAGACGTGCAAAACTTGATCAACTTGAGATATGTTTATTGTGACAAGGGAACGAAATTTCCAGTTGGGGTATTAGGGAGATTAACTAGCCTTCGAAAATTACCTTGCTCTTATGAGGATTATAAGGTGATGGGTAGGGAAATTGAGGAGCTGGCTGCCTTGAATCAATTGAAGGGTAAATTGATTATTTGTAATTTGGAACATGTAAGGAATGGAGATGAGGCAAGGAAAGCTAAATTAAAGGATAAGAAAAACGTATGCCACTTTTTATTTAAATGGATGAAAAATAGGTCAACAACCAATAATAATGAAGAGGATGTACTAGAAGGCCTCCAGCCGCATTCTGAGTTGGAAAGGCTAGAGATTCGATATTTCATGGGTACTAAATTTCCATCATGGATGATTAAGCTTGACAATTTAAAGCAGATTAGGCTTAAGGGTTGCAATAGATGTGAAAAAGTCCCAACACTCGGCCATCTACCTCATCTTACAGTTGTTTGGATTGGAGGAATGGATAATCTAAAATGTGTTGGAGAAGAGATTTATGGAAATGACGTATTTCCAGCACTGAAAGAATTATGCATTCGTAATTGCAAGGAGCTAATTGAATGGATGGAAGCACCAAAACAAGTCATGGTGTTTCCTTGCCTGGAGAAGCTGGATATCGAGAATTGTCTCAAATTGAGAAAGGTTCCTAGTCACTTTCCATCTCTGAAGAAATTAATGATAGAAGGTAATGAGGAGCTTACATGTGTGCCAGAAGGGATGTTGTTGAAGACAGAAGGTATGGAGATAATGGATTGTGAGAAATTAACTTGTATTGCCCCCGATGTCTTTGGTTGTTGTGCATCTCTTCGAAACTTGGTTGTAGAGAATTGCCCTAGTTTACAATCTATTCCAGCTTTAAACCTCTTCACGTCCCTCCGTGAATTGATCATTAAAAATTGTGAGAGATTAGAAAGTTTGGTGAGTAGTGGGCCTGTCTCTGTTGTGGAGTTGAGTATAATTAAATGTAGTGGTCTAAAATCTATTCCAGCTTTAAACCTCTTCACATCCCTCCGTGAATTGAGCATTGAATATTGTCGGAGATTTGAAAGTTTGGTGAGTAGTGGGCCCGTCTCTGTTGTGAAGTTGAGTATAATTAAATGTTGGCGTCTCCGATCTATTCCAACTTTAAACGTCTTCACATCTCTTTGTGAATTGAGCATTGAATATTGTCAGAGATTAGAAAGTTTGGTGAGTAGTGAGCCTGTCTCTGTTGTGGAGTTGTTGCGTATAAGAGTTTGTAGTGGTCTACAATCTATTCCAGCTTTAAACCTATTCACATCCCTCCGTGAATTGAGCATTGAATATTGTGGGAGATTAGAAAGTTTGGTGAGTAATGGGCCCATCTCTGTTGTGGAGTTGTTGCGTATAAGAGTTTGTAGTGGTCTACAATTTATTCCAGCTTTAAATCTCTTCACATCTCTCCGTAAATTGAGCATTGAAAATTGTGAGAGATTAGAAAGTTTGGTGAGTAGTGGGCCCATCTCTGTTGTGGAGTTGAGTATAATTAAATGTATTGGTCTACAATCTATTCCAGCTTTAAACCTCTTCACATCTCTCCGTGAATTGAGGATTGAATATTGTCGAAGATTAGAAAGTTTGGTAAGTAGTGGATCCGTCTCTATTGTGGAGTTGAGTATAATTAAATGTAGTGGTCTACAATTTATTCCACCTTTAAATCTCTTCACATCCCTCCATGAATTGAGCATTGAATATTGTCGAGGAGTAAGAAGTTTGGTGAGTAATGGGCCTGTCTCTTTTGTGAAGTTGAGTATAATTAAATGTTGGCGTCTTCGATCCATTCCAGCTTTAAACCTCTTCCTTGCAGAGTTGAAAATAAGAGATGCCCCTAATTTAGAGAGTCTTCCAAGTTTAGACGACTTCACATCTCTCTCTGAGTTGGTGATTGTTAATTGTGGGAAATTAAAATATCTGCCTTCCCTGATTTCCACCAGTTTGAAGACATTGGAACTTGGCGGGTTCTGGAAGGAGCTCGATTCCTTCCCTGATTTCCATCTTGGAACTGGATCATCACAACTTCAAAAATTAGAGTTGAAAGGGTGGCCCAAGCTCAAGTCTCTGCCTCACCAAATTCAACACTTCACTTCTCTGACATATTTGTGGATAGAGTGTTTCGATGGAGTGGAGGCTCTTGAGGATTGGTTGGGTAACCTTACATCCCTTAGGACGCTAGAGGTTTGGAGATGCAAGAAACTGATGTATCTACCTAGTGTCACAGCTATGCAACGCCTCACCAAATTACAAACCCTAGAATTTTGGGAATGTCCCCTTCTGAAGGAAAGATGCACCAAGGACAGTGGCCCAGAATGGCCCAAGATTTCTCACATTCCACATATCAAAAGTAATTTCTTTTTTCCTGAAATCAAATTTCCTTTTCATTCTTCACCTTTCGGTTTAACTAGAGTTTATTCATTCTGAATCATTTTTCAAAGGAATAAGACTTGTTTATCCTTCTCCTTTTTCTTGTCAGTTCGATGACTAGCCAGAAGACAAATTGACTCTATGCGTACAATGAATTCCTAAGAGCTCCAACTTTGACAGTGAAGAAATGCAAGCTTTTCAAACTCCCACTTCCACTCGTCTTCTAATGGGCTCGTCTCTTGGGGAAAGACTTCAAAGGAAGCTGTAAGATGTTTTTTAATTGCTGATTTTATAAAGAATTGCGGAAAGTTTCAAGTAAACGGGATTTTAGTAATTTATCTTAGCTGCTCACTGCCTCAAAGAGAAGTATTACCAATGAGTTGATCTTAAGTTGTTTAACTTCTGCTTTGACACAGATATTGGTCTTCGTCTACAAGTTTCAGTAATATATGTTGTTCAGGAGTTTATCTGCATTCATTTTTCACTTTTGTTCAGGATTCTATTCCAATTCTATTAAGGATATATTCAAAATACGCTGTAGATGGGTTCACGGACTACGTTTCTTCATAGGAAGGCCATCCACTACAACTAGAAAATATGACAAGAAAGAAAAAAAAAATGAAATTTAACTCGGTAGTTTGTTGGGTTTATAACATAAAAGGCTTTCTTTCTTAGTGGGAGAGTGAAATTACAATTCAGCTCTAGCATGATTTCTGTACTTGTATGTTTGATTAGAATTACAATTATAGGTATTTATCACTCCACGATTGGTATTTATTTATGCATATAAATATTTTCTTAGGCATGCCGTTTGTCATTGAGCAGGTACCCTTTCGTTTCAAGGCAATGCTTCTCGGTATTTGTGGATTCTTTATCACAACTTGGTTAGAGGTAATGTGTCTAGTCTGAGTAAATATTCTTGTGCATTGTTAATTTCAGTATTTCTGTTATATGAAGTTGATAAGGCTGAGCATTTTCGTTTTTTCCTTTCAGGGCCTGAAGGGGATTGATATATAATAGAGAGGATTTATTTGCATCGTAACAACTTAATTGAAACAGAACAAAGAAGAAGAAGGTAATAGATGCAAACATGCAGGACTTTTTCACATTTTGAACATACATTTTTTAGCATCCAAGGACGAAAAATGAAGTGGAGTGGAGTTCGTTGTTTCTTTGAATGCTATGATAACCATTGACAAATATTTAAGTCTTAAGCATCAGTTTCAGTACCATTATTGTTCTGACATACCCTGTTCTCTAATGCTGGGATGTGTGTATAACTTTTGTTGGTTGGCATTTCAACCTATTTCTTGTCTGTAATTGATATAACCTTCTGTTGCAATTTATATAAGATGGTTGCAAGCTTTGTACTATGTTATGTTGAAAGTTGGAATTTATTCTGTATATTTTTTCCTAAGTTGTTTTGGTGTTGCATTTGACCCGTAGGCAGAGTAGGGATTCAGGTAGAAACTCCTGTCTGCATCATGCCACACTGTGTGGCCCAAATCTAGTACTTTTCAACTGTTGCGGTCTGGAATCAAGTACTTTCTGCATGAAGAAATGTTATGTTCTTTTTTTCTTTTTCTAAAATTGAAAGTGGTATTTTTGATTTTGTTTCTATTTTTGCTTTTGGGGTTTTGAGGCGAGCTGATAGAGTGAGAAGGGCATGGATGAGAGAGACGAAGTTTTGATGTGGATTGAATATGCCTAGGTGTAGGGAAATGTGCTTAACTTTATTTTATTTTATTTTATTTATGGGCAAGGGGAAATGTACTAACTTTCAAAGACAAATTGGAAAACATTTAAGGGGAGGAACCTACCTTTTGTCATGGGCTAGAATCTTGCAACTCTGTTTTGCTGGCTCGAAATATGCTACAAATTGTCATGTTCCTTCCACTGTTATGTTCCTCTCTCTATGGATTGGAGGGTTTACCAGAGAAGTTGACGAACCTACCTTTCATGTATTGAAAAACTGTGTATTTGTATTTGTAGTTATGGGAATCTGTAGTATCTAGCTGCACCTTGGAAACTTTAGAACACATCAACAAGGAGAGACGCCCGAGGAGCCCAAGATTTCTCATATTCCAAGGGTCAATTGTAAGTTTCTCTCTGGGAAAATCTGTAATTTGTGTTTGCTTTTATTTTAAGGTGTAATTTTCCGTGATAAAAAGGACCAAGGAGTTTGTTTTCTAGGCAAACATTGTCAATTTATCATGCATTGCAATAAAATACTTAACTGATCGGTTTGTTTGGTTTGTAGAAGAACTGGGGAGGACAATTCACTTCTTGCATGATGTTTATACCTGTATGGTTTATTATATATAGTTGCAAAGCAAATATAGGTGTTTATGGTGTACGTAGACAAGCAATGCTTCTTGGTATCTGTTCGAGGTAATATGTGGTCTACGATGAAGCAATTCTAATTTTTTCTGTCAAACATAGCGCTTTTCTTATCTTATGTGGTTTCAATTTCAGTACTCTGTTATACGATTTTCTAGAAATTGACAAGGCCGATCCATTTTCGTTTTACATACTTATCAGCAAATCGAGTGATGTCCTTAACCAGCATTTGCAATTGCATTACAGGGTCCGCTTTCAATCCTATATATTGACACACTAATGACATTGGTTGGTTTTGAGAATAGGGGAAAGAGAGATGCACCAGAGTCCTTATTAGCAGATGATGCTCCGCAATCCTCATGTGGTTTTAATTCGTATTGCATTCATTAGGGACATAATTTATCAAAAGAAATAATCATTTATTAGGAGCGTGCAAATGGATATAATTGCTCCACTTTCAGTGCAAATGGACAAGTTCCAAAGTAGGGAAACAAGGAAGTAGATAGATATTCGTGTATGGTTGATAATACACTAATGATAATACACTAATGGGCAACACCAAACCGCCTAACAATTTCTGGAAACTTCAAGATGTTTTCAATGTATATAAGTGCAAATGAACTTACTGCATTTGCTAACTAACTTAACCCACATATGTATTACTTTTAATTATTATTTTTTTATAACAAAAAGTTAAGGGGAGGGAGAGCATTAACCAATCATTTAGGGGGGTGTATCCAATTCAAACTTTTAATGACTTTTATAGAGTTTAAAAATCTGGAGGTATTCAATTTAGACTTTTAAAGAGTATATAAAAGTTTAGTAGTATTCAATTGTGACTTTTAAAAAGTATTTAAAAGTCTGAAGTTATTCAATTTAGACTTTTAAAGAGTATTTAAAAGTTTGGTGGTATCCAAAAAGTTAATGACTTTTAAAAAGCTTATTAAATGAATAACTTTTCAATACTTTTAAGGCTAATTGTTAAGAGCAAAAGTCTTGTCAATTTACTAGTGACTTTTATCAACTCTATGAAAGTATTTAAGAATTTGTCATCTCTATGAAAGTCACTCACTTAAAAAAAGTCTTTATAAGTATGAATTGGATACACCCCCCTTAGTATCTTGCAGGGCCTAAGAAATGTAATGGACAAAATTCAAGTAAATATTATTTGAATAATTCATGAACAAAAGAACGAACTTATAGACCACAAAGAGTCACGACACAACAGATTTTGAGAACTATATTTCTATGTTGGCTTTCCCTCTAAAAGAGTACTTCTCAAACCATTGACAGCCAATATATTGCAAAATACAAACACAGGTTATTGGTCTTATTTGTGTGACCCAACATGCACCCTTGTACGTGGACATGGCCAACCCTAGTGATCAGGTCGTTTGGATTCAAAACCTCTCAGACACACAGACCCAAAGAGATCAAAAAAAAAAAAAAAAAAAAAAGCAAACGATAATGGGAGCCCAACCTCTTGAAGGAAGGAAGAGGACAACCCATAACCTGAACCGTATAGCCGCCCGGTTATACTATTTTACACGCATGCGCTGTGCGATTTTTTATTAAATAGTATAGCCGCACGACTATACTCTAATATTTTCTATTTTTTAAAATTAAATAGTATAGATTAGTGGCTATAGTCTTTCATATATATTACTATATATACGTACGTACGTATTTTTAAATAATACATTCATGCTCTATACACGTCACCCATTTTTTAAAAAAACAAACGTACAATAGTCGTATGGTACATGTACGTACGTATTTCTATTGCTTAATACACATTTTTTACAAAATTTTCAGTAAGACACACAAAATTCACGTATTATACAAATAATTCTCACATATTACTGAATAAGAATAATATATTATAAAAATTACATTATAATATTATATAGTGGCCGATTAAAATCCACTTTGGATTTGTTGAAACTAGCAAATTAATATCTATAAAGTACAAACAAAAGCAACTAGAAGGGTCCTTTCAAAAATAATAATAATAATAAGTATAGCCGGACGGCTATACTACGAATTTTTATTAAAAAACAAATACGTATAGCCGAGCGGCTATACTGTGCCTGACACATGGCACCAAATGGCTAGAGGGTCTTTTTTTAACAATAAAAATAGTACAGCCGACCGGCTATACCCCGTGCTTTTTTTTTTTTTTCAAAAAGTAAAGCGGCCTTGTTTTGACACGTGGCGCCTAATCGATAGGTTTCTTTTTATATATATATATATATAATTAGTATCGCCGTGCAGCTGTACTCATGGTTTTATATTTTTTCAAACAGTATAGCCGCCCGGCTATACCATTTTACACAAATGCGCTGTTCGGTTTTTTATTAAATAGTATAGCCGCACGGCTATACTCTAATTTTTTCTATTTATTTTTTCAAAAAAATAATGTATCCGGCCGGCTTTACCCTTCTTTTTTTTTAATTGTCTTTAATAAATAGTATAGATGAGTGGCTACAGTTTATATATATATGTATTACATATATACGTACGTACATATTTTTGAATAATACGTTCATGCTTTATACACATCACCCGTTTTTAAAAATATATATATATACAGTAGTCGTATTGTACATGTACGTACATATATCTATTGCTTAATACACATATTTTTTTATAAAAAATTTCAGTAAGACACATAATTCACATATTATACAAATAATTCTCACATATTACTGAATAAGAATAATATATTATAAAAATTATATTATAATATTATATAGTGCCGATTAAAATCTACTTTGAATTTGTTGAAACTAGTAAATTAATATCTATAAAGTACAAATAGGAGGGTCCTTTCAAAAAAATTATAATAATAAGTATAGCCAGTCGGCTATACTACCATTTTTTTTCAAAACAAATACGTATAGCTATACTCTTCTTTTTTCTTTTTTTTTTAAAAGAGTATAGCCGTAGGGCTGTACTCAGGTTTTTATATTTTTTTTAAACATATAGCCGCACGGCTATGCTATTTTACATGCATACACTGTGCGGCTACTCTGTTTTTTTAAGTAGTATAGCCGCACAGCTATACTCTTCTTTTTTCTTTTTTGAAAACTAGTATAGCCGGCCTGGCTTACTTTTTTTAAAAAAAAAATTGTCTTTAATAAATATTATAGATGAGTGGCTATAGTCTTTTATATGTATTACTATATATATGTACGTACATATTTTTTTAATAATACATTCTTGTTCTATACATGTCTCCTATTTTTTTTAAAACGCAAACTTACAATAGTCGTATTGTACATGTACGTACGTATTTCTATTGCTTAATACACATTTTTTTACAAAATTCTCAGTAAGACACACAAAATTCACGTATTATACAAATAATTATCACATATTACTGAATAAGAATAATATATTGTAAAAATTAGATTATAATATTATATAGTGGCCGATTAAAATCTACTTTGAGTACCAAATTATATATCGTTGATGTGTATATATATATATATATATGTATATAAGAGGCAGAACACTTGGACATTCTCTGCCGGACAGATGAGTTTATTTGAATTATTTATATGCGTTTCATGCTATGGAAATTTTCTCACCTCATGGGCTATAGATTAATTTAATTCGAATTAAAAACAGGGCACTCGACGTGATTTTTTTTTTGGGTGCTAAAGTCTCTATGTCAATGGGATGGTTTGACATTTTCTGTGTGTGACTTTCAAATATTGGTTTCTTAAGTGGGAAGATCATCAGCTACTTGGTTACTTAATCAAAGCATGACAGCTTGTAGCTCGTGGGAAAAGGGGGGTGTTATACTTCCGAAAAGCCAAAAGAAGATTTCTTAATGATCTTTGTCGTTATCTCTCTCTAGAAAATAATGTTCTCTTATTCGACAGTCTAACATATTATGCTTCAGACTATTAGTACGTACAACAATTTAGCACTTTGTCAATGCGTATGGACTAACAACATAGCATCTCGCAATATCTAATTAGCCGTATTTACAAATAATAGAAATCTTATTTTGCATTGGAGTCTGGCGTCCAATGAAAATTATGACTTCTTAATTATCATTGGCTCAAATTCAGCCATATTTATATATAGTCACATCTCACATATAAACCCACTTGGCAGCTGAAACGGGATCAGCTTAACTTTGTCCATTTATTCAATTTCATAATCTCGGGAATTTTCGTTTGATGAATATATTTACTCATTGCAGAGAAGATATACAAGACACTCTTTGGAGATGCAAATTACAATGGCACCCTTTATTCAGACAACACATATATGGCATCACCATAATGTACAGTTACATGCAGAAGGTGAGATTCACAATACAAAATTTACGGGAAAAAAATTTCAACTATGCCTCTGCCTGTGTTAATTGTGGTGGTGGGCTCTTCTTTGATATTCTTTTGTAAAAAGAAAAGAGGGAGGTCCAGAGAAGAAAGATGAGCAAAATGGTGGCAAATATGGAGACGGCGACGGAGAATCCTAGATGGTTGCAGAAGGTGTTGAAAACGTTGCAGAACTCCGACCAGCCGAAGTTATCGTTTCCCATTTGTAAGGTATATACAACAAAGCAAATGCTGCCAGTGGCCGAGGCTACCAGCCCCAGTGTCAACTGTCACATTACAATTTCGCACAGATTAGTTTAATTTTGTGTTTACTTAAGAAAAAAAAAATGTAACACATGGAGAAAGAGAGAGCTAACATATATATAGTGCAAATTTAGCTAGAGGTTCGCTTGGGGGAGAGAGAGAGAGAGAGAGAGGGCTAACCACATCAAAAAACGCAAAGAGGAGCAACATTGTTGGGGAAGCTGGAGCTAAGCAGATGACTAAACAAGATGATAACTTAATAATGATGTTATAAAGGCCTGCCACAGAGAATACCACCACAAAGTATCTGCATATATGCAATCATTCTTCAAAAAAATAACGAGTTTTAAAACCATTAGTGACGATTTCATGATGACTACTTTGGATTGGCAACAACAGCTCCCTTAGCAAAAACATATATTGCAAAACAAATTATTCTTAAGAAGCATTGAAAACAAAGGAAACATTTGACTTATAATGGTTGAGTTTGAGAGTGCTTTCTAATAGTTTCAAAAGTGTTTTCTAAAGCGCAAAGGAAGACTTCGTAATTCATCTTGCACTCAATGGTTTGTGTTGTCTATTGTAAACAAATGTTAATGATAAGAAACCTTCATACTAAAGCACTCTAGAGAATAGACCCTTCAAATTAATCTAGATTATACACATAACTCTTTGTAGAACGTTTGATTTTGTTAAAGAACAGGTTTGTATCGATATTGTCAATAATGTATCAATTAGAGACATGTTCTCGATACTTAGGATTAGGGAGTTGCATGTATATACATATATATATATATATATTTAATTTAACTCACATGAAAGATGGCGACGCAGTAAAATTGGATAAATAGGTTCCGTAGTAAGAGGCATCGTCCTCCCAATCTTCTGATCCCCCGGCAGTTAACATGGACACAACACAAATCAATGATGCCACAATCAATAAACTCCTAATTAGAAAACTGCAGCAAAAGTAAATGACAGGCTTCTTAGTTGATCCCATCACTAATCACTTTTAATTCCTCTCGATATTGAGCTACCAGTGGCAATTATAAGTAGCAGATTAAGGTTGACAAGACAATATTAGGGAGTGGTCATGAACAACGAGTAATATATAAACTAATAGGTTCAATTCAGGAGAGGAATTTTTAGTTGACTTTCTCTGCCGCCCAAATGTTTTATCTGAATTTTTTTTTGGGTTAGTGGCATACTATGAAGTATGTGTAGGTTGAGCCAATTCAAGTTCAAAATAGAAAACCTAATTTTTCTTTTTGGGGAACTCAAGTCTCAGAGGGATGCTTGAAATTATATGCGAGAATCTTCTACTTGGTAACTTCATTTTCTTTACTTATTTATTTATTTTTTGCCAAAACATTACTTTATTTAATTTAAAGTATGATACTTGCAGCTTCTCAATTATGTACTATGGGAGGAGGAAGGTGTTATCTGTACTGTGGTCCTCCTCCAAGCTTTGAAAAAACAGTTTGTTGTACTTTCCAAGCGCCAAAAGAAGATTTATAGGTGGAAATCAGAGTTTCATTTAATGACATCATGCCGAAGGGCCTCTACCGAAGCGCCAAAAGCTTGTTAATACCTTGCTTCGATCAAACACTAATTTGGGATACGACCTTGATGACCCTGCTGAAATGTCTTTACCTCAGGCAGAAGTTATCTTGCCGATTTCGGAACATGTGTCGCTACCACATCAACTTACAAAAGTTCCACATCGAAGAAATATGCAAACATCCCAATACTTTTTGTCTATTAAAGGGAATGTTCCCAAAATGGAAAGGTAAATTAACCTAAAGCACTATTGTTACTCTCTCAAAATTACCTCTAATCCACCACTTAGCTGACTTAAGCATTGGAGAGCCTTCGGCCGGTACCACACTGGTGCCAAGGTCTTGACTATCGCTTTCTCTCTTTCCTTTGCAGACCTTACGTTGCTTGTGAAGATTATTTCTGCCTAATCTGCCGAAGATAATCACATTCTCATTCCCCACAAGTTGTATCCAGATTTGGACATCAACCCCTCTTTAATTAGAAGATATAATGTGTTCATGTTTGACATTTTATAACATAATGTGTTCATGTTCGAATTGTCCAATTTTATAATTTACGTAATAATGGAAATCTTCTTTTGTATTGTAGTTTGGCTCGAGTTTAAGTCATATATATTCAGCCATGACATGAGGACTTCTTGTGTACTTGTAAAAATCCACACAGAGGATCAGCTTGGAAAACAATGGAGACAAAAATGTTCATTTTATATTTGGCGTTAAAACTGCATCTGCAAGAAAAGCCTTATGGTTTGAAATTTACTATATCTTGGAATCTAAATTGGGTTTGGAAGATGCAACGTCTCTCTCTCACAGTTGACTTGAAATAAATTTAAAGTTTGTATGCATTATTAGTTGCAGAAAGTAATTAAAGTTTATATACTTCATTAATCCTAGCCGACCTAGCCGTTGATAAATGATTAACCTCATAATTAGCTCAGACAGATATTAAAGTAGACAGTTTTATTTCGTCACTACAGTTCGCCGTGCGCGTTTTCTGCAGAATTTAAGTATATATGAACGTCCTGGTCATACAACAATAATTATTTGGGATTCTTCGATGTAAGTCCAAAATCTCAAGTTGTCATTGGATTTAGTCCACACTTTTTTTGTTGTAGATTTGGGTCCATTGACTTTTATTATTTTTTTTTGTGTCAATTTTACCCTTTGAGGTAAATAAGAAAAGAATATTAATTAAAAATCCAAATCAATGTATCGATTCTTTCCTTCTAAATGGATTTCATATTTTAAATTTTGAATCCTTCTATTGCCACCATAACACATCTGTACCCAAAAAACATTTCGTCAAGTAAAATACTTCGACAATTAACTATTGCAATATTTCCCAAATGTATAGATAAAATATAATTTAAGTCATGAAAGTAATGACCCATATATTTTATCTTACAATGAAAATTAAGACCCATAGGCAAGCACCAACATAAAATCGTACCTATCCATAAGGTTGATTTGTGAGGATTCAAGCATATGAACAAATAAAAAAAAGTTCATATAAAACAATGAAAGTAGGAGTATTATTGATGATGTCTTCCCAACAAATATTTACCTCATTACTAGGTAAATATGAGATAATATACCTAATTATTAGGTAAATATAAGATAATGTACCTAATTACTAGGTAAATATAAGATAATATACTCAAACGTTAGGTAAATATAAGATAATGTACCTCATTACTAGGTAAATATAGGATAATATACCTAAATACTAGGTAAATAAAGACAAATCACAAACAACCAACATACATGGAATTGTAGTATCTGGTGTAAGCCTTTTCAGACATCCCACTCAACCTTATCGCTTTTTGCCAATCGAATAGAAGCCCCAACCTATAAGCCATTCAACCCAAAAGAATTACAACCACAAAGACCCAATATCCAACCTTATCGCTTTGCATACCTCACCTTGCAAATTATAAGCAACTTGATAAATACCCAATTAGAAAATCAATCAAACAAAGATTTTGGTTTCGAATGAAACTCACGATGCCGATTATAGAAGAGTCATAGGGTACGTGATACCTGACTTCTTGGAGAAGTTGGAGGGCTTAATGAGAAAAGAATTTGGCTCCATTGACTTGTTGGTGAAAGTTGCAAAGATTGTGGCTGTGAGAGAGTCTGAATTGGTTTAGGGTAGACAATATCATAATTATTATCATAAAAGTTAATTACCTTATTTAATTTTTAGGGGCATGATGGGAATAATTAAGTAATTTTAAAATGAAAAAAATAATATGTAAATATCAAAAAATAAAAAAGGAATGTAATCATACGTGGCACAAAAGTCAAAGGACTTGTATCAACAACAACAACTACAAGGATGGCATCCAAATTCTATTTTCGATTTTGGACTTATACCGAATTTTTTATAATTAATAATGCTGCACTTTATATATGCAGCAATTATCCCTAGGGTCGGTCCAACACCTAGGGCAAGGTAGGCTGCTGCCTACCTTAAAATTTTCAACCAAAAAAAAAAAAAACCCATATAGAATACCCAAGTGAAACATAGAAACCAATGCCCACCTATGTGGAACATACAAATCAATGCCCACCCTAAACCCATGCGAAACATACAAACCAATGCCCACCCAAAAAGTAAGCCATATTTCGTCCAAAAAAAAAAGTAAGCCATATGTATGCATAACATAAAATTTCTCTTCTCTTTAATTTCCTACCCCAAAATTTTAAGATTTTGTATATGACAACATTGAATTTAATATATTCTAAATAGGTTAGAAGTTATGTGTTCTAATCTATTCTAGAGTTTACTTAAAGAATGAATTATAATTTGCTGACTTTGTTGAAATTAATTAGGTCTTTGATTTTTGGAATTTTGTTGAGATGTTTGATTTGATATTGGTATTTTTGAGATGTTTTGATTTTTTGTTGGTATGTTAATGTTTGATTAAAGGCATTGATGTTATTATGTGAATTTATTTGATTTTTTTGTTGGGATGTTGAATTAAATAGGTTATCTTTTGTTATGTCAGATCACAATCCGAACCCCAAGAAAATAAAGAATTTGTTGGAAATTTTTTTTTAAGAAAAAAAATAGTTTTTTTTTCACTACTTTTATTTATGTATAGAGATGCATTTGAGGGTAAGGCTCATTATGTCCTCCTATTAGGTGTACATTTTTATGTTTCTTAATGAGATTCACTCATAACCTCGAGTTTTTAATGTTAGTTTCGCCCAGTTGGATTTCAAATCATGGATCCGTCACTTATTATCCCTATTAGATTTTCCATTGTTGAAGTAAAGTTGTACCTTAAACATTTTTTACTTTTTATCTAAAATTTTGACCAGCGCTGTTATATGAGGTATTCTCTAATTCAGTTTAATAACATTAACATTTTTTTAAAATATTTGTCACTTCCAGTCGAAAACTTTGACCAGCAAGGTAGAAAAACTTGTACGAAACGTGGATAGTTAGCATTGATTTGCTATTCCTAACCAATCACAAACTGCCATGCGAAAAAATTATTACAATGACATGCCGTGATTGATCAGGAATAACAAACATTTCACACAAGTGTTTTTCATTATAGGGGGTCCCTATCACCTCGATTGAGATCAAATCTTACGTCTTCATATTGTATTTGATTTGATATTGAATTTTCAAAGGCCTATGAAATGTGCAAGCCTATGCAAATCCCCGTCCAAAAGGGTTTGGGTTTTTATTGTGATTTTGCCGCAAAGAGAGCAGTAAGTTCTTGTGGCAGATGATCTTTAGCCTTGAAATATGAAAGCAATTTATGGCATTTTTCTAATAATAATAATAATTATTATTATTATTATTTTAGTCAGCCCTCATAATATATTATATATCAAAAATAATTTTTTATACATAAAAAAATATTATAATAATAACTGTTTAATGCATCATAACTTTTGAAACAAGTAGTAGGTTAAGTTATTGAATTTCAATCAACTACCAGGATTTAAGACTCAGTGCTGGCGTTATAATAATATTATAGTTGAGGCGGGAATATAATATCAATTCTGAAATCATTGAAGGCAGTTTCGTATTTTTAGGTATTCTTTCCAACTTCATCACCTTGTCACTGCCAACTTATAAAAATCATCCCTCATAATATTTATATGCTGGAAATTAAATTCTTATCTTATGCGTTGACTAACAATTTATTCATAGTTCTGAGGAGGAAAAGAATGACACGTCTGCACAATATTGTAGAGAAGAAAGTGATTGCCCCAGGATTGGATCGCATTCTTAACCAATAAAAAAAGTTACAACTTGGTTTAGGATCTGTTTTTGCTGCCATTCATTATTTATATAAATGATAGTCGGGGCGGGGGATTTTAACACAGGATATCGAGTATAAGGATAATTGTTCTTAACTACTTTTTCTATAAATTTTTTGTGTTTATCAGTCCTTTTAATGAGAGAATGACATATGAGAAAGGTAAGGGAGACGAGAGAGAGAATACATATAATTAAATAGAATTTAAAAACCTTTTAATTATTTATTTATTTTGGTATAAAATATCTTCTTCTTTCATTGAACTTATTCGTTTTCGTTGAAATTTTTATTTCAAAATAAGTCATGCGGCCTTGCCCATATAATTGAAGAAGAAGATATTTTATGGGCAACTTGTAGCCGTGATGGTAGTGTGAAAGCCAATCAAGCCAATCATGTAGCCGTGTTGGAAATACGCGTCGATAACACATCTTCAGTTCACAAGAGAAGAGAGGCCATGACGTGCATTTAATTTCTTGCTTGCTCATATAAGTTGGAAGAATATTAGGGATACTGATTTATTATCTTTCAATATTTTAACACCGAAATTGACACATCAATTGATGTGCAAAAATTGGTGTCTCTGCCAAAGAAGCAGCCAGTGGTTTGGAGCAATTACTCTTTTAGAAAAGATTTTGGATTTGAGTCTTTGTATTCATGTAGTCTATATGAGTTTAGGATATTATCGTCCATCTCAATAAAAAATGTCTTCAAAAAAAGGAAATTAAAAAATTGGTGTCTCTAGTGTTATTGTAAAAACTCGATAATTGCATATTTCTCACCTTATCAAAGGGGGAGAAGACGAAGCAATTCTTTCCAAAGATATGTGGAGATCGGCTCTTTACTACAATAAAAAAATCAATGGTTTAAGAAAATTATTATGACAATTTAAAATGTTTGGTTACTTGTTCCCTCATAGGCATATATACTGGATTAAAGAAAATAATATATGCAGGTATAAATATATGGATCAAATAATGAATCCCAGCATTTTAACTCGAGCTTTGATGGCACTTGATCTTCCCAACCGTACAAATAGCATTATTGACCTCTATAATCTAACAACTATCTTTGGTAAGCTTTGTTCTTTTTTCTTTTGTTTTGTTTGTAGTAACTAGTTAGGAAAAACCTACTAACCCAGCACAATCAAATTCTAAATCTAATCGTGCAATTATCCGTAAATCACATGTATCATTGAAACTCGTGTGTTTAATAGTTGTAGAAAATTAACTGAAGAGAAAACATTATGTTATGTGATATGAAATCACCGTCACATAATGTTACTAATTGGCGTATTATAACATAATACATATCTTGCCGGCTGGACATGCATGAGTCTGAGAGTTATCTTGAACTTGTTAGGCAGCTGGTCCTATTTCATCGACACATTTGAAAACCCCGCAAGCTATAGAGTCTAGAGAGACTGCAGATAAATCTGGACCCGCATATCCAATTGATCACATACATACATATCGAAAATATGAAAATGTGGCATAGCATGAGCACATACCCATCGGAGTCCTATTCCTCTGTCAGTTTGTTTTCTTCCAACTTATCCACCTCCTTTGTTCGCCCTTGTCCTTTCCCTAGTTGTTCATTGAAATTAAATCCATATGGACCCTACCCTAACCCATTTGTCAAAAAAGTCACTCTCTACAAGAGTGTTGTAGTTTAAGTAGTAAATTGAGCTTAGACCCATAAAATTTATTTTAAATCACCTACAACCATTTCTTTTAGTTTTCTATTTAAAATACCCAATTTTTTCAAATAATACCCGTTGACTAGGATCCAACTAAGCAAGTTACCTAATATAACTTAAAATCTGATTTATTGTATTTTTCGGATTCCAAAACTACCCCTATTTATGAGTTAATGTGTTATGGGGGAGTGTAACTAATGACATCCGTTGAATTTGGAAATATCTCCAAATAGTTGTAATGGATGTAAGAACTAATTTAGAAACTTATTTGAAATTAAATATTAAATTCCACATTAAAGTATTAGTAATCTATTTTACGACTAGTAATCTATTTTTGAATTAATGGTGTTTTCCTTCTATGAATTACTACTAGTAATCTATTTAAAATATTAATAATCTAAATTTAATATTAAATTTATGAATTAATGTTGTTTTTTTTTAGGAATTCTACGACCAGTATTCTTTTTTATTATAGTTTTATGAATAATAGTGTACATTCTAATAATGTACCTTTTTTTTTTCTCTAATAATGTACCTAGTAAAACAATTTACCTAGTATAATGAACCTATTTTTTTTCTCTAATAATGTATACCTAGTAAAACAATTTACCTAGTATAATGAACTTATTTTTTTCTTATAAATAATGTACTTGTTTTTAATTTATAAAAAATGTGCATAAATTTCAATTATACAACGTACCTATTTTCTATAAATTATTGTGTACCTATTTTTAATTTGTGAAAATGTACGGAAATTTCAATTACAAAGTAATTGACCTATTTTTGTTAATTTTTTTTTGGAAAATAATATACCTATATTTTTATACGTATATATTTATATTTATATTTTTCATATGTACATTATTGGATATGTAATTTACAAATTTTTTTTATTTGTAATTTTAAGGGGCCATATGTTAGAGGGAATGGCAACCAAAAGAAATGGGGTGATTGATATGCTATTAATAGGGAGTTTTAATTACAATTATGGCAGTTAATGAAATACTTGGAATAAATTATAAATAAAATATGAAGTCTGATGGCAAGGATGTAAAAACTAGGGGTGGGCACGGTCCGGATTGGTTCGGTTTTACTCTCAAACCACAACTGAACCAATAAAAAAATAACGGTCCGGTTTGGTTCGGATTAGCCTAAAATCATAATGAAAACCGAACCAATCCAAACCACTTATAATCGGTTTGGTTCGGATTGGTTCGGCCGGTTTGTGCCTAACACAAAACCATTCATTTTTCAACCTACACTTACATTATAATGCTAACATTTTGCCATTATATCATTCCATTCCATCAAAGACTAACATAACAACATTCCATTCAATCAAAGGCTGCACGATTTCCAGCATGCATCTAAGTTCATAATTTCCATCCAAACAAACATTCTACAGTGGTATGTCCCCATTCTAAAGTTCCTAATTTCCATCAAAACAAATTAAAAGCAAGAAACATATTAAAATAGATTTTGAGGCACATGACTGAAGCATTTTTTTGATGTAGAATGCTAGTCTATCTATCTACTGCACATAAAAGTAGTTTCAATCAACACAAATTTTAGAATACAAGATTATCAAAATATGTCAGAATAAGAAAAATACCATAACTGGAAGGTTATGCATTAATAGATAATCAATCAGTGAAAATGTGCATAGATGCAATAGCATTTGATATCTGCATTTCTATATATAAAAAATTGGATAAATTAGAAGAACTCACTGCATTTGATCTCAAAAATTACAATCACAAAAAATTGGAGAACCAATATGTCATGGATATCTAATAAATCATAGACAATTGCAGAACCTCATCATGAACATTAAATAAATTAGAAGAACTCACCATCGTTGGCACTGAGAGGCTTTTTTATTCCATTGCAAGCTAGAGATTGTAGTTGGTGAGATACCTTGATATTCGTTATAGTAAATATAGAATGTGAAATTGGAGCAGTGGGGTGGGGTTTCAGTTCCAGTAAAAGATAATTATAATAATTATGGGATATTCCTAGTTGAGCTTAATTAAATGAAATTGGAGCTATATCCTTTATGTAAGATTGTAGTTGTTGGATCCAAATGAAATTGGAGCTATAGCCCATACATTTAAAAACAATATACCAGTTTCTAAGATGTGCGACGCCGACGATGGATGAACATGTTTCTCAGATGTGCGAAATGTGTTTGATTGAAGCAGTGGAGGTTGTAGTGGTTCAAAGGAAAATGAGAGTCTGAGATGTGGGTTGTGTTGTGAGGCTGCATGTTCAAAGAAAAGGAGGGTCTGTGAGATGCAATGAGTTTGGAGTCCGAAAGGTAGCAAAATAATTGGTTTGGAGTCTGATTCAGTGCAGCTCAGTGTACATACTGCCACTTCTAATTAGCTACTCAACTATTGACACATGTAAATTAATATATAATTAATTAATTAATATTTAAACGGTTCGGTTCGGATTAGTACAGTTTTTCAAAGCTTAAAATCGCAGCTGAACCAAACCACAACGGTTTGGTTCGGATTTTAAAACTGTTGACTTTTTTATAGTCAAAACCAAACCAAACCGGCAAATACGGATTGGTTCGGCCGGTTTAGTCGGATCGGCCGGATTGATGCCCACCCCTAGTAAAAACATAAGAATACTACGACCTCTTATCATTTAAGTTTGAAATTGGGTTTTACACATAGATTTATAGAATGATGGGTATATGTCTAGGAAATAGAAATTGTAGGGACCTATATTGGACAAGCCCTAGTTTAAGAGATTAATATAGGAGCATTTACACCTGCACTCGAGTTCTTCGATTCGATTCCTTTCTCTTTTAATATCTAGTGAATAAAAAAAATATATGTTTAAGAAAAAGCCATCCTCTCTTTAATTTCACTCTCCCCTTCATAAAAAAAAGGACATAAACCGACTATGCTCTGCCTTTCTATTTAAAGCTTCAAACTACTCTTGGTCCTTTAACTTCTCTCCTTTTCTCTCTCTGTCTCTGAGTTGGGTTGGTACTTTGGTACTTTGTTACTTTGGGGACATGGAGAGCCAGAGCCAGAGCCAGTACATTGGGAGCAATAGTGGGATGGATGGGGTGGATCAGAAGGAAGGGGAGGTAGCAAACCAGAGAAAAACAGGGACTTGTGAGTCAATTCTGAGGATTTTGGCCTTCATGCTAACTGTAACTGCAGCTGTAGTTCTTGGGGTGAATAAACAAACCGAAATTGTGTCAATGAAGATCCTCCCAACCTTGCCTCCTATTGATCTTCCAGCCACTGCTAAGTGGCATTACTTATCTGCTTTTGTGTAAGCGCTCTCTCTCTCTTTGTGATTTTAACACTAACTAATTACTAATGTTTTCTTTGATGATACATCCACACATACAGTTTATTTTGTTTTGCATCATTTAACATGTTTTTTTTTTGGGACAAAATTTAACATGTTTGTTAGAAAATCTAACATGTTATGTTATCAGATTATAATTCGAAAACCATTAACAGTCTCACAACATAACATACTATGCGAGATGCGAGATATCTACCAAGACCGGGAAATCATAACCCTATAAGAGATTGGTGTGAGTAAAGCTATATGTGATTTGATACAATACAAATTGAAGCTTAAGGCCAAAATCATAAACGAGGGCTTTCTTAGATCAAAATAGAACACATCGGCTTTCTTAGATCAAAATAGAACACATATCTCCTACATGAAGACCTGGAAGATCTTAGCTTCCAAATTACAGTAAACTCATATAGTTGACTCGGTCCTCCAGCCACCCATGCCTTATCTAAATATTTCTGGCTATTATTCCCGTGATTGCATAAAATCCCCTATGCATGTGAGAGAACTTTACAAGTCCCTCTTTCTTGTTTTCTTTTATGTGGAATTGTCAACATCAACCACAATATCATCCAAGTTTATATGTCCCTCATAAGTTCGTAATCCTCCCTTCTCACCATTGTTGTTGTCATTATCATCCTCCTAGAGGAGTTCTCAATGACAGAAACTTGCTTAAATGTCCTCAACTACTTTGTCTGACTAATTTTCGGTCAGCTGGTGCTGGACACCGCAGTCTATAATTTGTAGACTATATGTTTACTCACCACCTGTAATCGGGGCGAATATTAACGTCGCATTAATTACCTTTAGATGTGTGATTTAATCTACCACCTACACAAATGAATGGGTATTGTAATGTTACCAATTAACAGTGGCGAGCAAAAAATGTGTGTTGTTAAGAACTCCAACAACAACTAAAACTCCTCTAAAATTTCCTTCTTTTTGTTTTGGTAACTCTAGATTATTGGTAAGTAATTATTGGTAAGTAATTATTGTATAATTCTAGTAACTAATTTTACCAAGGTTGACTATGTGCTAGGTACTTTGTGGTAGCAAATGCCATAGCATGTGCATATGCGGCATTTTCCCTAGTCCTTTCATTTGCAAATCGGGGCACCAAGAGCGGCTTAGGGCTGGTGATCATCCTCCTTGATCTGTTAACGGTGGCATTGCTCTTCTCCTGCAATGGAGCCGCAGCAGCAATTGGTCTAATGGGGTACCAAGGGAATTCACATGTGCAATGGAACAAGGTCTGCAACGTGTTCGGGCGATTTTGTAACCATGCGGCAGCTGCAATAGTCCTGTCCATGCTTGGATCTCTGGCATTTATGTACCTAGTTGTGCTTGCTGCCTTAGGCCTCCACAGGAGGTCTAAGTAGAATAATGGCATGCACTGCACCATATAATTTGCAATACCTATAACAGAGGTAGAGCCCAATTGTTATTCTCTATGTCAAGTACTAGCTAGTTTGGTGTGTGCATAATAAAGAAATTTGATTTCTTTCACCAATATTTCTTATGAAATATTATTTGTCCACTATAGTATTTCTGAAACTGCTTATATTGTTGTCAATTGCTTTCAAAAGTCGACATGGAAGCAATTAGATCATTATGACATAATCTCTCATGAAAAAGTTGAAGAGTATCTTCAATTTCAAACATTAATGGGAAGGAAAATAAAAAGTTGGGTTGGTGGGGACTTTCTTGTGTTCACAAAGTGTTAATATATACAGAGAGAGAGAGAGAGAGAGAGAGGTCTTCGATTTTGTGGCTTCTGTTTTCCTAAGGGTGAAATCAAAGGTTGATAAAAAGAGTTCCTAGCAATTTTTTTTTTCTGATTAAAAGTCTTGAAAGAAGAGAAATACTGTTGAATTTGGTTAGGCCACTGCCTACTAGAAGGTAGCACAGTCGTCAACTGGAGCAAAAGAAACCACTTGTTCTTCAAGGTCAAAACCAACAAAATAGTTCTGTTGCTGGACATTTCCAAATATGGACAACTTTTCATTGGACCTCACCATGGCAAGGCACCAAAGCCCCTTCTTTGCTTCAATGTAAGTAGTTTGTTTCATTAAAATGACTTCTGCACCATAAAAAATGAATGTCACATCAGGTGCTGCAGATTCCAAGTCCTCAAAACTTCCTTCAAAACACAACTCAAACCATTCGCTTGGTCCTCTCCTTTGTGGCAAATCTATGGCTTCGTTCAGTGCCTCGATCAATGCATCATATGCTTCTGATCTAAGAAATGTGTAAGTTGTGCCTGAATCAATCATAAATCCTCCCTCCCCATCACTTGTCCTGTTAAAAATCCCAACAGGGAGAGGTACATTTTGGTCACCAACGAATTCCAATAAGAGTGACATAGTAATACCGATCCTCTCCCTCCAGAAATGGAGTTCGCCCACCAGAGATCACTGCCTCTGATCCAAAATACATCCTACTTCCCAATCCCTCGTTGTTCGGGAGCACCATGCAGTATGAGAACTTTTTTATGTCTAGTTGAGAAATTAAGGACAGGGGGTGCCGGCTCAAGCCGAGAGCACCTGATTCATTCCCAACAAAATGCCATGAAGAGTAGTCAGAACAACCAAAATCCAAGTGACCAACATCCACAAGGTTCCTCTCAGGGTCTTCAAATGCAAACTTGTCATGGGACAGAGTTCCCTCCGTTGTGGAACCATCTCCATATCTTACCCTATAGTAGCAAGGGTCAAGAAACTCTGCGCAGGTTCTCCTGCCTACCCCTAAAACCTCACAGGCAAGGGAATCACACGGATGGTGACCATAAGAGGAGGATTTTGCAGGGTTGAAGACAGGGGAGCTTTGTGAGCATTTGACCCAAATGACCTCACTTCCAGTGTCCATGAAGGCATGTACTTGGGTAGGGGGAGTGCCCACAGAGAAAGTCACTATGTACTCACCATTTTCAGGGACTATTCTAGAAGAGATATCTTGTTCTGAGGATGAAAAGGTGGTGGTGAGTGAGTGGATGTGGTTAAGACGCAAGACAGAACGATAAGCAGCAGCTTGTATACGATCATAGGCAGTCATGGAATGATTGTATGATGGGGATAGAGGTGAGTCATGGTGGATCAGACGAACCGAAAAGCCATCACCAGCAGTACTACTGCTGATAGAGTGTATGGATTGAAGAGTAAAGATGGTGTTCAAGAAGAAGAAAATGGTGGAAAAGAGAGAAAGGGCAGTCATATGCCGATTATTTAATATACGAGAATACTGCATCAGAATTTAAGTACCTAGCCAACTAATGCTTTTTTAGGAAGGTAATCTTTGCATTTTGGTGCAATTGTTGTCTATTAATAAGGCAACATTAGGAGTAGATTTAGTTATTAATGTATACCATGTAAGTTTGTGAACTAATATAAAGTGACAATGAGTTTTTTTATTATAAATAAAAAGTAGGTCAAGAAAGGCATCAAGGATGTGATGCCTTTACTCTTGCATCAAAAGGATGTGATACCTTTACTCTTGCATCAAGGATGTGATTCCTCAACCTTCGATCTTCCTTCTCTCTCTTTCTCGATTCCTGCGAAATAAATAGGAGTAAATAGACCACATCCACGGAGTGTTGGCCAAAGGCCCTCCAATGCCTAATTTAGTTCAATTGGATCTTGATAAAGATAAGCCAATAGCTAAAATGAATCGAGTTTTCTCTCATTGGGAGAGTCATATGGCCTTAGCCATATGTGGTCGCGCGTAGCCTTGTGTGTGTGTGAGAGAGAGAGAGAGAGAGAGAGAGAGAGAGAGAGAGAGAGTGGGGAGGGGGCGACGGAAAGAGAGAGAGAGATAGGGTTTTTTTGGGTGAGAAAGCAATTAAAAAGAATTACCTCAAATGTCTTGCGTAGCTATTTATAGTCTCCTTGTGTGCTAGGATTTTGGGAGAATAATCCTAACATTCTTCCCCAAAAAGATGATAGAAATTATTCCAAGAGATTTAATGGACATTGGTTCCTTGATTTAGGGAGATATTCCTATCTTAAATCAAAGATAATTTCCATAGTTAAATAGACTTTAATTATGGTAATTAGTTTTACCTAAGGAATATTCCTTTTCCACTTGTCATCTTCTTATTGGCCAGTGAAATATATGTTCCCACAAATGCGCCCCCCAGCTTCTGCATTGCGCTTTTGAGGCATAGAGGCAATGAGAAATATTTATCGGGCTCTCCAACTACATCTGGGCTTTCTTTCTTGAGTTGGGCTCCTTTTGCGAGTTGGGCTTCTAATAGGAGTAGGCTTTTGACTACTTCTTCGAGTCGGGCTCCCAATGGGAATAGGCTTGTAATTCCTCCTTGACTTAAGATGCCTAACCTTTATAAATACAAAGCTTCTTTTCACTCGTCTTCAAATTGCAAACTTGTCATCCTCTACTTTCTAACTTGTGAGAGAGATCTTGAATGAGTGTACTGCTTGTCGATGAGAGGAGTCGCCATGCACACCAAGGTAGGTCGAATTTTTTTTTCTTTTTCTTTTTTCGCTGCTAGGACCAGCTGGGTGGGCTCGACTGGTTTTCATCATGATCGATGCTGTTGTTAGCTCCCATGAATTTCCCTTTCTTTTTTTTTCTTTTTTTTTTTTTGCTACCACGAATAGCTGGGTGGGCTTAGCTGGTTGTCATCGTGACCACATGGAGTGGCCAGCATGACTAGTTGCGATGGCATCAGTTGCTGGCGACGGCTGCTACCACTTTTTTTTCTTTTTTTTTTTCATGTCATGGGGCAGGCCCATTTGACTAATGCGGTGTAGTGATGGCGCATGTTGGAGTCGTAGGGATGCTGACAAGTTGCAGGCCTGTCGCTATTTAGGTCGTGCAAGCGGTTTGGTGTGGCTTGGGTCGAGCTTGATGTTCCTTTTTTTTTTTTGTCACAACTTAGAGTTTTGGCATGCTATCTGCTTGCAATTTTATTCCCTTTTTGCACCTATTCACCAATTATGTCTTCCGATGAGGGTAGCTAATCATTGAGTTCATAAGTTCCTTTGTACTTGTAGAGTGGTTCCAAGGTGCACAAGAAATGATTCGTGGTTGATCTGCATCGTGTCACCACCGAGGCTCACTTCCAAAAGTGGCGCACCACCTATGCTTCTGCCATACCTGATGATGTGTATGTCAAGCTATCGGCGGCTTCGACTAAAGATGTGCCTTGTGTGGATCCGAACGATCCAAATGCCAGACTTATCACATTTCGTTCCTCCTACTTCTCTTTAGGCTTCACATTCATGTTATCAAAGTTCTTCAGGAAAATGTTCTATGCAGGGAGTGTGCCCCAAGCCAATCTACAGGGCGATCATGTGCTTTAAGAATCTGAGTCGTTTCTTCAAGCTGGATTTGATGGTGCTGGAGTTCTTTTACTTCTTCAAAGTGAGGTGTTACAAGAATTATGCTCAGGTCTGTGTGTGTAATGCCAAGCTATTTGGCAATCTCAGCCAAGGAGATCACGTATGGCACGTCGATGTGTTGGAGGTCAGTGGACGGTGGGAAGGCGAGGTCAAAGAAGGTCCATTTGTTCCCTTCACTTACTACGATGGTAGATCATACTTGATTGATCTGCTTCAACTTTGTCTGAATTTCTTTGATGTATGACTGACTGACTTATGTCTTTTGCTTGCAGAGAATGACATCATCAAGAAGTTGGATCTTGAGCCAGACATGGCTAAGGTTTGTCAAGCCCTGAACATTCCTGTGAGGTTTCGCGAATAACGCTGGCTGTTGAGCGAGTATCGGAAAGAAGCTAGTGGTCTACCCCTCCCAAGGATATTGAGAGATGGAAGCAGTATGGCCTAGACTAGGACAATCTGCCTATCGAATGGAGGAGTCCTCGACCAAAATCCTTGAAAAGAGAAAGGTTGATGCCAAGTCCTCCAAAAATGAAGCTGGAACCTTGCGGCTAAGGGACGTGTCTCCGTTAAGAAAGAAGCCAAGACTTCCTTTTGCTATGATCAAGTATATTTCGAAAAAGATCTCATCTGCTAAGAAGACTCAAGCGGGAGCTGCACTTTTGTCAACTGCTAGCGTCAAGCACATCGTCGATGCAGATAGTAAGAAGATTGGCGGCATGAGGAATATTCAAGACATTCCACTCAAGTCTCCAATTGACAAGCTCAAGACCTGCAATCTGCCCGGTAAAGAAGTCTATTCCCGAACTAATTCGCTTGCCGAGAAACAAAGAGTTGTTGACATTCCTCCCCGAAGTTCAAATCGTCTGCACCAATCAATGGATGAAGATCAAACTGGGAAGACTGCTCCCCTACCAAACCATCGTGATCCAGCTATCGAGCCACGAGCAGTACTCAAAATTCACGTATCATACACATAATTCTCACATATTATTGAATAAAAATAATATATATTTTTTTTTAAATGGTATAGCCATGCGCGGCTATACTAAGCTTTTCCCTAATTTTCTTTAAAAAGTAGTATAGTCGTGCAGCTATACTCTTTTTTTTTTTTTTAAATAGTATTGCTGCATGGCTATACTCATTTGACACGTGGCACATAGGCGCTGGGCGGGTCTATATATATATATATATATATATATATATATATATATAGCCAGCTAGCTATTCTAGATTTTTTTGAATTTTTTTAAGAAATAGTATAGTCATACGACTATATTCGTTTTTCCTAATTTTTTTTTAAAATAGAATAGCCGCCCGGCATTACTGTTTTAACACGTGGCACCTAGGCGCTGGGTGCATCTTATATATATATATATATATATAGTATAGAGACACAACTATACTTTTTAAAAAGAATATTTAATCTGGGAAATTTCTCCGGCATAGACTTGTGCCAACGATCGTTCATCAAGAGGGGTTTTTTTTTTTAAATTTTAAAAATATAAAATTAGTTTCTTTACTTTTGTTTTTTGGCCTTCTTCTTTAATTTAATATATTTAATTAACTAATATCTTAGCTTTTTGAATTGCTTTAATTAGTAATTATATTTTAATCTTTATTTAATATAAAAAAAATTAAAGAAAAAGTCCACAAAAGAATTAATTTTTATTTATTAAGTCTTTTGTGAAATTATTTGGGTGTCTTAATTAAATTTCTCCATAGCCCAAGAGCCTTATGCATTACTATTAGACCATTACACAAGTCTCTATTTCCCCTTTTTGATTTTTTTAATTTTCCAGAGTTATTACCCGTAGAAAGATTTTAGCACTTTCACGTTTAATAATGTATTATACACGTATACATGTATTTCTCATGTTTAATACACATTTTTTACAAAAAGTTCAATAAGACACACAAAATTCACATATTATACACATAATTCTCACATATTATTGAATAAAGATAATATATATATTTTTTATATGGTATAGCCGAACGGCTATACTCAGTTTTCCCCTAATTTGCTTTAAAAAGTAGTCTCGCCGTGCGGCTATACTCTTTTTTTAATTTTGTTTTAAAAACAGTATAGCCGAACGGCTTGAGTTGTTTGACACATAGCACATAGACGCTCGGCGGGTATATATAGGGGAGGATCCGTGGCACTATGTTTTTTACACAAGTTTTGACACAATTTTTGGGTCATTAAATTACTCTACTTTCAGTGGTTGAGATTAAACTTGACATGGTAAATAATTTTAATTTCTTAAAAATAAAAGAAATGATTTTCTCTCTCCTCCCTTTTTTCTTGGAGACATAATCTCAGCTACCTCTTTAATATCAAATATTTATTAAGGTGTAATAAATAAAGAATTTCACCAAAAACTAAAAGCCCAAACCGTGAAGAGTCTCTTCAGTTTCCCCTTCTTCCCGCACATGCATATGCAGCTATCAATTCATCTTCAGTAGTTTTTTCTTTTATATCAAAGCAATTTCTCCTATCTTAATACATATATTGTATCATCAAAATATTGGAGCACCCACAAGATATTTCCTCCACTCTCAGTCCCATATCTCCAGAAAAATTAATTAAATTTTAAGTCAACTTCCAATCATAGTTGTAGCCAATTTCTGTTTGTGCCTAATAAATCACGGCCGTGAAAAGGGACTTTTTCTCGGCTGTGACATCTGTTCACCAAGTGAAACGGCTGCGTTTTATCAAAGTACCTTACGCCCCTAAAGAAACACAAGGCAAATACAAAGGCAAGGTTTTCTCGGCCTCTCGACCATAGCCTCATAGGCCGAGGCCGAGGATCATGCAAAACATGGCCGAAGATATTGTGGTCAGAGAGCCATATGGCTTATGGGCCCCACGCCCCATTTAATGAAGTAGTGCCTCTGTCCGTCACTACAAATCCACTGGGGCATGAAGCATTTAATGCATGAGGGCAGAAGGGAAGTGATTGAAGTCAGGATTTGGTAATCAGAGTGGTTAGGTACAAACATTCTCGCAAAGGTTCTTATAACTGGCAGTCTCTTCACCAACCACTAAATCAGAACATTTAATGCATTCTCACGGCCAAAGGTGCAGAACCCATGATCAGGGCGGTGGCCGAGATTTGCCGAGATTTATGGGGGTCACACCACCATGCTTTACGATCCCAAATGCCGATTAGACTACCTGCTTGCCCCAATCAGACTCCATCAGGCAGATATTTTTAGAAGATCTTTTTCAGCTTCAAATGAATCTCCAGGACTTCCTATAAATACCAAGCTCAAGACCACATGCAAAGGGTACAACACCAACAACCAAAAGCCTCCCACGGAGCAACTTATTTTTCTGTCATGCACTTTCAATACCTTTACATGCTTTCCTAGGAGTAGTGATAGATTGTAAGAAAATCCATCCATCAATATATCATACGACCCTTGATTTCTCAAGGTGCCGGAGCACCATCTTTGTTACCACCTCACTCACCCCATATATCATACGACTGTCGCTCCTCGAGCAACGCGCCGGAGCACCGCCCAAAATCCACCACCTACACCACCATTAAACGGCCTTGTAGCTCAGGCAGTGAACCTGACGGCCGAGACCAGTTCCTTTCTCGGCCACAATCATTTGATTAGAAGTCCAAGTTCAAACAGGCGCATCATTTAAGACTTCAACCCAATACCCATCAAACCCTCGACGCACAGTAGACCGTGCTGGCACGCCCGCGCACAAGCCGCACCGCATCTAAAAGTAGGACTCCCGTGTTCGCGCACATCCCCTCGGCCCGGAGATCCAGGCCGTGAGATTTGTGACGCCAACAATTTCTGGAATGGTAAATGCCCAGTTTATTAAGCTCATGATTCACAACAATCTGTAGCTCAAAGAATGACTTCCCCCCAAGGCTACCTGTGTATATTGTATAACCCCGACCATGCCAGGTGCCATCTTGGACATTGTTCATCTCTAATGTTTTGATATTCCTATTCACATTGTAAGAATACTATCTATAAGTTTTCAAGCATAAAAATCTTAATCAAAATTAAGCCATTTGTCTACTTTCAATGATCTAAAGAATTTCAATAGTTCCAAAAGGATAGCTGCCAGTCATAGAACATCATTTTTAATCATGAATGGTGATTCAAATTAAAGAAGTTCTAAGCTCATCTAATTGGTAAAAGTGATGGTTGATCAGTGGAACTTGCCTTCTTCACGAGATAATCAACAAGTGTTGTGGCATCAAATTTTCACTTTGTATTCTCTCTCTATTAAAACGATAAAAGTTCTTAATGAAAAAAAAAAAACAGTAATAGTCAAAAAATTTAGATATGAAGAAGATTAAAATTCCTAAATCAAACCCTCAAAAGAGATGGAGGTCTTTTCTAGTTTCATGAAAGAGAGAGAGAAAATCATTTCTTTTATTTTTATGGTGAGAGAGAAAATAAAATTAATGATTGTCTAATTAAGAAATTAAAATTATTTCTCATGTCAAGTTTAATCTCAACCACTGAAAGTAGAGTAATCTAATGGCCCAAAAATTGTGTCAAAACTTGTGTAAAAAATATAGTGTCACAGATCCACCCCCATATATATATATATAACGGCTATACTATTTTTTTTAATTTTATTCAAAATAGTATAGCCGTGCGGCTATACTCTTTTTTCAAAATTTTTTTTTAATAGTATGCCGACCAGCTTTACTGTTTAAACACATGGAACCTAGCCAGTGGGAGTGTCTATATATATATATATAGTATAGCCGCCCAGCTATACTTTTTAAAAACAATATTTAATCCTCGAAATTTCGCCGGCATAGACCTATGCCGACGAACTTTCGTCGGGAGAGGGTTTTTTTTTTTATTTTAAAAATATAAAATTAGTTTCTTTACTCCTTTTTTTTGCCTACTTCTTTAATTTAATATATGTAATTAAGTAATATCTTAGGTTTTTGAATTACTTTAATTACTAATTATATTTTTATTTTTATTTAATATAAAAACATTAAAGAAACTGTCCACAAAATAATTAATTTCTATTTATTAAGTCTTTCATGAAATCGTTTGGGTATCTTAATAAATTTCTCCATGGCCCAAGAGCCCTATCCATTACTATTAGGCCATTACTCAAGTCTCTATTTCCCCTTTTGATTTTTTACTTTTCTAGAATTATTACCCGTAGAAAGATTTTAGCACTTTCACATTTAATAATGTATTATACACGTATGCACGTATTTCTCATGTTTAATACACATTTTTGTTACAAAAATTTCAATAGGACACACAAAATTCATGTATTATACACATAATTCTCACATATTGTTGAATAAAGACAATATATATATTTTTTAAATGGTATAGCCGCATGGCTATACCCAGTTTTCCCTAATTTTCTTTAAAGGCTATACTCCTTTTTTCTAATTTTGTTTAAGAATCGTGTAGCCATGACTTTACTTTTTTTGACATGTTGCCCATAGGTGCTGGGCGGGTGTATATATATCAATGTTTTGAAAGGCGAGGCGCTAGGGTGAGGCATTTTATGCCTTATGAGGCGAGGCTTAAGCCTCAAAGCGTTGAGGCGTAAGCCTTTCGGGTATTAAGTTATTATAATTACCAAAATATAAAACAGCTATTGAATGTATTGAATGCCACTCTAGAGTATAAATTAACCATCAAACTTGTTTTTTCAAAATTTCTCTTACTATTGCTCAATTCTTTACCATATATCCTTTTGGTTATATTATCTCTCTAAGTCTAGTGCCTTTCTACCTAGTTCGAATAGATAAAAGAGTAGATTATGGAGGTGGACTGAACTGATGGTGGAAGGTGGGAGGCAGTTTCTGTTGGTCTGTTTAGGAACTTTGGCTTTTGGGAGAGGGAAGGAATAAATGGGTAAGCTGGTTTCTTTTGAACAAAACGGTGCGTGTCTAGTGTTCAAACTTAAAACTAAAACGCACAGCTTAACTAAAGGGAAACGAAACAACACAGCCCATGCAAACGACGTCGTCCGGAATCAGATTTTTCAAATAAAGGAACTCTGTCTTCCTCGCGACGCTTGCGCCTTTCACAGCGCATCTGTGTTTAGTGGCCGCCTCGACTTCAAGGCGTACACCTTTCATGACATTCGCTAAACTGAGCTGCGCCTGAGGCGAATCACCGCTGCCTCGCTCCGAAGCGCGCCTCAATGCGTGCCTTTGAAAACACTGATATATATATATATATATAGAGGACAAATAGGTCTTCGATCTTGTGGCTTCTGTTTTCTTAAGGGTGAGATCAAAGGTGTTGGAAAATAATATTATAATATTTACTAGATATTAGATATTAGATTTTTTAATTTTTAATTTTTAATGTGTGAATGAAAATAATTATTTTGTTTAGGTATGAAGGGTTGCATCTGATACAATTGAATTAAGTGCAGTTGCATCTTTCCTTCGCATAAGTGGCGTCATTTTTAGTGAACAGCCACTGTTGTTATTCCAAAGGTCACTTGGGTTAATTATAAAAAACCCGTGTTGTATGGCTATCCATCTAGTTCTTACCCGTGAAAAATTAGAGTATTCCCCAGTGCTCTAGTTTTGCTCTTTTGATCAATTTTGAGTCTAGTCTTGAGAGTACAAATATATAATTGGTTTGTCATAGTCTTAAATTGAAGTGCTTCAATTTAGGATTATCGATTGTTAAATCCTGGGAGATGGACGCCTATAGAACTACCGAGCACAAGGGCAGGGGCGAAATCTATCTTTAGGACATTGCAATTCTTGCAAGCCTCAATCACTAAAGTTGTCAGTATTTCTATTTGTGTTTGTTAATTTACATTAATTTCATATAAATTTGTTATTGTATTTGATTATTACAATTCTGAAATTCCTAACAGTCTAAAGACAGAAAAATATGGAACAATTTGGAATATGAACTAGTTCGTTTTGAAAGAATCTCATTAAGTATTGCTGCGATTGAAATTGAGCATGACCTTTCAACCAAGTCACCCAACCACACACGAGCAGAACAAGTGAGTGGTGTCATACTATAGCAGTATCTGTGATTTTCTATGGAAAATTACATTTTGGTGGGGGCTGGTTGTTATGCTATGTATATTCAGTATACATAATAGCATAATTGATGTGATCACTATCAAATTGACTTTGAGGATGAGGGCACGTGGTCCCATCTCGTTGAACAAGTTAACTATTTTATTAATCGTTGGGGTCTGTTTGAATAATTGAGACTAGTTTCCCATATATTTAAATTGTAAGTATCGTGGGACTGTTATCCATATTATTGTATGACATCATTCTGCCTTGAGTATTTCAGATTTTATTTTAGAAATTCTAAATGCACATGCAATGCAACACTTGATCGGCATACAACACTCGATCGGCATAAGATCACTTTGAGAATTTCAGATTTTCTCAAAGAATTTTGTCTGCAGAAGTTAACACACTATACCTCATTCCTATGGTGGAAGAAGTGTGTTGTCTGCAGAAGTATAAAGGGTACTTTTGTTTAATGATACTGATATCTTATAAATAAGAGGAATAGAGTAGACTATTTTTAATCAGTGTGTCACCTATGTGAGAGTAGAAATGGGGTCACTTCTATGAGAATGAGATGACTAAGTTCTCTAAAGCTCTCATGAATATCTGGGATTTGTTCAAGGCCAAAATGAACACAATCGGATGAACCATAATATATTAGGATTGGAGATGTGTGATTCATATTGTCTCGTTTTACTATTGCGATGAACGGTTCAAGTTCATTATATCCACTGCGTCACCAAGTAAATCTGATAGGTATTCACTATGATAGGTTCAAGTCCAAAAGACACCTCTTCAGATGCATCTCTTTTCCGCAAGTACTCTCAATTTCTTTTAATTTTCATTCATGTGGGATTGTTGGAAATTTAATATTATAATATTTATTAGATATTATAATATTTAAATTTTAATATGTGAATGAAAATAATTGTTTTGTTTAAGTATGAAAAGTTGCATCCGATACAATTGAACTAAGTGCAGTTGCATCTTTCCTTTCCATAAGTGGCATCATTTAGTGAACAACCACTGTTATTATTCCAAAGGTAAATTGGGTCAATTATATAAAACTCGTGTTGTATGGCTATCCAACTAGTTCTTTCCCGCGAAAAATTAGAGTATTCCCCAGTGCTCTAGTTTTACTCTTTTGATCAATTCTGAGTCTAGTTTTGAGAGTACAAATATATAATTGATTTGCCAAAGTCTTAAATTGAAGTGCTCAATTTAGAATTATCGATTGTTGAATCCTGGGAGATGGACGCCTATAGAACTGCAAGCACAAGAAAAGGGGCGAAATCTATCTTTAGGACATTGCAATTCTGGCAAGCCTCAATCGCTAAAGTTATCAGTATTTCTATTTGCATTTGTTAATTTTGTTAGCGAGATCCTAACTTAATTAGGATATTTATTTCCTAATTTATTATGATTATATTTCTTTCTTTTTGTACAGATATTGTGTAATTAGGATTTTATCTTGTTTCCTAGTTTGACCCTACTAGGGTTATATCCTTGTACTATAACTACCTTATTTTGGAGAATGAAATACAACCTAAAAAATATTCAACCCTACTTTGTTTGACTTGGCATCAGAGCCAACTTTTCTGGTGACCTGTGTGTTGTGTGTTGTGCCCACCCGTGTTTTATCCCTATATTTTTTTCTCTACCTGTGTCATGTGTGCCCTCTTGGGTTTGTGTGTTGTGTTGTAGTGTCGTGTGTGTCATTCCTATCTTCGTGCATCTGCCGTATTTGTGTCTCTGTTGTGTTCCGTTGTATACACTGTCGTGATCTATTGAGTTTCTGCTGCAATCATAGGTGATAACTCCATTATTGGTGTTGTTGCTTATGCCTCTGCAAATTTGTGTGTTTCTGATTCTATTCCAGGTACTGGCTCCAATACTTGGATAATTGACACTGGTGTTTCTGATCATATGACTTATGATGCTAATTTTTTTGATGAGTTGTCTAGTAACACCCGTGACCCATACATAACTAGTGCTAATCAAGGTCTTAAATATCGATAGTTTCGGAAATATTGGTGGTTCAAAAATACGAAAATATCGATGAAAATATCGGTAAAATATCAATATCGATAAAAATTGAATAAAACCACGGAAATTGTCATAAATACATGGAAATTTTTAATGAAACTTTAGAAGAAGTTTATTTAGTCAATCATCTATTATTTTGACACAACAAATTGGAAGGAAATGCATTGCATAGTGGGTTTGAGTGATTTAAGTTGATTATATTGCGAGCTGACAAACTCTGTGACTTAGAAAATCTAGAGTAATTAATGAACGAGAATTAAACACCCCCTAGTAATTTATTTATCATTTTTTAGTACAATATTTTACACTTTATAAATTGCATTGTAAGATACATGAGTAACCTTATTAGGCCTCATCATTTGGCCCGCAGGCCCATGGGCCGATGGGGGCCCGCCCGGCCCATTGGAAAAAAGCCCGGCCCGGCCCGTTATGGGCTTTGGAATGGCCCGGCCCGCCTTGGGCCGGGCCGGGCTTGGGCTTGGGTGTTTGAAGCCCGGCCCGGCCTATAGGCCCGGCCCGATTAAGCCCAAGAGAGCCCGGCCCGGCCCGCCCACAAAAGCCTGGCCCGTTAGGCCCGCATACATATATAATTATGTATAAATAAGAGTTTAGGATTATGATTATATCACTTAAATCACATATATAATTTGTTTCATTTCATTTACTTTTCTTTACTCATTCCTAGTTTATAATTGGATGATTAGCACATTAATTTGTGTCAATTATTAATACAACAATTATATAAATATATATAAATAAGATGAACATATATCATATCACTAAATATCCTTTTGATACTTATTATTTTTAAAAATTATCTAAGCCCATAATTTGAGGAGCCTTGAGTCGATATGTCTTTGATATTTGTTCAACATTAGTGGGGATGGATTTGATACTATGAACTTGGAAAATGCGGGTGTGCTTGAAATTACAAACCTTTCACTTGATGAACCGGAATTAGAGGGCGTGTTGTTTTCATTATTATGTATAGATGATGAACATGAGTTATTTATTTTGTGATGTATTAATTATTATGTATGGATGATGAAGAACATGAGTTATTTATTTTATTTTATTTTATTATTTTTGTGGAAAATCTTATTAAGTTGTGTGACTTTATTGGGTATTTTATGAATTTGGTTTGATGTGAAAATATTGGAATTAAGTTGTGACTTTATTGGGTATTTTTTTTCGAATGAAGTAGGCCCGTTTCGGCCCGGCCCGTTGGGCTTAGCCCGGCCCGGCCCAATGGGCTTTCTCAAGCCCGACCTATGGGCCGGGCTTGGGCTTTGAATTTTCTAAAAAAACCCGGCCCGGCCCGGCCCGATATTTTCTCTCTCTTCTTTAAAGCCCGGCCTGGGCCGGCCCAAGCCCGTTAAATTTGGGCCTGGCCCGGCCCATTGACGAGCCCTAAACCTTATTTCATAAACGTCATTGGACATGGTACACGTTCTTATATTATTATTTATCAAAAATTGAAAAATAATTAAAGATGTAAACCAACTTGATTTTTCATGAAAATTAGGCACTTTACCATGCTTAAAAAATAATAGTGAAGATTGAAAATTAACTAAGAACATAACTAAATTTATCCAAGGAAGAATTAAATAGTAAATAAAGAAAATAATTATAGAGATTTAAGTAATTAAGCCACAATTTGAAGGGGAATTTAGTAATGTAAGTACTTATAATGAATAATAAAACAATCAATAACATTAAATGGATTAAATAGAAAAGAAATAAATTATATTAAGTAATTAAGTAACTGAACAACAAAATAAAACAATAAGTAATTATGTTAATTTCTATTTTGAGAAACAGCTCGCAAGTATTATAAATACAGATTCCATAGCTTATTATCACAAAGTGATGACTGGAATTTAATTCCTTTACAACTTACAAGACCCTTGACAAATTTTAAGTCCACCTTTTTTAAAATTTGTGGTTTCACCCTTACTTGTAAGTAACTGGTAGGATTTTTAGAAGTTTTTGTACGAGTTTATAAGAATTTGAAAAATGAAGTCCTTTTTTTTTTTCCCAAAAGCAGGGGAAAAATATAAAAAATAAAAACTTTGCAAGTTCCTTTGACTCCCACTCCACTCCAGAGTATGACCTGCCCCTTTTGCTCTAAAAACACATCATAGTTTTCATCGACACCCTCTTGTTTTCCAAGTACCCTTATTTTCTCTCTACCTCTCTCTCTCTCTCTCTCTCTCTCTCTCTCTCTCTCTCTCTCTCTCTCTCTCTCTCTCTCTCTCTCTCTCTCTCTCTCTCTCTCTCTCTCTCTCTCAAACAAATTAATACCTACCAATAAGAACAAGAAAAGACCGAGGTCCTTCCAAGTTCCAATTACCGTTTTCTTTCTGAATATAAAACTTACAGTTTTGCTTTTCCTGCTCTCCACATTGGCGCTTTCTATTGCACAAAGGTAAGAAATTTATGGAGGCATTCATCTTCTTACCTTGTTACTATTGTTGCTGTTGTGGATGCTTGTTTCAGATCAGTTATTTTCGGCTGAGATTTGTGTGAAATTTAGTTGAAGTTTGGATTTGGTAAGAAAGTTCATATCGCGATATTATCGATAAATATCGATAATATTGCGATATATTGACTATTTCAGATTGAATTTGAACGAAAATATCGGTCCTGATATTTCGGCGATATTATCGAGGATATTATCGATAAATTGACGAAATATAAATGGAATGTTGCGAAAATATCGGGACCCAAAAAAAACGATATTATCGCCGAAATATCAGCAATAATATCGAAATTTAATTCCTTGGTGCTAATGGCTTGCCCTCTCCAATTACTAGTGAGGGCATAATCTCTCTCACTCCTACTCTGTCCTTGTCTCGTGCGTTACTAGTTCCCAATATCTATTGTAACTTGTTATATGTTGGTCGATTACTTGATACACTTAATACTTCTGTTACATTCTATCCTACGCATTGCTCTTTTTAGGATCTCAAGACTCATGAGACGATTGGGCATGGTAAACGGATAGAGGGTTATATTATTTGATATTGCCTTATGCACCAGTTCGTGATCATGTCGTTAATACTGTTCAAAGTTGCAGTGTCAAAGACAAACAGCAAATTTGGTTATGGCATCGTCACTTGGGACACCCGTCATTTGGCTTCCTTAAGCGTCTATTTCCATCTTTATTCCGCTCTTGTGATGAGTCTAGTTTTAAGTGAGAGACATATATTTTGGCAAAGAGTCATCACACTGTATTTCCTTTGAGTGACAGTAAAGCTGCAAAGCCTTTTGATTTAGTGCATTCTGATGTGTGGGATTCGACTCGCGTTACTTCGAACGGATTCGTTGGTTCATCACATTTATTAATGATTATACCCGACTCACTTGGGTTTTCTTGCTGAAAAATAAACATGATGTTGCTTCCATCCTTCTAGAGTTCTGTACTATAGTGTCTACTCAGTTTCATGCTCTGGTCAAAGTATTCCAGACTGATAACGGAGTCGCATATGTGAATAATACTTTGGCATCTTTCTTTCGTGCTCAATGTAAAGAATCGTCAATTACTTGAAGTTACCTACTCCCTTATATTGGACATGTCTATTCCCCATCATCTTTGGAGGCATGTTGTTTTATCTGCTGCCTATTTGATTAATCGTACTCCTTGTCGGGTTCTTGATTTCAAGACTCCACATGTTATGTTTGGTGACCATGTTTCCCCTTTCTCAGTCTCCAAGTTGCCCCCTAAAGTTTTTGGGTGTGTTGCCTATGTTTATGTCTACTCTCATCAATGGAGTAAACTTGATCCTTGTGCTCTACGATGTGTCTTTATTGGTTACTCTTCTACTCAAAAGGATTATAAATGTTATCATCCACCTACCTAGAAGGTGCATGTTACTTTGGACATGACTTTCCATGAAGAAGTGTCTTATTACGTCTTTCCCTCCTCTCCAATTCAGGGGGAGAGGGGGAGTGAATTGGAGAGTCTTGGATTGGAGAATGATGTGTTTGAAGATACTGCTCTCAGGAAGGAAACGACCTGTTGCACTGAAGCAAGTGACCAATCACCCATATCTGAAGATGAAACTTGTGGTGTCTGTGAAGAAACGACTGATCACCCTTTGGAACTCGACCGGTCGCCCATATCTGGATATGAAGTAGGTGTTCTCGATGTCGAAACAACCAATCACACTGAAGCAAGTGACTAGTCACCTGTATCTGAAAATAATGACAGTGATTCTTGTATGGATGGGTACAATGCAATTCCCCCCTCTGCCCTGCCAGTGCCCCAATCTACTCGTGATAGTGAATCAAGTAAGGTAATTTCTAATGATCTATCTGTGTCAACTTATTAGTTACCCCCATGAACCACTCATGGGAAACCTAAGTACAATATTCTCCTGATATACATGCCAAGTCTAAATATCTCATTAGCTTATGTGCCAACTCATCATTTGTCTAAGTCATATACATCATATGTGTGTCAACTAAGCTGCAGGATGCTTTATCTAACCCTAAATGGATAGATGCCATGAATGTTGAAATGGATGCCTTGAACAAGAATTAAACATGGGATTTAGTTCATTTGCCACGAGAGAAGAAAGTTGTTGTATGCAGATGAGTGTTTACTTTGAAGCATAAAGCTGATGGTTCCATTGACCGTTACAAGGCTAGATTGGTAGCAAATGGTTATACTCAGACCTATGACGTGGATTATTTGGAGACCTTTGCTCCAATGGCAAATGTACTATTGTCCCTATCTGCTAACCGCGATTGGCCCTTATTACAATTCGATGTCAAGAATGCGTTTCTACATGGTGACCTCAAGAATGAGATTTACATGGATCTCCCTCATGGTATTCCTGTAACCTCTAAGGAGGGTGTTGTGTGTAAGCTGCGGAAGTCTTTATATGGATTGAAGCAGTTTCCAAGAGCGTGGTTTGGGAAATTTGCAGCATCTATGAAGAAATTTTGGTATGTGCAGAGTAACTCAGACCATACTTTGTTTCTGAAGCGTCATAAATGTAAATTGACAGCTTTAATTATTTATGTTGATGATATGATTGTGACTTGAGATGATCATGCAGAAATGCAAAATCTTCATAAGTATTTGGCTTCCAAGTTTGAGATGAAGTCATTGGGTGATTTGAAGTACTTTCTTGGGATTGAAGTTGCCAGATCTAAACATGGTATCTTTCTGTCTCAAAGAAAGTATATTTTGGATTTACTTGCAGAGACTGGAATGTTGGATTGTAAACCAATTGATACCCCTAGTGAACATAATCATAAGTTAGGGTTGTATCCTGATCAAATCCCTACATATAAAGAGTGTTATCAATTACTTATGGGGAAATTGATTTATTTATCTCATACATGTCTTGATATTGCATATGCAGTGAATGTAGTGAGTTAGTTCATGCATTCTCCTAGTGAAGATCATATGGGTGCTGTGATGCGCATTTTGAGGTATCTGAAAATAACTCCTGGAAAGGGGTTAATATTTTGCAAGTATGGTCGTACATATGTGGAAGGGTATACGAATGATGATTGGGCTAGTTCAGTCACTAGTAGATGTTCTACGTCTAGGTATTTCACATTTGTTGGTGGTAATTTTGTTACTTGGAGGAGTAAAAAGCAAAAAGTGGTGTCTAGGTCTAGTGTCGAGGCCAAGTATCGTGGGATGGCTCAAGGTGTGTGCGAGTTACTATGGTTGAGAATATTGTTGAGAGATCTTGGGTTTGGACCCCAAAAACCCATAGATTTGTATTGTGATAATAAAGCTGCAATTGCAATTGCGCATAACCTTGTGCAACATCCGAGTACAAAGCACGTGGAGGTTGATCGACAGTTTATTAAAGAGAAGTTGGATGCTAAAATTATTTTTTTTTCGTTTATATCATCCGAGTATCAATTGGCAGATGTTCTTATGAAAGCTGTGTCTACTACGGTCTTTCTCAACTCGCTTGACAAGTTGGGCATGTGTGACATCTTTGCTCCAACTTGAGGGGAGTGTTAGCGAGATCCTAGCTTATTTAGGATATTTATTTCCTAGTTTATTAAGATTATATTTCTTTCTTTTTGTACAAATATTGTGTAATTAGGATTTTATCTTGTTTCCTAGTTTGACCCTACTAAGGTTACATCCTTGTAGTATAAATACCTTATTTTGGAGAATGAAATAAAACCTGAAAAATATTCAACCCTACTTTGTTTGACTAATTTACATTAATTTTATGTAAATTTGTTATTGTATTTGATTATTACAATTCTGTTGAGAATTTTTATTATCTTTAAATTCATATTTCCTATTGTTCCCCCCAAAAAAGGGTTGATAAAAAGACTTGCTAGCATGTTTTTCTGATTAAAAGTCTGGAAAGATCAGAAATATAACTGAAGTTGGTTAGGCCACTACCTACTAGAAGGTAGCACAGTCAACTGGAGCAAAAGAAACCACTTCTTGATCAAGGTCATAACCAACAAAATAGTTCTGTTGTTGCATATTTCCAAGTATGGACAACTCTTCATTGGACCTCACCATGGCAAGGCACCAAAGCCCCTTCTCTGCTTCAATGTAAGTAGTTTGTTTCATTAGAATGACTTCAGCACCATCAAAAATGAATTTCAAATCTGGTGCTGCAGAATCCAAGTCCTCAAAACTTCCCTCAAAACACAACTCATACCATTCGCTTGGTCCTCTCCTTTGAGGCAAATCTATGGCTTCCCCCAGTGCCTCGATCAATGCATCATATGCTTCTGATCTAAGTAATGTGTAAGTTGTGCCTGAATCAATAATAAACCCTCCTTCCCCATCACTTGTCATGTTAAAAATCCCATCAGGGAGAGGAACATTTTGGTCACCAATGCTAATTCCAATAAGAGTGACATAGTAATACCAATCCACTCCCTTCAGAAGTGGAGTTTGCCCACCAGAGATCACTGCCTCTGATCCAAAATACATCCTGCTTCCTGATCCCTCATTGTCCGGGAGCACCATGCAGTACGAGAACTTTTTTATGCCTAGTTGAGAAATTAAGGACAGGGGTTGCCGGCTCAGGCCGAGAGCCCCTGATTGGTTCCCACGAAAATGCCATGAAGAGAAGTCAGAACAACCAAAATCCAAGTGACCAACATCCACAAGGTTCCTCTCAGGGTCTTCAAATGCAAACTTGTCATGGGACAGAGTTCCCTCTGTTGTAGAACCATCTCCATATATTACCCTATAGTAGCAAGGGTCAAGAAACTCTGCACAGGTTCTCCTACCTACCCCAAGAGCCTCACAGGGAAGGGAATCACACAAGTAGTGACCGTAAGAGGAGGATTCTGCAGGGTTGAAGACAGGGAAGCTTTGTGAGCATTTGACCCAAATGGCGTCACTTCCAGTGTCCATGAAGGCATGTACTTGGGTGGGGGGAGTGCCCACAGAGAAAGTCACTATGTACTCACCATTTTCAGGGACTATTCTAGAAGATATGTCATGTTCTGAGGATGAAAAGGTGGTGGTGAGTGAGTGGATGTGGTTAAGGCGCAAGACAGAACGATAAGCAGCAGCTTGTATACGATCATAGGTGGTCATGGAACGATTGTATGATGGGGATAGAGGTGAGTCACGGTGGATCAGACTAACCGAAAAGCCATCACCAGCAGTACTGCTGCTGATAGAGTTTATGGATTGAAGAATAAAGATGGTGTTCAAGAAGAAGAAAATGGTGGAAAAGAGAGAGGGCAGCGATATGCCCATTATCTAATATATGAGAATACTGCATCAGAAAGGTACCTAGCCAACTAATGCTTTTTTAGGAAGGTAATCTATGCATTTTGGTGCAATAGTTGTCTATTAATAAGGCAGCATTAGGAGTGGATTTAGTTATTAATGTATACCATGTAGTTTGTAAACTAATATAAAGTGTGAATGAGTTTTTTTATTATAAAAAAAGTAGGTCAAGAAAGGCATCAAGGATGTGATACCTTTACTCTTGCATCAAAAGTAGCTGAGTGAATAATATTTCGACATTAGACAGAATTGTTGCGGGGTTAGGTATTTTATGGTTAAGGGTTCATATTGGAAAAACGCAGGAAGCTGAAGAAAAGCTTCAGGGGTGTGAATGCCTGTCTTGGAATCAAAAGATGGAGAAAGACTAATATGACACAAAAGCATGTCCAAGCTCCTGGCCATGGCTATACAGCTAACCTAGCTAACCCCCGTGCCAAGTCGTGATCATCTAATCGTGATCAGAAGGTAGCACAGTCAACCGGAGCAAACAAAACCACTCCTTGTGCAAGGTCATAACCAACAAAATAGTTCCGCTGCTGAATATTTCCAAATGTGGACAACTTTTCATTGGACCTGATAATGGCAAGGCACCAAAGTCCCTGCTCTACTTCAATGTAAGTAGTTTGCTTCGTTAGCATGACTTGTACACCATAAAAAAGAAATGTAACATCTGGTCCTGCAGAGTCCAAGTCCTCCAAACTTCCCTCGAAACACCGCTCAAACCACTCCATCGGATCTCTCCTTTGCAGCAAGCATATGGCTTTTCGCAGTGCCGTGACGAATATGTCATATGCTTCTGATCTAAGCGTCATATAAGTTGTGCCTGAATCAATAACAAACCCTCCTTCCCCATCACTTATCATACTAAAAATCCCATCAGGGAGAGGAACATCTTGATCACCAATGCTAATTCCATTCAGAGTGACATAGTAGTAGGCCTTTCCTCTTGATCAAATGGAGTTTGGCAGCACCATGCAGTATGAGAACTTTGTTTTTCTGATCCAAAATATATCCTGCTTACTGATTCCTCATTGTCTGGCAGCACCATGCAGTATGAGAACTTCGTTATGCCCAGTTAAGAAGTTAAGGACAAAGCAGCCCTGTTCAAGCCCAGAGCACCTGTTTGTTTGGTTCCCCACAAATTCCCATGAAGAGTAGTTGGAACAGCCAAAATCCAAGTGTCCAACATCTACAAGCTCCCTCTCAGAGCCTTCAAATGCAAACTTGTCATGAGAAAGAGTTCCCCTTGTTGTGGAACCATCTACATATTCTCCTATATAGTAGCAAGGTTCACGAAAATCTCTGCCTCCGTAAAGGGAATGGCACGAATAGTAGTTGCAAGAGGAAGATTCTACAGGGTTAAAGACATTGGAACTTTGTAAGCATTTGATCCAAATGACGTCACTTCCAGTGTCCATAAAGGACTGAACTTGAGTAGGGGGTGTCCCTGCCTACAGAGAAAGTCACTATGTACTCACCGTTTTCAGGGACTAATCTAGAAGAAATGTCATATTCCTGGCGTGAGGATGGAGAGGAGGTGGTGAGGGAGCGGATGTCGTTGAGGTGCAAGAAAGATCGATAAGCAGCTGCTCATATACGCTCAAGGTTGGTCATGGAGTGGTTGTATAATGGGGAAAGAGGTGAGTTGTGGTGGATCAGGCAAACAGGGCAAGCCATCACCAGCAGTGCTCCTGATAGCACTTGTGGATTGAAGAATGAAGGTGGCGTACAGGAAGAAGAAAATGCTGGGAAAGAGAGAGGCAACAACAGCCATATCCCACTGCATGCAGAAACTATGCACCTATGAGCCAATTGATACTTTTATTAGGAGTATAATCCAAAGCATTTTCGTGCATTGGTTGTCCATTTTACAGCACTTTGGTGGTGCATCAGTTGTTTATGTAAATCATAGAATTACTATATAGCTCAGGAGAAGCATCAAGGGTGTGAAATCTTTTACTATCATAAAAAAGCTGAGTGAACATTAGAAAGAATTTCGGTTTATATTTGAAAAATTAGCCATAGGAAACTGAAGAAAACCTTCGAGGATGTGAATCACTGTCGAGAAATCAAAAGATATATACGGCCATCCATTAATTGTTATTAAAAGAAAAGCTTCACGTTGCCCAAATCCAGAAATTGTGATTTGAAACTACGCAATAGGGTTTAGTAGGTCCTCTTGCTCTGAAAGATCTAACTAGAGTATAAAATTAACCTATCAAATGTCACATTCCGAAAATCCCTCCGCATCAGAAGTTTCAGCTTGAAGAGATTTGAAATGATACAAACACACTGGTAAAGTTAATTGAATCAAATCACTGACATAAAAACAAAACTTGCATTGCCTTTATAAGAAGAGCAATCATTGGAGTGCTCATCAACCATGGCCAAAACACATGGTTCTCTCTTTTACAGGATACGAACGGCACATGGAGCTTCAGATTTTCATTCATCCCCGAGGAGTTCAATAAAGAACACCTTCTTTGCTGGTTAGGTCCTCAATGTTTACATTCACTTGTAATCCCATGGTTAATAGACCACTAACCATTGCAGGAATATCAGATGTTAAAGATACGGCTAATGCCTGGATACAGGGACAACGTGTAAGCTTGAGTTCTCAAACAGACTATTGAACAAGAAAAACAGTTGCATAAATGGTATACCTTTCTGTCCTCTTCCTTTTGGTGCCTAATAACCTCTAAGGGCCACTCACTACTCAACTTTTGAAGCTCAACCACAATGCTGGACTTCTTTGCATCAGGTAAAGTCTGGCATACATAAATCTCAATGGCGTCAGCAAATAGGAAAATATGAAATAAAATCATAACATGGAAATAAGTTTGATCATAATCTTGTCCTTAAAGGTAAGGTGGAGCCAATCTGAAACCAAAATCTTGAGTTGTGTTCAACAATGGAACTCACATCTCATGCGAAACCAGAGTAGGAGCTATTCTCTCTTTGTATGTCAAACATTAAATTTACTAATGGGTGGACAGAAGTATTAAAAGTTCAAATATGGTCATTTATCCTGATATAATAAACAAATGAAATGAATCATAGTTGCTCCATTCATTCAACAGAGAGATTCTGTGGTACCGTTTAAAGACTTCACATTTCTACAAAAGACTCAGATTTCAAATTAGCTATTGTAGGGCTTATTTCCTGATGCAGGACGCGTAGGACCTAAATTTATTAGTTTCCTAATATATTTGTTAGTTTCCTAGATTCTCTAGTTTTCCAAATTCTAGTAGGATTTCTACTTTTCCAGGTTTCCAGATTTCTAGTTTTAAGTTTCCTATTTTATTTGGGTTAGGATTTCTGTTTAAGCAAGGGATTTTTATCCTATTATGTCTAGGTTTTAGTTTGCTATAAATACCCCCATGTAGTTCTTTAAAATTCAGATTTGGATATTGAGTAAACCTTCTCTTAAAACTATGTGATTTCTGTCCTTTCTTTCGTCCCTTCGATCTATATTTTCGTCTCCCCGACCTCCAATATTCTTCTTGTTCTACTGTTCTACCCTTTCTTTCGTCTTTTCGATCTATATTTTCGTCTCCTCGATCTCTTATACTCTTCTATGTTCTATTGTTTGGATGCTTAATCTAATACCTACGGGCTGTACTACATCATTTCCCCTATCAAAATATAAAGTGTAATAAGGAATCAAACCTGATTTAGAACTTGGATGATGGAAGCAGCTTCCTCGGGCTTATGTTCTAAGAGAAAACCCTGCAAAACAATTAGTAAATAAAAGTTAAAAAAAACATGGGGTGAATTGATTGAAACTAATAGCTATACCAAACAAAGCTCAAACTGGAGATGCTGAGGCAAAGCTCAAACTTTTAAGTTCTAGTTTTTTTTTTCTTTTTTCTTTTTCTTATTAACAGAAAGGGGGATTCAAACTTGGAACCTCGTTTGATATTGGCAAAAGAAATACCACTAGACAAAGAGCTAGTTGGTTCTAGCTTCATAGAAGCCATTTAACCAGATATATAGAGGAACTGTCACTTAACAGCCTATAACCAGGTTTGAGTGGTTCTCTTACATATCTGGTAGTAGAATCAACAATCTCCAGACCATTGCTTACTGGACCCAGCTACTGGTCCGTCTCGTTTTAACAAATAGGTATGGAAAGTTTTGGGGGAGAATAGAGGGATGTAAGGTTCAATACCTTAGCACATGAAAATCCACTCGCAACAGTGTGCTGCTTCATCGACTCAGATCTTAACTTCTCAATTTTCCACAATGATTCAACATCTCCTGCAAATGAGAAACTTGAAATGCTTTAAACAATATACCGGATGCCATCATAAAGGATAATATTCATTTGAAGCTAAGGATAGCATAACCTACTGGGGATGGCGATAGAAAAAATAATAATAATTTGGTCTCAAAACATAATATAAGAGAACAGAGAATTTGTAGAAACCTATTTTCGCAGCAAATTCCATCCATAGATCAAACGCAGTTTGCCGTAGCTTTACTCCAGCTTTGACAAACCTTTTTGAGTACTTAGACATCAGCTGCCAATTATCAGTATTGTAACAGATGCTGCAAATAGTCAACCAAAACAGATTCAAGATCATGTTAAGAACGTTACAAAAATATAAAAGTGAAACCCTACAGAAAACAAAAACCTTAGCTAATGATTATCTTGTTTCTTTGCAATCAAACCACTAGAGAGACCACTTGTGAAATCTGTCCAGTATTTTAAGTTCTTTTTCAAAATGAAACTTTGAAAGGTAAGAAGTAAAAGCATTATCTAAGCAGTCATAGTTTATAACCTAGATACCTGAAAACAATATCTGCTGTACCAGGTTGCAAGGGTAAGTCATTCTTCTTTAAAAGACTCATTATTTCCATCATAAGTTTAGCATCACCGCGTTCTTTAGCATGTATCTGCAACCAATTTACAGCAAGATTTTATTGCATCTAAATGTCAAGTACAAGAGAAACCTAAATGGTCAACGTCCAATTTCATTAGTACCAGTAAATGGTGAGCAGATCCGATGGTAGGAGCCAATCCATACACATTATGTTTCCACAAGGCCTTCTTTCCTGCAATGTCAGATATATCAATTGATAAGATCCAGCAAGTGCAGAACTCTGAACACCCAGCAATCTACATGCAAGGGTTTCTCTAAACTGTAGATTTAGAATTTGACTCACAAAAAGAGACCAAATTTGAGCCCTAAAAATAAGATTCATATGGCATACCAAAGTCGAGGGCCCCCACACGAGCACATGCCTTAGTAACCTCTCGGCAGAGATTGCAATTAAAATCAGAATGGATGCGAAGATTTGACAATCTCTGCAATAAAAAAACAAAGCATACAACTGTCAACAGAAACAACTTAAACTTCACTTAGAGTATGCAAATTGAAAATGGTGAGCCAACCATAATGCTGAGAGATTAGGAACTAACAAATCTGCGTAGGTTCTGCAAGATGTCAAATAGAAGCTTAATATCTTCATGCTTTTTGCAATTCTCAATCAATGACCATAACCAAGCATTGGGGGGCATTGATCGTTTTATATTCACAGATTGCAGCATTTTATCATACAGCTCCTTCACAACCTCTGCACCCAACCAAGAAAAGAAGATATTACTAAAACAACTTAAACATCAATTTGAAACAATTTACACCAAAGCAAAGCTACAACCTGTGGAACCACCTTCGACGGTACTCGCTTCAGAAGAAAAGGGCGCTCTCAATGTCATCATTCTGCACATTGTGTGTTGTTCCATTGGCAGAAGATAACCGCAAGTAATGCCTATATAATTCAATATCCTCATGTTACAAAATTATTGATTTCAAGATATAGACTTTGCTTGTTTGTTTGGTTCATGAAAAAATACTCGCAGATTATAAATATAAAAAAAGTTAAGAATACCTGAGAACATAAAAACAAAAGACTCTAACTTCGTCACTAGAAACATAAGACTCAATAATCATTATCTTTTACCCTTTTATTCCTTTCATTTCCTCAGGTTTCTCAACAACTAAACAACATATAAACTATAGAAACTACATCAACAGAGAGAAAAAAATTCTCAAAAGTAATACTTTACTCCTTTGAGTTCAGCTTTGGCTTGCCAGATATTTCTCGGCAACAAAACAGAATATTAGTTACAAATACAGAAAAGAGAAAGGTTCGCAATGAGAATTAGATGAGCGAATGCTGAGCCTACCAGAGAACAAGGAGTTTTGCGAAGAGACGGTGCTGAGGTTCCGCCATTGGAAAGAAGTGAGGGGAGCTTCGACAACTCGGACATCTGGAGAGAGAAATTGATCGGATTTGATAAAAATGGGAGATTTGAGAGCTCTAGAGAGCCTGCGAGTATTGGAGACCACTTGCATGGCTTTGAAGGACCGAGTCCAGTCTGATTTTGGGGCTCCGAGTGAACTCGGCGAGTTTTGGGGAGAGAGAGAGAGAGAGAGCTAAAGCCCAGGCACTGAACGATCAGGGTTTAGAGGGAAGACCGGAAGAGAGAGGAGCATGTGTTTGTGTAACGGCGGTCCATGGTTGTTACTGTGGAACTTTTTTTTTTTTTTTTAGACCGTTACTGTGGAATTTCACTTCTAAGTTTTTGCTACTTGCTATATATACCCATGAAGTTTGATCATCACACCCAAAAACAACTTGAAATTACCGAAATTTCAAAGTTTACTCTCTATATATGGTGATAAAAAAGAAATAAAATTGAAAAGGGTTTAAATGCAAATACATTTTGCATTTTTCAAGGGCTTCAAAAATTATACGGCGACTACTTGAAGTTGGTGCAAATTAGTGGAATTACATTTCAAAAGTATATTTTTGTTATAAATTCATGGAATGTGGATGATTGTAAGCCTATAATCTATATTAAGTGAGTTAATTTTCTATGGTTGTAAGTCTATAAATAGGTAGTTATCAAAGATGAAGACAACAAGTTCACAAAACAAATTCTCTGTATTTCTCTTCCTCTTATTGATCTCTACAATTCTCCTTAGTTTTATAACACGTTATCAGCACAATGCTGCTCTTGGTATTATTTCTTTATCTGAATTTTATTTTCCGTCTAAGCTAGAGTCATCATATGATATAGAGTTCTCTTTGTACTCACCATTGGACTTCACTATGCTTGTTTTTAAAAAATAAAAATAAAAATTTCTTAATCTTAGGCATGAATGCCATCTTCGATATTTTTCTTTTGGTTGCATGCTTGCTTTATATTTTCATTTCTCATCTTATTAAGCTCTGGTGCTTTAATCATTTTGAGATGATATGCCTTATTTCTTCGTTAATATTTATGGCATTTTTGTAGGTTACATGACTTTCATTGTTATTTCATATATTCATACAATTCTAACCTTATCATGGTTTAGTTTATTTATTTATTTCTTTAAGCATAATTTTAATTAATTATTATATCTTATGATGAGTTTGTATTATACAAGAGATCAGGGCCTGAAATTCCTCGATCCTCATCATACAACTAGATCAAGACCTAAAGTTCCTTGATAGAATTAGAATCTAAAGTTCTTTGATTTTAAATAATTGAGGGCCTGAAGTTCCTCAATTCCAATTGTAAACATCTCAAATCAGAAGTTTTGGTAGATGTATTAATGTTTACTTCATAAACCACTAGAAGTAGAACAATCATGACAAGGCAAAGGCCACCCTAAAATATGACTAATAATTGGGGAAGCTTGTCATAATTGTGGTGCATATGGGCATTGGGCACACGTCTACCGCACGCCAAAACATTTGGTAGATCTTTACCAAGCCTTGATCAAGGGCAAAGAAAAAACGGTTTAGGTACTCTGATTTGAAGCTAATCCTATGGACTTGTACCCAATGAATATAACCCACCTTGATGTTTCAGACTTCTTCATAGATACTAATGAAAAATCACATGATTCCATGATTAGTGGTGGGGTCCTCCCAACTAATTTGATGTCTTATTTTCTTTTCAAATTGTTTAGCTTAATTTGGATATTTTATTTTGATCTTCTTTGATTTTTTTTTTCAATTATATATTTTAATTTATTTCTCGTTATGAGTTCTTTTAAATCAAGTTCGTATTTCTTTATCTTTATGTTGGATTGTTAGTTAATGGTAATGTTTTTGAATTACCCCCAATATTGATAGCCAAATGCGTCTATTGGAGAAACTTTTTACTTTCTTTTGTGAGTTGTATTACAACCATTAAAGTAGTTGAAGCACATATCATTTTATATAATTACAGTATTAGTTTGGTTGAGGCATGTTTCCAACCAACAACAATCCCTCCACAAATCTCATTTATTGATTCAAATACATTTATGTGCCTATTGCACAAAAATAATGTACGCGTTGAATTATCAATCCAAATTGAAATCTAAGTTGGTTTTGGTTGTGCTCGCACTTTATCGTATGTTTTAAGGATTGTTCCTTTCATGAGAGAATTTTTCCGCCGTCAGGGGGAGATATAACAGTTCCTGAAGAATGTCGTGAAATAGTGTTGAATCATTCCACTTTTGTCTCATCAAGATAATGCATATATAAGTTATATATATGCTAACATGCATTGATATTCTCGTATCACAATCCATTAACATTATAATAAGTGACTATCAACTAATCTGTTGCATGCCTGAAGCATGACAGATCTATAGGCTCTAAAGACTTAACTCCCTAAAAGTGGAGATTATTTGAAAAATTCAAGCCCTATAAAAAAGAACACTCTATAAGAGGTTATGATCCATATATTCTAAATAATTCATATTAGAAGAGATATTTGTCTCATAAGTGACAACATAAGCCCCTGAAAAGGCATTAGTACCCCAAAGCAATGAGATGCTTATAAATTATGATTATATTTGGTTTATTAGTACCACGAATTGATGTTACATTTGGTTTATAAGTAGCTACTACAATCATCAAGGGCTATGATTATATTAAATCTCGTTTTATGAATGTCGACAAGTTAAGTGATTGGCCAAAATGGAAATAGCCAATTCCATTTATTACTAAATATGAAGTGTTCAATATTGAACATATAGCTCAAACACTGGATTACAAATGTTAAGTATGAAGGTTACATATTGGTGTTTGTGAAGTGAAATAAGATTACTAATATGATATAGGTTTCCTGGTAGAAACATAGTTTTAGTCTCCCATCCCATCGTAGATGCATTTATATTTCTATAAGTAGAGTTGTTATTTTAATGCGAAACTTATAGCATGTGTTAAATGCATATTTATTAAGACTATATGGTACATGGAAATCTTTAAAGCTCATGAAATATTTGAGATATATCGCATGAAGCCACCCCCCTTGAAGGATATAAAGTACCACAATATTCTTGATTAAGGGTTAACATTAAAAGTCCAAGTATTTTAAATTCAAATTTGATATTGTTGTAACATATTCTAACTATTAGATTAGTTGTTGATGCTCCTAAAGAGTTCAATCATTTATGAAGACAATGTTGCTTGTATTTCTGAAATCAAAGAAGGGTTCACAAAGGGTGACATAGTTTCAGAAAAATCCAAGAGATTGGAGTTAGACAAATTCGTTCACGAGATAATTTGGTGAACCTTTTTACCAAATTTTTTTGAAACCTATATTCCAAAAGTTAATGAAAATCAGGGTAGATATCAATCAGGGGGAGCACCCAATTTTACTACATACAAGACATATGCACGTTGTACTCTTGTTCCCTTCGACTAGGTTTTTGTCCCATTGGATTTTTCCTAACAATGTTTTAATGAGGCAACATAAGCGTATCTAACACCATATCAATGATCGAGAAGAAAGTTGCACTCTTTTTCCCTCATCTTTAGTTTCTAATGAGGCAACAATGTCATTGTATTGTGGACATCCAAGGGGGAGTGTTATAAATAAATCAATGGAATGTAGATGACCACCACTATATCAATTATCTCCACCTTTTGTTGTTGTGTAACACATGTTATTAGTATAGTAATTAGTAGCCTTTAATCTATATTTAGTGGGTCAATTTCTTATGGTTGTAAGCCTATAAATAGAAGACAACAAGTTCACAGAACAAATTCTCTGTATTTCTCTTCCTATTATTAATCTCTACAATTCCCCTTAATTTTATAACAATTTTAGTTTATTTCTTTACTTTCATTTTTACCTATATCGGTGTTGAGACCCAAAAATCCAAGGGCTGGGCCCAGGTTTATTCTTAGCCCAGCACAAATAATTGATCTCAAAAGGAGCCCAATTGGCACATAAGATAATTTGTAGGATGCACCTGTGCGAGCCATGGGCCACACATCACGCCAAGCAAACATGCACGCCCGCCACGCAAAAGGGCCAAAAAGCACTAGCTCTATAAATTCACGCTTACTAACCTATCCAATGCTACTTGGCCCGATCATAGCTTATTGCGGCACGATAAAACTCAAGCACAAGCATGCTAAATAAACACGCAATGCCATGAAAAGGACCACTATTCTAATATCAAGCCATGCTACAGGCTTAAGTGGGCCCAAGCCACGTAATTACCCGGGGCTTGCTGAGAATGTTGTGGTATGGACGGAGACAAGCACTCATAGGGCCCATTGAGGGTTCAAGGAGTGTAAGTTTTAGGGCACTTGGGAACACTAAAACTCAAGCCCTTTCCTCGAGCCCAGACACATGAGTTAGCATGAGAGAAGGAAAAAAGTGATCCAATGTCCTAGGAGAACATCTAATAGTCTGTTGCAACACTTAGACAAACCCACATCAGTAAAATGCCCAAAATAAAACAAATGGACTACTCCCAGCAGCTTGACGAAAACCCACAGGACGCTGGAAATAGAGTACCAATAACCCAATACTGTAAACAAAGCCCAGCCCAGCGCCTTGTAAAAATCTAGCATTGTATTCCACGCTTGTCAAAACTCCATAACAGTCAACGAGAAGCCATTGCAAGAACCAAAGGAAATCCATGTGTGTAGGAGGGGTACCCATTAGACAAACGACTCTACCCATTCTCTTTTCCTCTGTGAGCTCTAATTTGAAAACCAAGGAAGAAAGCAGGTGGCGCCTCACCCCCATGGGGGAGGTTCAGCCACACAAAAACCTTGGAACCCCAAAGAGCCTGTGACCCATGCACTCTGGCTAAAGAAATTTCACCAAAAAGGAGTCAATGGAAAAAAGCAAAGGAAAAATCATCATCGAGAGCATGACCAAGCTTTGTCAAGCGACTAGAAATTTACTCAAGACATCCTATCTTCTACTTCCATCGTTCCTCTTCCTGAGATAGAAATCTTCCTAATTTTCCTCTTCCCCACTTTGAACCTTTTCTCTCTGTAAGAAATTCATGATTTTCTCTCTCTCAAATTACTAAACTTGTGAAAGCTTAGCTCCCATGCCACAAGCTCCTCAAGCTAAGTCACTTATCAATTTGTTACGTTCATTTAGTTATTGGTGAAAAGAACCTAAAAGTGTTTTTCTAAAGTTTCAGCGAACTTTTCAAAACTCTTGTGGGAGCCTGGTTCTTGAACTCAGGCATTGGGGGGAATTTTGTTTCTCTTCCTCTTACAGCAACTCAGGCCCATTCGTCAGGCTATTAGAACAAAAAGACCCCTACAATCGGCATGGGATATATTAGTAATTATACTACTCTCAAGTGTATACATAGTTGGAGATTTGCATTTTGCAAGTAAAATTGAGAAGAATATATCTTAGGGCACTTTAAGCAAACAATAACATATCTAAAGTTTAAGTCACTTGGCCGAGACAGTGAGCTCCCATTGCACCTAATTTCAAATCCCCTCTTCATATAGATTAGATTAATTTTAAGTAGTACAACAATGAAACAGCTACTTTATAATCAAGACATAGATATTAGATACTTTGCTTGTGTCCTTAAACATAATAGCACATGAGAATTTCCATTTTCATTAATACACATATTTTGCAGACATATGATTAAAGTGCCTTTGTTAATGAATTATTTGTTAAAGTTATTCATGATGATGGATGATGTGGGGTTTTCGATCTCAGAGATGGGGCTTCAAGCCCCCATCACATATGGGGATTTGATGAGTTCCAATCATCCCAATCCCCATCATGATCGCCATGAAGTTAGTTGTGGCAGAGTCTTTTTCTCATAATTTCTTGCACTGTGTAATGCAATTTGAAGGAGAAAATGACTCATATCAGCCTGACACTTGCACGCCAACATCCTAGAGGGGTTGCATTTCCTCCATCCACCATTGGCCTCTCTAGTGTTGCACAACATGCACTGAAACAAATTATCAAACAAAAATCATCTGATCAATGGCTCAAAGTATATATAATGACAGATGATCCTTATTATCATCTGGCATATCTTTCATTGGTCCATAATACCATTCCCTTGAATTGCAGTATATATAATGTTTACATAAACCCAAGACGCATCACCTGGGTTCCACATAAATTGGGGGAAGAACAATAGCCTGGAAAAAGTTCGATGGACGCATACAACATTACAATCATTTGAATCATAATGCAATGGTACAGAACCAATTGAGAGGATAAAGACCAAATCCCCATTTACGTTGTTCATTAATGGTACAAGCTTTTCACTGCGCCTACCAGACTGGATATATTCCTGGGATGGGAACCAATGTCTGAATGTCTGGTCATTGAGGAAGAACTGGAGGAGCAATCGTGCGGGTGTTGTATGATTTGCAGTGGTTGCATTTCTGCCCAATAATGTGGAAGTAAACTTCGGTAGTGTCGTTGCAATCATTGCACAGGATCCATACCTGCAAATTATCATTGCTTCTTAGACTTGTGCATATAAAGAGTTCAGGATTAGTGGGGCATAGCATTTTACACCAAAGAGAAAGGGCATGTCCTGGTATTAGAGCTAGACTAGCCTTGTTTTATAGGTAGGCCTGAACAAGGATGAAAAGTAAGTACCTTCTTGTACCGGTAATCCTCAGGCATCGCTGTTGCTTCTATCTGGCAGTTTGAAAATGTCAACAAATTAGTATGAAATCTTCATTGCTACCATGTAACTGGTATCATTCGACCAAGACAAGAAAAATGACTGAAATCTTTGTAAAAGTATACCTCCTCATCTATTCTCCTCCAGGTTCTGGACATGTCAATCACTGACTTGGAGCATATTGGACAACAGTATCTGAACCAATTTGAGTTAGCAAGCAAAATAATCGTCTTTTGACTTGTAAACTAATGAAATTAAAGTGATTCCACTTACTTGTCACGCTTCATCATTTCATTGTAACATTCACAGTGCATTGTGTGACCACATTTCATTACAGTAGTGTCTTTCAGCGAGTCGAAAAGGAACTGCAGAACACAACATGATAGTTTTACCTGTTAGTTAGGACATGACAAAAGTTTCCTACTAGTATAACTGCAAAGGAAATTTCAAGACAAACCTCATAACAAATGGGGCAGTGGTGCCGCATGGAGTTCTCCACACACAAGTGATTATCGCGTAGGCCAACTGAATAGCAAGACCCTGAAAATATATAAAGCATATTTATAAGAAAAACTCTAACAAAATACTATTGTTAGAAAGTAACTTCTTCAAAAAAAATTTAAAAAAACTTTTCCCCACCCATCCCCGAAGTCAGAGGAAGAAGTCCCACAGACAAGAAAGGTTAACTGGGAAAGATTTTTCAGAAAACCAATATGAATAAGCTGACTTGTAAGCACAAAGAACTCAACGTCATAGAGAATGAAATTTCCCATAGCAAATAAAGATCCAATGTGGTAAAGGAATTTTTAATATTTTGACAAACTAAACCAAATGCAAACCCATAATTAGTAGTTCAAGGAAGATAGAAAAGTACATGCATTGCACAATTTTAGAAACAGCTATGACCCAAAGCAAGGCAATCCAGATTCCATGAATCAAATGACGTAAAACCTCTTTAGCACCCATTTTATGCTTAATATACTGCAAATGAGAGGACAATTTACAAGCAAATGCCAGCTCGAACTACAGGGTGTAGAGAATGCAGGGCTAAAATTTTCATTTATCCCACAATTTAATGAATGATTGGTAGCACAAAACCCAACTGGTTTTTCAAAACTAAAATTAGCACCAGAAAATGAATGCTATTGTCCAAAAGACAGATCTGAGTAAATCAAAATGTGAAAAAAAATAGTATAGATTTCTTTATTTCAAAGAATAACTAATTGCTTGCAAGAAGTTCATTAAGAAGGCAAGTTTCCAATTTCAGCAACAAAATTTCCATAATGGTTGCAAGTACATACCGCACTTCTTGCAGTGATAGAATTTCTCACGACCGCCAATTCTGTTCTCCATAAAACAGTTTAGATTAAGAAACTCCTCAATATCATGAATTTTTATGACCAAAATCAGCCATATAAAAAACAGGAAAAAAATACTGAAATTGTACTAACCTGCAGATCCCACAATCATTACAATGAAATTGCCCTTTATCAGTCTGCATGGTATAAATGAAAAGGCATGCTTCAAAAAAGGAGGAACCACCAATACCATATAAGATCACACACCAACTACCAAATCTGAATCTAGGTCATTTCTAGAGAAAGACTGATAAATCAACAGAACCAAAGGAAACAAACTTTTCACTAAATATTTCTTCTTTAAATTTCTGGGTACGGTAATTCAATTTGAGATGGTAGTAAGCTTACATCATCGTCGTAGAATTTGCAAATTTCACAGAAATATTCCCCCATACTGACGCCGCAGTTTGTACAGACTCGTGCAACCTAAAACCAATACAGGTATCGAAGAAAATCAGAACCAAGACATCGTTTTTCTTTGCTCTTTTGTTTAATTTGGATTGAAACCAACATAGGAAGACACATACCGGCTGCTCTGTGTCGCAAACTGAACAAACAACCTGAAACAGCACCACAATAAACACAATGAGAAAACTCAGAGAAGTAACACAGAAATAAATAAAAAAACAGAGAGTATGGCATATATATATTTCACGTACTTGTTTAACATCGTAGCGGACGAGCTCATGCCGATCAAAAGGGTTGCTCAACATGCTCTGAACAAATCAAAGGTACCCAGATGAGAAACAGGTGCATAGGCCAACCACCAACGTTATGAATTTATGAATTGAAATGCTGTTTTAGCTAATGTAACAAATACCGTGGCTTCGTTGTGACAATGACGACATGGATAGATCTCGTTGCAGCACGGAGCTCGAATCTGGCATCTTCTTCTATAATGCTTGCATCTGCACAAAGAAAAAGCAAAACCCAGAAGAGAAATGAAACAAGCAAAACCCAGAAGACAAATTAAACAAGCAAAACCCAGAAGACAAATGAAACAATCAGTCACAAAAACGCGAACAATAGCAAAAATTTGAAGGAAATGAAAATGGAAAGCAAAAAGAAGAAGAAGGATAAGGCGGATGCGTACCCGTAACCCATTTTTCCAAAATCGAGACGTTCATTCCCTGAGCCTCCCATGAGAGCTGGAGAGGAGATTTGCAGAGAAGGCTAAAAGAACGTAAGGAAGTTTCCCGATTTGGGAAGGATGGGTTGTTTGTTGGCTTGGCTCTGTTTGTCTCAATCCCTCAATTAGAAAGAGACAGCCATCACGTAAATGGGTTCACTTTTACATTACTCCCCTCATTTTAAAATAATACATTTTTCTCATTTTAAAGGCTCGAAGCTGTAAAATATTTAGAGTTTGCAAAAAGATCTAATATTTTTATTGTTTTTCTCATTTGCCATGGTTGCGCATACCCACATGGGCAGAGTCAGAGAGAGAGAGAGAAAGGATAAGGTCGGTGGGCAGTGGCTGGCGACTTTCATGGCGAAAAGGACAGGCGCCGTGATCTCAGCGAATCAAATTTCAAGAGAATGTGAGCAGGCTTGCAAAAACAAGCAAATCTTTTGGGCATTTTAACAAACACTTGCCGGGTCTAATTATACCAAACCCTTTTTACTTTTTCTTGGAGAAGGGGAATGAACCGATGTAACCAAATCCAAAGCAGCTTTCTTTTCTCTTCTTTTCTCTCTTTTTCTTTCATTTTTTGTTTAGTTCACGAAACGACTTTGAGGGGAAATTACTTCACATGTTATTTCCCAAGAGATGAAAAATTGAAGATTTTTTTTCCATGTTTGGTAATCCCGAGTAAGGAACCTGAAGATATCATTTTATTTCATTTTCCATATTTGTTTTGAGTATGAATGAAAAACAAAGTTTGTATAATTTTTCAATAATACACATATTAAATCAAATAAAAAATAAATTTAATAATATATTGTAATTCCAAATTATTAATGGGACAAAATGGTCATTAAAAATGTACATTTAATGTTGGCTCATTTTCCCAAATTTTCTCATGAGGAAGGAAAACAAAACTAAAGTTGGGAGGAGGGCTTTAATTTCATCCTTACTTTCTCATGTGCCATGCAACCATTTTTCATATCTCGACTTATCAAACATGGACAACCAATTAATTTCTCATTCATAAACCTCATTTTCCATGAATCGAACCGGGTCAAAGTTTTTAACTGGAGGAAATGTTGACAACTGATCGATGAATTTAACATATTGACCCAAAATTGAAGGACGACTGAAATTTGATAACAGAAAAGCAGTTAAGAGCCCTGACTTACTCACTGGCTTCAATTTGGACGCATCAAATGACTTCATCTTTATCCAGTTGTTTTCCCATACTTGTTTGTCTCACACGCTACCTTCTGAATTTCTAGCTCCAATATTTCTTATCCAATTCATAATATTCTAGTAGGATCTTGTGCCCCCAAACTATCACGCTAGCACCTTAAGTCTACAACATTATTAGAACAATAATTCAAATATGGTAAGACTAGTGTTACAAAGAGTTGATGATACGCAAAATAATTTGACATTGCCTATTGATACAAGTAAATTTCATATTATATTAACGGGTTGCAATTACTTACACGCGAGTAAAACAACTGTTAATAACACAACTTAACAACCTAAGTTGTGAAATGCTTTAATTCATTATTATATATTTCAATCAAAAAGACTAGAATAAGCATTAAGCCATTGTCATGAATTTATTAAATCTGCATCAATTGCGATTTGCACTTTCATTCTTCTTGGGAAAAACTGAGGTGGAGTTGACATGACTTCACATGCATCTTGAGGTTTATGGGAAGTTGGAACTGTTTCTTTTTTGTACACTATTGCAGCTATATTTATTTTTCTTTATTCATATTCTAGGGGTCTGTGCAAATGGATGTTATTGGACCCTCAGGATCTGAGATATACAACCTTCAAGCGGTTGGGCACTTCTGAATTTTATTGGTCCTCTTCATTAACATCTGCCATTTCAGAGATTTCATCTCTCTCTCTCTCTCTCTCTCAACTATGTGGGAGAGGAGAAGAGAGAGAGGGGGAGGGGGGTGATGGGCTCAGGTCTCACTCACGTGCATTAAAAAGCAACCACATGGACCAAATTGTCCTTGTCCGGGGCAAGAGAAGTCTCACTCGTTAATTGGAATTATTGCCAAAGAGCTCGCAGAGGTCGCTTCCTCTGCCAGAGTAATGAAGAGCCCACACGGCATAGAAAGGCTCTACAAGGCCTTGCGCTAGACAAAGCCCATGATTGAGCTAGCTCAGCATGGGCCCAAACTCCTATCTAACCCTGGGTTAGGACAGATATGGCCTAAAGGGATAAGCCTAACATGTCTTGTCCTCATATTGCACGCCTGTAAAAGCTTAGCCCAAATCTTGGAGATTTCCCTCATGTTCACCCACTTCGGTTAAATATCTCACACATTCCAAGTCAGACATCTAATTGACTTGATGCGCACATCAACGGGTATTTCATACCCCAAATTTATGTCAAATATGTAGCCTCCTACGATGATAAATCAGCCACCAAAGAGCTAAATATAAATCAACATTCATTTCTTAGAGAAAGGTAATTGTTCTTTGAACTAAGAAACTCTACTTTTCTCTTTATATAGTCTAATTGACTTAAGCATCGGAAGCTCTTTGGCTCACACCACACTGATGTGTTCAAGGACTTACGATCATCTCTCTTTTCTTAGTTTCAGGTTGCAAAAGTCCTTTCCAATGGCATACAAATTCATTCCCCACAAAGATATTGTAGAGTCCAATTTTTTCTTCCAAAAATAAATTTCTAAACTTTGTCTCATTGAGTATTGAGTTGGTATTGCCTTTTGCAAAAGTTAGGTTCTAAATATTTCCCAAAAAAGTAATTTAAGGTTTAATTCATGAGTGTATAGTTCTTCAAATGTGTTATATTTCAAAACGTGAACAATCGAACAATTGAATGAATGAACATCGCCAGCAAAAATGTTTCCTAATTACTAAGGCCTTTTACCTATCTAAAATTACACCAAGGCAAGGCACATTGATGTTGATAATGAGCTGCCCATAAACCCATCTCCACCTTGAAAACACAACGAAGAAAACGGTTCTATATATAAGCTATATGTGCATGACAACCAAATTACACCCATGCAAACCACAGCTCCAACACAAACAAATAACCAAATCAAAACACAACAGCTTTCATTGCCTCCATCTCTAATCTCTCTCTCACATATTAAAGGGAGCTAAACACATTAATCTCTCAGCCTCTGTCTCCTCTTTCTCTCTCTCTCTCTCTCTCTCTCTCCTCTCTCTCTCTCTCTCTCTCTCTTCTCTGAGACCTCACAACACAAACACACGATTGAAAAATGGGTTGTGGGGAATCAAAACTGGCGATTGCCACCAGCAACACCATCCTTCGCCGCAAGAAATCCAATGTTGGAGGCTCTTCTAAGAAGAGCAAAGACATCGAAACCGTCCTTGAAAATGTGGACAACGGCAGCTCAACGGTGCAACAACCAGCAGATTGTAAGAACAGCGAACAAGTACTCGACAAGAATCATGAGGATATTAATGTAAATAACAATGTTGGTGGCGGCGAGCCAGTGGCGGCTGAGGAGAAAGCGAAGGACATCATTGTAAATAACGAAGATGGAGATTATGAAGACGATGGTGATAAAGAATCCTTGGACAAAAGTAACAAAGAAGAGCACGGTGAGGCTGCGGAGAGGCTGATCACCCACGGCTCCCCGAACCGTTTCTTTTCTTCGAGGAAATTAGATGAGGAAGGAATTGATGGGATTATTTCTGAGGGCCGGTCTGGAACGTCTGACTATTACACTCCCCGCTATGGAGCCGGCAGCAAGGGTAGCTTGTACTTCAAGGTAGACGATGATATTCCAGAAGACAACAAAGAATTGGGTTTGGATGCGCAAGAAACAAAAGCTCCAGAGACACAACAAAATGGTTTGTGACCTCAATCATGTTAATTTAATATAGTTTATTTATAAAACTATACATATCACGTTGCATGGATATAAGCAACGTGCACATTCATAATCTGGCAACATAAGTATATGTCTAACAAGTCGTCAGTCAAATGTATTGTTTGCTAACCTAATTTGGTTATGTGTGTGTACAGAAGAGCCCGTAAAACCAGAGGAGAATTTGGTGAAGGAAGCAGAAGTGGCAGTCACAACAGCCATTGCTGAAGCCAAAGTGGTAGAACCCGAAGTTTCTATCCTTGATGAAGAAGAGAAGAATAATCTGAATCTGAAAACAGAGTGAAGGAACATGTGGGTGATTCGCTAGCCAAGGATTTGAAGACAAGCTTGGGTGTGAAAGGAAAATTAAATCTGAAAAGCTTTTTCTCCTACATTTACCTTCTTTTGTAGTTGATCATCACCTAGTTTTTATTGGTTTTGCTCCTGTGCTGAACTCTTGCTATGCATCTAAACATGTAACTTGGACACAGAATATCTAGTGCTACTGTGTGTTATGTACTTGGCAATGATGACATTACAAATTTGTGAAATTAAGTTGTTATATGCCAAACTTAATCGATCGATTTCAACCTTTATATTCGTGTAAGAATATTGTGAAATATATACAGATCAAGATCGTGGGAAAAATAAATCTAAACAAGTGGCTAGTGCTGTATAATGTAATTGCATTTACGTATTCCATTGTTGGAAGGTTTATAATTAATTAGAATAAACAAGGGTTGCCTAACTAGCTTATTACAAGTTGTAAAACCAAATTAACTTAAATTGAGACGTGAAATTTTTCCTTTTGCAAACCATAGATTTTGCTGCGATCTTCGCGTCGATGATAAATCAACATCCCATGCATATGTAGCGAGACTAATTAATCGAAACTTTTCATTCATACTTTGTGTTTTGTTATTAACTAACATTATTACAAAGCAGCAAACGCAGCAAGACTAAACCTTATGCAGATAATTGAGAAGACTTTTAGAAAAGAAAAGGGGGTTTAATTAAGTGACAGGACATAAGTAAGAGGAAATATAACCCTTTTATTAAGAAATTGGATGCATGGGACTAGAGCACCAAATAAAGTCTGAATTAAGAAATTGCCAGGTTGATCACATTCAAGTTCAGCTCGGTTATGAGTTATTTTACTCGGAAAAAAAAGGCAAAGTAGACCCTCGATCTTGTCGGATGCAATTTGGATTTAAACCACACAAGTTAGAAAACTAGCATTTTCTGCATAGAGAACGGCCATTATATATACACAAGTAACACAAATGTCAGCATTCATATCCGAAAGAATGAAGATGAACACATTAATATGTACACAAGTCATTCGCAGCCTTGGCCCCATCCCACCAATATTTGTCAGCTATGGCTTCTGAAAACGAAAAGCCTACAACGAAACAGCTTTTTAGGGACATAAACCTACGACTGACCTCTCTCAGATTTCATCCAAGAGAATCATTGGCTGGCATTCTACAGAGGTTTTGCCCCAGCTTCTGACATTGCATTCAACTTTAGAACAGGAGTTGCAAGATCTCTGGACAGTACAAAATTTCCTCCGAGATCTGTTCTGCTGTATTCCACTACCCCAGGACCCATCACAATTCTACACCTTCTCCATGTCTTGGCCATTAATTCAACACCAAAATAAACTAGATGGTCTGAAATGCTGTTCCCACTCACCGACCTGCACAAATTTCCCAAGAACTTGTATCATCTTTTCTGATAAGATTGTTCTTTTCAATTCAGTATTATATTGTTCTTCTACCAATAGAAGACAGGGTGGAAGAAAAGAAACCAAGGAACAAACTTTTGATGACATCACAACACAAAAGAGAGATTACCTGCTGCAGGTTGGGTCCTCGCCAGAATCATCACAGATCTTCTCAACCTCATAAACTAGACTTTCAACTCCAACGTTATAAAGCCACACCTAGAGTAAGAATAGGGCTCTCAATGGTCAGAAGAGAAAGAAACTTCCAAAGTATGGTCATAAACATACATGTTTATGATTCCAAAATTGTCTCAAAGGTGCAGATAAAGATGGATTTGGTTACAAAAGCAGCGTGCAAGTGTATATCTAAGACTCTTATTCATCTGGCATTATTCTCATTACTCAAACTATTCACAAATAATGGGCCACCAAGAATATGCTAGAATAAAGTACTTGATCCGTTTATTCTCTAATTGATATTAAAGGATTCAAATTGAACACATAAGTAATCCACCTCTGTGGGTTAGAAAAAATACCTCTCTTGGGAAGTGGTGGTATGTCTTCTGAGGAAAATAAGTATAGTATGGAGGCAAATGAGGAACCATATCATGTTCATTTGTAACTCGTATGGTATTTGGCACAAGTTTGCTAAAGTAAGATGCAAAAGCCGCATTACCAATACGAGGTTGTCCAAATGTCATAACTTGAACATTTCTCTCTTTCTGATTGACCTGGATCACAAAAAAGAAAAGAGAAACATTTCAATGTTACTGGTTTGAAGAACAAGCTTCCAGAATAACATTCACAGAAGTAACATGAGTGCAGCAGGGCCAAGAAAAACTCCAGCAAGCAGTGAATGCAATTAGACAAATTCAAAAGACCCTTGTGGAATAAGTTCACACTCTTTTACACTGAGACACTAACATATCTTGATCAGTTGAAGTGAAAGGGGATAAGATTAATTGAAGCTCCATTGGTAATAGCTACGTTGACATAACATATGAGTCAAGCTCTGACATGATACGATACCTAATACTACTTAGTTGCTTGCCACTACAGCTATTGCATACAAGTTACAACAATCCTCTCACAAGACTTCAAATCACCTGCCTAAGGCTAAAACATTATAACTCGCTAAAGAAGTAAAGGTAACTGCTCATTGTGGGTCTTTGGACCAAGCGAACCATCAAATGTAACTATATTCAAAACCATGCATGCATTTATTGTTTAAGCAATCATGACGACCACAAACTACTGTTTTGAAGAAAAAATACAACCAGTCCATTACCCCTACTCAAAATTTATCCGAGAAAAATAACAAAAAATGATCCTCATTCAGTAGTTACCCAGAACCTTGAGACAGCATACATTGAAATAAATAAAAAATTACAAAAAGATTGATGGAAGGCACTAGGAAAAGAAAAATTCAAACAAATATTGCTAAGATGAAACATGCAAAATAGAGACTCGCTTAATTATGAATCTATGATTACCCTTAGATCAAGAGCACAAAATGAAGCCATTGCCCCGCCCATTGAATGACCTGTAACTATGATGCGAATATCTCCATAGAACTCCTTAGCTCTTGCAATAGCATTTAAAATTCCAGGGCGTATGGTTGTGTTGTGGTAAGCGTTAAAAAACCCATGGTGCACCTAAAGCAATAGAAAAAGAATTGAGACTTGAAACTTTATATTCCAGCAAGCAACAGAGTAGAGAAACTTTACTGTAATAAATACCATTGCATCAGGCATGCCAGGGTAATCTAAATCAAGCTGTTTCCAAAATAAATCTTCAACCCAATTCTGTATGCTGTACACATAAAGTCAACCATTAGTCGACTAACAACTCTGATAAAAGAACAAATCAGATTGCCTATGGTGATGCATATATTTTGAGGTAACGCAAGGAATCTAGATGTTAATTTCTCAATAAGTGCTGTATTAACATCCTTATTATTAAATTTTCTTGTCACCTATGTTTTCTTATGTCACAGACAATAAATTTGGACTGCACAACTGACCAGCACAATTCATGAGCAAACCCCTTCTATTGGTCACTGGGTAATTTGGGCTCACAAAAATAATTCAGCAAAATTTTTAATCTTGAATGATATAAGCACTCTAGCACCCTACCTGTGTTCCTGAGTCCCTCTAAATGCAATTATGATAGCATTGGGATCTTGTGCCACTCCAACAAAAGCCTGGAGAAAGTAATGAGTAATGACAATGTAAGACAGAGGCAGATAAGAAAACAATTTTAACACATAAAACCAGGCTGAACTATGAAATTGCACCTGTAAGCAATGCTGGATGTCAACAACCAGCTCAATCATTTCAAAATCCTGTTCACATTAAAGGAGGAATAAGGTCAGCGGTTTTTAGGCATAAATTTTTTGAATTGATGCCATAAATCTGAGTACCTTAATCAAACCGTCACATCTTGAGCATGTCCAAGTAAACAGCTCTGTCAAATCTGATAAATACACCTACAAGTGCAGAAGTTTGATTTCAATTGTTACAAAAATTATAGGTGGCGCTACTACTAATAGTTAAAATATTGACATCTAATCCAGCAAATCTCCATAGTTTTGTTTCCTATTTAATTAGACAGATTTAAATACTCCCCAAAATCAACCTTTCTCTATGTCACAATTACAGCATACTAGGAATCACAAAATATATCGTAAAGATTTGCAAGGGAAATGGTGAGGCTACATATTTCCGTAACATAAATGTTTACCAACCAAATCCTCGTAAATGGTCACACAAGCCAATCTCTCATGAAACTTACCGTGGAAGCATACCGCACTAATATAGTGGCAAGCGTATGATTATAGATGGGGCCATGATCCTTGTGCTTAATTTTCAGTTCTGCATTTAGAAGAAGGAATAATTCCTTGTTAAAAATGTGTTCCATAAGCTCAACAACAGCAAAGTCTATCTGGGATCTACCCTAAACCATATTCAACCCATTTCATTGGTAAGAATCATAACACAACTAATTCATATTTGTATAATTCTCAACATATGCGGTTCCCTCTCTTCTCCTAAGTGAATGCTACTACCTCTCGAGCCCAGGACAGACTAAAACCACACCAACTTTTTAAGTACATTGTAACAATGTAGAACCAACAATACCACCCATATTGCAAATGCTATCATACATAATTAAGCAATTACGTAACATATACACATATATACATCCACCAGTAAAGACTGTTAAGCTCGCCCACCGTGTCTCCTCAACTAATTTTTCTCCAACCAACCAAAATTCCTTCAAACCCAATTACAATTTCTACGTTCACAACAATAAATTAGTCTAACCCAAGAACACCATCAAGTTAAACATTTCTAATAAAATTTTGATGCATAAGTTCAAATTTTACCTCTTCCAGCAGAAAAAACAAACATCCATGTAAATACTACCAATACCAACCATCTCCTTTTCTCCATGCTCTGGAAAAATGCTTGCATCAAAGGAAACAATTTAGGGCACAATTCAGCAATAATTAGAGGCAGAAAGACAATTAGACAAACGGGCCAGGACGACTCACTCACCCCGCGGCTTCGGAGATCCGACGACTGTCGAACTGTGCCGGTTACGGTGAGCGATCAGCCGTAGATGACCGAAACGCACCGTTACGCACCGTTTTGGAGACGCTCGTGGTGGTTGGCAACGTGTTAAGACTGTTGAGGGAGACCCAAGAAAAGGAGTCGAGGAAAAATAAATAAATAATTGAATCAGGTAGGAGTTGGGCAAACCACGGAAAGAGAGAAGAAGGAAAACAAAGTTTGTTTTATTTATGTCCAGTAACGAAATTACCCTTTCTGTCACTGTTGTGTTTACCGATGATCTAACCTTTTTGGAGGGCACTTATGGGAATGTGTCGGTGATTGAGACGTGTCGGACTCGCAAGCGCTGCTGATGTGTGTTTTTATTTCGGGTTGGGTTTGGGGTTGGGGTTGGGATTGGGTTTGGATCATACGAATTTTGCCTCCATAATTTTGCCTCTATTTTATGAATTTTTTTTCCTTTAAAAAATAAATATACTTTTTCTGTCGTGTTATGATTTTACAGACACAATATAAATATTATGCATTGATAATAAAATTTGTTGTTTTGCTCCGATGTTAGTCCATTTGTAGATCCAAAAAAATTAGTATAATTAGTACCGTCCACTAAAGCATATACTGTTATTTTGGTGACAAAAAAAGAGAGCATATACTTTAATTGCTGACAAAAAAAGCATATATACTGTTATGGTTGACCCAACAGAGCCTTGAATTAGAGACTTGGTTAATTTTTATCATAAATACATTTAACATGAATTGTTCAATGTTAGAAAATTTAAAAACCTTGCAAGGAGTTGGTCATTCACCCACATGTGAAGTCCAATGACTAGTGGCGGAGCCACCAAGGGGTCAATGGGGTCAATGGAGTTGCTCACCAGTTGCTCGACGGAAATCCAGAGGAGAAGGAGTTGTGCACCACAACTTGTCTATAATTTTTTTCGCAAAAGAGCCTGGGCCAAAACACTGAAGCATTCCCCAAAATCCACCCACTCGATAGTTACCCACCCCCTCCAAACCCCAATTTTCTTATTCTTTCCTCAACTCTATAACCCCAATCTCCCCCCATCTCCTCTAGCACACCAACTTTGCCAATCTCTACGTTATGCTTAAGTTAGGGAGCAAGTATACCAGAGGTTCAAATTCATTTTACCCACTTAGGATGAATTAAACAAAAATCAATAAATACTAATACTTAAGATCAAATTGTATAGAATGCACAAACTAATGAAACCAACACAAGCAAAGCAAGATGAAAATTATGATTTCAAGCATTTATTATATAAGTATAAATATTTAGCACCATAACTATCAATGTGATGTTCTGATCAACACAACACCTAACAGCTTAGGCAATAAAATTAACAATTGCAATTCTATTCTATTTCATTCAAGGGTCAGCCTATATAAACTTTCTCTCCAATTAGATAACCTCACTACAATTATGAACAAGAAACTACATAATGTCGTGGACTATTGTAGCTTGTATTGTTATTGTTATTTTTTTTTTGTTTGGCCATGAATTATGAATGGAAGTATTATCTTTCAATTTTTTAGTGCTATTTTTTTCCCAAAAAAAAAATTTGATCTTTTACACCATGACTCCCATAAGGTTACAATCCTATATCCGCCACTGCCAATGAACAAACATGATTCGCATCACCAGTTAAATAGTTCACATGTTAAAATTGAAATTTCACTACACATGAACGGGCGTGTGAAGATGTGAAAGTTTTTACCCCAAACAATTAATCCTTATTCACAACAATTAGCATTTGGGATTGTGAGAAAGTGAGAGTTACAATGGAAGCAAAGTAGAGACTAGTGTGTTTGAGTTTCCTCTCTTCCCCTTTCTAACTTGGCAACAACAAGAAATATAATCTTATCTTTTTTTACTCTAACATTAATTACCCTCCATTAAGTGGGAGACTGAGAAGTTGGTTGCATAGAAGACATGAATGAAGCCATATGTGTTTTATGTTTTCTGTTATATATAATAGACACACACATAAGTAGGCCTGAGCACGGATCGATTCAGAACGATAGAGGGCTCTTCCGTTAACCAAACCAAAGACTTCGGTAGACCAATTTCTCTTCCGTTAACCAACCATTAGGACCTTTAACAGTTTGGATTGGTTAACCTAACATACGGTTCAAATTGGTTCGATAGGCCGGTAGTACCGTAATAAAAACATACAAATAAAAATATAATTTATAATCATTTCACATAACATAAGTTCTTGAACAAATACACCAAATTATTCTTGTAAAATATAAAAATCCAATAGTCTAATTCATCCAAGTACGAAATCAAAGAAATTAGTTTTAAAGTTACAAACTAACATGAAAAGTACATAATAAAATAGCAAACTACCTTACAAAACAAAAAGAAATTAGTTTCAATGTTGCAAAGAACCAAAAACTACAACAAAGAGGTCTAGTAATCTTCAATTCAAATCTTATTCGTGTACTGCAACCAAAGAAAACCAAAGTTAAGAATAAATATCAAGTACATGGGCATGTTACTTAAGATAAAGGAAGGTTATTAGTCACTATATCATTCAATATGCATTGAAGATGTATTGGCAGCAACTTGCTCTTTCATTTGAGAACTAGAATATACTTCTACATCATCAAACAAATTATGAAAGTGAGAAAATAAACATATGTCATATGAATGCAATTGAAAAACAAAAGAAATATGTAAAATTAAAATTACTTACCAATCTCAATTTTATCCAAAGCATCATAAAACTCAAGTTCCTCCTTAGTGGGATCCTTCTAAAAGGAAAACTCCTCGGCTTTCAACCAATCACTTGTGCAAACCAAGGCCTCCACCATTCTTCAAAGAAGCATGAAAAGTATTTACAATTCTACCACCCAAACTAAAGGCAGATTCTAAAGCCACAATAGAGATTGGAATGCTAAATACATCCTTAACAAATTGGGATAAAACCGGAAACCTTGGACTATTCTCTCGCCACCAAGACAACAAGTGAAAGTTGGGATTTCTAAGATTTTCAGGTGGTTCTAACAAATACTAATCCACTTCATTTCTTATCTCAACAACATCCATCACTTGTCTCAACTTTATAAATTTAGATCATCTTTCCGCCTCAACATCATCTTCATCATTTACCATAATTGTATCCACAATTCTCACCAAATTGCTATCATTATAACTTTGGGCAGCCAAGGGATCAACCACTTTATACACATCATACATGTGGATTAAAAAGTCATTGACTCCTTTGTGTAACTCATTAACCTTGAAGGAATTGGATTCTAAATCAGAAAGGCTAAATAAGGGATACTCCATTTTGTATCAGGGATCAAGAACAATTGTAATGAGCAACAATTTGTTAGTGTCCTCAACCTTTCCTCAATACTTGTCAAACTTTCTTTTCATTGATGTTGTTATGCTCTTCATTAGAGAATCCTCACTCCTACAAAACTTTTGCAATTGAACAAAAATAGCACACATTTGATGGAAAGCTTGGTGGGAAGCCACTACCCTTGACTCACTAAATTTCAAAGTGGCTTCATAGTACAACTTCAAGAACTTAACCAATACTTTAGCACAATCCCAATCATTTGAGGTAGGAGGCCCTTTTTTCTCTTTTTTCTTTTTCCTCTCTCTTCTCAACATCCATCATCCATAAAATAACTCACAAAGTGTAGGTCTCCATTATCCTCCAACATCGTTTCAAAAGCTATTTGATACTTCAATGCTCTTTCCAACAATGAATAGGTGGAATTCCACCTTGTACACACATCTACGGGCACAAGCCCTTTGATATCAAGTTTCTCAAAAGCAACACATCTTCTCCAACTTTCCAACCTTGCAGCGGAAAAATGGATGTACTTCATTGAATTAGTAATAGCCATAATGGAGTTATCCAATTCTTTCATCCCTTCAAACACAATTAAATTGAGAATATGTGCACAACATTGCACATGCAAACAATCACCATCAAACATAAGTGTCATGCTCTTGGTCAACCTACCCTTCATGTAACTTATCATTTTATCATTAGGAGTTGCATTATCAACAATAATAGTAAACACTTTTTTCATACCCCAATCATTCAAACAATAATCCAATAGTTTTCCAATAGTTTCACCCTTAGGGTTTGGAATGACACAAAAACTTATAATCCCCTTGTGCAAGTGTCAATCAACATCAATAAAGTGAGTCGTGACAACCATATAATTTATCTTTTGAAAAGATGTCCATGTGTTGGTGGTAATAGACACTCTATGTGATGGGTGACTTAGCACACTCTTGATTTTACCATTCCCTAGTTGAAAGAGGTTCCACACATCTTTAGCAATTGTCCCACGAGATGGTGGATCAAACTTTGGTTGGATTTCTTGCATTAAATCTCTAAACCCCACATCCTCTACATGACTAAACGGAAGTTTATAACGAATAATCATCCGTGCACATGCAAGTCTAGATCTCTCTTTACTAAATAACCAACTCACTATACTACCTCCATCATCCTTCTTGTCAAACGATAAGAGTTTTTTACTTTTGTCATCTCTAAGTTGAGATGACTTACATGTACTCTTTAAATGATACCATAAGGAAAAAGTATCATTATGGGAGTCACATCCATAATCTTGCTTACAATACTTACATATGCATCTAGGTTCATCATCATTCGTATCGTCTTTCTTCTTTATCTTATCAAAATGTTCCCACACATTAGACCAAGCTGCAGTTTTTCTTTTTGAGTTATTCGTTTGTAGAAGTGGGGAAATGACATTTAATGAACTATCTACAGTTAGTGTAGAGCTTAGTGTCAAGGTAGAACTTGGGTTTGATCTCTTACTCATTTGTAAATTATACTTATAAGAACAAGCCTAATTGAATTAACAAACAATTAGTTAGTCCAACCAACAACATAAAATAAATTGATATTTAATAAACATATGGACTTATTTAATGAACAATTATTCAATTAAAGAAATTGGCATGAGCATATGCAATTATTATTATAATTTCTATGGTGGAATTTGAATATTAGAAAACAATAAATTACTCATGAATATAAATACATGTGCAATTGAAGCAAAACCTAGAGGACCCAACTTCGTAAAAACAAACCTCATGCAATTGAAGCATAGCCAAAATGATGTCGCACGAGTTATAGACAGCCTTTCCACGAACATGTTGTGGGCATTCTTGGCCAGCCAGCCAGCAACCCAAGAGGTCAAGATGACTGACTTTTATGGTATTTTCAAGTGAGAAAAAGTGCAACTATACCTCTTTGCGCCTCTATGGGTCCGCCACTACATGCATGTACTCAGTGGCGGATCCAGGAATTTTCCTTTCAAGGATCAACGTCTAAAAGGTTAAAAAATTTCTATACAAAATAGACCTATAAAAATAAAACGATAATATTATAATTCCTAATTAATAGAAAAAATCACATTACAATTGTCCACGACGAGTTTTCATATTCTGAAAACGTAACATTATAGTTTCGTCATCAATACAAATAGACACATCTTTCTCAATATAAACAAGTAAGCAATCACTCAACTATTGATCTCCCATTCGGTTGCGAAGTGGACCTTTCACAATATTCATCGCATAAAATGCTCTCTCAACAAACGTAGTTGCAACCGGTAAAGTTAAGGCTAATGTGAGAAGCAAATAAACATAATTAAATGTTCTATGCAACCATTTCTCTACCATATTTCTTGCAAGGCTATCAATCCCTTGCAATTGAGAAAAATTGCTCCTCATACACATATGATGAATATAAATCTCAAGTTGATCTTCAAGCGCCAAGAGGTCTTGGGGAATAAAATTTTGATGATAAAATTCAACAAAACAAAGTATCTTTTGTTTGTCAAAAACTATGAAGAAATCATTTGGACTCAAACATGTCAAACAAAGAAGTAACTCAGTATTTACCTCACTGAAGTGATGATTTAATTCTGCAAGTTGCCACTTAATGATTTGAATAAAAATGTCCACACGATAATGATGGAGGTGTTTTATTCTAAGAGCTCTCCAATGTTATTTCTATTGAGCTACATATGCATCATCCATGTTTGGAACCTCAGTATCATGTTTGCCACAAAAGAAATATATATGATCAAGTAAGGCTTCAAATGTATTATCTCTCATATGTTGTAGCTGGTCCTTGCATTCCCAATATATTGGTCTTTTCTTTGTAATACTTGTGACAAATTGTTTGTGGCTCCCAATATAGATCTCATGAAAAATATATGAAATACAAACTCAAAAGATTGTATTTCTCTCAATGACCTATTTGCTTCACATATATTATCAGTGAAGCCATCCTCAATAATCAATTTAAGCACTTTCATCACATATTTGAATATGTAAATTATATTAAGTAATGTACCATAATGTGAGTTCCAACGTGTATCACCGGGACACTTGAGAGAAGTTTCTTGATTTAAGCCATGCCCTATTGGAAAGGTATCTGTTTCAAGAGCTTCTACAATATCCTTTTGTAGTTGATCTCTAAGCATGTTACGACGCTTACACGATGCTCCAACAATATTAATCAAGCTATTGCAAGATGTGAAGAAAGTGGCAATATCAGCATTTTCCTTTGACACGGCCACAAGAGCTAATTGAAATTGATGTGCAAAATAATGAATATAATAGGCACAATGATTTTCTCTCAAAATATGTGTTTTAAGACCATTGAACTCACCATTCATATTACTAGCTCCATCATATCCTTATTCTCTTAGCATGGAAATGCTCAATTCCTCTCTTAAAAACACTGTGTCAGTAACCTCCTTTGGTGAGTTTGATATAGTGTTGCTAACATGTTGAATGCCCACAAACCTTTAAATTACATTCCCACTTTTGTCCACATAGCGAAACACCACTGTCATCTATTCTTTTACTTACACATCACGCGATCCATCAACTAATAAAGAGAAAAATGCATTATTCATATCCTTAATGATTTTCGTAATAATTTCAATAGCACAAGCATTCGTAAGATCTTTTTGAATTGCTGGAGCTATTATCTTGAGATTCATTTGAGCATTTCTAATATAATGGCCTTAACTTTCTCATCATGACCAACAAGAAATTGTAAGAGCTTCAAATAATTCCTCTTGTTGTTTGAAGTGTCACTCTCATCATGGCAACAAAAATCTCACACAATCAAGATAAGTTGTCAAGTAAATGTGATCATCAATACAAGCTTGGTCTGATTGCTTTTTCAAAATTGTTTGGATGTGTTGCTTCTAATTCATAAGATCCACACAATACTGTCTAGATTAATTATGAACACTTCCAGCACCTCCAACATGTTGCCTAATTTTATCTTTCTTCTTCCAATTTCTAAAACCCATCTTTGTGAAGGCGTCGCTACACTCTTGACCAATTTTGAAATTGAATTTGAAGGGATAACAATAAAGGTAAAATGAAGCATCTTTACTTATATTATACTCTAACCAGTCAAACTCATCAAACCACTTGACATTAAAGCATCGATCATATCTTGAAAGATCAGTTTGTGGAAATATGCGATCCTTAGGCTGACATAGACCCTTTTGTAGATATGCTCTTCGAACTTCGTCTCAAAAGTTAGGATTATAATCCAACATTTAATGTTGAAGTCCAAAGTTCGCAGGAAGATTAGCCATGACATCTTGCAATTCACTTTCTTTCGAACTATCCATATCTCTAGAAATACGCACATCTTTTCAAATACCCACATCTCTCGAACTTGAACTACTCACATTATCCGACCTAGAAGTAATTAATGATAACTTTCTCTTAAAGTATCGTTCCATAACTATATTGGTAGGAATAACCAATCAAGCATCAATAACCAATCTACCAACCAATTGATAAATAAAAACTATCCAATATTTCAAGAAGATATAATCTAATTAAAGTATAAGAACTAACAAATACAATTACAATCTATTCAAAAACCCCAAATTAATTCAAACTAACCAAAATAAAATCCTAACAACTAATCAAATTTAGGATATAATCTAACATAAAACCCTAATTTATTCTAACTAACTAACCAAAATAAAACCTCAACAACAACAACTAATCAAGAAAAATAAGAACATATAAGAATCTTTATTAATTAAATAAAGCATAAAGAGATTGGATAACATACTTTCAAATTTGAGGAACAAATACACCTTTGAAATCAAATTGATTTTAGGGGTGAATTTTTTATTTTGCTGATGCTGCTGCCACCGCCACTGTGAGGATGTTGTCGTCGATGTCGGATTTATGGGGAAGCTGCCATCAAATTGGGTGAAGGATGGTTTAATAGGTTTAAGGGTTTGATCATTTAGGGTTGAGAATTGAAGAAATGAGTTCAAACTCATTTTGGGGAGCTTAAATATCGGGCATCTGCTTGTTTTTTTTTTAAAAAAAAAATTTTAAAACCTATGCCAAAACGACGTCGTTTTGGTCTGGTAAAAAAAAAACTAAAGTGCAACGACGACGTTTTGACATCGAGCAAAATAAAATAAAATAAAAAAGGCGATGCGCTTTGGAGGAAGGAACAACTTGCAATGCGCACCCTTTGGGGCCTTTCATCTAACAATTTGCAAGGGTCAAGTTTTTCCCTTATAATGGGAGATTCCAGAGGTTGCGAGGGTCAATTAACCATTGCTCCTCTATGGATTTGCCTCTGCATATGCTTACAAAGCAAAAACCCCACAATGTATGCATGCAAGTTAGAGCTGTAACACTAGCTACCACCAGATGTGTTGGAAGCATGCATGATCAATCAACTTGCTATTTATGTTCATTTCTGGACACCTTGACCACATTTATTATCACGCATGGATCTCACGGAGAGTATAGGAAGCTTACATAGGTGGTGATGGTGCTTAATGGGGTCATCTTACTAAGCTCTGCTTCATCTCCCTTTGTGCACCGCCAGATCGATAATGAACTGATCACGATGCGTTTTGACAACGATGCTTATTCCAATTGCTTTGGTAGATAAGAGAAGAATATTATCCAGTAAGACAAGCGTTATAGAGGCGGCCCATGCTAGTACAACTCATATTGCCATTCTATGTGTATGTGTGCCCCTCCTATTTTTGGGTAGTGTGTTGGGCAATGTGTTACTTGCTAATTAAGTAAAGCATAGCGTAAAGTGCACCCTCAACCAACCTCAGTTGTTGATGAGGAAGAAGCTGTAGGTAAGGCATAAAAATATACTGTAGTAAATTTGGCTTACCCCCTCCAAATTAAATTTTCATTACCTGCAATTCATCACTTTTTGTTCATATTAATAAAACCCAATTTTTATAATTAAAAACCCATGACTAGGATCCAACTCATCAAGTTACCTTATTAAGCTCAATATCTGATTTATTATGATGTTTAAACTCCCAAAATGCCCCTATTTACAATTCAATGTGTTATGTGGTGGTGTTTTAATTTTTCGGTCCCCACTTTATTGTGGTGATCCCCTCTAGAATTTTTATCTACAATTAATTATTCATTTTAATAATGGGGTTGATTTCCATATACCTAATATCTTTTATAAATATTAATAATGTACTTATTATCGTTGATTTTCGCTTTAATTTATCTATTTTTCTATACAAATAATGTACCTTTTTTGTACATAAATTTGTATCTATCTATTTACATATCTTGTATTAGATATGTAGGTAAATTATTTTTTGCATGTATCACCATGATTTATCAATAGACAATTACCTAATAAATATTCTTTTTGACAAAAAAATAAATTTGTAATAGGTATATATTATTATTGTTTAGCTATATTATTGTTATAATTTAGGTAGTATATTACAGTGCAGTATGTATTACATTGTTATTTATGTATTCATTGATTTATTTTTTGTCAAAATGTTTCAATATTAAATATGTGCCCAATTAAAAATAGTTAAATATAAATGCTAAACATAAGGAATTTGACAAGTAAGGTAGATGGCATAGTGTATAAATATTTTATAATATTATGAAAACTATTAACCTATATTCAAATTTGGGTTTTTGATAATAGTTTAAAAATAGGTTGATTTATGTCGAGGATATAAGAGTTACAATGATAGCTAATATATAAGTGGAAGCCAAGCTGGCTCTAGATATTATGTAATAATCCCCATTACATTATTTTAGCTTACTTAAATTTGATCACCCTTTGGTCTTTCATCTTCTAAATATAATTAAACAATGTACATGATGACCATTAAGGTATTGTGAATGCTTTATATATATATATATATATATATTGTGAAATTATAGGATTGCATTTATAATTTAACAAAAATTGTCACATTCCGGGATCGACTCTGCCGTAGCACGATACTGTCTGATTTGGGCCCCCCTCTTTGCCTTCACGGTTTTGTTTATGGGAGTTCCCATGACTCTAAAACCAGTGAGCTCCTAAAAGGTCCCGTGCTAGATGGAGGCGGGCATGTACATATAAAGCAAATCACCCCCTCTTCGTTGGTCGATGTGGGATGTTACAATTCATCCCCCTTAGGGGCCCGACATCCTCGTCGGCACACTCGCACCACACGGCATAGTGGCTCTAATACCAAATTGTCACATCCCTGAATAGGCTCCGCTGTAGCACGATATTGTCCGTTTTAGGCCCCCTCTCTGCCCTCACGGTTTTGTTTCTGGGAACTCACAAGCAACTTCCCAGTGGGTCACCCATCATGGGATTGCTCTAGCCCAAACTCGCTTAACTTCAGATTCCCATGCCAGTGAGCTCCCAAAAAGCCTTGTGCTAGATGGACGCGGGCATGTACATATAAGGCACATCACCCCCTATCCGTTAGTTGATATGGGATGTTACAAAAAAAATCACTAGTCACAAATAACAATACAAACTAGTTACAAATGACAATACAAACTAGCCACAAAAGTCATTACAATCATGGCGGAGCCAATTAAGACTCACAAAAGGTCACTTGACCCTTCTAACTCTTTGATAATTTGTTTCTGTCTGTGTTGCATTTGACTCAATTACTTTCTATATTACATGGTTGACCCTTCTCATCTTTTGAGTTTGCTCACTTTCTTCTTTTCTCCTTTTCTTTGTTTACTATTTAAATCGTTGGACTATAACAATTAACCAAGTACACTACAAAATCCTTCTTGGCTCCAGTAGTATTTTTTTCGAACACAACACCACATAAACACACCTCATAATTCCTAAGATTTCTCGCAATTTCTTTAATTGAATGAGCCAATCAATTTGGCAAAATTCTCACTCGCTATTTAAGGTTGACCCTCTTTAATAAAATTTATGGTTCCGCCACTAATTATAATAGTGGAGAAATTTTAAATATTGACAAATAAATTAGCGACGTACATGATGATCATGATGTCTCTAATTAATACACTTATTTCAAGGCATATGCATAAATTAAAAGTTTCTTAAGCCATTGATGTTTCTGTTGTACTTGCATAATTAATACTCTTAGCAGTACATAATGTATAAAGTAATGGGGGGTAATCTTTGAATTTGTGCATGATTCAAAGATACTAACCACAAAGATATCGCTAGCAAGTTTATCTTTTAACATACTAAACACAAATATGAGCTTGAATGAGTAAGAATGATATACTTCACGTATAATGATTAATTGGCATTTAATTGCTTGAGGCTTAAGTGAGAGTAAGTATATAATTACCACTATAAGGAATAGAGCTGATCCATTAGATATGGAGGTCATGTGCGAAGAAAGCTGATAAGGCCCTATATGTATAAGTAAAATAACAATTTTTCAAATTTTAAAATTCATAAATAATAAATTAAACCGAAATCATTATGTGACATCAATTACATTAGAACCCACAAATAGAATTGTTTGTACCATATCTGACCCCTCACTCACATCATGACACGTGGAAAGTGAACGAGGCTGAGACCAACCTTGTGAGCCACGCCGAATAGGTAATCGGCATACACCACCGATTCATACATGCTTGTCAAATCGCTAAGTGCTCTTGATCGACTCCCTTGGACAGATCTTCGGCACCTAATGTTGAACGACCAGTCACCACATTCGGCCGATTTTGCCAGATCATCTCAGAACTCCCTCCAAGGCCTGTCAGGACACGTGTCGACCATTGAAGACTCTCCCACAAGTCTCACATCGAAACTAAGTACTAAGTGATCAACCAACACCCTCTATAAATAAAGGCCCTTGGCCTAGCCAAAATGGAAGATTGTTTACTTGACTTGTGCTTTCACACTACTAATAGAATTGCTCTTAGTCACTAACTTTGGTATCGGAGGGTCTTCGGCCGGCACCACACCGGTGCTTTAGACCTCACCTACCGTTTCTTTCCTCATGCCGAATCCAGCATCGCGGCTCAAGAAAGGATGCCACGGACCGAAGGCTCCTTGGGTTCAAACCATCCACATCACCTGTAAGTTAGCCTTATCTCTATCTGTTTAGTTTTAGCGCGAACAAGAATCAAGATCATCCTTGGTCTATTTTCACATACTCACATCCACTCAATTTTCTTTCACACAAAAAAACTACACCTAACAAAATGAAGCAAAATACTACAAAACCAACAACACTTAAGAACCCAAGCAAGTACAATCATCAACCAGCAACCAAACCAGCTACAAAATCTTATAAAAATTGTCCTCCTTGCATTTTGAGCTACAAAATCATTAATAAAACGAGTACAATCAAGTTCTTCCAAGAAATCACTTTCAATATATATCAAAATTAAACTATTTAATCTTTCTTGTGACATGGTTGACCGCAAGTAAGATTTCAATAACTTCAATTTTCAAAAACTTCTCTCTGCAGATGCAACTGTAATAAGCAAAGTTAATAATATTCTATAAGCAGTAATTGCATTTGGAAAACAATTTCTCCTTGTTAAAGAACTCAAAATTTTAGTGGTTGTTTTTGCCTCTTTTGGTAGAATCTCTCGTATGATTTTTAACTCTGCAAACAAATCTTTCCCATCAAGATCAGAAGACATGCCATGTTTAAAAAAAAAATCCAAATGATCACAACATGATTCTAAATTATTTGCATCGAATGAGTTTAATTTATTTAAAGTAAATAAAAACCAAATATATCCTCAATTGTTTGGTATTGTTTAAACCTTCTTTTCAAAGAACCAATTGCTTCATCTACAATATATAAGAAGTAATCAATTCTGAAACTGTCTTCAATTGATTCATGAGTTGATTGTGTAGACTCATCATTAAGATTCTCATCCAAATGCCTCTTTCTATGAATTTGATGTTTTTTTTCACAAACTTTGGATCAATCTCCATGTTAGTAGCAATTTTTTTTTAGCAACAAACATAGCTTGAGAAAATCCAAATTCTCTATACTTCAAAAAAAAAAATAAATAAATCCTTTTATTTGATCTATAGCAACATCAATAAGCATGTCTTTTTCTTGCAATTTTTTACTCACTAAATTGACAACATGCAATATATCATACCAAATAATCACAGCTAATAAAAACTCAAAGTTTCTAAGTCCAAGTTTTGCTAAATGATTAGCTTGAGTCCTAATTTTAGAATCATTATCTTGTTCAGCTAATTGGAGTAAAGCTTCTCTTACTTCTACAACTTGAAATTGTATAGCTTTAACACTTTCAACTCGACTCTCCACCGTGTGATTGACAATGGTTTAAGAGTTAAACCTTTTACATTATCTTTTAAAATTTTCCAGCGCTTTGTGGAATGAGAAAACAAGGTATAAATACACTGTGTCACACCAAAATCCTGTGCTTTCCTACAAGAGTCTACAATATCACAAAGTGTCAAGTTAAGATAATGACAAGCACATGGTGTGTACAAAGCTCTAGGATTTATATCTAATAGTCTTCTTTGTACACCTTGGTTTTTCCCTTTCATATTGGATCCGTTATCATATCATTGTCCTCTTACATGATCAATATTAAGTTTAAGATATATTAACATATTTTGTAATTCTTCAAAGAGTCCTTCTCCTAATGTATCATCAACTTGTAAGAATTCCAAAAAGAATTCTTCTACTTTTATTGGATATGTAGAAACATCCACACATCTCAATATCAAGGTCATTTGTTATTGATGACTTATATCAGGTGTACAATCAAGAATAACATAAAAATACTTTACTTTTTTAATTTTTTGAATGATTGCACTTATGATTTCATGTGCTAACCTTGCAATTAGCTCATTTTGGATCCTTGGACTTAGATAATGATGATAAATTTCTTTTTCATCAATCCGTCTCAAGTGTTCTTTCATGATTGGATCCCATTTCACTATCATTTCAATTAAGCCCAAAAAATTTCCATTGCTATCTTCCTGAATCCTCTCATTATTTCCACAAAATGCCAAGTTGTACTTGCCAATATATGTTACAACAACTATTATTCTTATTAATACACCCTTCCAATGTTCTTTCTCTTTATTAATAAGTTGTTGAACATGTTTATCAATTGTAACATTTTTTTGCAATCTCATTTGTAAATCAATCCAAGTGTTCATGTTAATCATGTGCTCACCACTTGTTTCGTGTTCTTTAAGTCTCACACTAAGGTGTTCCCAATCATTAAACCCCTCATTAGCTAATGAGTTTATTTTTGGTTTCTTATTAAAAAACTTGCAACAAAAGCAAAACACCTTATCCAAATGCTTAGAATACACCAGCCATTCCTTATCATACTATCTCCATTTGATAAATAATGAGTGTAAAACGTTGAGGAGAAATGTCTAGAAAATTTATCACTAGGTCCCTTCTCAATTGATAGATCTCTTCTTGGACCATTTGCCAATAATTCATCTCTTGATTTTGAATCTAGACCATCCCAAGTCCTAGGATCATAAATATCTAAAGGAATAGATTGACTTGGTTGTTCCTCCTCATTGATTACATTATCATTTTCAACATGAGCATGACCTAAGTTTTCCACATTTTCATTAGCCTGTTCATCATGATCTACGTTTTTAAGATTTTCAACTCAACCTTGTGGTTCTTTAATAATGAATTTATTAAGAGCACCTCTCTGAGATTGAGTTAATTCTTCAACTCTTCTCTTTTGTTGGCGCTTTCTATATCCAGATGAGTGTTTTCTTTTAAACAATTTTCTAATATATCAATATAACACACATCATCAAAATTTTTTTTAAAGGACAATAGAACCTGATTTTTGCAGCTTTCATCTGATTTTGATGGTTTCACCTGATTTTCACAAAGCAAAAAGTTTGGTAAAGTAATTACAAAAACAATATATGAAAAACATTGACAAATTAGGGATAGAGATTCACCTTATTTTTTAGGTTTCTAGTTGCAATCATATGAGAGAGGTGTGGTGGAGAGCAGAGATGCATTAGCACCAACAAGCCTTTTGCCTTGCCAAAGAGTAAAGAAGAATTTGTTTTTGGAAGAAAGAGTCAAGAAGAAGTTGGGAAGAAGTGAATTTGGGGCCAAATGAAAAAAAAGCGATTTGGGAATAGCAATGAGAGACGCCGCACGCATGCACGCACGACTCACGAGTTCTGTTTTTAATTTATTAATGCTTGGAACAAAAATCTGCCCGTTAAGAACAAAAAATAATATTTTGGAATCAAAATTTGCTTAGAACGAAAAGTAGCAGAAAATATATAATATAATGCTGGGCTTTTAAAAACATTTGGTGAGGGCCCTATGTGGTCGCACAGCCCACATATGTCATGGGCCGCCTCTAATAAGGAATTTCAATATGATTTCTAGAAGTATGTTTCTCACCTTGATATTTTTAATTTCCTCCAATATTTTTAATTTAATAATGGAGTTTTGCATTCTTATGTGACACACAAATGCAAATATATATTCCAAAAGAAGTGGATAATTTAATTAATGAAAGAACACGCAATTAGACACAATACAGATTTTCATCTTCCTTTTATATACATCTTTATGAGAACATTTTGAAAGTAATTAAAAGCATTTAACCCTATATTTTAATGTTCTAAGTTCTATTCATTCCTCCCCAATATCCCGTCCCTTGTATATTTGAAAAGAAATAAAAATCATTATAACCTCACACAAATCCACAGGAAAACAAGCTTATTTGCTGGGGACCAACGTTGAGGCGCATTTACGACCCAAAAAAAATGAAGGTTCGAGCCGATAAGCCTACGGGTGCCCGACCCAAAGACCCGGAGTACCAACCCAATTACACACGAGCGGGAAATCACGTTTCCTTATTATTGGCGGGAAATTCTCACTTTTCTCCCTCTTCCCCAAACGCAATTCTAAACCGCACATCTCACATTTCCAAATCGGACGGCTACAAACGCAATTATTTAATAACCCACCCCAAAGCGCACCTCACTCTCTCGTATTTTTCAATTTTTCATTATTTTCGCCAAATGCCTTCTAAATTCTAAAATTTAAAGTCGGTCCTTTCTCTCCTCCCGAGCGTCGAAACCCTCGATCTGAGAAAAGAACCATGGCGAGAGCTTCGAAGCCGCAGGTGTCGTCCGATGAAGCCCTATCCAACGGCTCCAATTCGTCCGAGGAGGACCCGATCAACGACCAGGAGGAGGAGGTGGACGAGGAGGAGCTCGAGGCCGTGGCTCGCTCCGCTGATTCAGACGACGACGAGGCCGCCGCCGGCGACGCCTTCCCTGGCTCAGACGATGACGTCGCTGCCGATGAGAACGGCGATGACGGCTTTGAGGAGGATGAGGTATGCATTTACTATTCTGCCTTTGCGGCAGCTTCTGTGGTGGTGCTTTGGGGTGTCGTTTTGTTGGATCTGAGTTCGGTTATGTTACTGCTTGTGTGTATTAGGGTTGTTTAATTTATTTTAGGGAACTTTTGCGCTAGGGTTTTGGTGGTCTAGGGATTGGTTACTTTTGCCCCTTTTGGTGGTCCTTTGTTTCGAAGCTAGAGCTGAGTAAAGGAGAGGAAAAACAAGTTTCTTTGCACGTTTACTGTATCTTCTGATATGAAAGCTGAGAAACCGATGCTAGTGGTTGATTTTTGGTTGGCTTTACCGGATATTTCTTCTGAAATTTCTCTAAATTACTTTTCTTTTGGTTGATAATCATTGTCATTGTCATGTTTAATTGAGTTTGACTCTTCAAGGTTTGGTGCTGTAAACGCCAAACCATTTGGGTGCATCTTTTCTTCCCTCATGTACTCTTTTGCATGATCGTCTTGCAGGATGACGACACTAATTTGAGTAATGCTGAAATTGGAAAACGTGAGAAGGCCAGGCTTAGAGACATGCAACAAATGAAGAAGCAAAAGGTTCAGGAAATTTTGGATACGCAAAATGCAGCCATTGATGCTGACATGGTGAGTATGTTGGAAGGGCTAATATGGTTGGCTGAGTTTACTTGGTATTGGATATTTATAGTCTGTTTTTTAAGGTAGCTGATTCTGTCGGTGTTGGTTTAATGACAGAACAATAAGGGGAAGGGGCGGTTGAAGTATCTTCTGCAGCAAACAGAGTTATTTGCCCATTTTGCCAAAAGTGATCAATCTGCATCCCAGAAGAAAGTGAAGGGAAAGTAAGTTCAACAACCATTTAAGAGTATTGCATATTCTAAATTCTTACTGTATTGGTTTATTGATTATTGTCGTTGGCTTTTTATTTACCTTGAAGAAATAAATGTAAACGCTAGAGTTTCCGATGCTCCAAAAAGTAGGATGAATGCCTTCAATGGGTTACTATTGTTGCATGAATGAATTTTTTAAATGTTCTTACTGGTGCTTTCTTCCTTTTTCACACAAATTAGAGGTCGCCATGCTTCAAAAATAACTGAAGAGGAAGAAGATGAAGAATGCCTTAAGGAGGAAGAAGATGGTTTGTCTGGGACTGGAACCACACGGCTGTTGACGCAACCTTCTTGTGAGAGATTTCTCTTAAATTTGGTTGTTTTTTGAAGGCTTTTTTTTTAATGACAAACTTCACAGTTCAGGTGCAGCTTAAAGTTGAACCCTTGCTTTTCCCTTTTCCTTTTTTGTAGGTATTCAGGGGAAGATGAGGGATTACCAACTTGCTGGGTTGAATTGGCTCATACGACTCTACGAAAATGGTATAAATGGAATCCTCGCAGATGAAATGGTAAGCATTGAATTGTGTCTTTTAGGATTGACTCCTTCCTTTCTTCCCCGTGTTAGATTGGGTCTTTAAGTTTTGTTTTCGAGTTGCAATGTGCCTTTGTCATTCTATTTTTAATGTTATTACATGAAGGATATTTTACTTTGGTAGGCTATGGTAGTGATAAATGTTTTTTGTTCTCTTCCATTAGGGGCTTGGTAAAACATTGCAAACCATCTCCTTGTTGGGATACCTGCATGAGTTTAGAGGGATAACTGGCCCTCATATGGTAGTTGCTCCAAAGTCAACACTTGGAAACTGGATGAATGAGATTCGGCGTTTCTGCCCCACCTTGCGCGCTGTAAAGTTTCTTGGTAATCCTGATGAAAGAGTAAGTCATTCTGGCTTCGTTTGTATGAGTGAGTCGTATTTATATTTTGGTTTATACTCTGCCCATATTTCATTACTTTTAAATCTTGCAGAAGCATATACGTGAGGACCTGCTGGTTGCGGGAAATTTTGATGTCTGTGTTACAAGTTTCGAAATGGCCATCAAAGAGAAGACTTGCCTACGCCGTTTTAGCTGGCGCTATATAATCATTGACGAAGCCCATCGAATCAAGAACGAGAATTCACTGCTTTCAAAAACTATGAGGCTGTATAATACCAATTTCCGCCTTCTAATTACGGGCACACCACTTCAGGTATCAATTGTGATATTAGGGACATGCTACATACTGGATGTAATTTAATATGCTGATGCGTTAAGCATGCTTATCTTGCATTCATGTGAAAGTTCCTAATCTCTTTTTCCTCTATATAACTTTCGGAGGGTAACCTGAGTTCAATTCAGTCTGTCTTGCTCTTTTGAAATAGCAACAATATTTCTTTCTCTGAATTTCGGATTGCTGTAAGGATTCTTGACTCTTTTTTTTGCTGCGTCAACTTGCAGAACAATCTCCATGAACTATGGTCTCTGCTTAACTTTCTTCTGCCCGAGATATTTAGTTCTGCAGAAACTTTTGATGAATGGTTTCAAATTTCTGGTGAAAATGACCAGCAGGAGGTTGTTCAACAGCTTCATAAGGTAGGCCTAAAATATTCTCAACTGTTTAGTAGTGTGGTTCCTGCTTTTATCATTATCGTATCTCACTTGATTTATGTGTCTTCTAAGGTCCTCCGGCCATTTCTTCTCCGAAGGTTGAAGTCAGATGTTGAGAAAGGTTTGCCTCCGAAAAAGGAAACAATACTCAAAGTGGGCATGTCACAAATGCAAAAACAGTACTACAGGGCTTTACTGCAAAAAGATCTTGAAGTTGTTAATGCTGGCGGAGAACGTAAGCGCCTTCTGAACATAGCAATGCAGCTTCGTAAATGCTGCAATCATCCATATCTTTTTCAAGGTGCTGAGCCTGGGCCTCCTTATACAACTGGAGACCATCTTATCACGAATGCTGGTAAGCTTAACATTTTGTGAGCCATTGACTTCATGGATGCATATTGGTTGGTCAATGGTCATTTAACTCATCCTTACTTTAAATCTCCATTGTAGGCAAAATGGTTCTTTTGGATAAGTTGCTTCCAAAGTTAAAAGAACGTGATTCTAGGGTCTTAATATTTTCACAGGTTTGTTCCATTCTGTAAAATCATTTATTGAGTATTGGTATGAATTCCTGTGAATGCTTGTAAGCATTTATGTTGCTGTACATGGCCAGAGATATTATATCTCATCTGTGTCCTTTGGTTTTTGGTTTTAATATCAGATGACAAGGCTGCTAGATATTCTTGAAGATTATTTAATGTTTCGGGGCTACCTGTATTGTCGGATTGATGGAAATACTGGTGGAGAAGATCGTGATGCTTCCATTGATGCCTTTAATAAGCCTGGAAGTGAGAAATTTGTTTTTTTGCTATCAACCAGAGCTGGAGGACTTGGTATTAATCTTGCTACTGCAGATATTGTCATTCTTTACGATAGTGATTGGTAAGCATCTGCAGCTTTTTCATTATAGTGGTAGTGATTGTTGTTCTTCTGTCTGCATGCCTATACCTCTACTGTTTAATAATGCATGCGACATGTTATAGGAACCCTCAAGTTGATTTGCAAGCACAAGACCGTGCTCACAGGATTGGTCAAAAGAAAGAAGTTCAAGTGTTCCGGTTCTGCACTGAGGTATGAACATGTCCTGATATGATACATTTCCAGCTATGCAATGCTTGCACTATGTAGTTCTTTATCAGAAAATAATTTTAATTTTCGAACAGTATACTATTGAGGAGAAAGTGATTGAGAGGGCTTATAAAAAGCTTGCGCTTGATGCTTTGGTGATTCAACAAGGGCGATTAGCAGAGCAAAAAAGTGAGCAACATGATTTCTTCAAGATATCCCTCCTTTAAAATGCATATATGAAACACAAATTTATTCCCTAACATTTTATTCTTGGATGCAGCTGTTAATAAAGATGAGTTACTTCAAATGGTGAGGTTTGGTGCTGAAATGGTTTTCAGCTCCAAGGACAGTACAATTACTGATGAGGACATTGATAGAATCATTGCTAAAGGAGAAGAGGCAACTGCTGAGCTTGATGCAAAGATGAAGAAATTTACTGAAGATGCTATAAAATTTAAGATGGATGATAGTATGTTTACCAATGTTGAAAAGTTCTTGGCATTTAGTTTTATCCATTTGATTATATTTTTGTTCTTGCAATTGACAATGTTAAAATGGGAAATTCAAAATTTTAATTTCAATACTGTTTTTGCAGCTGCTGAATTGTATGACTTTGATGATGAGAAGGTAGAGAATGTTTTTGTATTTTTATCGATTATTATAGTATATTTGATTTATGTTACCATAGTCTTATGGCCCATATTTGAAATTTATTGGCCATCTTATATGTGCATCTTTTTACTTGATGAAGGATGAGAAGCTCGACTTCAAGAAAATTGTTAGCGACAACTGGATTGAGCCACCAAAAAGAGAGCGGAAGCGCAAGTAAGGGGTTTTACTTGTCTGCCTCTTTAGTTGTGTATTAATTTCATTTAGTTTCTGAAGCATGAATTTTTGTGCTTTCACTGTTAGTTACTCGGAGTCAGAATATTTCAAGCAAACAATGCGCCAAGGTGGTCCAGCAAAACCAAAAGAGCCTCGAATTCCACGCATGCCTCAATTGTAAGCACCTCTTGAAGGCTGCTTACTGATTGTTATCTGCGTTGTGTTCTCTTATCAATGTCTCTTATCAATGTTTGATAATATTATCTCTTCTTGCCTTTATCAGACATGATTTCCAATTTTTTAACACACAGAGGCTCAGTGAGCTGTATGAAAAGGAAGTACGGTACCTCATGGTGTGTATAAGTGAACTCTCATTTTCCTTTCTATTTTAGCTGCAACAATTTATGGTTTGAGAGTTATTGCTTTGCAAACTATTTATTTATCTTTTTGATGAAAAATCCTCAGCAAACACATCAAAAGAATCAGGTGAAAGACACAATAGAGGTGGATGAACCGGAAGGTACTTATTGTTTTCCATATGAATTGACACCATGTGCTGATCTGCTTTCTGCTATTCCATTTGCTAACTGGGTATTGAATTTTTAGAAGTCGGGGATCCATTGACTGCTGAAGAGGTGGAAGAAAAGGAACGTCTGTTGGAAGAGGTAAGTCTGTTGAATATATGCTGCAGATGAGGTTCTCATCTAGGTTTTCTTTATTGAGTTTTATTATTGGTGAATTTCAGGGTTTCTCATCTTGGAGTAGAAGAGATTTCAATACCTTCATTAGGGCCTGTGAGAAGTATGGCCGAAATGACATAAAAAGCATTGCTGCCGAGATGGAGGGGAAAACAGAGGAGGAAGTTGAAAGATATGCAAAGGCTTTTAAAGAAAGATACAAGGAATTAAATGGTTAGTGATGTCCAACCATTTTGCTGTTGCGTTAGGTAAAGAATGTAGCCTTTAAATCTAACTTGTTGACTCAATTGACGCTTCCAGATTATGATAGAATCATTAAGAACATTGAAAGAGGAGAGGCTAGGATTTCCCGGAAAGATGAGATCATGAAAGCTATTGGGAAGAAGTTGGATCGTTACAAGAATCCATGGCTGGAACTGAAGATCCAGTATGGTCAGAACAAGGGGAAGTTGTACAATGAAGAATGTGATCGTTTCATGGTACAATTTGAAAATATCTTTATAAAAAATTTATTTTATACGAACTGCCAATATTTGATGTCCATTACCTGGTTATTCATGTCTATTGCTCAATGCAGATATGCATGGTTCACAAGCTCGGATATGGGAACTGGGATGAGTTGAAGGCAGCATTTCGCACGTCACCCTTGTTTCGTTTTGATTGGTTTGTGAAGTCTCGCACAACTCAGGAACTTGCTAGGAGGTGTGATACATTAATAAGATTGGTGGAGAAAGAGAACCAAGAATATGACGAGAGGGAGAGACAAGCCCGCAAAGAGAAGAAGCTTGCTAAGGTTTGATCTGTGTTCCCTACCCCAACCTATTGAAAGAACCAAATGCACACATTTGTTCTTTTTTGTTATGTTTGTGGTCTAGTTATTGCCAAATTAGTGAATGCATTATCATATTATTATGTATCATGTTTTGTTTCAGAGCATGACACCATCAAAGCGTGCCATGGGTAGGCAGCCGACTGAGAGCCCGACTTCCGGAAAGAAGAGGAAGCAGTTAACTATGGATGATTATGTCTCGGTATGATTCATTTCTAGTTGCAGAGTAATTTATGTTGGTTGATGGCTAGAATAACTGAAGCAAGTTATGTTTCTTTTTTTGGTTGCAGGGAAAGAGGAGAAAATGATGTAAAAATTGACGATCAGGATTATTAAGGGACTTGGAAGCATGGATGCCAGAGTTTAGGTTTTTCTTTTTTATATATTAATTTTCCCCCGATGTTTTTGGGATCACGATCAGGGTTCAACGTTACCCGTGATCTCAACAGTGGTGGTGGAATGGAAGGCTTAACCAAATTATGAGGCTGTAAAAACGAATAGCGCCTAGTTCTGATTTACCCCCGATGTTTTGAACACCAGGAATATTACTATTAGGTCATTTAATGAGATGTATATTTTTGGGTAATTGCTTGTGTTGTGTTGTGACATAATATGTTCGGGAAATTCATACATTGTCAGATGGTCAAGGAATTGTGTCCGTCCCATTGCACTTGAGTTCAAACACATTTCCATTACACTAAAATTGTTTTTAAATTTGTCACAAAAAATCATGGATCGTCAGAATATCAGACGTTGAGGACAGTATCTCAATACTTTTCAAGTGAGTATTTTTGAGCAAATTGGAGCTTGAAATACATTCCACATATGTACTTGCAGTAAATATTTTCCGGCAGAGGGTAGAAAGTAAAATACGAAGTAACTTTTGTCCCATTTGTTAGCAGTAGTAGCTATGTTTGTTTGGTTTTTTTTTTTTTTTTTGTGGGGACGAAGTAGAAGCTGTTTTAGATTTACCCAACTGAAGTGAAATTGTAGAAGCATCTTCGAAAGTCTCATCAAAAGTAGCCCGAGGATTTGTTTATTAATTTATCTTTTAGCGTGGGCCTAGTTATGGTACTTTGTAACGTCATTTATTGCGGTAAAATGACATGCGGATTGGCTTTCATTGATTTCATGTCGTGTTATGAATTATTAGCTACTGGGGAGTAGATATCTTGTTTGCCTGGTGGTTGGCATTTAGGCTGTACGAGTGGTTGCAATTCTGTTGTCCACCTGCACGCCATTTCCCGTATTTTTTCTTGTGCCCTAGGCTTTATGGATGCTGAACTTCAATTGTCTTATCATTGAGGTTGTAAATGTACCATCTATAAATCAATTCTTCCTACGCTAATAGGGTCTACTCCAATAGAAAAGGGCAATAACATGTAGATCAGTGGTTCTGGATTCGAACCCCTATATGTGAGAAATCCCTTTCCCTTTTCTAACTTTGGCAAAATAAAAAACAAAAAAATCAATTCTTCTTATACAGATGTGGCAGATTGATACTAGTAAAGTGCCAATATCATTGTCGATAATATGCCAATAAAAAAAATGCTTCGACACATTTTCGATACATATTTCTTCAATTTGGGTCCATGCCAAACGAACGAATGTCATGACATAAAGAAGAGAATGATGAATGGATGTAGCTTTACATAGTATGAAAGCCAATATTTTGCAATAGGATTTTTTTGTTCTTTTTTGCACTTGAATATCGAAGACTTCAAAACATTTGGAAAATAGCTTTGATAAGGAGAGAAATTTACATGGAGAACAATCGGATCAAACGTTTCTGTATAGGCCGAAAACATGACTCAGAAATCCATACATGAGATTGTATGAGTACAAAGATGTAACAACATCCAAACCAAACCCACTAATTCCCCCACTTACAACAGGCTAATATATGGGGCAAAAATTACACATCGTCCTGACTCTCCCTGTAATATGAGCATCAGAACATAAATACAAAGATGAATATGTTCCATACAACCATTCCGCTGTGGGGCTACACCAGTAAATCCCCCGAAATCGTGAATCTACCCCCTTCCTCCAATACCTCCCTTTCTCTTACTGTTTTCTTTTACCACAATACCCAAGCATTCAGTTTCCATACTCAACTACAAGAATGACATATGACAAGCAAACAATAGCCAAAGCCGGACGATGAAAGGACACTTATTCCCTTGGTGAAGATGGAAACCAAGATCGTAGAGGATGATCTACCTCTCGCAATTTCTCTTTCATCAACAATGAGCCCCAGAACCTAACAACACTTTTTTTTTTTCCCTCAGAAGGTGATAGAAAAATTTGCTTGGCATGTTGGTGCATTTACTCATTTGTACCATCAAAGCTACCCATTGCATTTGCTCGCTTCTTTTCTCTCCAATTTTCACCCCAAACCTTTGCCTCAGCCACTGCACGTTCTCTATCTAGATCACGATTTCTTGGATTTTCCCTTGCTCTCCCAGCACTCACTGGACTGTCTCTCTGAGACTCTTGTCGCTCTAACCCATCTAAACCCCACCTTCTCCCGGACCCTGTGCCAGTTTCAATCCTCCCTAATTCTACGCCAGTATTCAAGTCCCTGATGGGGTCTCTCCTTCTGTAATCGGGTGAGTTTTTATGCGTAGAAGGGGAACCATGCCGCCCACCACGTCCAGGTTCATCTGGGCTATCCAGTCCATCTGCCATGTTCCTTCGTTCGTCCTTGTGCCTAGGAGTAGATGGACCAACTCTGTTACTATGACCACTGGCTGAGTTTGGATCATATGTTTGAGAGGCTAAGTATGTGAGAGCCGTCACAACATCCCCTATTAGAGGCCTTGTAGCCGCTTGTTCCTGCAAACACATGGCTGCAACAGCAAGAGCTTGGTAAAGCCCTCGCATTGGGTAACGGCCTTGCAATAGTGGATCAGCCATTTTTGGAAACTTCCTACGATCCTTGAAAAGTGGCCGTGCCTGCAAACCAAAGAGCCAAAAAATGGAAAGACAAACAAAAAATGGGAAACCTTTGCTTCAAGTGAATCCATGAAAAGTAAACTAGATAAATGCTGACGACGCAAAAAATTCTCAAATGATAAATGAATACTTACCCATGCAACAAGATTATGCTCTCCATGACCTCTGGTATTATCAATGGCTTTTCGCCCCGTAATAAGTTCGAGGAAGACCACTCCAAAACTGTAGACATCAGACTTCAAAGTGAGTTGGCCGGTCATAGCATATTCTGGAGCACAGTAGCCATATGTCCCCATCACACGTGTGGAGACATGTGTCTTGTCACCAACAGGACCTAGTTTTGCAAGCCCAAAATCAGATAACTTTGGGTGAAAGCCCTCATCAAGAAGGATGTTGGATGATTTCAAGTCTCTGTATATGACGGGAGGGTTTGCTTTATCATGCAAATACTCCAACCCCTTAGCTGCACCAGCTGCAATCTTCATTCTTGTATTCCAGTCCAGGGGTTCCTTGTCCGACGGAAAATCTGAAAACAGTAAAAGAAAAGCAATCTGGGTAACTTACAGAAATTGAACACGCACAACACAAACTTCAGACTTTTACTTGAGTAACTAAGAGATTTGAGGGTATAATAAGTTGCTCAAGGAAAATACAGATAATCATACTGCAAAATTTTAAAATTAGGCTCTTAAGCATTTTCAAAATTACAATCTTGAAGTTTTGGTGATGTGATTAAGCAAAATAATTACAGATGCTTCTCAGTACATTAAATTAAGTAATTATGACTTAGATCTCTATGTATTCACGGTATGACATTGACATCACTTGTCCATGAAGTGCTCTATACATATATGAAATGTAGGCATGTGTGGGCATTCTTCCATGTGATCATTGACTTGTATTCTTCATTTCATATACTAGATATGGCAAAAGTAATCATCATGTTTGCAGAAAAGCCCAGTAACCATCAAATTACTCATCTAGAGAATTCTGTTTATATTATTTACTGTCTCATGTTAACATTTTCCGGTTAATACAGTATTTCATTCACTGAGCAGTGTTTAGTTGTTCACTTGTTAGCACTGAGAAAGGTTTCCTAGAGATCCTTGGTAAACTTGAACCCGGGTATGGGTAGTTGACCCACACAAGACTTTATTAGGGAAGCAGTCCACATCTTTGGAGATAGATAAATTGAGTTAAAAGCCTTGATTCCAACAACTTGGGAATTGCCAAACCCCTTTTTCAGCTTAGCTTCATTCAGGGCCTTTTCAAATTTTATTTTCCTGTTCCAATACTAATTTGAGGGCCCTTTGCCTTGAACTTTAATCTAATCACCTCTCCATACTATTTAGATCTTTTCCCCCTCACCCCTATCTCATGGCCCGACAAAGTGGTGACTAGATTAAATATACAGTCAAGATTCCTCCCCTTCTTTCTTCTACGACAAAGTGGTGACTAGATTAACAGCTTCCTCTAAATTGGAATCAACATCAATACGATGTCAGCTTTACATAAAGGGCTTCTGTACATATCCTGTGTACATCTCAGTACTGCTTTTCTTAGGACCATAGTCCCAATGTACATTCAAGTGATGCCCTTCCTAGTCTTCTAGTATCCCCAATTTAAACAGTAAATGGATTGACAAATATGAAAAAGATGAAATTTGGAATTTCGACTACGCAAACCAAGCCTAGAACTACAACAGAAACACACAATGTCCCATGAACGTAATGAACCAAAATAAGAGCCATACAATCAATAGGCCAAAGGGTAGCTATGCAGCTAGATTTAAGAACTTATAATAGTGAAGATTTTCCACGTCTTCTCCAACAATCATTGGTCATCACTAGTTTTTCTAAATTGGAATTCCCCAATAAACTTTAATTACATATTCCCCGTAGGAAGGACATCCAATCTCACTAATGATAAACATAACAGAGTCGGGTAAAACATTGTATGATGGTCAAGGAAATAGCAGAAACCGTTAATCAATAGTTCACCATGTCATGATTCTTTTTTTTACTTGGCGAAAGCTAAAAACCATCCACTATCACTAATTATATGAATTTAATCATCAGCACTCCCATCTACTTCAGTGATGGTAACCTATTTGCACAATACTTAGCTCACGTGATAGAACTTCTTGACATTGTATACCTTAAAAAGCTTCAGCCCCCAGATAATTTTTGTTAGGAATTCCTAGATAATGCCTGACAGGAATTTAATTTTCTTGACTAATGCAACATTACTTCGGTGATGTCAATTAATTAGTACTTTTGACTGCAAACCCCCATAAAATAACTCAATTCACAGGCCACAATAGCTCTTACATTTTTTAAGACAGCCATCAAACAGACACATACCATACACAAAACATGACGACACAACACAAAGTATGTACATACTTCATATATTCTAATGGAAACAACTGAGTTTTCACTACTATGCACAAAGCTTTTGCTGAACCCCTGATTAACTCATGTTAAATGTGAGAAATGTTGCCATAAAAGCAATACCTAAAAGCTCATTGCAAATTCAAAAGATCACGTAAAGGAACTAACATTTTAGGACTTACACATGCAGAACTAGTTATCCAGAATATGTATTTAACGTGTACATTGTATAAGGTGCATCACCATTAAATAAAGTAAAAGTCTCTATCTTTGCTATGGGAATAAAAGAAATTCAATCTGACCGTGTAAATGATCTTCCAAGGATCCCAAAGGCATAAACTCATAAACAAGGAGGCGTTGATCCCCATCAGCACAATAGCCAATCAAGTTGACAAGGTTTGGGTGGTGCAGAAGGCTAAGCATGAGAACCTCCACCAAAAATTCTCGATTTCCTTGAAGGCCATTCCGGTCAAGTTGTTTCACGGCAACTACCTGGAAACAAATTATTCCAAAGTAAAGAGATCCATCATGGAGTAGATGGAGACTCAACAATTGAGTTCTGCATAAGTGCATATAATCTTTGGAAAAGCAAAATGTAGAACGATGTGGAATGTGATGAATAAGATCCTAAATCTTACAGATAGGATAAATGATTCAGAGGCAAACACTCAAAACATGCTTTGATGATGATTCTCATTTAATTTTCAACCAATCAACCTACCTGTCCTGTGCTCTCCAATCGACCTTTGTAGACACGTCCAAAACCACCTTCGCCCAATAAACATTCTTGCCTAAAATTCTTTGTTGCAGCTGCGAGCTCCCGGAAAGTAAATGTCTGTGCAGCAATGTGTGCCGTAGGTCCATCTTTTGGAATAGCTGGTTCTTTCTTATGATCAGAACCATTTCGAGATTTTTTGTCTGCAAAAATTATGCAAAAGGAACAAAGATGTTAAAAAGGTGTTTTGGTTAACAATGAAACTAAAATACATAGATCCAACATAACATCTTCCCTAAATTTCTTGAAAATATTCAGTAGCCTAATGGACGTTTATAAAAATGGGAAAAAGAAAACAAGAAGTGAGATGTTAATGGCCTTTATGTTTTCTAAATGCAAAATATACAAGCAAACATAGTACAATCAAATCATTGAAGATGATGATTACTCCAATATGTCCACTATAATATCGCATAACACACATTTGTTGGATGTCCTGTGCCGGACAAGTAATCCAAACCAGTACTGTTGTCTGTATTGCACACAGAAATTGCCATGGTAGTGAATCCAACGACCATGTTAATTTAAAGCTTAAACATTTCAACTAATATAGATTCTAAATTGTATACAGAGGTGCACAGCATCTGAAAAGAAAAAAGTTTTCTGTTTTAAATTTTGGTTGTTCCATTAAAGCTTTCACCTCACTTATTAGAAACTCTTTCTCATACATTTGGCAGTTCAAGAATGAACAGAAACGTCATCAAAAGAAAGCAAAATGCTTGATACTTCAGAAATTAATTGCAGATCTCCAGGAATGATCCATTTGCAACTCCATCAAGTTAAAGTCCAAACAACACAAACAAGAAAATCCACAAACAAGGAATCACTCTAACAGAGAAAGCATGAAAACCCCAATTAGAAAAACCAACCCAAAAAAACAAAAAAAAAACGACCACCACCACAGACGCATCAGATCAACATAATAAAAAATTCCACCAGAAACCCACCATCAGAAGACTTCCAAAAACACCATAACTTTACAAAATTCAGCACAACCATAAGAAACCAGTAATCAGACTAACCAAAACTAAAGAAAACCCAGAAACAGTTGTGAAAAAAAATGGAGAAAGAAAATTCACCTGAGCTAACTCTTGTAACATGGTGAGACTGAGCAGCTGAGCCTTCTTTAACTGAGTCCTTCTTGGTCACTTCCTTTACACCACTACCCTCCTTGTTGGATGATCCAAAACAAGGAAAGCACCCACCCATATCAAAGTCCAAGCAAATCAAAGCCACCCAACAAAGCCCCACAAAGCTCAAAACTTTTCACAATCATTCATCAGTCATTACCTACCTTCTTCTCCATACACACAACCCCATATCACAATTCCAATCAAAATTCAAATTCACCCACTCTGTCTCTTTGTCTCTCCCTCTCTCTCACCCTCCCTCTCTCTCTCTCTCTCTCTAGGATCCCCAGTGGCCATTTAAGAGAAAGATCGAGACCAACATGTCTGAGAAGCAGATCAACAAATCGAAGAAAACTGATGTGGTGTGTAATAAGAGAAGGTAAAGACTAAAGAAAAAGAAGCCCCCAAAAAATAAAATAAAGTAACAAAAAATAAACAAATATGTGAAATAAGCAAACCCACAATAATGAAAATAATAATAAGAGTCCTTGGGGATTAACTTCGAATTTAACTATGGATTTATGTTGTCATTAAGAGCTAAATCCTCATACGTAATGTAATCTCTTGGAATAATAAGAAGATGCTTTATGCCACCAACAAGGAAAATAAATAAATAAGAAAATGCTTTTTCGGTTTTGCTTTTTTTTTTTTAAACTTTTTTTTTTACCCCTCGGAATGTCAAAATATTACAGCCAAAGCAAGGGTTAATACCAATACTAATAATCATCATCACGGTCGGAAAAGTGGGGCCCGCCTCCCAGGGAGATGTGCTTCCACACACTTGTGATGGACATTCTTAACACATGTCTTAAAACTACATTCAGACTTTGTGTTTTGTAAGGAAGAGTGATGATCGGGTGCGATAGGGAGTATTTTTCTATGCGTGGTATTGGGCTGCGACCCGTTGGATGGAAAGATGAGTGGGTGGCTTGGATAAAAGGTATGACGTCATGGTGCCTGATCCAACCTTATGGGGAGATCAGAGTAGCACAGTACACACTTCTGACAAATTTTAAAAAAAAATTAAAAAACTAATACCAGTACAAAATTTTATATTTTATATTTTATACATTGTGTGTGGTAAGAAACTACAAAAAAATTTATAAAAAATGAAATATTTTTGTTGTTGTGGAGGTGAACCCAAGCCCAATGGAAGTCTCCGGAGTGTGCTGTGAATTGAAATGGCCCAATAGGATTATACAAGTTGCTTGTTATTTTATGTTCTTTTTTATTATATATTTTCTAGTCAAATAAACCAACAACTACTGCCTAACATCCCTACCACAAACCCAATTCCTCTGACTAGAAATTAATATTAAAAAGAAAACCTTGTCAAGAGAAGGTAAAGTATGCGTTCACATTTCACAAATAGGGGTGTTAATGAATTCAAATTGCAGTAAAAAGAAAAGGATAGACTTGGTCCAAGGGCTGAAAAAATTTCAACTTTTTACCATTTAAATCAAAGGGAGTCGTTATTAACACTCTAAAAAGAGTCATTATGCTCTTATATATATATATATATATATATATAGTTATTCTTTTATCTGGATGTCTGCACATTATTATCTTGTAGATGTTATTGTAAACAAGCAGGAAAGCGGGGAGGGATAGTACAAAATACATAATGTTCACACGATAATAATGTTCATATGTCTGTATATATACCGGTAATGCTATGGACATCAACTCTTATACCAACTTTTTATTACCAACTGACTTAGCATGTGACATGACAATCCAAGTAATGTGCTACATCTTTCATTTTGTTTATCTTATTTTATTTGGTTAATTTATATAACTTTTATATGTTTGTATCTTCAATAGACATCTTTCATCCATTGAACACAGCCACCACCTAAGAACACCCTCCATTGCCGCTCTACAGCTCCTCCATAACCTCCTTCGTAGTACTGTCACCATAATCGCACAACTTCTGCGAAAAAATTTAGGAAAAACAAACTCCATTTTTTTTAACACCATCATATTTAACCTTACATAAAAATAAATAATAAAAAATCCGATGCAAGGGATAATACTCATCTATGTAATCCATAAGAGGAAATTGAACCTAGGACTTCGAATGCAAAGATAAGTGTTCTTAACTACTTGAGTTACACGCATCTTGCATCTCTTTTTATATATTAACATAGGATATAAATTGCACATGAAGAAATGCATGTTAATATATATATATATATTTTTTTTAATACAAGCGATAGTCTAAACTACAAGAGGGAAGGAGATTTCTTATACACATATTACCAAGGTGCTATGGTAGGGTTCGAACTTGAGACCATTGATATTTAAGTCAAAACCTTTTTTCACTGGATTAGAACTCGTTAGCATTAATTATATAATTTAACCTAAAATAATTGAGCTAAAGCACTAGCTCAATTTTGAGCTTTTAGCAATGCCCATGAGGCACGAGAGAATGGCCACATTTCTGGAATATGCGCTCCACTTGAAACTTCAACTTAAGATGATTATATCCCACCCAAACCAACCCAAGCCAACCCAAGATGCACCCCATATCCATAGCCATAGGCATAATGTTAGCTAAAAGCTGAGTCTATTGGGCACTTCCTACGGCTGTGAGGCTTTTGGCTCCTGCAGACTTCGCAGGGACGCACCAAATTGCATGTGCTCATGTCCAGTAATAACCAATAACCTCAGTTGACCACCCAACTTACACAATCAAAGTGCCAATGTCAAAAACATTACACGATTCTTCAACCCAGATAGCACCTACCAATCTAGGGCTTTCTAGGCTTCTTACTATTAAAATATTTGAATTTTGCTAGCCTCAATTGTTTACGGACACAAATTTAATTCATTAATGTGTTATTAGTTTTACATGCATCTATGGTCAGAAATTGTGTTCATCCCTAATCATAATATATGTGTTAAATTATTTACCTCGCATACCTAATCATTCTCCTAAGCATCTAAGACATCCTATGTGAAGAAAAAAAAAACAAAAGCCAATACTAATTCTATGTGAAGAAAAAAAAAATCCCTTTAATTGGAGGATAAAAATGTGTAGCACAATGACAATAAAAGGCCAGCACATTTATATAGGTTTTCCCGTCATCTATATGAATGAATATAAGACTCTGAAGATCAAGGCTTTATGCATAGCTTTAGATGCTTAATGCCCAATTAATTTAATTTGTTAGCCTTGGGAAAATCTATACAAAGTGACTGGAAAAGAAGATGTGATATTGGAATCTTCACTAATATATTTGTGCAATTTTGCAAAGGAGAATTTTTATTTGGCTACATCATTAAGCTACCATATGTCTTTGCTGGTGTTAAATCAGCTAATCTATTATTAATAGTAGATTGGTAAAAGCTTTTGCATCACTCTAAGTTGGGAATGTATGTCTTTTCAAATTAACACTGGCCTGCCCACATGAAGAATTGATCTTAATGGCCCTTCTAATCATCTTTTACTTTCTTTTACATGATATCAAGTACCTTTTTAAGTTCTTGAATATGCATTGAACTTCAGATGGATGACATGAAAAGCAGGATAAGTTTTGTCTGGTAGAATCTGCCTAATATGATCGTTGGGTTGCTAGCTTTCCTTTCCCTTCTAGCTTTTTTCGCTGAATAAAGCTAACATTGAATTAGGGACTAAGCAACCAATGCCACCAATGAAAACATCCTACATCATCTTTAATTTCATGCGGAATCTGTATATACAAGTTATAATAATATAAAAATATTCTCTTGTCAAATAGTCTGGCATGTTATGCATGGGCGGAACTACACTAAAGGCTACAGTAGGTTGTAGCCTAGTGTAATTTTTTAAGAAAAAAAATATAAAACCTATATATTTAACTTATTTTCAATATTAGCCTAGTTAGTGGCGCTGTACATATCTTTGTCATTTTACTTTTATTTATTTTTATATTATTCCATTTACTTAAGTTTACAATGTAAATAAGGAAGTATCCCTCATTTGGATTAAAATAAAAATACTATAAAATCAAATTCCCACAAAATCAAAATATGAAAAATCGATTTTAGTGCAAAATACGATTTAGGCTAAAAATGATGGCTCATTAAGTCAATATATACTTCATACTAAAATCCCATAAAATCAAGTTTTCTTATTTGATATGTGAGGAATAAAAGCCGCTAAAAATTATCTTGAGAAAATGATTATTCTGAAAACCCATTTTTCATGCTTAGTAAATATTTTTACATAAAACAACTTTTCATGTATGATATGAATGCATGAAGGAACCTAAGGTCAATCTAGGTAAAAAGCCTTAGATGTTCAATCCATTATGGTGTTAAACCCTATTTAGTTTATGTTAAAACTTATTGAAAATTAGTCTATGGAGCTATGAACTAGCTTGGTATATATGATTTAATGTTTACTTTTAATTCTAAAAAGACTATAGAAATTGGAAGTACCAAAAAAAAAAAAACATTAAATTTTAAGCTAATAACTTTAGCTAGCCCACCCATTGAAAAATTCCTGATTCCGCCCTTGATGTTATGTTACTTATTGTCAACTTAAACGAGTAAATTTTTACTTAAACGAGTAAACTTTTCCTTAACGTGCAGTCCAAACTCAACTACCTCTCAATATAAAGATCTTAACTGGATTAAACTAGGTCAAAAGTTCATTCCCTCCATTGAATAAAGAAAAAAAAAACATAAAGCTATATCCTAGCTTTTTTTTTTTGGTCTGAAAAAGCTATATCCTAGCTATACATACATTAATTAGAACTTTAGTTGTCATTGACTAAGTCTTGAGGGAAAAGCCCAATGATGTAGCTCTTGAATATATTGCAGGGCTCATATTGAACCCGAACCTCATCTCAAGCCCAAGCCTTTTTTGAAAAAGTTGCCACAAGTTTCAACATTATATACCATCGTTGAGTTTTGCAAGTAAATTTTTATCTAGGTACAAGTGGTAGTCTAAACTATAGAGGAGAGTGGTTTTTTACACACACGATTAAGATACCATGGGAGTTCGAACCTGTGATCTTTAGTATGCAAATCAAAGCCTATTTTTACTAAGCTAGATCTTGTTGACATAAAATGCTGACGATGAGCCCATTAATTGCTATATGTATTTTTATTTTTTTCATGCTCGGTGATTGTTAATTTTTTGCATATTATAAGATAACGTGGAATCAATTCCAACACACAATATAGACAAGGTGAATATGTTGCCTACCTAGCTAGCTTTTCCAAAATGGAGCTACAAAGTGCCGCATATATAATAAAGGTGAAGTATCTTTTTTTTTTTCCCAGGTTGGAATTTCAGGTTGGCTGAGTGGAATTTCAGGTTGCCTTAGAAGTTCATATTAGCATTTGATGGTTGAATTGAATTATTGAGCCACTTTTTTTGTGCTTAATTAGTTCATTTCCCCTCCTTCCCGTCCAAGTTTGTGGTCAAATGAATCTTCATTACAACATCAATAAACCTAAAACATTCTCAGAAGTATATATCATCTGTGCATTACATCCAGGGCAATATAATACATAGTAGGTTGATGAAATTGATCATGCTGGAGTTTGGACAACAAATTAAGAAGGTGATGAAAATTACGAGGATCATGATCATACTAAATATACCACAACACTAATCACTAAGCATGGGGAAGTCACACTTCGGTCTAAGGTCGTGCCTCCCTCCGATAATTCTAATATTTCATGTCAAATGTGTATTAAATTTATGTAATTGTTGCAAAATATTGAAAAATCTATGTTGTCGACCCTTGAAAAATAATAAATTTATATGATTGGGCCCCCAAGAAATGAAAGCTAGCTCCGCTTGGAAGTGCTTATGGGAGGGGTAAAAGCGTTTTTTGATAACCAAAAGCGCTTTTGACAGCGTTTGACAAAAAAAATTAAAAGTGCTTATGGGTCATAGAAACGCATTCTGAAGAAGCACCTGTTATGTGCTTCTTCAAAAAGCATTCCCAAGTGTTTTTCCAGGAAGTACTTGGATTTCTTATGAAAATTTCAATACTTTATAACAAAAGCGCTTTTACTAAAAGCGCTTATGAGCATAATTGCTTCCTAGAGAAGCAGTCCCAAATGAGCCCTAGCTCCATGATTGGAATATACACAAAATTGTGAAGGAATTTTGGGATTGGGAGCATATATATGCTGCTACGTACAATAATTTGGATACTTCAGCAAATGTGTCATGCCCTAGCTCTAGGCGACTATTAAGTACAACAATTAATTATGACATTCCTAGCTCATTCTTTAATAGTTTATATATGTATATATTTAACATGGTATCAGAGCTCCAAAATTTCTAATCGCAAATGATATTTTTGTTTTAAAATTGTTATAATTTTCGGGTTCGTTTGATAACAATTTCAATTTTAGTTTTTAGTAGTATAGAGGAAAATAAGAGTGAGAATGAGAGTGAGGATGAGATTGAGAGAGAGGATGAGATTGAGAGAGAGGATGAGAGGGAGAAGTAACAAAAGTGATACGAACACGGACACGGACACGAACACGAGGACAAGGAAACGCGACACAGCGATACGGAAAATCTAAAAAAACTAAAACACACAGACACGACTAGAACACGACAATTAAAATAATAATAAATCCTAATAAAATTATAATAGTATATACTTATATATATATTTGGAAAAAAAAAATCATACTTAATATTTCAATGTCATAATACCATAAAACAAATTCATACTCATTTGAGTTAACTTAGCATTACTCACCTTTCCCTCCTAAACAAAATAAAGAATGATACACATATTTATTCATACATATCACATTTTTCGTATATGATCTATCATCTTCAAAATAAGAAAAACAATATCCCACTTCATAAAATAAGAATCTAGTTTGCATAAAAAATAAAAAAAATAAAAACAAAGTGAATGAATTACCCACTCAAAAAGATGCTTCTCTCACAACTTGCTATCAATATCTTTAGTCAACCAAAAATATCAGCTCTACTATGAAGGAACAAAGAAAAAAAAACCATATTTAAAAAAAAATATTGTTGACATTTGTAGCCTACTTTTTAAACCTATTTTAAATATGTACACATAGTTTTCAGTAATTATGTTTTGGCCCCGTTTTTGTTTTATAATTTTCAAAATGGTCCCTATTGTGTTTTGACTTCAGTTGACCATGTCCAAAATGTGTTTTGACCGTTGACCCATGTTCATGTCGTGTCTGACACCCAAACACTTCGGTCTGATGGAGTGTCCATGCTACATAGCCAGGAAGATATGAGGGGACCTCAAAATTTATTGATAAAATTGGAATAACAAAATATAACCATAACCACGGGTAAAGTAGGTTTAAATACTCCTAGAAACCCTAGGAATAACAAAGGAATTAAAATAGGAAAATAACAAAGTTTCCACAAAATGTAAAAACTTCAAAATTGGATTTTGAGCAGATGCCCAAAAAAGTCCATACATTATGACAAAGCAATGAGTTTTACTCGTAACGCCGTTCTCTCTGAATTGACGAGTCATGGCCCGATTCAGAGCTCAGAGTCCAAATCTGCAGTTTACTTGATTTTTCCTTGCTCGCACGTCGCTCCAACTCCTCTACAATTGCTTCCCACCATCTATTCTACATCATAAAATAATTTCAAATATATTTCAGATTTTAGTTTTTGTTTTCACTTTTGTTACTCTTCCCTCCCATCTTCCCCTCTCATCTTCCCTCTCAATCCTTTCTCCACTCTCATTCTTACTTCCATTCTCCCTCTTTCTCCTCTATACTTTAGCACAAAAAATAAAAAATAAAAACTAAAATTGAAATAGTTATCTAACGGCCTTCATTTCTCACTTCTATATTATCTATCTTTAACTTGATCATAGATTCTACTCTAACACACCATAAGAATACCAAATGATCATGATGATGATTGGAATAATATTTTGATGGCATGGCATGGCATGGCATGCAGGTGTGTTTTTATTTATTTAAACTTTGAGGCTGTCCGGATCAACCCCACGACACCAGAATCGAAGGGCCATGCGTGATGGAACAACACTAACTAGAATATGCATATATTTAGCTCCAATAAATTTGATCAAATTTCTAATTTAGCTCATTTAGCCAAAGAATATATCCTTTTCGTTGAAAAGACATTGCAAAATTCGATCCTTTTTTTTGTGTATATTGTCACCACGTAATATTTGTTGCAGAATTTCAGAGTTTATTCCAAAGGGTACGTGACGCAAATTTAAGCAACTCAGAATCTTCACCCCTATCTCATTCGATTAATCCTTTTCATATGGCACTTGCGTATGTTTTTGTTTAATTAGAAAGCATCCTAGCTTTATATATAGTGTGGTCACTGCTAATTATCTTTTTTGTTTTGTTTTCCATTTACTGCTTTTCTAACTTAATTAATTAAAGATCACTACTTGAGTATCAATTTGAAGCAGTATTGTATGACAAGTTTCTTTCAAGATCTATCGTTACCTGTATGTGTTCATGTTGTGAGAGGAATGCAACATATAATTATAGTGCACACAAAATTTTTCGAAGATTTTAATATCGGTCTTAGGAAACGCTCATCACGTCTTAGCACTATATTCTATCATCAATCATTAATCTGCAACTTCAAAAGCATAAAATTGTTAATATTTAATAGTTATATACCTCTTTTAACATTAAAAGAGAAGTATCACTAAACTAAGAACTAATTGGCGATGTACTTATAACTTGAAAACTGAGAACTAGTTAGCGAGGTACTTATAACTTGAAAATAGAAATGACTAGATAACTAATCATACAATATAGTTCTCTATTTAATAGTACTGCACTTCAGAAAGTAATGTAGTTATACAAGTTGTAACCACAACTGAAATTAGTATACTCTCTATATATTATTTTCCATACAAAATGTACTTTAAGCCGCTGGATGTAAGAGAAAGATAAAAGGAAAATATAAGTGACGAGTTACCCTTAATTATTTGGGAGACACAAAGATTACTGCATAATATGCTCCATTTAGGGTTTCTAAAGCCATAATGCCCCAGCATCTTTTAGCAACTTCTTTAGAGAGCCATTGACATGAAGGGTCATGACTGCGTTGGCCGAGCCGACGAATTTGCCTCCGATGAAGACAGCTGGCACTGAGGGCTGGCACCCTAGCCTCACCAAAGCCCACTCCATCTCCTTCCCTCTTGATTCTTCATCGAGCTCATAGATTGCAGGGCTCACCCCTTGTTCATAGAAAAGTCTCTTGATTGCATGGGACATGCAGCATGAGCTCTTGCTGAAAATCACCACTGCCTTTTGTGACGCCAACTTTGCTACGCGATCCATTTGAAGAAAATAAAATGTACCCAAAAACTGAAATGTAGTTGTTAAGGATGGCTGAGATGGGATTTAGGTCTAATGGTTCAAATGGGGTTTTTGTTTGGAAGCCAAGAAAATTAGATGGGAATGTGTGGGAAAATTGTGGAAAATGGAGCAAATGTAGAGTAGTAGAAGTGTATTGGTTTGGTGTTGATGGAATTGGATCTCTTGTGAGCATGTATATATAGGGTAAGCCGTATGGGAGAAAGCTCTAGAGATGACATATTATATTATATGCATTTTTTTTAAAATCCAAAGGAGAAAAGGGGAGGTTCGTTTAGATATTTGTATTGATGCCCAAACTACCCTTGACATGAAAGGAACTTGTGTGGCGTACTACACTAGCTCATTTACCTCTAGTTGTGCCAAGAATCTAAGATACCATAAAGATAAGCCAAACGTGGCCGAAAGTGGGTTTAATAAGAGAGATCAAAATAATAATAATAATAATAATAATCAAAAAAACATATGGGGCATTGGCATTTTTATGGACGTAAATACCCTTGTTACAATTTTGAGAGGGGACTGTATGTGCATGACGGCGAATGTCAACTTTGGATATAACTGGTGATGATAACGTGGGATGAGGAGGATATTGTAAGTGTTGGATGAAGACTTGCACGAATAGTTGCATCACACAAAGACGATGATGCTGTGATGCATGCATGGCTTTTTGAGCATTTTTGTACAATTCATTCTTCGTAAAAGTTGGGAAATCTCTAGATGAGATGAGGTGATGTTTGCATATATAGAATATCAAATCCCAATTCAAGAGAGAACTTAAAAAGTAGTGAGAGAGATGGATGAGAGCTTGCCACTTCTCTCTGTTGTGTGTCTCCGTTCACTGAACAAGAATTTCTTTGTAACAAAAAATGCAAAAAATTTAAGACGCAAGTTGATGTGTATTTATTCCATCATCTATTATGATTGATGTTTAACTAACACATAAATCACTACATCACATTGCCTAAAAATATGGTGTCTCTTGTCAAGGGGTCTAATCAAGTGAAAAATGGTCTTAAGTTATAGACCATTTGGTTTAGGCTCCATTTGGGATTGCTTTTTTGGCAAAAAAAACATGCTTCACTTTAAAGTTATTTAAGGTGTTTGGCAAAACTAAAATATCCCGATTATTTTAAAAGTAGTGGCATTTCAAAAGAAGCAGATGAGCCTTTAATGAATTCTTTTAAGAGATATTTAGTGATATACCCATTCTTAGCACTAATATTATAGATAAACCCTACACCATTGAATTTCTATAAACAAGCCCAAAAAATGACAACTTGCCTTATTGAATTTAATATTGATTATTAAATTACTTTGATGCCCTATTGAGTGTTTTGGGTATTTTTTGTGAGATTTTGGGGTTGGGCTTGTTTTAAGAAATTGATGGCAGTTTTGTAATTTATAAGAAGTTAAAAGCCTCTTTGTTATGTTGTAAATGGGCTTTGGGTGTGTTTTTAAAGTCCATTTCATATATGGTATTTTTATAATTTAGGCCTCTATATTTGGTATAATAGTGAATCTCCCTTTTTTTAATTCCCAAAACCATCATTAATTTTTAAAAATGACACCACCTCCACATCCACATCCAACTCCACCACCTCCACTACCACTGCCATTGCCACAACCACCACCTCCACTTTAAAAATATTGTTTACTAAACATGGAACTGCTTTACTTTACAACTAATTATTTTCAAAGCAAAGCAGATGCAAATTTTTTTTTTTTTAAAGTGACAGCAATCCCAAATTGACCTTTAGACTATGACTTATATTAAACCCAAAAAAAGTGTCTCTTTATTAGGTTTGGAGAGCAATGTGAAAATTTTATTGAAGGAACTTAATGAACATGACACAAGTCCTCAACCACCACATCATGCAAAGCAACTTGAGGCTCTTCTAATTGACAAAGCGTAATGAGCTAAACGATAAGTTAAATTGAGTCTTCTTAAATACCCTTTTTGTAAAACCTATAATTTTGTAAGTTGGAGACGCATTGCTAGTACTAAGCACATTTTAACTTGAACACATAATTTTGTGAGACCCTAGGGTAAATAAGTAGGCCTGCTTATTTTCTGGTGCTTAGAAAGTATTTTATAAATTTTCAGATGTTTCATTTCCACATTATATTTGCTACATTTTGTTTTTCTAACCATATGTCTTACGTTCTAATGAGAGTGTAGTATTATGATGTATGGTTTTAACATTGTAACATTGCATTGTCAATAAGGCATGACATTATTACGTGCCCAGTTTTCTAGGCGCGACAATTTTCCTTTTTGAATTTAATCATCAATTACACTTTTAAACTATGTGTAACTTAAAATATATAATTTGAACCTAATATGTACTTTTGAAGATTATGTATAAATAGTTTGGGTTCACACGCACCCCTTGACCCATATGCCGATCCATGATTATAAGCCCTTATTCATTCATGGTTCATGGCTAGGCTAGTACGTGATTGTGGATTATATTATAAATCTTCAATAGCCTTTTCAACAGCTTTGGAATTCTAAAATAGGTGAGCCACATCATCAAAACTTTCTCCAACAGCCTTGTCAAACTCAGTCATCAAGGTTGTAACCTCTTTCTCTCTCTCTTTATGATTGGTAAGTTGACCTTGGCTCTTCAAATCATTTAATTTTACTTTGGAAAAATAAAACCTACTTTGAAAATGTTAAAAACATGCATTTTTTTTCTTTTCAAACGATAAATACATAGACATTTCTCACATGTTTTCATTTTTTTCATTTTTTTTTTCCCATAACATTGCATTAATTGAATTGAAGAGTCTGTTGGGGCTTAAATTATTAAAGTAGCAAACAAAGCTTTTCAAATTGCCACTAGATCGACAAACTTCAATTTGAAGGGTTTGGTTTGATACTATTGGAGATGCTCAGTATCCCTTATCTATAACTTGACTGGTCAACAACCCTCAAGGGTTGACCTTGGGTAGTCTGTAAATCTCCTTTACCTCAAGAGAAGTTGGTAAAAACTGACGCGCAATTGACTCTAAGATTTCTGGCTTTACTAAAACCAGTATTTACATATGCATTTACTTCTAAAGTCTTCAAAACTCTATATATCCAAACTTGTAAAGAATTTTTACAAATCAAGTTTGATTGTCACAAGATTTCTATAGAGTACTCTGAAAATGAATTTTTACAAATCAAGTTTGATCGTCAAAAAAATGGCGTTATGCTTCTCAACATGAATTGAACATTATTTATTTGTGGACCTGAAAATTTCGACACCAACAAAAACCATATTCCACCCTTATTCCATAATTCGAAATGTTCCTATAAATCATCGAGATAAATAAAAAATTGCTAAACTTGTGCACGTGTTTAATGCTGATAGAAAGAATCATAGAGAGGATTGACAAATTAAGCCCCCCACTCCCCCTCCTCCTCTATCCAACCTAATTAGCTATAAGATGCCAGCACCAACAAGAACATCACGAATCATGCTCTCCTCCAATCTTAACATACAAGATATATTTGCAGAATAATTAATTGATTAAAGGGTTTGATGATTAATATATGATCCCTTTTAGCAAAGCTAGCCAAGTAGTGATCATATAATTATACTGTTTGATATTAGAAATGACATATATGTATACAGAGAGCTTTCATTGAAGGATCCCTCAAATATGCTTATTTGAGGGACACCCCTTGTAGGGCCCACTCCGGATTGTATTTTACTAATCCAAATCGTCTATTTTGTAGATACTCATTCAAAGATCATATTTACAAAAAATCACTTGAATCTGATATCATTTGACCACTCAATTGAGTTATTGAAATTTTAATACTTTCTTAAAGCAACGTATTCATTGATTTTGTAAGACATAATTGGATGTCGAAACGGTTTCTGATTTGTCTAATTTTTTTGTAAGGATAATCTATGAATGAAGACCTAAAAAATAGATAATTTGGATAAATATTTATATATATATATATATATATATATATATATAAAAGTTGGAGTGAGATTTTGATTCTTTCTTTCTCTGCTTTAAGATTTTGGACGGAGAAGTATTCTGTGTGTTTCGTATCCGCAAAAGCATGATGCAATTGCGATACATAATAAAGGCAAATGGGGGGTCTCATCACCAGCCATGCATTAAATTAAATTAAATTAAATCAAATCATCCCTTCCCTTTCTTTTTTCTCAGATGGAATAAAAACAAGAGAGAATCTGTACAGGGCTTGTATGTACCTGACCAACTCAAAACACACCTAATCAAATTGTGTGGTGCCACTTGTACTAAAATAACAATAAAAATCAAACTTGTGTGATGCCACGATCCGTCCTCGCATACCATCTTTATCTTTAATAAGTTTTTTTTTGTGCTTAAAGTTGACATTCTTTTCTCAACTTATTACGCCACCCACACACGCATATATATGGACCTCATCCCCCACTCTCTCTCTCTCTCTCTCTCTCTCTCTCTCTCTCTCTCTCTCTCTCTCTCTCATAGTTCCATGCATGCATGGTACATATATATGATGATGGTACAGCGATGTTTATGATGTGTGCGCTATAACGAATCGAAATTAATGAGATATCGAGAGCATATGCTACTCATCACCCCATCAATTATGTTTTTAACATGGTGTTTTGTCTTCAAATAAGTTTCATATATTACTCATGTAATGCTTTGAAAAATTACTAAAATGTGGTCTAAAACTTAAAATTTAGGTCATCCAACTCAAAATCAAGCATTTCATAATGTTCATGCAAGTCATGCATGCATATATACATACAGTGGCGGATTCAGGATCCGTAACCCAAGGGGTCATAGTGTAAATATTCAATAAAATAAAAAAAAAAGTTTTCCCTTTTTCTTATCTATTTTTTCTCTTTCAAATTCTTCAATTTTTTGGTTCCAATTGTGATATGACATAATGAAAGATAAGTTGATTTTAATCACATAAGCCATTCTGACCCCAAAAAAAAAAAAAAAATTAACATATGCCATTGGATTGCCAACAACAAAATAAATATAACTATAAAAGTGGGTACAAAAGAAAAAAGAAAAAGAGAGTGAATAGAAGATAGATCCATCTTCTTTATTATTATTATTTTTTCTATTCTCTCTTTCTTTCCTTTTATTTAATATTTCATTTCTTTCTTTATTATTTTCCTCTTCTTCCAGCCTCCCCCTCTTTTTTTTTTAATTCTTTCTCTCTCTCTGTTTCTTTCTTCCCAGCCTCCTTCGTCACTCCTCCGCCGCTAACTAAATGAAGAGGCTTTCTTCCATTGTTTCACAAATAAGAGCAGCACGAAATTAAAAAAGGAAAAAAATATTAATTGTTCCTTGCGTTGGTTTGGCTTTTGCATCAGTGCACAATAAAAACAAATGGTCTATTGATTCCATGGCAGACCAACACAAGGCACAGACAGGCTGGGCCTTTCGTCGAGCACCTGGTGTGCACAAAAGGGGTCGCTCAGCATCTGTCCAAGGGGTCGTCCATGGAGTCCACAGTCACATTTCAGGCATTCCAAGGGGTCGTTACCCCTCTTGTCCCAACGTGCATCCGCCCCTGTATACATACGACATGATAACTAAGAAGCCATGCATGCATGGTGATGGTTGGTATATGTATGCATCATGCTCTAGCTAATAAGTACGAGCGAGCAGTGTAATGTACGGTCAAGGAACCTTAGCTACAAACCGGCCCTTGGCCTCCCAATTGAGCCATTGTTCCTTAAAGCCCTGAAATCACATATTTATATATATGATATATAGCATAAAGAACTAATACACATATTTATACTGTTTATATATATATGTATGTATATACATACATATACCTAGCCCAAACCCTAACCCCCTCTCTCCCAAAAATCCTCCTAGAGCCATTTTCACTTTGAGAGGGGGGGGGGGGGGAGAGGAGGAAGCCACTATTCTTCCTCCCCTCTCCCCTCTTCTATTCCTCCCTATCTTCTCCCCTCATTTTCAGAGACAAAACGTTATCCTTATTTGTCTTCGTTTTGTTATGATTTTCATACAACCATCACAGGCGCCTACGCCTCTGTGTCGGACGTTATCCTTATTTGTCTTCGTTTTGTTATGATTTTCATACAACCATCACAGGCGCCTACGCCTCGGTGTCGGATCTCCACAATAATTCTTTTTGTGGTTTCTTTATATTCAGAATCAGTCACAGAGACTCTTTGAGTTCTCTGTGTAGTTTCCACCTCTCTTTTTGTGAGAGCTTTTCACCTCTTCTTTGTGAGAGCTTTTCATCTCTCATTTGTGAGAGTTTTATTTATGCTGTTATGATTTGATTTTTTAAACTTTATTTGAAGAATCCCTGAACTTTTATTTGGACGGAAGTGACTTATATATATATATATATATATCGTAGGTGTACTTTGACGTTACCATCAATTGCATGACCAATATTCGAATTGGAAATGGTGACGGAAAGCGGAAAGAAAGTGAAGGAGCTTTTCATTTGATGGAAATCACTAATTCTTATACAGATGACTGGTCATCGTCTCTCTCTAGACCTTTCGAAAATATTTATTTATATATGCGTGGGCGGTCCAGTCGTAGATATTATTTCATGGAAAATAGACACAGAAAATTTCATACATGGCGTTTTTCCAGATATGGAATATAAAAAGGCAGCTAATTTACTCTACATCAATTTGACATGGAAAAGGCTATACACAGGATAACGTTGGGGACCTCAGAGCATCATTATACGTACGGCGTCATGTTTTTTGGATTTGGGACTTGTCATCGATGGAAAGTGAGAGGGACTGATTTAGAACTAGTTTATTATTATTTCATTAGAAAGTCCATATTTTAGGTCAAAAAAAATTAGTTAATTAATTACTCCAGCTTTTTATTATTATTTATAATAATTAGTTTTGGGTAAGCTCATAGAGACATATAGATGATATCTTTGCAATTAATATATATATATATATATTAGGGTTCTTGATCAATTATAACTTTGATGTGTATTGTGTATGAACACACATGTATATGTATAATTCATGCACATTTGTGTTTTCTCTTTCACTTGGCTTTCTGTTTCGTTTTCATGAATTGGATGCGAATCCAAATACAAAAAGGAGGTCCCAAATGGATAAAACCAACTAGTTTCTCCAACTCAGCAGATGCTCGATGATAGATATGGCAGATCAAAAAAACAAGTGTGGAAAATGAGCCACCTAGCTAGCTACTGTTCATCATCAACTCGCCAAGTATTCTCGAAGTACTGTCGTATCGCCCCTTCTACTTTCTCTAGTTCTATGGGGAGAGAAACCAGAGTGCAGAAACGGGTTCCTTTGAAAAACAAAACAGGAATTTAAACCCGGAAATGAAAATTTTGGTGGATATTTTCGCATGCCATAAAGTGTTACTGTCGCATAGAAAAATCCCTCCGGAAATATAAGCGTGACGGAATAATAATGTATAAAGGAAGCAAATCAGGATAAGAATGTGAAGAAGAAAAAGAAAAAGAATACAAGTATACAAACAATGTGCATATTTAGGCAATAAGCACATCAAAGACAAGATAAGAATGTGAAGCCGTACAAAGGACGCGTCTCTATATTTCCGTATTCAAAAATATTCGATCAAATTGGATCGCTGTCAAGTGAAGATCAAAGCAAGATTTGGCAAGCAGTGCCGAAGCACTATGAAATTAAAATCCCCTTTTAATTTCTAGCAAAATAGCTAAAGCCAGCAATGCCAATCCACTTGAACTCTCCCACACCCCCATGTCCCTATATATACACTCCCACCACAACCCAAAGACTCACCACACAGAACCTCAATTCTCACATTGCTCTCCTTGAGTCCTCACCCTTTTCTTAATAATTTCCTCTAAATTTCTGTCACGCATTTCACTTCAAATCCCAGTTGAAAATCATCTCGCCAAACTTGTCAACCTTTGATCAATTGGGCATTGTGCTGCATTTTACTAGCTAGCTTAGCAATGGAGGTGGTGACCAAGATGGCTTCAGAGAGACCAGTTGTGATCTTCAGCAAGAGCTCATGCTGCATGTGCCATTCAATCAAGACCCTGTTTTCTGATTTTGGGGTGAACCCAGCAGTGTACGAGCTTGACGAGATGCAGAGAGGGAGAGAGATAGAGCAAGCTCTTTCAAGGCTTGGCTGCAACCCTACTGTGCCTGCAGTGTTCATTGGGGGAGATTTTGTGGGTGGAGCCAATGAGGTCATGAATCTTCATCTTCAGCGCTCCTTAATCCCGATGCTTAAACGCGTTGGAGCCTTGTGGGTTTGATGATGATCAGATCCTTAAACCTAATTATAACTTGCATAGAACAGGTGCTATTAAGAATCTTGGTTATGCATGACTGGTTTGAGATATATATATATATATATATATATATATATATATAACAAGTATGAGAGTATCGGATATAATATTTAATAAACATATATAGCATATAGAGCCAGTAAGAGTTCGTAATAAGAGGTTATTACTTACTTACTTATTATGTACTCCAGCTTTTTTGTAATGCTATATCTGGATATAATAAAATCTTACTTTGTGGTGAGAATTGAGGCTCTGTTTTCATTCATACATATATATATACATATATATATATATATGAGGATTAGTAAATAACACTAGTAGCATTAGCTAGTTGAGATAATGCCTGCATGCATATTTAGCCTAGTTTTACAATATCCCTATGCATATTTAGCTGCATTGTGCAACTCATCATCCACTTTATTTTGATTAATGAATCTTCACTATACTTACCGTAATCAGAACCGGTTCATTATTTAAATTAAAATTCAATGATCATTTCTGCAAAAATCTATCAAATTGGAAATAGTTTAATCATCCGTATGTATCAAACAAATCCACAATTTTAGTAACAATTAAGATCCTTACAAGTAGTTTTTTCAGGAGAGAGTGGGGATGAATTCCAGTCGATTGCTCTGAGCTCAAGTGAATTGGGTTCTCTTCTGGGAACTGTGTTATTTGGGCTTGTAGGCCTCATGTCATCTTCTTCTTCTTAGCAGGATCCACCCCTTTATTCCCGCGGCCCTAACCCACTTTCTAAAAATTTATTTAAATTTTAAAATAAATAAAGACAACCGTGAAATGGGAAACGAAAAATACGTAATTAATTGTCACTAGATACAACAAAAACATGTATGCTGATTCTAGAGTAATTCCAAAGTTTAGCAGTCTTACACATACAACTTCAATCAAAAATTGACAGAATTTGAATTCATTTCGATATCTACTACAACATATCCAAAATTGACAGCATTTGGATATGTATTGAATTTCTGGGCATGAAATACTGGAACATAGTTTCCAGCTCAATTTGTCAAACTTCCAATCCGATGAGCACCTTCCAATGCTCAAATGAAATTTATTTTTTCATGAAAGTTGTTCATCTGGATATTTCCTACAACATATCCAAAATTGGCTGCATTTCAATAAATATTGAATCCTCAGCGAAGCAAACACCAGATGAGAGCAGAAGCAGTCACTAAGGCTAGTCTGATGAGCAGCTTAAAAATTTCCAGTGAACTTTCGTTCTTCATGAAAGTTGTTCATCTGAGTGTCTACTATGTTGTATCCAAATTTGACAGCAGTTAGACAAGGGTAGAGTGTTCAAGGAATTAAATATTTAAGACTGTTTGAAGGAAATCTCTGTGACGATCAGTCAGTGTGAATCAAGTCCGATCAGACTTTACTTTGCCCAAATGAACTTACTTTCTTCATGAAAGTTTTTAATCTGAGGGTCTACTATATTGTATCTAAATTTGGCGTCATTTGAATAAATGTAGAATGCTCAAAGAATTAAATATTGAAGTCTGGTCGAAGGAAATGTCTGTGACGATCAGTCAGATTGGGTCATGCCAAATCGTATTTTCCAGTGCTCAAATTGATTCTTGTTCTTCATGACAGTTGTTCTTACGTGTGTGTAGAACAACATATCCAAATTTTGCAGCATTTTGAATAATATGGCTTGCTCGGATTGTCACACATAAAAGCATATTCGAAGAAGAAGCTAAATGACATGCTGGTTAATTTTTGTTAAGTCAATGAAGGTGCATGAGCGAGACACGGACTTAGTTAAAAAAAAGGGGTTCTTAGATTTAGGTCCAAAACGATTAGCTATCATTGGGTCTAGTCCTCGTGTTTTTGGTTTTAGATGTAGGTCCTTTGACATTTATTACTTTTTTGTTGTGTCGATTTTACCCTTTAAGGTAAATAAGGAAAACACATTGAAAATCTAAATTTAATGCATTATTTCCTTGAAATTGAATTCCAAATTTTGAATTTTGAATTTTTTTTCCTTGATAATATTCCTAATATATAGATAAAATACAATTTAATCAATAAAAAGTAAAGACTCACATATTATATCAATCGATCAGACAAGCACCCACATTAAATTATGTATCTGACATATAGGTAAATAATGTTAATACATAAAGGTATATATGTACCTGCCTTACAGGTAAGTGTTTTTTTTCTTGAGTTTTCTTAAGCAGTTTTTTCTGGAGGTTCATATTTATATACATACGTACATGTGTTCCATGAATTTTTATCTCAGTTGAGTTTAAAGATCCATACCAAGATATTATATGAGTTCAATTAGCTGGCCTAAAGGGTATAACTACCTAGACTAGAGGTAATTTATGGATTTAATTACCTGGACCAGAGGTAATTTTTGGGTTTAATTACCTGCACACTGCATACGAGGTGTATGCATAGGTACCTTACCTATTGTTAAGGTATGAAGTTTTTATGAACTCTTATTACAATTTTTTATGTCGGTATACCTTGGGAAAATTTCAGAATTCAATAAATAGATTTGCAATTAAATTCAAATCAAATATGATAATTAATATCATACAAATCAATAACTTACTAGTTTTAGGAATTCATAATTTACCTTATTTATGTTTTAGGTGCATAACTGGAACAAAAAATAAAAAATAAAAAAAAAGAAAATATCAATAAATTGAAATAGGCATGTAATCTTATGTGACGCAAAATTCAAAGGACTTGGATCAACAACAAGTTCTGCGTGGATTGCACCCAAAGTCTCTCCTCATAATTGAACTTATGCCAAATTTTCTATTAAAAAAATTAAATATTAAAGTACGCTTGCTGATGGAGGGAAACAATGGAGTGTTGCTTTGAAGAAATTTTGAATCACGTGAGGAGCTTCACCTAGTGAACAACACCAAAACAAATTTTTTTGGTTTTACTTGCTTCAACGGGTGGATTAGCTAAAGTCTTTAGGATAAAGCTAATGAACTTTTTTTTTTTTTGTACTTACAATTTTTATAGTCTTTCTAGAAATAAAAGTATATGTTAAATCATATAAACCACACTAATTCGTAGCTCCATTGACTAATTTCCAATAAAATTTAATATAAAACAAATACATATTAAATTCAACAAGAAAACTGATATTATCAAAATGAAAATGTGTTTAACAACGAAATTGAAAGTATACTTATTTTACTGTATATTTTTATTACTTCGATGCAACTAAATTCTTAGAGAATTGGTCTTTTTTGGATTTTAATAGGTTGATACATACTTGGCTATATTTAAAACAAGTCAAATATATAGGTATGATATTTTTTCCACCCAAAAGCATCCTTGGGCTAGGTTAGCCTTTAACTTGGTTCCGCCCTGAACCCACACACTAAAGGCAATAGCAAGTGGGTACTTCTCATTGGCAGCTGGACCTAACACCATACCTCTTTTTCTCTATAAATAAAGGGAGAAGTCATCAAAACAAAGATGCTCAAATCTCTTAAATAGACTCAACGGCTTCAACCACTTGAAAACCTCAAGCTTAAAACACCTTCCCTTTTCTTCAAGATAACCAGTTGACAACTCATGATTGTTATCTTTTTAGTTTATTAATCTGCCAGCATTTGGTATTGATTCCTAGTTGCTAAGCCAAATCCTTTACATTTCCTGTACCAAGTCTGAATAGAGAAATCTTCAGACTTTATTTGCTGTTTTTGCTTAATGTTATATGAATAAGGAAATCTTATAAACATTTGTCATTTACATTTATGTTCTCTATTTTCTATTTTCACGCAAACCGCAATGAACTGAATAGAGAAATCTTCAGCTCAAAGTTGTTTATTGTCATTTACTTTCAAAGTCTATAATTGCACTTAAGTGAATAGAGAAATCTTTAGTTTAGGGCAGTTATCTATCATTTACTTTGAGTTTGCATTGATAATGAACTGAATCGAGAAAGCTTCAGTTCCATATCATATTTCTCATTTTCATTTTTGTTATTTTAATTTTCTGCTTCTTCACACTAGAAAAATATTGAAGTCCTCTTTATTGAGGCATAGAAAAGAATCTATATTGGGTCAGTTCCCCACCCAATTCACAATCGATTGATTAGAGTCGATATTGGAGCACGTTTTACATTTTTCAACCACTTTCTATTGGAGTTTTCGCTGCCAATATTGGCACGCCTACATAACAACACGCGAAAATAATCCTGTGGCCAACTCCAGGCAGCCACCGATGAATTTTCTGGAGTAGAACAAACAACTTCTATAAAAACTAGAATATAAAATATAAAAATAAGCAGCCTAGCAGCCACCACAACGCACCCAACCCCAGCCCAGCAGCCGACACCTCCATTCCGCCCTTATACCAACTGAAATGAAAATGTAACCAACAGTTGTAGTGGGAGGAAAAAAATCTCGTATTTAATAAGGGGTTACTTAGTACTTATTATTAGTTACTTATTATGAAACTAATATATATATATATATATAGTTGATATAATGCATAGATCATGCATGCATATTTAGTCTAGTTATATCCCCTCGACAGGAGGACGATATTTAGCTGTATTGACGAATTTTCAATATATATATATATATATATAATAATCAGAATTGTTATATTTTAAATTACAATTCAATGATTATCCCTACAAAAATCAATCAAATTAGAAATAATTTAGTCATTCGTATGTATCAAACAAATTGGCAATTTTAGTAACAAGTAACATCCTTACAAATTGTTTTTTTTTAAGGAGAGAGTGGGGATGAATTCCCATCGATTGCTCTCAGCTCAAGTGAATTGGGTTCTCTCATCTGGGGGACTATGTCATCTTCGTTAGCAGCGCTTTCTCGAAAATTATTGAAATTCTAAAAGAAATAACAATATTAAAAAAAATAAGGGAATAAAAAAACAACCCGTGAAATGGGCCAACAAAAACAAAATACGGAATTAATTGTCACTATCCTATTTATTAGATACAACAAAGACATATGTTCGGCCAAAGAAAGAAAAAACAAAAACATGTTGGTTGTGGAGTAATTCCAAAGTTAGGAACAGTCTTCTTACACATACAAATTCAACCAAGCTATTTCACTACTGTACTGTCCCAATGATATATCAATTATGTCTTCTACTTATATTATAATTCGTACATCAAATAAAAATGCGGCTATGAGACCTACAAAAATCATCCAAGAAAAATGAGACCTATGAGTAATTAATTATATGAGACTCAACTCATGTTGATACTAATAATGAACTCTTTCGTATTGCATGCCCGTAAATAAAAAATTTCTTATGATTTATCATATGAAATTTCATTCTACCTGACAAATCACACTTATACCGCAATAACGGGAAATGAAGATTTCATGCCATTTCAAAATGTTCTCATAAAGATGTATATAGAGGGGAGAGGAAAATTTGTATTGTGTCTAAATGCATTCTCTCGTTTATTGAATTATCCACTCCTATTAGATAATTACTTTTTTTTAATATATAATTTTCACTAATAAATTAAAATATTGGAGGAAACTAATCACGTGATTGGTTGTTATTGTTGGAATTTTAAAAGGTTTTAAAAATTTAACCTTTTTGATTTATTTAATTATTTTGGCTGTTTTATTTTATTTATTATGAGGATTATACATATTTAATTTTAAGGTATTATTTCTATATTGAATAACTTAATTTTCTAGTTTAATGTGGTGAATGTTACTTGTTCTTGGATGCCAATAAAAGACCACTCCTCTTTCGCATTTGAACAACTACAATACAATCATAATATCACATACCACAATCACCACCACAATTCGATTCTCTCCTTTTATGCTTTTATATATATTCTCCGCTTTTTATTAGTATTTTTGGGCAATGGTTATGTAACTTGGAAACATATCCATCTATGAATGTGCTCATAGCGAATCTCGAGCTTAGGGTCGTATTTTGGAGTCTTGTAAACCGTCAGTACCTGCACATACGGACGCTACAAAGGCTTTAGGACAACTTCTTTGACGTGTTTCACTGTACCAAGCTCACATTCTTACTCATAATTTATTTTGCCTTTACTTACCTATCAATTTATTTTTCTTCAGTTTCACTGTACCCTAATAGTTGTTATTTATAATATAAAGATTTTTGTATTTGACTTTACGGAAAGAAAACTATAATTTTCATAACAGTTATTAGTTGTAAAAGCTCAGTATAAATACTGAAGCTTAGCTTTGTAACTCATTCAGAAAAGAGAAATAAAAAATTATACAGAGAATTTTCTCTTGTATTCTCTATGTTTCTTCGAACTTTTCATCCAAACCTCCATAAGACAACATGATATTTATAGGCTAGGTACAAGTATTTAAAAGAGTTCCCCTAATTACAAGTATTTAAAAGAGTTACCCTATAAGTATTTATAGGCTAGGTACAAGTATTTATAGGATATTTATAAACTTTTCATCCAAACATCTATAATTCTAATAAATACTGAAGTTTATATTGTTTGGTAAAAGAGGTGGGTTCCACCTCTATTAGAGATGTGGTACAATTGTGGTATGAAAAATATAGTAAGCCTAGCATTTTTGTTAAAAGATTTCCCTTACGAAATACAAGGTATCATACTCCTTTATTACTAAAACCTCGAATTTGATCACTTCGTTATTTGTTTCATGGGCAGAACTGGAAGCACAAAATGTGTCTATTATCAAATTGTCATTAATATTCTTCTTCTCATAAACAAAAATAAGAAAATTAGTATGTTGTTAAACAGAAATTAATAGCAATAGCCTTTGCTTTTAATAGTAAAAACAAATTAAATTTTTTGAAGAAAGTGGTAGAAATCCAGTGTTTTTACACACCATATCTTATTTATTAGAATGACTGAACATTTTTAAATATCTGAATGTAAAGGTGAAAATATCTGAATGTAAAGGTGAAAATCAGAGATTTGATCATCAGCTGAAAGTCCCAATGCATCCCCACGGGACCCACTGCCGCAACAATAAATGTCTGTTTACTCTCTATTATACATCGAATATTTAAACCGCGCTCTTCTTCACCCAACGGTCGTTCACACCACGAAAATAAAATTTATTTATTTTTTGGTTTCATTTTGTGTTTTTCTTTTTCCCACAGTACGATGCAATTGCAATATACTAAATACAAATTGCTTGTTATGATAATTTCGACAAAAAATAAAAAGAAAGAAAAATCATATGATCCACTACAAGACAACCTACGGGAAGATGCAAACGTACGCATCTAACCTCTGCTCTTCTTGTTACAGTGTCCCCAGACCTCCAGCTCACTTACTGAGAGAGAGAGAACACTAAAACAAGCTCGTGATTCGTGATTTTTCTCTTGTTCGTTTTCCTTCACTTTCTCGGCTACCAAACAGAGGGTACTTACTTGCTCTTATCTCCCTAAAAGAAGTAGACTTTTTATTTTTCTGATTTTACTGGGTTTAAGAACTTGAATGGCTATAGATTCTCTCATACTCGAAGAATGTAGCTTGCTCTCTGAAATTTAGGAATTTTCTTTGATGTTTGTGCTTGTTTAGGAAAAGAAGAGGTTCTTTCCTACTGTTGAAGCTCTTGTTTCCCCAACAAAAATGTTCGGTTTTTCTCGCAGACGCATGAAGCTTGGACGGTGACCTTTTCTTCTTATTCTATTTTCTGCTTTGTCTCCACTTTGACCTCTCTTGCTTTTTTTGTTTTTTTGGTTGAAAATTTTGAGCTATTTTTCCTTCAGTTTATACCTCTTAATCAGTGAATGTTGTGACATTTGAAAGTTTGATATAAATTTGTGATAAAAGTAAAAATCAGTGTGTTTGTGTGGGCTCAGATTAAAAGTCCAGCTCTCAGACTCTGCTCAGGGAACTAGAAGCCCCATAAGACAACCGAAACGAAATAACAGCTCAAATGTAAGGCATTTAGCTTTGTTTTGCATATAAGTTAATTTGGCCTCAATCAGTCCTGCAATAAGCTTATTTGAAATTTCCAGAGTGAATGTGATGCGCCGGCAAGTAGTAATTCTGATGAGCTCGATCACCAGTGCTCGTCTGCTGCCCCTGAGATTAGTAATTCTACAATGGGAAGCTCCGAGAATTGGATGGTGTTGTCAGTTTCTGGGGACAAGCCAACGCCCCGCTTCAATGTAAATTGTTATTGATACTTGGTCCTGTAATTGCTTCACATGGTGCATTGATTTAATTGATTTGTTTTGATGGTGTTGCTGAAATTGAAAGCTTTGTGTTTAATGTTCCTGCATAGCATGCCGCAGCTGTAATTGGGAACAAGATGATAGTGGTTGGTGGTGAATCTGGGAATGAATTGCTAGATGATGTACAGGTAGGATAATGTTCCTTATGCCTCAAGGGAATTATTTAAACTTGGAGAAGCTATCTTTGGCTTTTATATGATAATGAATTCAATGGGGACTCATGTTGCAAATCATTATGTTGAATATACAATAACAGCTGGTGTTTCCAATTGCATCAGGTGCTTAATTTCGACAGTTTTACTTGGACCACAGCTTCGTCAAAGCTTTACTTGTCACCGAGCAGTCTACCATTAAAGATCCCTGCATGCAAGGGCCACAGAATGGTACAATCATATATTTGTACCAAATGTTGTGTCATGTTTGTTTTTCTTTTCCTCTGTTATGATGCTCCAGCGAATACTTTGCTATGTTAAATTGGATATATTGCCTGGTGAGACACATTGGATATCAAAACCTATGTAGATGAGGAATTTGGGGAGCTGGTTTCCTAGAAAGCTATGAACTTAAAATCTGAAAGAATACCAAGGAAAAGAGTTACCATATCATAAATTGGAATCAATAACAATGTCTAGGTAAATCAGATTGGTTGATCTTTTGAAAGTTTTGTTCGTTCTTTCTCTTGTCTAGGTGTCTTGGGGAAAAAAGGCACTCCTTATTGGAGGAAAAACTGAACCTGGGAACGAAAAAATTTCAGGTTAAATTTCTGTCTTGAAGCTCACGAAATCATCACCCTTTTTTGTGGCTTGTGCCTTGTATGAAGTTGTCCAATTGTTCTTTCATTTTGCAGTTTGGGCATTTGACACAGAGACAGAATGCTGGTCTCATATGGAAGCTAAGGGCGATATACCGGTACTTCTTTTAACGAGTTAATTACACAAACATTCTTGGGTTTAGCATAATTTCGACTTAGGCCTTACACTTATATCACAACTACTTGAGTTTTAATTATGGTTGCATATACACCCCACTGTTAATCTACTGTGAGTAAAAAACTGACCTCAGTTTAATTATTTTCTTAAAAGGCCAAATTTGACCTCACTTGTATGTAGTTAATAATAGTAAAAAATCCATGAAAACACCAAGACACCATAGACGCTACAATAACAGGAGCTATTTTTGAGGTGAAGATGCTAAAAGGACATGGCATCCTCTTATTGAACCAATAAGTAATTACTACATTGTCTCTGTAACTTATTGTCTGCCTCAGTAACTTTGAATTAGTGACCTAATGATAATTTAACGGAGTGTGATAGTTTAATGCTAAGCAGTCCCACCCACATCTCATGCATGGCAGGTTGCTCGCACTGGTCACACTGTTGTCAGGGCAAGCTCTGTATTGATCCTATTTGGGGGTGAAGATGCTAAAAGGAGGAAGCTGAATGATCTGCATATGTTTGATCTGAAGTCCTTGACATGGCTACCTCTTCATTGCACGTGAGTGAGTTTTGCTATATTGTGTGAAATCCATTGTTCTAATGTTAACCTCTTTCCTTTTATGGAAACCCTTGTTGCAGGAACCTTTTAACTAAGATTCTTTGTAAACTTTTTAATTTCTTGATATGCGTGCAGAGGAACAGGACCATCTCCAAGGTCCAATCACGTGGCAGCTCTTTATGATGATAAGACTCTTTTTGTATTTGGGGGCACATCAAAATCCAGGACTTTGAGTGATCTGTATTCACTTGACTTTGAAACTGTGTGTGAATTCTCTCTCATTCTTATGTCTTTTAAAATACTGGATTATGTGGCCAAACATTTCATCTCGTTATGGATGAGAATTTGATGTTTATCTGTGACGTGCTGATGGAATTTTTCCACAGATGGTATGGTCAAGAATAAAGAAACGAGGTTTCCATCCATCACCTAGAGGTGGTAGCTGTGGGGTCCTATGTGGAACCAAATGGTATATTGTTGGGGGTGGAAGCAGGAAAAAACGTATGCCTCATAATTGAAAGACATGCTTGAACATTTTTACCTGTTTCTATAACGTTGAGCTTTTACATATGATATGCATGATTGTTATGCTTCCTTAATGTCAGCTTTGAAAAATTAAAAAAGGTTGCAATACATTCTATTGGCTTACTTATCCAAAAAAACAGATAAAAAATTTGTGAATTTGATATCCAAGCATATCCCTTAATGCAATTTTTTTCTAATCTTTCCAGGACATGCGGAGACTCTGATCTTTGATATCTTGACATTTGAGTGGTCAGTGGCCATTGCATCACCTCCTTCTTCAATCACCGCCAATAAGGTGTGCAAGGCTGATTTTTACCTTTGCCATAGTTTTCATAGGTTTTGATGTTATATTTTCCTTTAAAATACCGTAGTTTTAGGAATGTTCTTCTTGTTTAACACATTTTTTAACTTATAAAACAAATACTCATTTTTATATGTAGTCTAAATAGATGTCTTTTTCGAACACTACATGATGTCAGTAAAACTAGCTTATGGAATGCATGAATAAAATTGACACTGAGGCAGGGCAGGGACAAAGGTGGTTCCCTGCTTGTGCTTTGTCTAAAGGTTAGGATTCCCATCCCCGCCTTACATACTTGGGGATATGTAAGGTAAACGTACAATAAGAACGGAGATACTGTAATAGCAAAACAAATATTACAAGGGTTGAGTGGGAATGAGAGTCCTAGGATGGGTACTCTGTCCCTCATATAAGGGCTATGGTCGATCCCTGCAAGTTCCAATTGTGAAAATTTTCCATTCTTATGACAGCATGAACATAATTCTTCAGTTGTTACTTTATGCATTGTTCTTATGTTGCATTCTCAGGGTTTCAGCCTAGAGCTTGTGCAACACAAAGAAAAAGATTTTCTTGTTTCATTTGGGGGATGCAGAAAGGAGCCAACAAATCAGGTTTGTAGAAACTCATGTTTATAGTTTAGTTGATTTCTCATTAAACGTGCCTTATTCCCTCAAAAAATTTGTTGCAGGTTGAAGTACTGACTATGGAAAAGAATGAATCATCCATGAGTCGTCGATCTTTTCCCAGCAAAGTCCCTGGAACTCTGTTGCCTGAGAAACGCTTATCCACTGGCCTGGTTGGTCAACTAAATAATGGTTCTTCTCAGCGCTCAGTTAATTCGGTTACTAGACAAAATCTTGCATCTGCAATTGAACATCATGGTTCTGGAAGAAAATCTTTGTCAGAGTCCTTGCTTGTTGATCCAAATCCTGTTTCTGGTAATGTTTCACTCAGGAAACAATTCCATAATGACGAAGAATACAACATGAGTGTTAAGGTGGTAAAGAGTTCTGAAGATGAAAGTTCTTTCTCACAGGTAAGTTGCAGAAGTTTTTCTTAACTAACTACCATCTGACTTGTGTTACCTTCTCTATCACAAGTTAAGAATCGAGTTATAAGCCGAAACTTATATGGTTTGAAGAAAGTTTTGAGTTCAGTTTTGCTTTGTGTTCTTTAGATTGCCCAAAGACTGTTGGGGGTTGCCTTACAAATCTGTTTCATTGTGCCCAGTCATTTTGAGTTGTAATTTAACCTGCTTCAATGATGTACTGACTTAAATATTATATTCATTTCAGCCAACAGAAAAGAAAAACAGTCAATCTGATTCAGGAGTCCAGACTAACGTACTTGGAAGTAGACTCTATTCGGAGGAAATGCTCTCTGGATATGAGTATGAAAATTCAAATCATCACAATCATGGAATCGGAAACCTTTCAGTTGATAACAATGATGCAATGTTCCTAGAAACTGATAGTAAACCAGGGGCCCTATCAGCTCCGTCAAGTATTTACCACTATTATGAATCAAAGATGGCTACACTAATAAGAAAGAATGGAATTTTAGAAGGGCAGTTAGCTGCTGCATTGACCAGCCGAGAAGCGGCTGAGAAAAATTTATCATCTGCCCTCAAGAGCAGACAGGAGATGGAGAGAAAATTGGCAGACACTGCAAAGGAGATGGAATTGCTCAAGGAAAAAGTTGCTGGTGTAGAGATAGCACAAGAAGAGGCTAACAACCTCTCAAATATTGTTCATTCTGACAATGTGAGGCTTGAACACGATGTGGCTTTCCTCAAGGCAGTTTTGGATGATACTCAGAAGGTATTGTGAACATCACACTTCAATGTTCTCATTTAGTATCCAAGTTATCACTTATTACATTAACCAATTCAAATGAATTCTGGTGATTAAATATAAATGCAGGAGCTCCATTCAACTAGAGGAGTGCTTGCAGGAGAACGAGCAAGGGCATTCCAACTACAGGTATGGCTTTGAAAGGGGTGAAATTTCTGCTGAATGTTGCTTTACATTAAAACTCTTATAGCATCTTTTATGGCAGCTCTTCTTCAAAATAATTTACCTCAAAACTTTACAATGCATGTGCCATTTTACCAAAATCCATATATCATAGGTTTAGACGTTTAGTTCTTAATTTTGTTTTTCCCCTTTAATAACCTCATTTTACATATATCAGGAGTTGAATCCAATACATGGAACTTATAAAACCTTTTTATCCTTCACTTGTTAAAATTAGACTTTGTTTTCTCCTCCCTGATTTGTTTTAAGCCACCGTCGCCATCCCTTCATGTTGCCATGCAGGTCGAAGTCTTTCATCTCAAACAAAGATTGCAATCTATGGAGAACCGAGCACCTACCCCAAGGAAACCTTTCTAGTCTGTAGAAAACATAGAGTTTAGAGTTTAGGGACTTCAATATCTAATGAAAGGCGAGCAGGGGACTGTGGAACAAATCACAACTGCACTCCAATGGCACAGGCCCCAACCCATAGCAGAAGTCAAGCTGCCGCAATCTTTGCTTGGTTACGAGCCCAGTCACTCACCTCAAGAGCTTGTTGTGGGGAATCCTACTTGTTCTACCATGTACATAAGTGTATCAACCAGTCACCTTAAACATGTATGTTTCTTTTTCGGTCAAAAGCTTGAAACGAAAGCAGATATGCTACATTTTGTGAGGTTTTTCCATTTTCTGATGAGGAAAACGTTGATTCTGTGTCTAATGGCGACTGAGAAGCTAATTTCTGTGCACATTGTACCTTTTTTTAGCAGCGATACTTATTACCATTGGCTGCTAACCAATAAATCCTTATCTGTTAGCAATAACTATTTGATAGACGACACAATTTTATGTAAAGACGACATTGCACCGAGGCAGCCATATTAACCAAATTTGCAGGCACATTTAAATCCAAATATTGCAAGGGAGTGACAGGAATTCATTAAGGTACAAATAAAAAAAGAGGATTGCAAACTGAAAATATTTCTTGTAGGTTGAATTGGATGATTCAATCACGTTAACGTTGTTTCCATCTTGATAATATGGAGAAAAAGAATACTAAAACTTACAAGAATTATATAAAAACTACATAAATAAAAAGGCAGATGCAAAATGTCGATAACATGCGCTAATCATTCTTCATCTTGTACTTAAATTAGTTGTGAAGGGCTCCACTTTATACAAGTTGTAACATGAGATCACAAAGAAAATACACTATATGACACTAAATGATGTAACAAAATTTGTAAGGAAATGGAAATAACACAGGGTTGCCAACTTGCCACTATGAGAAGGATTTGCCTGTCATGAAGATTGTAACTCTGCAGCCACTGGTGAATACTCTTTCTTGCTCCCTATCTACGCAGCATGACCTTAGGCCATTCGTACCATATTAATACAAAAAATTCCGTTGGTTGCATGACGTGATACCGAGAAATATATCGGAAAAGAAAGCATTTCTTAGGGGTGCCAACTTGCTTGCAGAACGGCAACCCCCAACTGGCATTCTTCGCAACTACAGTCTCTTCACAAAAGCTTTACAAAATACCTTTAGTTAGCTTAATTCACAGAAGCTCAGTCTCTTCTTGGTCTCCATCAGCATCGTCAACCTCATTTTCTTCATCTTCTTCAGGTGCATCGGGATCCACCCCCTAGAGAAATAACAACTTTTAAAATTGACCTTGCTGAATTGCATCACCATTATTGAATATTTTGGAATTAAGAACGTCATTAAAACATAATACAATAATTGGATTTGTGGATTTAAAATGTTGTATTTAGTTTAATTTGTTTGCACCAAATGTTGAAAGTACATTAATAAAACAGAATTTTGATACTTTTGTCAATTGTAACAGATTGGAAAGAAAATTGTACTCTTCTATACAAAACAAGATAATTTATTTTTAAAAAAAGAAAAAACCTTTTTTAGTTGAGTGATTTAAGGATTGAATTTGAAATGAAATTATTTTCTTGAGTAATTGAATCCACTACACCACAAATACTGAAACTTGTGGATTTTTCAACCAAAAAAAAAAAAGATTACTTCTAAAGTTTCATTAAACAACACTAAACATTCAATCATCCATTTTAAGCAGTATAAACAGGACAAACCTTCATCTGCTTCTCTAAGCGCTCTAAACCTTTTTTTGCAGCTTCATTCTGTCGGTTTATCCTGCAATGCATGTCAGAAAATAAAATTTTGAGCACATTTTAGTCATTTTATGATCATACCAGGGCAGCATATTCCAACGTCATTCAGGGTGTATTAAAGCACTCTATAGTGAATGACCATATTTTACAGCAGGAATATGATCAAAAGTCGGTTGTTTCAAGAAAACTAACTTATAATCCCATGTCATCCATACATGGCTTTTAACTTCTTTAATGACGTTAATTATATTCAGGCCGTTCACCTTAAAATGCTATTTATGGAGCAACTGAATTTCCACAGCATACCCAAACACACCCTAGCAAAAGCTCCGTGAGAAAGTAGATTTTAATTCCTAACACTAACAGTGAAAAAGTGATTCAGGACATAAAATATAACTGTTAACCTCAATGCATCTTCATAATGTGACAATGCCTCTTGGAGCATATTTGTGGCGGCAAATACTTGGGCTAGTTTAACATGCAGAGAGTCATCAGCCCAGTCCTTAAGATATCGTTCTAGCAGAGACACAGCATCCCCGTTGCGGCCTTCAATAACATGTAGCTCAGCCAGAGCTAATGCAGCTCCAAGGTAACCAGGTTCCAGCCTAAGGGCTGACTCATAGAACTTTTTTGCCTATTTCAAGATTAGTTGAGTTCATAAGGAGGAAAACTTGATTTCTGAACTCATGCTGAAATGATCTAATTACAGGCTTACCTTCTCCCTACCACTAGAGTTACTTGCATGTACATCCCCTACTAATTTTAGAGCCTTCGCAGATTGAGGCATAGCCTTCATAGCTTCCCTGGAAGCATATAAAGCCTCTTTGATTTTAGAGAGAGCTAAATAGGAATGAACCAAACCTGAAATCATAATTGAGTTACCGATCATTAGCTTCTGCAATTACTTCACATATTTCTCTCTTTACAAAATGCTTGGATGAAACAAAAATAAGTCAATGACAGACATAAGATGCGTGTCATGCAAGTGAGTATTTTCCTTTACAAGTCCCACCTTGATATGAACGAATATCAGGTCTCAACTCTTGAGCTGCCCTGAAGGCAACTACCGCAGCTTCTGCTCGCTTCATTGATAATAATAGGTTACCCTGAAAGGTTGAAAGAATTTTTTTATATCATTTGAGAATAGGGCAAGAAGATAGATACTGAGATATTTATAAACACAGATGCTCCAGGCTATCAAATATAAGATCATATCAATACCTTCATTATATAACCCGTTACGTGTCTCTCATCAATTCGTATACTCTGATGCAAATAAATAAGGAACTTATGAGATGAATAATTGAAAAAAACACCAAGCTTACACTATTTTAATTAACAGACCTTCTCAGCATAGGACAAAGAGCCTCTCTCATCTTTCCTTTCCCAAAGTACAGATAAGGCCACAAAAACTTCTGGCCTTGTAGAATCAGTTATCAGCAAATCATGCACTAATTTGTTTAGCTTTGAAAAATCAGACTTTGTTTTAAGAAGCATTGCATACTCATCCATATATGTTACAACATATGGATCAATAGATCGAGCCTGCAAACAACATAAACTTGAAAGTATGAGTTCATATTTACATGACATGCATTCATAGGGTGTATGTGCAACCGTGCTTGCGTGTGTGGGAGTGTGTGTGTGTGTGTGTGTGTGTGAGAGAGAGAGAGAGAGAGAGAGAGAGAGAGAGAGAGAGAGAGAGAGAGAGAGAGAGAGAGAGAGAGAGAGAGAGAGAGAGAGAGGGGTCTATGAACACTTGAATTACCATAATAACTCAAAAATGAATTACCTTTTCAAAATTCATTATAGCCTCATCATTTTTCCCAATAATAGCTTCAACCTTCACATGTAATTATATATACAAAAGCAGAAATTAAAATGCTATCTCGTTAGAAACAACATAGTATAATTATAATTTAAGATCTCATATATAAAAATTTAACCCAAGCAATTAGAATAAAAAGTACCCTTTGCAATCATTCAATGAAATTTGTTGTATTCTTCATAGGGCCAAAAGTCAGTATTTTCAGAAATAATTAAAAAAATGATGTAACTACATTTCCGAAAGTAAGTCATGCCCACAGGTAATTTGCATAAAGGATAAAACTATAATTATCAGGGTTGAGCATTTTGGTGGGTGGTAATAGTGCCCACTCATTTTTGTTTTTTGTCAAATTATACCTAATTGAGAGTAGCTGCGAAGGTTTGAGAACTTAAAAGAAGCAAACACACAAACCAGAAACTCTCGTTAAAAAAAAACCTAGAAATTCTTGGTCCATATAAATGAGAGAACGTTGTCAGAAGCCTACTCCTCCCATCAAGATAACTTCATTCAGAAATCAGTGCATGCATATATTTTCTGCTTATCAAGCAAAACCAGTAGACAACAAAATACCATTCTTAGCATAGAAAAAAACCTAAATAGATCACATACAATCAGTTCTAACCTTTGCAACTTCAAGTAACAGGTGTAAATTATTAGGGAAACGTTGTAAAAGATCTGTAAAGAGTTCCAGACCACCTGCAACACCAAAAATAAATAAATATAAACTGTAAAAAGTTGTGGACATTAATCATCAGTTATTACTCAAACAAATAATGCAAGTAGAAGTTCCCATAAATACTCCAACAAACTACATCTAGGAATGGGAAAGGATTTCTACTTCCATATAGGAACATCGTACAACACGAAATCAACAGTAATAATCCCCAGTTTTATCCATGCAAAATCCCCAACATTACAGAAGAAAATATTCCTTTTACCTTTGTAATCATTTGAAGCAATGCAACACTGGGCCTCAACATAGCGCTGCACAAAGAAAAACAAATGTAAAAACAATTATGTTGGAGTAACAGGGTTTCCTCCTCCAACAAAATTTTGTCATGAATCAGTGCTATGATAACTATGCCTAAAGAAAGCTCCTTCCAGTATATGTCCATCCCAACAAACTTGACAAATTTGTCAGGAAGAGTGGGGCACTTCATGTGGATATGAATCCATCTAAACATGCTTAGCATAAAAGAGGAATAATTGTCCAATGTGTTAGCTAATAATAAATTACAGCTGCTTCCTCATTTGTTACTTACATGTAGCCAGCGACTTGAGTCAAAGTGATCAAATGGAGCCCTCCCGCTTCTATTTGGAGTCTGAAATTGAAAGCCAAGAAACGGAATTGAAGAAAATATTGGCATTGGACATTCTTAAACGATTTCCTATTTTATTATAAAAGTCAATCATATTTTGTAATCAAAATTGAGTCTTGAGCTCCAACATTCAACTTATCCAAATAACATTTAGAGGAGCTCTGTACATGTAATCAGAGAAATATGGATTGATAAGTTATATGCCGCATATGAACACTGCAACTTTTTTTTTCCTTTTTCTACAGATAGCATAAGACAAATACAGCTTCACTATGACAAGCTTTATAGGACATCCAATATATAAAGAACTTAACACGACACCAGACATGCTAAAATGATTTGATCAGCTAAATTTAAATGGCTTCATGCTTCACGAATAAACCTGAGGAATCAAGGAAATAATGTCTTTGGCAGCAACTCCAAGTTCTGCTAAAACTACAATAGCCTCAATGACATAAGGGCAATGCCTGTCAAAAGCACCAAAAATGAAGCAGCGTGAATATAAAAGATAATATATTAATTCTATAGAGATAGCTAGCAAACCAAAAAAGCATTAACACAATTGTACACATAGATGAACAAGGATGCTGTGGGAACCGAATTAAATCAGACCCTAGGTCAAATGATTCCTTCCATTTGGGGATTATTTGACCTAATTGGGAATTAATCAACCTAATTGGGAGTTACTCAATTTAATTGGGGATTACCCAATTAAATTGAAGATTACCTAATTAGGTTGAGAATTGATTTGATTCCTACCCCAATTCCCAATTAAATGAGGAGTTACCTAATTAAAATGGGATTTGATTTGATACCTACCACAATTAGGGATTTGATTTACCCTAATAAATCAAATCCCTAATTAATCAAATCAATTCCAAAAAGGGGAGGAATAATTCCCTTCCATCTACGGAATTATTCCTCTGAAACCCTAGCCTCCAAGACAACTATAAAAGGATGGCCACACACAAGGGTTGAGGTACGTCTGAAATCCCTACTGATACTCTACAGTAAATTCCTCTCAAACCCTAGCCACCTCCTTTCTCTCTCTCTTTTACTTAAGGCTCCGGCCGCCCGGTTTACACCATAAACACATCTCCGTACCCTATTAGCTATTGTTTTCTATACGATTCAATTGAACTAATTTAGGCATCGGAGGGCCTTTGGCCAACACCCCCCCGGGTGTGGTCCTCTTATTGGTTCTATTTTGCAGGGAGAAGGAGGCGGCGAAGAAGAAAGGGGAATCTCTGCAACCGAATATTCTTGTGGGGAAATTTGTACAAACAAATTGGTGCTTTCATTGAGAGCACGAGTTATACTCAACGCGTGCTCAAGGAATCCGTTCCTCCTATTTTTTAATCCACCGAAGCCTTCCAAACAACCATGGTTGGAAGCATGAAGACGAGAGGCAAAACCGCCGCGATGGCTAAATCGGCGACGGCCCAAAGCCACTCCACCCACGATCCCGCGATCGACGTGGTGGTACCACCACCACTCACCACCGTGCCACCTACCGGACCCGCGACCGGATCTAGCAACCTTCGTGGCACCGCCACCGAGCATGGTGGAACCTCCCATCAAGGTGGGCTCGTTACCACCACTGACTTGGGCCCGATCTTGGAGCAACTTCAACCATTCCCTCCATTTCCTCCACGCTCAACGCACGCTCCTGCATACACCTCCAATGAAACCCTAGCCCGTGTGCAATTGGGCTCCACACACTTCTCTCCTCCCGATCCACGAAGTCAAGCAGATCTTAATCTGAGAGTTGACCAGCTAGCTCAGAGGATGGACGACCAAACCAGTCTGATGAGGCAGCTCCTCAACCAAATAAATTTGGTTCAAAACCTTGGCCTTGGACAACCGGGCGAAGAGAGAAGGATGGACGAACGCACCGACAGGCAGCTCAACGAGTACCCAGCAGGTCGAGCAGGAGTGGGCAGACAAGGCGAGGGACAACAGCTTGATCAGCCTACCGACATGTCACAAGCATCTGCGAGCCCCACTCAGAGCAGATTGAGTTTGAGAAACAACATGCGCGAGAGGCTAGGCCCCCAAGGAGGTCAGCAAGACAACCATCGCAACGAGGATCGTGGAGAAAAACGCTCAGCTGTCCACTCGCAGAGGAGCATTCACGAAAGGCTAGGTCTCCATGGTGGTCAACCGGATAATCCTCACAATGAGGACCACGAGGAAAGGCGCTCCGTTGCTCACTCTCGAAGAGACGGCTCTCGTCGACGAGCTACAGAGAATCTCTCGCAGGCACAATCCACCAACACGCCGCCTAGTCAGCGCAGACGAGAAGGTCGACCCTCACAGACCAACGAGGAGGTCAATCAGCGTCGCCAACAAGACCGACGTTTACTAACCCGTTCGAGAACCAACTCGCTGCGACAACTCATGAAGGAATCTTCGCAAGCTCAATCCACCAATCTGCCTCACGGGCAGGGCAACGAAGGAGGTCAACCTCTTCAAGTCGACGAGGAAGTCAACCATCCCTGCCTGAATCACGAGGGTCGCCAACGAGACCGACCAGCAATATGCGCGGAGGATGTAAAGAAGCTTGTGAATGACCGACTTCGAGACTTGAAGGCTGGTGGGAACCTCGAGGATGCATTACGTAAGGAGATCGATCAAGCAAACTCTACGCCCTTCACTATCGAAATCGAGCAAGCCGCTCCCCCGAAGAGATTCTCAATGCCTTCATTCACGCATTTCAAAGGGGATTCTGATCCCGAGACCCATCTAAAGCACTTCAAAAGTATCATGATCTTCTACAAGGCTAACGACGCCCTGATGTGCAAGGTGTTTGCAATGAACTTGCAAGGAGCAGCCCAAGACTGGTTCCACAGCTTGCCATCTGGGTCGATCAGCAGCTTCAAGGAGCTAGCTCACATCTTCACCAAAGAATACACTTCTTACCGGACAATCAAGAAGAACCCTAATCACTTGTACAACTTGCGCAAGAAGTCCGACGAATCCCTTCGAGATTACATCAAGAGATTCAAAGCAGAAAAGGCTAATATTCTAGGATGCGACGACCGAATCGCGTCATCTGCTTTCAAGAAAGGCCTTCCAGCTGAACACGACTTGTACCGCGAGCTGACTATCACTCCTAGCCAGACTCTGGCAGAGGTCTATGCGACTGCGGAACGCTACGCACTCTGGGATGACGACCGAATCGCCGCAAAGAAGTCTACGAAGCAGGAAAATCAGCCGACTAAGCGGGCAGGCCAAATAAGCGATGGATTTAGCAACAAGGACAAGCGCAGGTCACACCCACAAGAAGGCGCTGCGGCAGGAGAGAACTACACCAAGTTCACCATATATCAAATCTTAGCCCAAGTGAAAAACAAACCTTGGGTGAGGAGACCGCCACCCTTGAAAGGAGATCCAGACAAGAGGGATACTAGCAGATATTGTGCCTTCCATGGGACGCACGGACACACTACAAACAATTGCTTCGCTTGGAAAGCACACCTTGAAGAACTCGTGAGAGAAGGTCATTGCACGGAATTCGTTGCGAAGCAGGCCATCCAGCGGATTGAATATCGAGACACTGCTAAGGAACCGCCCCAGAAGGTCATAAGGATTAACACAATCCTAGCCGACGCCAAGGAGTTAGGGCTGACCAGCAAGGAAAAGAAGAGGAAGATCAAACAGGCCGCTATGATCTCCTAAGTCACGACTGACCTTCCACCAGCAGAAGACGATCCTGTAATCGGCTTCTGAAAGAAAGATCTGATCGGCCTCGACACGCCCCATAACGATGCCCTTGTCATCAGCATACAAATCGCTCAGGCCATGGTCGACCGAATCCATGTAGACGAGGGCAGCGCAGCCAATATCCTACAACTGGCAGTCATCCAGCAAATGGGCTTGGAGACAAAGATCAACAAATCAGCAAGATCGCTGACCGACTTCAATGGTGCAACAACGGTTACCGTGGGCACGATAGACCTTGACGTCCACTCCCCGCCTGTAGTCAACTTGCAGACATTCATGGTCATTGATGAGGTCTCACCCTACAACGGCATTCTGGGCAGACCATGGATCGGCAAGATCAACGTCGTCACCTTTGCCACACATCAGAAAATCCGGTACCCAATCCCTGGGGGCGGTGTCGGCCAAATCGACAGCGATCAGGCAATGGCAAGAATGTGTTCTGCTCAAAGGCTGAAGAAAAGCAAACAAGCGTCGTGCCTCCCTGTGAGCCAGGCAGATCTGAGGGAGGTTGAACAACCGAATCTTGCTCTCTTATAGCAATCAAAGCGTCAGGACCAAGCCGAGGAAATCTGTCCAGAGGTTTTTCCTGAAGAAGGATAGAAGCCCGAGGAGGACGTCGAGTTAATACCCTTGGATCCTGACCAGCCAGACATGAAAGCGCGAATCGGCTCGCGCTTAAGACCAAAAGAGACAGTGGAGCTGACCACCTTTCTCCAGAACAACAAAGACATATTCGCGTGGTCGCCATCAGACATGCCTGGTGTCGACCCGAACATCATCTGTCACCGACTCCATGTCAGCCCTGCCTGTAAGCCAATAGCGCAGAAGAGACGCAACTTCGCACCCGAGCGAGTCGCCATCATCGAAGCCGAGATTGACAAACTCCTAGCTGCCGGCTTCATCGAAGAGGTCTCCTACTCAGAGTGGCTTGCCAACGTTGTTCTGGTGGTAAAACAAGAGAAGGGAAAGTGGAGAGTCTACGTCAATTACACAGACCTCAACAAGGCATGCCCAAAAGACAACTTCCCATTGCCAAGAATCGACCAACTCGTGGATTCCACTTCTGGCAATCAGCTGCTCAGCTTCATGGACGCCTACTCCGGCTATAACCAAATCTTGATGCACGAGGACGACAAGGCGAAAACTTCTTTCATCATCGAGAGAGGGACCTACTGCTACAAAGTCATGCCCTTTGGGCTGAAGAACGCCGGAGCAACCTATCAAAGGCTTGTGAATAAAATCTTCAAGGAGCAGATCGGCAAAACTATGGAAGTCTACGTGGACGACATGCTGGTCAAGGCCCCAAAGCGTGCAGATCACATCAAAAACCTCGTCGAAGCATTCAGCCTGCTCCGCCAATATCGCATGAACTTGAATCCAAGTAAATACACGTTTGGTGTATCCTCCGGCCGATTCTTGGGATACCTGGTTACGCAACGAGGTATCGAGGCACACCCACGTCAAATCAAAGCCATTCTCGAGATGAAGTCGCCTTCCACAGCAAAGGAGATACAAAGTCTGACGGGCAGAGCAGAGGCCCTCAACCGATTCCTCTCGAGATCGACGGACAAGTGCAGACCATTCTTCAAAGCTTTGAGGAAAGGACAAAGGGACAAATGGGACGAGGCGTGCGAAGTAGCTTTCCAGAATCTGAAGGCTTATCTCACTTCACCTCCCCTGCTCTCAAAGCCAATCCCTGGTGAGGACTTGTTCGTGTACCTGGCAGTGTCCAACTCAGCTGTCAGCTCAGCTCTCATCCGAGAAGAGCTGGGGGCCCAACATCCAGTATTCTACACATCAAAAGCTCCCCTCGATGTAGAGACTCGCTACCCGAAATTAGAGAAGCTCATTTTGGCTCTTTTAGTTTCCGTGAGGAAGTTGCGACCCTACTACCAAGCTCATCGAGTCATCGTCATGACCGACTTTCCTTTGAGATCAATCCTCCACAGCCCTAACGCTTCTCAGCGACTCATGAAGTGGGCTATAGAGCTAAGTCAATATGACCTCCTATACCGGCCAAAAGCTGCAATAAAAGCCCATCGGTCGAAAAAGAGAGATTGGTCAACCAAAAGAAGGAAAGCTCAAAAGCAGACGAGACCTCCGCTGAACCTAGCTAACCCAAAGACATGTGGCAATTGCGCGTAGACGGAGTGTCGAACCAAAAAGGAGCTGGAGCAGGTGTCGTCATCACCACCCCGGATGGGACCTTGTTGGAGCAAGCCGTCACGCTTGGCTTCCCGGCCTCGAACAATGAGGCAGAATACAAGGCATTGCTCGCCGGCCTGCGCTTGGCAAAGGAACTCGCAATCAAGAAGCTAGCCATCTACTCAGATTCCCAGCTGATCACGAATCAAGCATCAGGCGAATACATGGCGAAGCACCCAAGGATGATCTTGTACCTTGACAAGGTCCAAGAGTTGTTGAAGGCGTTTCCTACCTGCACCATCCAACAAGTACCCCGGGCAGAGAACGCGCATGCAGACGCACTAGCTAGTCTAGGGTCAGCATTGGATGCCCAATTCAGACGCTCCATTCCGGTGGAACACCTTGACCGACCAAGCATTGAAGAAGTGGAGCCAATCGACACAATGCAAATTGACAAGGACCCCAGCTGGCGAGACCCCGTCATCGACTACTTAGTGAATGGAAACTTGCCACCGGACAAGTCCGAAGCTAGGAAGGTCCAGCAGAAGGCCGCGAGATACTACACGCACGGTGACGAGCTCATCCGCAGATCATACTCCGGCCCTCACCTTACCTGCATAAAGTTCCCTCAAACACTTGAGGTTCTTTGCAAAATTCACAACGGCGAGTGTGGCAACCACTCTGGGGGCAGGTCACTCGCCAGGAGGCTACTTCTGGCCTACCATGCGACATGACTCAACCAAATATGTCAAGAAATGTGATCGCTGCCAACGATACAAGTCGGTCCCTAACCTGTCTGCCGAAGTCTACCATCCGCAAAACAGTCCATGGCCATTCATGCAATGGGCCATCGACCTAGTGGGTCTCTTACCACTCGTGCCCGCCAAGAAGGACACGATGATCGTCGCTATCGACTACTTTACTAAATGGATCGAGGCCGAAACTCTATCCTCTATTAAAGAAGCCGATGTGGAGTGATTCATCTGGAGAAACATCATCTTCCGTTTTTGCTGCCCACAATCGCTGGTCATCGACAACGGCTCACAGTTCATTGGCAGGCAGATCACCGTAAAACAGTCGCCCATAAGCAGCGTCCTTCGGGAGACGCAGGGCGACGACCAAAGCGTCCTTTGGGAGACGCAGGGCATCTGCCTACAAAACGCGACAATTGTCCATAAGCAGCGTCCTTCGGGAGACGCAGGGCATCTGCTTGCAAAACACAACAGTTGCCCATAAGAAGCGTCCTAAGGGAGACGTCCTAAGGGAGACGCAGGGCGACGACTAAAAAAGCGTCCGTTTGGAGACGCAGCCCGCTAAAGAAGCGTCCTAAGGGAGACGCAGGGTGCGCCAGGAATTTCCTAAGGGAGGTATCCAGGTTCCTATCCGTTTCCTAAGGGGGGCAGGATAGTCACACAGTTGCCCATAAGGAGCGTCCTAAGGGAGACGCAGGGCGACGACTAAAAAAGCGTCCGTTTGGAGACGTAGCCCGCTAAAGAAGCGTCCTAAGGGAGACGCAGGGTGCGCCAGGAATTTCTTAAAAGGGGGTCGCCATGCTCTCTGCGGGAAGTATCCAGGTTCCTATCCATCTCCTAAGGGAGGTAGGATAGCCAAACAGTGGCCCATAAGCAGCGTCCTAAGGGAGACGCAGGGCAACGACTAAAAAAACGTCCGTTTGGAGACGTAGCCCGCTAAAGAAGCGTCCTAAGGGAGACGCAGGGTGCGCCAGGAATTTCTTAAAAGAGGGTCGCCATGCTCTCTGCGGGAAGTATCCAGGTTCCTATCCATCTCCTAAGGGAGGTAGGATAGCCAAACAGTGGCCCATAAGCAGCGTCCTAAGGGAGACGCAGGGCAACGACTAAAAAAACGTCCGTTTGGAGACGTAGCCCGCTAAAGAAGCGTCCTAAGGGAGACGCAGGGTGCGCCAGGAATTTCTTAAAAGAGGGTCGCCATGCTCTCTGCGGGAAGTATCCAGGTTCCTATCCATCTCCTAAGGGAGGTAGGATAGCCAAACAGTGGCCCATAAGCAGCGTCCTAAGGGAGACGCAGGGCGACGACTAAAAGCGTCAGTTTGGATGGTCACACAGTTGCCCATAAGCAGCGTCCTTTGGGAGACGCAGGGCGACGACCAAGCCATCCTAAGAGATGTGCATGTTCGAAGTGAGATGTGCAATCACGACGCTAGTCGGTTACCCAAGCGGTTCACGAGACAATAGGCAAATTGAAGTTGAAAAATAACTGAAATTTCCCTAAGCAAGCTGACCAACCAGCCAAGTTCAAAAAAAAGAAGATGGTCAAACAAGACCTATTATTCTAAACGAGAAAGCAGACTACAAAAGCTGAAAAGAAATAAAAATTCTTCATCTACTCCGAGACACCAACATGAGATCCCTGATCTATAGCATCTTTGGCATCCGCCTGACCAACCACGTCCTCAACAGCTCCACTTGCCTGATCCGCGATGGAGAAAGTCAAAACAGAGCATCTCGATGTCTCCATCTCCAATGGCATAGAAGGGATCATTTCCATTTGAGCAGTCCAAGCAGCCCAACTTCTACACCTTCATGCATTCTTGCGCTCAAGACGGAAGTAGGCATCTCTTCGACTAACCAAGTCAGCAGCAGAAGAGGGGGCAACAGCAAACGAGTTTTAAATCGTTTCAACACTTGAAGCAAGCACACGGACTTGACATAAAGTTCATCTTGAGCATATCAGACACAATTGCATCCCCTGCAGGGTTGGACTTGTCCACCTTGGGATCAGCCGCTGACGCTGAAGAAGAACCCTTCGCCCAGGCAGAAGACTCTCTCATCTTCTTAGCCTCCGCCAACCTCACTTCCAAAGGAGTCAATGATACTGAATCAACTCCACACTTGACTGCCCGTGACTCAACAGCTGGATTGAGAGCAGACCTCCCACTTCGATCTCCATCTTTTGGCCGATGCAGACGACTCGAACTTCGAGGAGGAATGTCTACATCTCTTTGACGCTCGGCAAAACTAAGCCAGATATGAGCTACCTCACGAAGCATATCATGGTTTCTGAGCACGTCAGCAGGAGGCTCGGGCAAAACACCCCAAGCACCGCGCATACCACCTTCGTTCTATCTGCACCCACGAGATGCTTGACCATGGCAGATGATGATGGAGCAGACCCCAGTCTTCTCAGCAGAAGGGAGCCTTGGCTTCTTTTTCGACGGAGATCCATTCTTTGCGTTCGAAGGAGTAGCTTCACCTCTTGAAAATTTGGCAGCAGCCTTTCTTTTTAAGAGAGACTCAGCAGAACACTCTTCATGTCCAGCAAGCAGATCATCAGAATATGGACCATTCTACTCCCATCTCTCCACATCCTGAGCAGGGGGCAGAACACCAACTTTTTCCACTCAGGAGCCCAAGTCACGAAGGAAGCCCAGTTACGGCTGGACAGCCCAACGGATAATCTACATCTCCTACATGCCACCACGCGCCATGCAGAAGCTGGGGGGCATTTGTGGGAACCGAATTAAATCAGACCCTAGGTCAAATGATTCCTTCCATTTGGGGATTATTTGACCTAATTGGGAATTAATCAACCTAATTGGGAGTTACTCAATTTAATTGGGGATTACCCAATTAAATTGAAGATTACCTAATTAGGTTGAGAATTGATTTGATTCCTACCCCAATTCCCAATTAAATGAGGAGTTACCTAATTAAAATGGGATTTGATTTGATACCTACCACAATTAGGGATTTGATTTACCCTAATAAATCAAATCCCTAATTAATCAAATCAATTCCAAAAAGGGGAGGAATAATTCCCTTCCATCTACGGAATTATTCCTCTGAAACCCTAGCCTCCAAGACAACTATAAAAGGATGGCCACACACAAGGGTTGAGGTACGTCTGAAATCCCTACTGATACTCTACAGTAAATTCCTCTCAAACCCTAGCCACCTCCTTTCTCTCTCTCTTTTACTTAAGGCTCCGGCCGCCCGGTTTACACCATAAACACATCTCCGTACCCTATTAGCTATTGTTTTCTATACGATTCAATTGAACTAATTTAGGCATCGGAGGGCCTTTGGCCAACACCCCCCCGGGTGTGGTCCTCTTATTGGTTCTATTTTGCAGGGAGAAGGAGGCGGCGAAGAAGAAAGGGGAATCTCTGCAACCGAATATTCTTGTGGGGAAATTTGTACAAACAGATGCAACAGGAAAGCTAGAATTCACATGATAACAATAATCTCTGTGAGGGGATTTAAAGGGTGTGCAAGCCATAGATATTCACCAAAACAGAACACCTATAAATCATGCAATGGAGAGAGAGAGAGAGAGAGAGAGAGAGAAAGAGAGAGAGAGAGAGAGAGAGAGAGAGGTTAGGGTACAGTGAATTCTGAATCTTTGACCTCGACCATCACCCTGTAATTACTTCAATTACAGTATCCAAGTCTTAAAAATAATAATGCTCAGGAAGAATCTAATACTGCCTACTCCAGATAAACATAGAACTCAGTAATTCTTGTGATTTGGAGTATTAGTGCAGCGTAGAGATCACACGGAAAGTGTGTTCGGAAGCTAGTATTTCTAGAATTTTATGCCAAGATCACATGAGCTTATAAAAGATACAAGTAAAAGAGAATCTCAAGATATCTACATTTCTTAAAACTGAGTTGAAAGATGATATGCACAATTTGACTGACAAACCTTAGACATTCTTTGAAACAAGAAACAGCAGAACGGTTCTGTCTAGAGTACCGATAAAGCTTTCCCATCAACAGATTCATCTGCAAGTTTCTCACTTTGCTTGGAATGTTGTCCATCTGCAAAGTTTTAAAAGTGCATTAGACCCCAAAGTGAATGTGCTAAAAGTGCCATATGAAATATAAGTACATATAGATATAGATAAACCATCGGTAGAACTTATCCTTGCAAAACCGGCTTACAAGGAAAGAGCCATGTGTTTATATATGACATATTCCAAAAGGTACCCTGTCAATGTGGGACTATGCTAATAGGTTATATATTTAGGAGAAATAAATAGAAAACAGATAAAACAAAAGACAAGGAAGCAATCCCTGATTAAAACCAACAAAATTTACATTGGAACTATCAAGATTCTCGTACTCAGACCTGAATAGTTTACACAAATTATAGTAGGATTTGCCTTGCCCATAAACATTAGTGCATGTTTGTCTGTACCTCAGAAAGGGCTGCTCCATTCTCACCAAGTGAAAAATGACAGGATGCAATTTTGAACTTCACCTGTCATGTAAGAAGGGGACTTTGTATAAATAGCGCCAAACAGAAAAGAAACACCATTATCCTCTGAAAAAGCTCAACATAGAAAATAACTATTTGGCGAATGAAATCAGCCTACCTCATTCTCATTAATTCCTGAAATGTTAAAAAAATTTGGAGAAGAGGACCTGTTTGATGACAATGAACTTCTGGTAGATGTTGCATTTGTTTTGGAAATCATCTTGCAAAATTGCAATGCTTGCTTGTACGTATGCTGTCAGCGAACAGGAAAAATGAATTATATAATCTTTCAAAATTTATAATGTAACAGCATAATTAGCTAAAGAAACAAATCCCAAGTTGGTTGCATACGGTTCTTAACATGAGTATAACTACCAAATGGACTTTTCCACCTAATGGCTTTAGCTCACTTACTTTACAGTTAGTCATCAGTAGAATCAGTACTTGCATAAAAGGACCACTTCTTTTTTTGTTCTATAAAAAGGGTCTTTTGCTTTGTGCAAGTTCACTAATTTGTATATTACAATATAAAATTAGTGAAAAATGTGTGTGTTTATCTTACAATTGCTCTGCGATACTCCCTCTCGCGAAACAATGAATCTCCAAGAAGCACCTGTACGAAAAAAAATTAGAGAAATAACACAAGAGAGAGAGAGAGAGAGAGAGAGAGAGAGAGAGAGAGAGAGAGAGAAGGCCATGGATGGGAGTTGAAGATTCTGACCAAGCTTTCAGCTTTAAGGTGTGGGTTTACTTCGGCATTAGCAGCTGGTGAAGAAACAAGAAAACAACCCTACCCAATTCCCAAACACAAACAACATTTCAATCACCAGGAAAATTTAAGGAAAAAAAGAAGAAGAAAATTTGAAATTGGAGGGGGGAGAAGAACGATTACGAGCATCTGAGCTGAGTTGTAGAGACCATGCTCCATTAGAGTAGCGATTTGATCCTTTGGGACGTCCATTTCTGCGAGTGACTGAGTGAAAGCTTTGCTTCTGTCACTGAAATTTTTTGAACCGATTGGCGTTAGTGTTTGGAAGTTAACCCAAAACCCGCTCACCGTCTCCTCTGTCAGTGCAACTGGGTGTATAAATGAAGGGCATGTTTGGTGATCGAAATAGATTTGTAATAATTCTTCATTTCTCCGAAATTTAAATCAATGTTTTGAGAAAACGGCAATGATAATTGTGTCGTTGCCTAGCAATTAGGCCAACACTTGGCAACTTGGTGTGAAACCTGTTTGGTTCATGGAATGGATTTGATGGGAAATCACTTCCGATGTAATTTACCAAATAATAGGAAATGGAAGATTCTTTTCCTACGTTTGGTAATGTTGAGAAAGTAACTGGGAGATATCACTTTATTTCTTTTCATATGTTTGTTTTGATTATGAATGGAAAACAAAGTTTGTATAATTTTTCAATTATACCCATATTAAATCAAATAATAAAAAATGCATTTAATGATATATTATAATTCTAAATTTTTAATAGGGACAAAATGGTCATGAACATTTTCCCAAACTTTCCCATGTTGAGGGAAAACAAAACTTAAGTTGGGAGGGCTTCACTTTCCCCCTAATTTCCCATGGGCTAGGCAATGGCTTTCCAAATATGAAAAAGTAATTCATTTCCTATCCCCAAGTATCCTTTTTCATGAACCAAACAGGGCCTACACTCAAACACGGCCTTTTTTTTTTTTTTTTTCCTTTTTCCTTTTTATACAAGCGATATTCTATTTTAAGTTAATCTAAACTAAGGGGAGGAAGATTCGAACTCGGGTGCAAAGTGGGGAGTATGTCAACTCTAGCTAACTTGGCCAACTTTGTTAAACTCAAACACGATTTGTTAACTTATCTTCTTAATAATATATAAAAGTCAACCTCATCTGCACATCTAATATTTCATGTTTTGACTAATTAGCTTTTGGTCTAGTGATAGTTCAAATTCTACATTCTCATTAATCAAAAGTAAAACAAAAAGGTTTATAATCTTATTGTGTTGTATTTCACTTGCTTTTCTCTTATTTTTGTCAACCAAATATGAAATAAAAAGGAAGAAGATGATATCAATTATAGCATAAATAAGTTTTGGGCACGTACACAAAAAATGTATATAAAAACATAAAGCACAAATAAAATGATTTTTTCTACCAGGAAAGAAAAAAAGCTTCTTTTTTTTTTTTGGTTGTTGAGATATTTAGTAATATACCCATTTTTAGCACTAAAACTATAAATAAACCATACACCATTTAATTTCTATAAATAAACTCAAAGAAACCCCAAAAACTGACAACTGGGCCTATTTAATTTAATTTTGATTATGAAATTACTTTGATTCTTTATTGAGTGTTTTGGGCTTTTTTTTATGAAGTTTTAAGGTTGAGTTTGTTTTAAGAAATCAATGGCAATTTTGTAATTTAAAAAAAAGTTAAAAGCCTTTTTGTTATGTTATAAATGAGCTTTGGGTGTGTTTAAAAAGTCTATTTTTATAGGATTTTTTATATAATATGGGCTCCTATATTGGGTATAATAATGAATCTCCTCTTTTTTTTTTGGTTGAAATACAAGTAATAATCTAATTTAGGGAAGGAGGTCATGGGTTCAAGGAAGCAAGTTCATTATCTCGGCCGATTGACGTAAACCCAAATCCAGCTCTAAACAGCTTTAGCCCACATCAGATGGACTTTGACCCCAAATCCAGCTCTCCTCGGCCCAAATGGTTGTAAAAACGTGCGTACTTCGGGCCTTGAATCTGCGTCTCTCTCTCTCTCTATGGAAGCGTCTCCAAGAAAACCATCGGAGAGAAGCAGGAGCCGCGAGAAGCTGGTGGGGAGGGTAACAGGGCCGGCAATCCGAGGGCAAAATTGTCCAATATGCTTGGGAGCCCTGGAACCTCGCAGCGCAGCGGTGCTCACGTCGTGTAACCACGCCTACTGCGTCCGATGCATTCGAAAATGGAGCGAGTTGAGACGAAAATGCCCTCTCTGCAACGCCGACTTCGATTCTTGGTTCTCCCATATCAGTCTATCTTCTCGAAGCTTTCACAGAGAGATTTTGCCACCTCTGGATAGCACTTCTAGTTCTAGAAGCTTCAGACTTCAACAAGAAGCGCATTCTTCAAGGTCTGATTTTCTAGATGTTTAGTTTTTGGTCCTCCGCTTTTGTTGAAATTGCGATTTTGAGCTTAAATTTTGCTCTTTTATAAATAATTAGGCATGTGAGAAATAGTGAACGGAGGCGATCAAGGCCTTTGCCATGGCGGCGATCGTTTGGACGGCCAGGATCAGTCACTCCTGATTTGATTGCCGAAAGGAAGCTTCAATGGCGTTTCAGGTAACTTTTCACCCTGATTTTATTGTTGTTTGCTAATTTGGGCAATTGGAATTTTTAGTTTTTAGGGTTTTTTATTTTATTTATAATTTTTTTTATAAAAGCAGTGTATATGAAAGACGCTTGCAAGCTGTTCCTTCAGCTCCAAGAAGTCGTCTTCAAGTGGTTAGTGCATGCCATTACTCTCTCTTTGTTTGACTGATTAGTGAAGAAATGGTGGATTGAATTGTATTTTGCGTTTGAAATTTCAGAGTGTACCAATAAATGACGGAGTTAAAGAGAGAATTTTGCAAAGAATAGAACCATGGATTCGTAGGGAGCTGCAGGCTCTTCTCAGAGACCGAGATCCATCTATTATTGTTCATGTGGCCACCTCACTCTTCATTGCAAGCCTTGAAAACGAGGGTCATGTCCCTTCAGGACAGTGTGATGTTCGAGATGACTTCCTTGCACGGTTGCGCCCTTTTCTGCTTGATCGAACTGATATGTTTTGGCACGAGCTAAGGTAGTTTAATGACCTCAGAATGCTTATTCGTTTAATGCATTTGTGTTTGATGCTTATCCTACTTTAATTTACGGTTGTTTACTGTCATCTTTCGCTGGTTCCTTGCATCATCTAATATTTGTCAGTTAAGTTGACTTTGTAATTTTATGTTGCTTTTGTTTACTTGTGAATAAAGTGAAGTTTACTCAGTTGCCTAAATGGAAAATGTATGTTGCCTTTATTCACTTTGTGGTTAGAAAACTAGTTGCCCATCATATTTGATTAAAAGAGAGGAAAGAACCCGGGTTACATGTGAACAGTTTTTGATTAAAAGAGTAAGCAACCTTAGGTGTGGAATCATTGTACATGTTTATCACCAATTAATCGGGTAAGATGCGACATGCCTTAGTAGCACTGTAGTCTATGCTTCAACTCAAATTTTATTTCTCTAAAAATAGATGGCTATGTAGAGGTGAAGAAAGCAAGTAATCTATATTTTCCATTTGTTGCTTTGCTTGTAAATGTTTTCTAACTGGAAACAATTGCCCTGCAGATGTTTTGCCGAGAGTTCATTTAACATGGAAACCTATGATGCAGTGGTTGAGTATAAAAGGCTCCGTCGAATGTAGAGAAGAAACTTCAGACTAATTTGTGACTTGCCTATACGTAGGAAGATATGGTGGCCTCCTCAACGTGGAAGTTGGAGCGGCCAACTGCTTGCTTAAGTCACGTGATGCATTTGCCGGATCATTCGAGAAGGTAGTGGAAGGATTCAAGAAGCAGGGCCTGATTTCTTAGTAAACTCACAATCTCATGTTAGCTGGAATTGCTTGGTGGGTCATTATTGGTACAATGATTAGTGCTTCTGCTTGCGCTAGACCAACGAGAAGATTACTCAAGGAGGTATTTGAGTTACATTACTTGGTCCTCAAATGCGTCAGAAGATTAGCGAGATGCTGTTTCTGCATATGGGCAAGTTTGAAAAGGACTAGTTACAGGATTGGCATCTTTTGGGATATTCCACCCATTTCTTAGTTGTTAAAAAAATCTGTCAATTACCGCAGTTAAATTGTTGGAGAGAGAGAGAGAGAGAGAGAGAGAGAGAGAGAGTGAACACTCCAATCAACAATCAGCTATATTATTATTTTACATTTCACATTGACTTACGCAGTACAAGGATAGCTACAATTCGATGCAATTCATCTCGTTAACACAATTAAAAAACCAAAAACCAAAAGAAAACAAAACCCTCTAAATTTGTTAGTAAAGGAACAAACTTTCAAGTCATCAAGTGTATTTACGATTCTTCTTCGGGTTCCTCCTCTTCTTGAAGAAGATTTTCTCTATTGTCATGCGCCCAGAAACCACGCACATCTATGAGCATGCTGGCTACAGTACCACCTTGTTTGCAAGCTAGTAAATCAGCCAACGTTATCCGTAGTGGATCAGCTGGCTTAACCATGTCCCAGATTTCATCCCTTACGTCCTCAATACACAATTCATAGTTTCCACCCTCGATCCATTTCTGATGTACATCCCTGTTTCATAAGTCCAAAAAATAAGATCTTTCAGCTGACACAACATGCTAAGTGATCAGTGCTAACTCATATCTGGAATTGCATACTATTTAATGCATTGGATGAACTACTTGGGGACCTACTTGGGGACCAGGATGAACTACTATAAAACATATCATATTTTTTGCTTCGCCCCTCTCCAAGGACAAATATCTGATTTTGCCACTTGATTGAATGGCAGTAAAGATCTTATAGGTTGTTAAGTATTCATGTCTCTGATAATCTGAGACTTGCAGATATTGCTAAGTACTGCAAGCAGGAAAATACTACAGAGATTTTCTGTAGGAAGATTGTATCAGGTAACATCCCAACTTTTGGATGCTCCTCTTCTTTACTTCCATATTTGGCTCTGCTTGATTGCTCAGAACATGGTGAAAAGCTATCCTCACATTTTGCAACGGCAGCCAAGCAAATCACAGAATAAAATCCAACATAAGTCCTACGAATGACAAAATAAAATTTTCTTTTCTTTTGGGTTTCTTTTAAGTGGCCCCACAAACAAGTTAAAAGCAGAAGACAAAACTTACCTGAAAAGAGAGTGTATATCAGCTGTTGTAAGGTAACCCCTCCCGTTAAGATCAAGACATCGAAACAAATATGTTAACCCTTCTGGAGTGTCTTTGTTTTCTAAGGCCAGAACAAAGTCCAGATAACTATCAAAGTCCATCTCCCTTGAACTTGCTCCCCCAACTTTTCCTCGTCGAACATGCTCATCAAACACTATTGAGGGCATATCAAATGCAAAGCATGAATAAACAGAACTAAAAAAGCAAATACAGGATGCATTATAACATTTAGACCGCTATTGATTTATACATTATGCTATAGCTTTACGGTACCATGAGGAAATGTGTGACCTGAAGGTAAATCAGGTCGGGCATCCTCAAATATAGATTCCATATTATTTCTTAGCATTTTTGGGTAAATTAATATGCACCTTGTACAAATAATGGATGTTTAAGTTTTTATGCATACCTCTTTCAATGATAATTTCAGTCAATGCCCCATCCGCATATTCTCGAAGCTCCTGCTTGCTCAATGTTCCATTGTTATCTTTATCAAGCAAAATGAAGATGTCTACAGAAAGCACAGGATTGCAATCAGCTATAGGAATTAGAGTTTTTTTATAAAAAGTTTTCAGTTATAACCATCACATTTCGATCTCGAGAGTGCCAGACATATATTGAGCATGGGACTTTAGCATTGGCAAACTCATGACTTGTAACGACTTGGATGAAAATATCTAGAACACAAATAACGACTTGGAGGCTCAAGACCATGAAGAATAAATCAAAATAATATAACGCTTGTGTTACACTTGAATAGCAACACAAATAGCTCACATACAGAAGCTAATCAATTAGACAACAGCAAACGACGAACGAAAATGGAACCCAGAGACATGAAAACTACGCACCACATACGCGCTTGGCAGATGCCATAGAGAACCAGTTTTCAGCTTGCTCAGTGTCAGTGACTTCTTCCTCACTTTCCTATTATTGAATCAAAGTACAGAGCACATAGTAAGCAGAAGAGCATAATTTATTGCAGTATATATACCTAATAAAGATGGTACGATTTGTAACATAGAATGTTTTGACAGATTCTTTCACAACCTACCTGGTGCAGTTCCATTAGTTCCTGGAGACAATTACTTAATAACACCTTTTTTATGCATGCTTTTCCTGTATGCAAAAACAAGGTGTAAATTTTTTTTAACTAAAGGAATAATTATCAAATGCAGTATCGCTGATTAATGTCAAACCTCGTCTATGAGGGTCGCAGAAGAAGAAGAACTTCTGCGCAGCTATGCGGCAATACATTTGAACAAAGCTTGCAGGCATGTCCCGTAATTGAGCCAGATTAGGTATAAGACCTCGTATATAGGCCTCCATTTCCTGAAGAAAAGCAAGATCAATACAGTTATAGCCAAGGATGGAGAAAAATAACACATTTTTTCTCCATTAAACATCATACTGAAAGATAACGTAGCCACAGAAAAAGGCTCAATATTCTAATATAACCCTTAGATGCTCAAACTTTGCAATAAGTTCATACTTGAGGTTGAAGGAAACCATCAGAATCCTCATCAAGCTCGCTCATGTCAATTCTAGCTTGGGTAAGTGAAACCTGGAAGGTAAAAAATAGTAAGTAGCATTCCAGACTTTTATAATTCAGACTGCAAGAAAAAGCCAGGTGAATTAATGATCAATTAGACCCACCGTTCTCATCACATAAAGGTAAAAGGGCAGAATGGCAATTCTTCCTTGTTCATCTTTCTCAAACTTCATGAAATTGGAAGGGCTGAAAAAGCGACGGCATTTGGGCCCTATCTGCTCTGTACATACAGAGGCAATGTGGCAAAAGTCTTCATAATTCATCTACAAAATGATAAATATGGGGACTTATTAGAATCACTCAGATACCTAACAACTCAATTAAGAAGTTATTATGATTCAAAAGCCATAAACTGAAGCGCAGATGATAACATTATGGAAGTAGATGAGATACCATAATACTACAATGTTAAACTTCTTTAAAGATTTTGATAAAACATTAGTAACCATTTGTTTGAAACCCATAAGAGATATTTACAACATATGAAAAAATCAAAAACAAGATTAAGATGGAAAACCAGACCTTTTCTGCACCAGTTGCATCATCAATCACACAATTTTCCCTTAAGCAAACCCACATAGCATCTAGATCATCAGCATTTAGCAAAAGATCTGATTGCTTCTGCAGAAACAACGGGGTAAATGCCACCAATAAAGCTTAATGTTAGATACTTAGCCAATGTAATAAAACAACAATAAGGACGAAAATTCAGATGATTACCTTTAAAAACCGATATTTTGCCAGCCTCTGGACCCTGTGACTAATAGATCCATCTTCAGGTTTCTGAAAAAAGGGAAAAAGCTTTGAAAGTCATAAAGGACCTAGGAAAGAGCACATAACAAGAGTGAAACCAAAATGAAATAATTTTTTTTTTTTTGAATTTTCTATGACATAAAAGTAATGCCTTCACACTCAAATTCCCAGGCATGAACAGAATCATTGAAATACAACAAAAATCCTACTACATGCCTTCTTATAAAAACTTGGTATTGTGCCAGCTTCAGCACTTTTTTGTTGCTTCTCTTTGAAAATATCAAGCAAGATTCTCTTTGTTTCAAGCTCTACACAAGAAAAAGACAAAACACATAAACATTTAGTTAAATCGTAAGCAGAAAATAAGGTATCAAGATGGATATGTGTGGATTACATATGTCTTGGCTTCATAAGTGCGTGTCTGAAATTACAAAATCCGTTTCTAATCCGAGCTTGCAGACACACACACACACAGATGAACTCATAAAAGCATATTACAGGGGTCAAATATCTACTAAAAACTTGGGAAGGGACTCAAATGATCAATGAACATGTGCCTCACACTTCACATTAAAAGACCAGAGTGAAAGAAAACCAACCTTGAAATTGGCTAGCACACAAATGAACCATTGGCTCAGTCTAGTGTATACCAAAATTCAACCATTAGCACAAATGAGCAATTGTGATAGCTCGACATCAGCCCCCACACTCATAAAAATTGAAGCTTGAAGGCTGTTTTCCCACTTATTTGTGTTGTTTTAATTATCTTATCTTACAAGTGTGATCACACTCGATTTATCAGTTCTAATCAAGGTTCCTAATTACTATGAAAACAGCTTAATAATGGTTCATTATCTCTAGAACAAAGGAAAAATTGAGAACAGTTAAATGCTACAAAAAGGGGAACCCAAATGCGCAAGACATGGTTCTATATCTATATCTATACACACATATACACATACATACATGGACCTCGGCATACCCAGAAAAACGATATTTGACAAAAAAGAAAGAACGAAAATTGGAATGAAAAGCATGGAAATGAATGAGAGAGAGAGAGAGAGAGAGAGAGAGAAATGTGAGGGAGAATACCCATGAGGGCTTCGGATCCGAGTCCGGTACCGGATCCGATGAAGCGGCGCAGGTTCCGGACCCACAACATGGACGAAGCAGGCGGGATCTTCCTTTGCGCGGCCTCATGGCCTTCGCCATCACTGGACCCACTGTACATTGCTGAACTCGGGCCAACTCAGAGTTCGCGTACGATTAGACTCGCTGAACAAAGCCCTAGCTAGGAGGAGCCAGGGACATGTGATTTGCAGAGTGAAAAAGATCTTTAGCTTGAACCCGGATCTACCGAGGAATGTGGCAACATCAGAGAAAAGCGTTTGTTTAATTTTTCTGGTTTTTTTTTTTTTTTTTGGGTGTGGGGTAGACTGATTGGAAAATATTAGAGGCACCAACTTTGGGCACCAACTTGGGCACCAACTCTCTAATAGAGCGCGGGACCCGCTGTGCTGGCGGGCTCCACCCAAACTGATTTTGCGTAATATATAAATTTATTATGAAAACAAGTATTATCTATCTTTTGAATAGAATTTTAGTGTTCATTCCCAAATTTGTATCAAAAGAAAATAGATGGTGATGTCAAATTTTCATTTTAGTTACTAATATTTAGAGAGAAACTGCCTAACCTACCAAAAGATCAAATTCATTTTTCCTTCCACAAACCCAATTGTGGCTGTATAGTCTAAGTCACATCTTATAAATTCAAATGTGCAGCACTCTCGACTTTTTATTATTATTTATTTATTTATAGTACAAACGATAGGAGAGTGGGATCGCTCACACACACACACACACACAATTATGATGCCGTGAAGAATCAAACATGAGACTTCTGATTTGCAAATCAAGGTCATTTTTTATTGGACTACACCATGTTGGCATTAACTTATATTCTTTTGTTTGTAACAAAAAAGAAAAAATAACTTTTATTCTTTTGTTTTTTTTAGTACGATCCTTCAAATCTAGTGTTCAAATCAAATCTAAACTCAATCATTTGTAAATTTATCAGCTAAATGATAATTCATGTGTCCATCAAGCTTCGAACTCTCTGTATGTAACTTGTGAGATTTTGCATCAATACAATAGAGATTCTGCTATCCTTCTATTCTTCTTAGGGGTGTTGGTTCCATTTCCACTTATTTTTCAAAATAACAAAATGTTTCCCATAAAATTGTTCCATTGAGCATTGAATCCATGAACTTTATTGTTTAATGGAACGACCAGATAGTTGTTCTCTGTACTTTTGTTTTGAGGGGGCATCAGTTTATAGGTATATTTTGGATAGTATTTTCATGTTAGATGATGTGAGAGTTTTAGTTTAAATTTTGCACAAAGTCTTCAAAATCTCATAGTCGACCCTCATAAACAATGAATCTCAGTTGAATTACTATAGAAAATCCGGCAAAATGTATTGGACACATGTGATGAGAGTCTCAAATTACATCTTTTTACTATTATTTTGGAGACTTTATGATATAATTTTGGCTTAATAAATATAATTTCACTTGTTGTTACATTTTATTCTCACCAACCGGATTTATGAATTTTCTATATTAATTTGGTGAACTTATTAGGTGAATTTATCTTCTGTAGGAAGTTGGAAAGCCAAAAGATGAAGACATACATTTGTCCAAGTTCAAGCTAGGTGTGAAGAGAATTGCTGGCAGATTTTATCGAAGAATTGATTGTGGGATTATTGTGATTATAAAGAAAAGTAAAGAGGGAGAAGAGAAGACAAAATCATTGAAGCTAAAGAGCCTATTTCAGGTCATTCATAGCCATTTAACGCCCACTTACCTCACCGTTATTTCTTTTCCACTAACTCTCCACATCAACACATGTTTAATCCAATTAATCCCTCAATTAAACCCTTCATCACCCACCACGAATGTATTAACTTCCCACTCACCTCATTGACTGCTATAAATCACCCATCAACTTATTTGGCAAGGGCACCACTACGACCGATTTCTTTATCCATTTAGTTTATGTTTTCCTTTGTAATGAGTTGCTAGAACTCTAGCTAAGGCTAAAGGGAATGTTCTTTGAGTAAGTTTGTGAATTGTTCTTTAATCAAATATACGGTATGAATTGCTAAATTTTTTTATTTTTGGTTGTTCAATATTTTCATATCCTTTTATTTTGATTGATGTTAAGTGCTATTATCTTTTCATAAGTTCAATTATATTTTTCTCATTGTTAAGAACTGACTTGGCATGCTTTTAAATTAAAAGAGTAGATATTAAGCAACTCCATTTTCTGAACAATCATTAATAAAAGATTACATTGAAAAATTAAATTGGTTTTAATTTCTTTATCTTCCGGTTAAAGTTTCTCAATGATGATTTTAATCGAGTTATAATTTGGATTAAAGAGCACGAAACATATTTTGTTTAAAGAATTGAACCTTGATGCCTTAGCATTTCCATTATTGATATTTCATTTTTAAACTCAATTTCCACAACAATCAAATCAAATTACTTTTCCATTTTGCTTGACACTTTTATTGTGGTACGTTTAATTATTTCTTCGTGTGCAGATATTTGCCTATCTGCTCCTTGAAGATACGATACTTTGACTTCCAAGATTATTACTACATGTGACTACTTGCACTTGGGTAGACACAACAACATACTTTTGATATTCTTTATGTGTTTTTACCACAAATGGTCCATGACCTTTTTAAAAGTCCTCATTTTAGTCCTTAAACTCTCAAATCAATCAATGTGATCCTTCATCTTTTGGTCTACAAATTAATTTGGTCTCTGTTGTTGCATTCTAACAAAACATTCATTGAATTTTGTCTCATATCATCACATGACCAACTTTAAAAGAGGACTTTCATCCAAATATAGTTTGTTTTTGCTTCAAAAGGTCAGCTTTTATCCATTTAGGGATTTACATTTGGGTTCCAACAAGGAGAACAAATAGCCTTGTTGAGCTAAATACGTGAGATTTACTTCTTGTTATGGGTAGATATGTTGTGCTTTGACGAAAATACTGCTTTAAAGTTTATTACATGATGAATTTTAACGAATATTTTGACGAAATGCAATGAGAGAGACCAAACTAATATGTTGAGCAAAACATTAAGGACCAAATTGATTGATTTGGAAGTTGAAGGACTCAAATAAATTTTTTTGAAAAATTCAAGAACCATTGGTGATAAAAACCCATTCTTTATTTATTTAACTTTTTTTTTTGGTATCATGAAGTATGTATCCGACAATTTCCTTTGTGAAACGAAATGAGAGAGCCATTGGTTTTGTATTCTCTCCAAAAAAGTCTACATCGAGACCGCGGTTCACATTGTGCTTGTGGAATCACAAACGTTTGTGGGTCCTATATTATTCCGAGGGACACACCTCAAGCATCAAACTTTTCTCAGACCAGAGATAGATTCAAATCTTGATCAAGAAAAAAGAAGAAGAGAGATTCAAATCAGAAACCAAGGATACAGGTTCAAATCACAAACTAAAGACATAGGTCCAAATCATACTAAAAAGTGATTGCTGCTTGTAATTTCACAAGGGAGAAAAAAGAAAAGTTCATTCGAGTAATGTAACAGTTGGTTCTTGCATCCTGTTGACTTGAAAGTTCTAAATTTTTCAAAGATGTAAAATCAAGCCCTTGACACAAGGCAACATCCTGTATATTTTATTCTTAAATAATTTATTGAAAGTTTCTTTTGATGAATGATACGAAGTAACGTAACATGGCAGAGTGTCTTTAAACGAAAATTACTCGAAGAAAGTATATATTGATTTAAGAGAAAGAAAAAAGAGAAGACTTTTCACGTACATTAGATTCTTTGCTCACCATGTGCTGCATTGCATCAGCAGTCCGTTTCAGTGGTCATGAATCAAGTGCAACAGACTGCAACGTTTTATTCCCTCTACAAATTTAAATGGTCCCCTACACACAGCAATTCTCGATTTTATTCCAAGCATGCATATGATCTGGCTGAATGGTACAATTGGGACGATCCATCCTTGACCCAATTAGCTTGCAGCACAGAGATTCAAAAACCATTTTAAACAAAGAGGTTAAGTGTAACCATTTTCATTGTCTAATTATAATTATTCAGGTTCCTACCAATTAGCAAGAAATCTAGTCATTCCTCTTTACTTGTAAATCACCTTTTGGCTCGTGTACAGAACTAACTCAAAGGGAGCAACAAAACGAAACACAAACTGCTTCTACGCATGGACGCACGTGTCAAATTATGATTTATTTGTAAAAAAGAATAGTTCATTGCTAATTTGTTGGTAAGCAAGTATAAGCATGAAGTTAATTGTTTTTTTAACCAGGGTTTTGCAGAAAGAAAAATCAAATATCCCCACTTGTCTCTCAGAGTCCGAGACCACAGCCAATTTGAGAAAATCCAGCCTTCCCTACAAGGCCTTAGTCTGTGTGATATGGACCTCTTAAAAACACAGCTACATTGTACATCGACCTGCACAACATGACAACCCTCTTTCCAATCCCTCTTCTCCTTTTCCAGCCAAACCAACAACACAACAAATTTCAGGAAAACAGACAAAATGAATTAAATAACAGGAGAGAGACTTACAGCTCAATTGGCATCCCCACCAATATTTTGTACAGCTCAACCAAATGCTGAAAATATAAATATATACAGTAGCAGGCAAAGGGAAAGAAAATTTCCAAGTGCCCATTTTTCCAAAGTAGAGAATATATTCATTCTTAGAACAATAAAACCAAGGGCATGTAGCCATGGAAACTGAGCACCCTGCTGAAACTTGCTGTGCTATTATGTGTTGTTGGATCAGCTGTCAATGACCCCATGTGAGGAAGAGACCCCCTATTTATACAAAAATAGAAATTGTCTCCCTCTCTTTCCAGATCAGATGACAGAAAAAGGCAAAAAGAAAGATGGAGTGAATTCAGGGAAAAGAGTTGATAGAGCGAGTGATAACTACCTTTTTCTTTTGATCCCCTCCTCAATAATTATGTCTTCCGGTGCCCAGCGAATAAAAGTCATTCTCACATCTGTCCACATCTGCATAGTAAAAACCGTAGTATTTTACAGTTGGTAACAACAACAAGAAGCCAATGAAGACATTGATTTTTTGAATTTTTTATTTTTGAAATTTTAATGGAGAGAAACCACATAAAGATGCTCAATGATCTCTTTGTACATCCACTGATATCTGCATAAAGTGTGCTTAGGTTGTCACCTCTTTCACTTGACAAAAGTGTCTGCTGTGCATAATATAATAATATTATTATTTTTGTTTATTTTCTGATCTGCCTAAGATAACCATTACACTGTTGAAATTACAGTGTCTGAACATGAAGGTTTCTGTTGTAATCAGCACTGCCAAATATAAACCCACATGGAGTGTAACATCAGTAAGAGAAAAGGGTAATAATTTCTGCTTTATGTTTTTCCCACTTGCTTCAAAAATCACCCCCTTACCTCATCAAATTAAATAGAGAAAGGGGGTGGGGATGGGGAGGTTTTGAAAGGACAAGGTGTTCTTCAGTGATGGGGCTTCTCCAATGTCATTTTTGATGAGATGCTGAATACTTAACAGCAGCAAAGTGGGGTAGAGTGAAAAGCAAATGAGTTGTCTTTCTGATCTTTTGTTTAGATTTTAGCAGCATTAATGCTTACAGAAGTTCTCGTTTCCTAAGTAGATACTTGAGATCAGCCAGTTAACATTTCTGAGCACTTGTCTGCACCAAAACCCCACTAGAAAGTGCTCAAATGCCAGTTCAAAACAAGAGGCAATATATCTCAACCAAGAGTACCTCTTGATCTTCAATTTCCATTTACTGGTGGCAAAGGCTCCTAGTCTTGGAGCCTCTTAAGTTGTACTGCCACAGATATGAATAGTTGATTCCAACTTTGCTAAAATGCTTCTTCAACTGACCAGTCTCTTGGTTCTCATGCATCACAGGTTCAATGTTTAAGTTTGTTGCTGGAGAAGCAAAGGCTGTAACCACATGTCAAAGCCATCTGCTGCTATAGTTGGAGGTGCCGCTGGGGCACTTGCCTTGGTGGCAATAGTCATCGGAGTCGTGTGGTTCTACAAGACACAATGCAAGAATCTTTCAAACAAGAATTCAGAGACAGGTTCCTCAGATCCATCTGCAATAGGTAAAGATTAGTTCTTTTTCATGCTGATGAACTTGGAGAGTTTTAATTACATGAGCTGCTATTTAATGCCACATTGGCTAAATGTCTGTAGTGTTGTTAATCACTCACCTTCCTCCCCAACATTGTCAGTGGAATGGAGTAGGGGTGGACCCAGTTCCGGGGTACGGCAGGGAGCAAGGCTCTTCACATTGGAGGAGCTAGACCAAGCTACCAAGCATTTTGATGAAAGCAGCCTCCTGGGATATGGAAGCTTTGGCCTGGTTTATAAAGGCTTGCTCCGTGATGGGACGGTTGTGGCTATCAAAAGGCGTCCTGGTCCTCCTAGACAAGAATTTGTCTCAGAGGTATAGCTAAGTGGGACACATAGCTCGTAGTTAACTGATTGAAAAAACAAAAATGTTCAGCATTTGTATGCATTACATATTGTAGCTCTTACATGTACAGTTACCTAATGAACTGTTTGCTATGCCTAAAATGAAGATGGGGTTAAGGATCATAACCAAAGAACTTTTTATGAGCTTAATCTTATAAAAGTTCTTGAAGAAGTAACAAATTATGTGGCAACAGGTAACGTATTTGTCGGAGATTCATCATCGAAATTTAGTTACAATACTGGGTTACTGCCAGGAAAGTGGATTTCAAGTATTGGTATTTGAACATATACCGAACGGCAGCGTGTGCAATCACCTATATGGTAATGGTATACCTCCTTTTACTGGCAGTATATAATACTGGTTTTATATGCATGTTACATATGCTATTCATTTGGTGGCAGATACTAGACTAGAGTCATCAACTAAACTTGAGTTTAAGCAAAGGCTATCCATAGCTGTAGGGGCTGCAAAAGGTAGATCCAAGAGAAACTTGACAACAAGTGAGAAATTAAGGATCATATTGAAGATTAAATTTGTGTCTCTAACTTTGCAGGGTTGTGCCACTTGCATGGCCTAAAACCTCCTATGGTACACAAAAACTTCAAAACAGCCAATGTCTTGGTTGATGAGGACTTCATTGCCCATGTTGCAGATGCAGGGATTGCAAAACTACTTGAAAAGATTGAAGAAGCAGGTCCTTCTCGCACGTCTAGTGTCAATATTTTCCAAGATCCAGAGTAATTCAATGTCTTCTGCATGAACTCTGTTTTAAATAAACATAAGGTTTCATAATATTCAGCTATTAATACATGCATGTATACCAATGAATTATAGGGTTGGAGCATCTGGGGTTGCCTCTGAAATGAGTGATGTGTACAGCTTTGGGGTTTTTCTTTTGGAGCTTCTAACTGGACAGGAGGCTTTGGACATTGGCTCCTTGGGATCAAATGAAAGCTTGTTTCAATGGGTATGACCAAAATATTCTTCTCTTTCAATGCCTTGCTAAAAGATGCATTGTGGATATTAATTACTAGGTAGTTTAAGTAAAAGTCATCAATAAAATGAAAGTATTTGTGCCCCATTTACCGACTACATTACTGATCACATCTCTTGTACGAGTAGGGGCTAACACAAGACTCACCGGTGTGATCGAATCTCCCTTTGGTCATATAATTTTGCGCTAGTTAGAGGCTATCAATTCTTGGTCTTCTCTATCGATTTTTCTGACTGTGTGAAGGTGGAACCACGGCTGAGTTCAAATACTCTGGTGGACAGGCGGCTAGTCGGAAGCTTCACTGGAGAGGGAATGAGGGACTTGATCAGGCTGACACTGCAATGCATGAGTTTTCCAGGAAGAAGAAGGCCTAAGATGGAGATGGTTGTGGTTGAGCTTGAGAGAATTAAAGAGAAAGAAATGGCAATGACAACAGTAATGGGGGAGGGTACTGATACATTCGCTCTCGGGAGTGTACTATTCACTTGAACATGAGCTTGGGCAAAGCTCAAGCTCTAACCACACCATCAAAAACATCATCTTATAGCTTGGCTAGAACTATTTGTAATGCAAGACCTAAACTGCTGTAAATTTGAGTTTCCATTTTATATTCAAAATAAATGCATGAAGCTCTAGGATTCAATTCAAACCAGTTATCTAACAGTTGGATAAATGTAGCAAACCAAATGTAAAACCTCCAAATACTTGATTCAAACAATCATCTCAAACAATCCGTATACATAATCACAATTTGTAAGTACCCAAAAAAAAACATAAAACCGGAACTACACAAAGCCTGTTTATAAGTGAGGGTTAATATACAGGGACGGAGCTAAAAGCAGGCCAGCCATTTTACAATCCCCTTTAACATTTGGGGAAAAAAATATTATAAATAAATTTCACAACTAAGCTAATGTTGGCCGCTCCGCCCCATTTAAGATAATAAAGTCATTTACAGTTAAATTTTAAATTTTGACACCTGCAATCTGAAAATCGTAACTCCGCCATATCTCGCACTAGGTTAAACCTAACTCGTAGTGTACCAGAGCTGTTTATGTCCCATCCCATGTTTTATTGATCCACTTTCTCCACATTACATCAAAGTCACGAGTTTCAAGTCTCAAGTTTAAACATCAGAAATAGAACCTTAAAATATGCACTTGCCAATCTGTTTACCGACCAGAATATACCAGCAAAATAAAGGTGATGCATACCAGCTGCTACCATATAAACCTAACTCATAGTCTACTATGGACATGCCTATCTGTCTCTCATACCATATAAACCTCAATCTGGTGGTCTCTTGTTCATGGCAGGAAGACCACAAGAATGGCATTGTAATTTGTAGGGGCCATCCCACCCAATTTTACAAAACCCGGTTCTCACATTTTAGTGTTGATTTGAAATGACACCACATATGATCTTTGATTGGTGACCCCCATTTGGTGCCCGCCCTTTCAAAACATTGTCTCATAACCTTTTGGATCATTCAAATTTCACATCAACCCACTGAAATGACTACTTATCTGAAATAGTGTCGGAATGATTCCAATTCTATCTTTTCTTGTGTTTACTAACACATGGATATTAGAATAATTTCAATTTCTGGCTTGTTTTTTTGAAACCAAACATTTTTCACTCGGCTAAAAATTATATGGTAACCACATTAAAATTAGTAATCAACTAAAGGAGTAGTTAATCCGATACCAATTCCTAATAAACTTCCCAATTCATGACTTCCTCCATTCATGTGATAAGTAAACATGCCATAAATAGTTGGGCACATGCATGATGGATCAGATTTTAGTGATTGTCCTATGACACACTCTCATATGAAGCCAAACATAACACAATGGATTCCTAGCTGCTATCTGACCCACAAAAGTCACTGCCCCCTCTATAATTTGGGCAAGGGGTCCATAAAGATTCCAGGTTGCCCTACTAAAATTTGCTGTCTTCTTATCATTTCAAGCAGAGAGTAACTTAATGTCCACGAAACCGGGATTAGGCAAACAAAATAGGGTGTTTAAGATTCAATCCAATTTAATTAATAATAACATCATACATCACACATTTTGTGTATGTTTGTCTATATTATTAAGGATAATATTTTTGCGCACTACTTTAACTCAGTATTTACCTTTATCATCATTCTCAATACTTGACACATGTCCATAAGTATAACCATAGTTAACTCTTTTATTTTTTATTTTTTCTGATAACATTATGATGAAAGAGAAATAATACTTTAATAACATATTTCCGGATTTACCTCTCTTCACTTGTAACCCAGCTGCCCTCTCCTTGAGACGTCATTTTACCTCAACTCCAATCTAACAGTGTTAAACTCTAATTCAAAAATAAAAATCAAAATAAAAAATTAAACTAAAAGCCATAATCTTCAAACCTTATGTGACTGAAATATGTGGGTAACATAAAAACTAAAGCTTAGTTGCAGATCTAAGAGCATTTCCAGCAAGGGGACTTGGGGGAGGGCTGGGGGGGGGGGGCAAGCCCAAAATCATGTTTCCAGCAACAACAATCTGCCAGGGCAAGCTGTGGACCCCAGCAACCTGGGCTAGCCCTTGGGGGGGTTCAGCCCGAGCCCAAAAACTCGTTTTGGTGATGACGTCAGCACGCTGACGTCACGACGACGTCAGCGTAGCTGATTAAATTTTTTTAACGTTGGCGCGTGCGTTGCACGCGCCAACAGTAAAAAAAAATTGACGCGCCGCTACAGTGACCCCCAACGGGTCTATTCCACGTGGCTCCCCCCTGGGCTGTCCGATCCACTTTAATCCAAATCCTACGGCAGCCATTTTTCGCGAATAAAAAAATGAAAACAAAAAATCGGAAATCCCACCCAACGGCTCTCTTCCACGTGGCGATGCTCTGGGCGCTCCGATTCACTTCTGAGAGCAATCCAACGGCAGTCAATATTTTGCACAAAAAAGACATGAAAAAAATCGAAAAAAAATCAAAATATTTTAAAAAAAATACCCAAAAAATACTGATTTGTTTTTCCTATAAATACCAATCAATACTCTTCACTTTTAACACCAACAACCAATATTTTTGTAATAAAAAATTGAAAAAAACCAAAAAATTACTTTTTTTTTTCTTCTCTCTATACCTTATTTCCATTTTCAACATTTAAGTAAATGTCTTTGTCCTTTTACTTTTATTTATTTTTATATTACTCCATTTACTTAAGTTTACAATGTAAATAAGGAAGTACCCCCCATTTGGATTCAAATAAAAATACTAGAAAATCAAATTCCCACCAAACCAAAATATGAAAAATCGGTTTTAGTGCAAATACGATTTAGGCTAAAAATGATGGCTCATTAAGTCAATATATACTTCATATTAAAATCCCATAAAATCAAGTTTTCTTATTTGATGTGTAAGGAATAAAAGCCGCCAAAAATTTTCTTGAGAAAATGATTATTTCGAAAAACCATTTTTCATACTTAGTCAATATTGCACCTCCGCTAAAAATCTTGAGAAAATGATTTTTCATACGTAGGAACCCAAAAATTTTATCCTAAAATATTATCCAAATTAATTGTTTAAGTAAACAAAGCTGTGAGGTAAATTATTTGTAATTTTCGTTTTATTAATTTCTATGTCATATTAATTTTTATTTAAATGTTTCTTGCAATTTATATATTTTGTTAATATTTCTTGTATTTCCAATATTAATATGAATGTTTCTTGCAATATTTATATTTTGTTTTGCATTTCTAATAATTGTTAATGAATAGTATTGATACGTAGGAACCCAAAAATCTTATCCGAAAATATTATCCAAATTAATTATTTAAATAAACAAAGTTGTGAAAAAAAACAAAAAAATGAATAGTATTTGCCATGGCAAGGGGCTAACTGCTGGAAACACACATTTGCTGGGGGAGCTAAGGCATCCACTATTCACGTGAATAGTAGCTGCCCTAGGGCTCCCCTTGCCATGGTAAGGGGCTAACTGGTGGAAGTGCTCTAATGAAACCAAATCACCATCCATGAAACAACCTGAAATCATATGGGAGGATTTACAATTAAATTGAATCAAAGCATCAAGTGAGATGATGGAGAGAACTGAACCCATGTTTCCATGTCGAGCCAAAGAAGAATCAAGGTCATCTACAAAGCCTCTCATTGGCATATCATGACCTGCTGATGCAATTTTTGACTTCGGGAAAGGGAAAGCGAGATTGTTTTGTCGCTAACCCTGCTTGGCTGTTCAAGGTGATCACGACATGAGGAGTTTTTATAAATAAATAAAAAAATAGTCCAAAATTTACCTTATTTTTTGTAAAAAAAAACTCACCTAAATAGACTCAAATACATTCAAAATTAAAACCCATATAAACCTAAAAAGCAAAAGGTTTATCTCTTTTTGGTTGTTTTGCATTTGCAATTTTAGTTGGGATGTCTATGCAAGAGTTTCTTCGATCATGCGTGATCGTTAATGGAGATGCACCAAATTGTCTAAATTTTAATGTTAGATTGCTTCATTATTGTAATGGCCCTTTGTAGCTAATGACTTTTTTGGCTGAATTATGAATGCAATATCAAAAATTCTCAAAATTTCTAAATTAAAAAAAAAACGACCAAAAGACTCTCTAGGTCTCATAAAAAAAAATTAAAAAAAAAATTAAACAATGTAAGCACATACGTATATATACATATATATATATATATATATATTTTCTTTCACAAATGAACATTTTCAATAAGAGTTTGATTGATAATAGTGCAGGAAAGTTTTCCTTTAATTAATAGGGTAAATGTATTTAAATTTTCAGAACATATGTGAAACAATATAATATACCTGGTAAACTTGAATGTGAGCTTTATATTCCCTAGACTATTGAAGCGAACTGACCATTTACGGTCGACTAACTACTGCAACTCAAATACAAATATGTTTCTTGGCATTATGATCATGTGTGTATGTATATACTTATAATTACATCAAGATTTCACATAATGCATATAATTATATGAAAATCATATTAGTATGGGGTAAGATAAGTGCAGAAAACATATTATAAAACTTGACTACCATGCTAATTTGACTTCGTTATTAACAAAACTTGATTTGCACTTACCAGGGCCTTATGCAACCAAATTTTGACCAATATTAAAAGAAAAACATGATTAATCAAGTGTACTGGATCATCATTCAGATAATGGAAAAGGTAAATCTATTATCGTTGCTTTTGTTTTTTTTGGTAGATAAGAGAGCTAAAGCCCACCATTATCGTTGTTTATTTTCTTATGAAGTCAGTTTTAGATGTCCATTTATCCCCATATTTTCTGCTAATATGCCAATTATTATTATTTTTAAATAAGACCTATATTAAAATTGGGCCCTTAAAAAAAAGAAGGAAAAAAAATACCTTGGAGCTAAAACATCTTTGCACTCACTGGTAGTTTGACTAGGGCTCCAATATTTCTTCAAACCTGCGTTTAAAGACTCTCAAATTTTTATTTTAACATAATTTTAAAAAAAAAAGATAAAAAAGATCTAACAACATTTTGATTTTTAGGTTTATGTACGTTTGGCATTTGAGTCTATTAAGTTGAATTTTTTACTTTTTTTAAATATAAAAACTGATCATGAGGAATGATGAGATCATTAGCTGATCTTGAGGCGTGAGCAAACTAAATAAAACCGAAAGAGCTTTAAAAAGTAAATAAATAAATCAAGGGCTATTGATTGAAATGGTCCCTCAACTATTGCTCCAGTATCATTTTGATCCATCAACTAAATTTTTCATTTTGATGGTCCTTCAACTCTTCATTTGGTATCAAAACGGCCTTTCCGTTAAAGTCTGTCAATTTTATTGTTAAATTGAGGGGTAAAAATGTCTCTATGAATTAAAATAGTAATATATAATTAAAAATTAAAGGAAACTATTATAAAACATATAAAAATTTAAAAAATTGAATCTCTCTAGCCACATGGCTTTTTTTTTCCTGAGATTGACCTAACAATTAATTTAAAAAAAATTCTCTATTGTTTAAATTAATTAAAAAAATTAAAATTACATAAATATAAAAATAAAATAACAAATTTTTTAAAAGAGTAAACAATAATAAAAAAATTAAAGGAAACTATTATAGGAACTTGTACCTAATTTTAAAATTGAAAAAATTGAATCCCACCACCAACAAGGCTTTTTTTGGTTGACATGGACTTAAAAAGTAATAAAAAAATTTCTCTATTGTTTAAATTAATTAAAAAAATTTAAAACCAGATAAATACAAAAATAAATAACAAAAAATTAAAAAAAGTAACCCCAAAACAAAAAAATCCAGCATTACCCAACCCCACCTCTCCAACCCCGCAACCTCCCCTCACCCCTATCTCCAACCTCGCAACATCCCCCCTCTCAGCCTCCACCCACCATCACCTCACCACTCTCAGCCCCCCTCTCTCTCTCTCTCTCTCTCTCTCTCCAAAATCCACGATAATTACCACCCAAAAGCTACGAAAATGAAAACCTATGAATGAGGGTATCTCTCTCTCTCTCTCTCTCTCTCTCTCTCGGTTTTACCCCTCAATTTAACAATAAAATTGACAGACTTTGACGGTAGGACTATCTTGATACAAAATAAAGAGTTGAAGGACAGATCAAATGAAAATTTTAGTTGGTGGACCAAAATGATACTGGAGCAATAGTTAGGGGACCATTTCAGTCATTAACCCATAAATCAAAATCAAAATCAACTAGATAATGGATTAATTTCTACAAGGCTTATAATCACTAGCGGATCTACAGAGCTAGTCTAACCTGAGACATTTTTCACTATCCTATGATGGTAGGGTAAAGTTACCCATTGGCTTGAAAACCATTGGTGGTCAACAAGTCAACTTTCTTTGGTGTGCGAGCATGCCACTGTTAGCAGAATAGACTTATGAAAAATAGATAACTTGCACCCCAAGTTACTAACTTTAACAAGTGATTGTGAATTTGGGTGAGGAATATCTCCCAAGTAAGTTCTTTTATTGCCACATAATGGTGAGGACTTCACAATTTATCACAGTAAACTGGTAGTTCTGGCAATAATGAATATTGGGAATAAATCAAACTTGTCTGAGAAAAAATTGCCTACTACAGGACTTTCAAGATAAAGGGAAAATGCCACGTCTGCAGGGAGAATAAAACATTGGACTTCAATTTCTGACTAGATGATGTTAGAAATGTGCCCTAAGAGCCAATACATTTGATGTAATCTCCTTAGAATACATTTCGTATATAAAGGGCAAACTTATTTTGTTATCTTTTACATCGTGTAAAGAAACAAAAGTCCAGGGTATGCTATATAAGAGATAAAGTAATCTAAAGAAGATTAGATTCATGAGACCTTTAATCTCTAACTGTAGTACCCTAAAATGTTCCTAATCATAGGTTATCAAATGGGCATTGATAAACCGTCAAGATTAGCACATATTATGTATGCTCAATTGGGAGGATGGTTAGTCTCAAACCATTTGTGTAGTTGACACTAATACAAGTATGTGGGTGCTCATTAGTGAATGAGTTCACTGAACGCGATCAATCGTAGTTCTCGTATGGAGTATTTATCTATATGTCAAACGAGAACTCATAGTTGCAATAATGCAAATTAGTCCTTAGACCTGAGGCATCATGGTTGTCCTGTAATGCGTTATTGATCTTTGATAGCTCTTAAAGGCAAGTCGAAGATTTGTCTAAAGTGTTATTGGGATCTCTTAATTCATCATAGGGGCATGTGAATGTACAATAAGGAATCTCTACTTTTGATAAAGAAAGAGAATGTTTCAAGATGTGATTCAGCAAATCTTCGGCCGAAGTATTTGAACATGATTTAGAAAGTGTTTTAGTCATGTTCTATTGAATCACATGAGGTTAATCATATTAGGGGTTTGACATTATCAATCCGTACCCTGTAAATATGATTGGAAACATTGTATAAGAGAAGGACCATATTGCATTGCAATTCCAACTGAATAGGTTCTTTGTCTATTCTGATTAGCTTGGGTAGCCATGATATGTTGCTAGATGTCACTCTTGGCTTGTGGAAGTCCTAGGATTGGTTGTGATCGATCCAAATAAAGGAAGAATTAAAAAGGGGTTTTAATTCCAGTTGGTTAGAAAGAGTTCTAATATTTTTCCCACTGCCTTGCTAAATTAGAACCTAATGGATCGCACACCTTAAATGGTTAACTTTGAGTAATATAAATGAGAATGAGGAAATCAATTTGATTGATTTGATGTGGATGATTTACAACGTGTAAAATGGTATTTGGGCCTCCGTAATAGTTAATGAGAAGCCCAAATGGTTGGGTATCAAGCCCAAGGGCTTTATACACTTAAAGATTATGGTTTAAGTGTCATAAGGCCCAATTTTGGAAGCCCAATGGGGTTTGTCCGAAAATGCATATGTAGATATGTATGGGAATTGTTTCCATAAGCAAGCAAATGAGCTAATTAACACACAAACACAATCCAACATCAACCAAAGGGGTTTGGGAGATCAAAGAGAGAAAAAAAAAAGAGTTTTCAAGAGTGAAACACTTTCATCTTTCAAAGTGGTTTAGATTGAAACCAATCTTGAGATTCTTGAACTAGCATTCTTGTATTCTCAAGATATTCCTTCTCATCTCAAGGTTCCATTGGTGTCGAGACTTAGAGGCCATATCCTTTTGTGGCTCACAAGGAGGAGAAAGATCAAAGAGGAGATCAACAAAGGGAAATCATCAAGAGAAGACCAAAACACAACTTGGTTCATATTATAGCATCAAGGGTAATTAAGATTTATCCTTTTCTCTTGTGCTTTCCTTTATGAAATCATATCAATGTTCATGGCTTAAGATACTTGGAAGAAGTTTTGTTTTTGAATTTAAACAACCACCATATTCTTCCGCTGCGATTAATTTGATTAAATGCAAGTTTAATATTCAAATGAACTTCTTAAAAATGTTTTAAAACCAACAGATGATTGCCTATGACTCAGGCTAGATTGAGTGTAACTATATTGGATCCAAACATCAGCACCTTCAACCGATGGAGCTTAGCTGGAAATCGATACCAATGCTTGAGATTGGCAAAGCTTTAATATGTTCTAGCCATAAGGAAGCTTGCTGGATGGGCAAGAATGATATTTCTTCAATTTGGACAAGTCTGGATTGATGATTACTGGCTTGGAATTGCATTACGACACTTGTTCTGCTTGATTATGAGTCATCCAAGAGCTATTCTAGCAATTCTGAGAGCTTAGGACATTTTTTGTAAATTTTTTAAGGTTTTCATATTATGAAAAACCCTAATCCTGCTTGATGTGGCTTGTACTAAACCAAATTTGTGACGAGAGAGAGAACTCGTTTCCTTTTTGAACCGTTTTTCTGAGTTGAGCTGAAGTAAAAAACATGAGTTCTGGCTTATCTGTTTTTTTTTTTTTTTTTTTTTTTTTGTGAATGGAAGAGTTTGGTTGTCCCAGGGTCTGAAGGCTTTTTGGGATCAAATAGCTCTTGTTTTGAATTTGTCAGTGTGACTTTGAGAGTTTCTATTTTGATTGAATTTTTTGGCTGTCCCCAACCATGTTCACCTCCTCCTATATTTATAGAGAATCTGAATAAGGCTTTGTTTTCAATGTCTGAGGACATATCTTTAAAAAAAAAAAGATTTTCTAATGCAGAGGGAATTTATTTAATCTAGCGAAAAAGAAGCCTATCAATAGCCAGTCTCTATGATGGTCCATTTGCTTTTCCTGGCAAAAACCAACTCTTTTGCTCTCTGGCTGTTTCTTGAAAAACGATAAAGTTTCTTGCGTATTTCTAAAAAACATAACCTGCTATGAGTCTAGAAAGGAAACTTGGCTGCCTTTTTTATTTTTTCTAGTGCATTTTTTGAATGGTTTATGGAGAGAGTGTTCTCTTGATTAGCCTATTTTTCATTAACTCAACATCACTTCCTCTGTTTTAGTTGAAAATTTTGACTTTTCAAAGTCACATGGATCTTCTTCTTGGGAAGAAGATCTTCCAAAATATCTGTTGATTTGAATTGAGATCAACGGTGGTGATCAATTTGCCTGGGCTGTTGGGGATATTTGAAACTAGGCCTAATCCAAAAAATCCTTTTTAGCAACTGGCTTGTTTGGATCAAGGTCCAAAAAATCGAAAATATCGCCGAAATATCGGCGAAAATTTCATTTTTTTGAGGGCCCGATATTTTGGCACACTTCCATATATTTATCGTGATTTTTTCGATATTTTCGTCGATAATTTCGAGGATATTTCGGGGAAGATATTTTCGGTCAATTTCTCCTTTAAATGGTCAATATATCGCGATATTATCGATAATATCGCGATATTATCGATAATACCGCGATATAAACTTTCAAAAATTAAAGAAAACTTACTTCACCCATGCTGGGGTTCGAACCCCTTCCCCACTTGAAGACGTGCTGCCTCTCAACCACCACGCCAGATATGACTTTGTCATAATAAGCTATGCAATATATATTTATACTACTTCTCAGTTGTTTCTCAAAATAGAAATTAACATAATTACTTATTGTTTTATTTTGTTGTTCAATTACTTAATTACTTAATAAAATTTATTTCTTTTCTATTTAATCCATTTAATGTTATTGATTATTTTATTATTCATTATAAGTACTTACATTACTAAATTCCCCTTCAAATTGTTGCTTAATTACTTAAATCTCTATAATTATTTTCTTTATTTACTATTTAATTCTTCCTTGCATAAATTTATTTATGTTCTTAGTTAATTTTCAATCTTCACTATTATTTTTTAAGCATGGTAAAGTGCCTAATTTTCATGAAAAATCAAGTTGGTTTACATCTTTAATTATTTTTCAATTTTTGATAAATAATAAATATAAGGACATGTACTATGTCCAATGAATAATGTGAAATAAGGTTACTCATGTATCTTACAATGCAATTTATAAAGTGTAAAATATTGTACTAAAAATGATAAATAAATTACTAGGGGTTGTTTAATTCTCTTTCATTAATTACTCTAGATTTTCTAAGTTACAGAGTTTGTCAGCTCGCAATATAATCAACCTAAATCACTCAAACCCACAATGCAATGCATTTCATTCCAATTTTTTGTGTCAAAATAATAGATGATTGACTAAATAAACTTCTTCTAAAGTTTCATTAAAAATTTCCATGTATTTATTACAATTTCCATGGTTTTTATTCAATTTTTATCGATATCGATATTTTCCTGATATTTCCATCGATATTTCCGTGTTTTTGAACCACCGATATTTCCGAAACTATCGATATTTAAGACCTTGGTTTGGATTAAATCACCATTTATTTGTAATTGATTTTTAGTCGGTGAATTTAATCCTTGCTAATTGGTCTACAAGGATCTGTGCTTTCAAAACCGCCTGGGCTGATTTTTGTCTTCTGAAACAAAGCCCAAAAGTCCTGTTGCTGATATGGGCTAATTTCGATCGGGCCTGCATGTGGAATTTAGGCCCAAACAACTACGTTGGCGAAAGGACCTAAATGTTACCAAGAAGGGAAAAAAATGAAAAAAAAAAAAAACCATAAAAAAAGGATAAACAAACCCATGGGGGAAACGCTGCGTTTTGGAGCGTAATCCGGATGGGGATAAGCGGCATAACGACAAACTCCGTTAGCAGTTTACCAGCTCAAGAAAACTTGGAGTTTCATTTTGCCGCGCCTGAAAATGGCGACCATATCCATAAGCTTCTGTCCGTACGCTATGGCTCGCCCCAGGGTCCCACAAACTCGCAAACCTCCGGTGAAGAAGCAGACAGTACGGAGCCCTAACCCTAACCCTAGCCATAAGCTGAAGGCTCGAACTGGCGCCAAACAGTTGTCATCCATCGGAGTCGAAGCCACCACCTACACTCGCTTGCCTCCCAGAGAGGACTTCTCCCTCCCTTCTTTGGATTCGTCGTCGTTTGAGTTCTCATCCGAAGTCAAGCTCTCCGAATCAAATGTCGCGCTTAAAGTTGAGAAGGAGATTGATAATTTAAGCAGTGAAGAGGAGGAGGAAGAAGAAGAAAAAGAAAAGGGATTAGATGGTAATTTGGGGGTGAATTATGGTCAATTTGAGGTCTTTGAGGGGACTTATGATTCTGAACTGGACGAGGAAGATGATGATAGCGATATTGAGGGGTTTAGTGATGACGAATCGGAAAGTGTTTATCAAAACGACGACGGTGAATTGCTAAGGTTTAGGGAGGGCGAAACTGTGAACTTATCCGATAATGAGGGAAAATTGGAGGAAGGGGAAGTGAAGGAGAAGGGAGTACCAGCAGTAATGCGGTGTTTCGACCGCGCAAAAATCTTCGCTAAGGCAGGGGATGGAGGGAACGGCGTCGTCGCAATGCGGCGTGAAAAGTTCGTGCCTTTGGGAGGTCCGTCAGGCGGTGACGGTGGGCGAGGAGGTAATGTGTATATGGAAGTAGATGGTTCGATGAATTCACTTCTGCCATTTCGAAACAGCGTTCATTTTCGGGCAGGGAGAGGTGATCATGGAAGAGGGCAGTCCCAGAATGGGGCTAAGGGAGAGGACGTCGTGATTAAAGTAGCTCCTGGGACTGTTGTTCGAGAGGCTGGGAAGGAGGAGGTGCTTCTGGAGTTATTGCATCCCGGGCAGCGTGCATTGTTGTTGCCGGGAGGAAGAGGCGGGAGAGGGAACGCTTCGTTTAAGTCGGGGACGAATAAGGTGCCAAGGATTGCTGAGAATGGTGCAGAGGGTCCTGAAATGTGAGTTCAGCTCTTTTGGTTCTCTAATCAACCGAATTGCATTGCTTTAAGTTTATGCTTCTTGTTGTTATCATTAATGTTGTTTGGCTCTTACATTGTGATTTTTGATAGTTGGAATTGTTCTGTTAGCATGTAGTCATTCAAAAGTAGAACAATGGTGAAAAGCTTGTGAATTATTTGAGACATTATTCTGGCAGTAAATGTTGATATGCACCAAGCGTTTAAAAAAACTGATAGTGGTAGAAGTTAGGTGCATTTCCAGGATATCTCTACTCATGTTAGTGTAAAGGAGGTTCTCTTGTAGACATGTAGTGTTTCTCTTTATTCTACTTGCAGGTTTTGAGTTTGAAGGATATCTCTACTCATGTTAGTGTAAAGGAGGTTCTCTTGTAGACATGTAGTGTTTCTCTTTATTCTACTTGCAGGTTTTGAGTTTGAAAAATAGGCAATCATTAGCTGGTATCAAACAGTTGGGGTTAGCTTAGTTAAAGTCATTCTTAGAATTGGTAGAGGCTGTCTGATATCTTACAATAATTGGCCTCTCCTTGCTTCCAGCCATGTCAAAATTAGAGATACTTGCTATCTTTGCGTTATCATTTTCACTACTTGAACAGTATGAATGAAATGATGGTATTATTGATCAGGTGGTTGGAGCTGGAGCTAAAGCTAGTTGCAGATATTGGAATAGTGGGCGCCCCAAATGCAGGGAAAAGCACACTTTTGAGTGTGATAAGTGCTGCTCAGCCAACAATAGCAAATTATCCCTTCACAACTTTACTTCCTAATCTGGGTGTGGTTTCTTTTGACTATGATTCTACAATGGTAGTAGCAGATCTGCCAGGTTTACTTGAAGGAGCACACCGGGGTTTTGGTTTGGGCCATGAGTTTCTACGGCACACTGAGAGGTGTTCTGCCCTGGTATAAGCTGTGACCATCATATCCCAAGTTATTGAAAACTTAGTTACAAATTTTTTTTATGCTCAGGGATGAAAACAAGTTGATTATTTTTATCATCTTACTGTCTTTATCTTATCTTAATGTCTGAGCCTGTGGAAACCCAATAAGTATTGTCTTTCAACTAACATATATGGTGTTTTTTCTTGTCATTTTTGTCAATTTCGTGTATTATATATTGGGTCCTTCCTTCCTATTTTACAATAGGTACAAAATTCGGAAGACTAAATTTTGGAATTTTAAGTCTACTTCTCTCTCTGGCTAGGGAAAACAAAAGAACTCCATATTTATTCTCTAATTACTATTTTAAATTTTGTTATTTACGTTTTATTTAATTCTTTATCATCACCATCATTATTATTTGCCTTGTATTAACAATGTTGTGTATTGATATGAAGTTCATCTTTCTGGAAATCTCAGATACATGTTGTTGATGGCTCATCACAACAGCCAGAATTTGAGTTTGATGCAGTCCGTCTAGAGTTGGAACTGTTTAGTCCTGAAATTGCTGAAAAGCCTTATGTTGTTGCTTTCAATAAAATGGACCTTCCGGATGCATATGAAAACTGGCCATCATTCAAAGAAAGTTTAGAAGCTCGTGGGATTGAAGTTTTTTGCATGAGTGCAGTGAAAAGCGAGGGAACTCATGAAGTGTCCTCCGCTGCTTACCAGCTTCTACGGGAAAATAAAATGGCCGAGGACAAGTTAGCAGGTCAAAGTTTTTTTATTTAAAATTTCTTATTTTAAATAAATTATATCTACATTCCCGTAAGAATTTCTGACAATTTTTAGACATACATCTATTCTTTTTCGGGTTTTGTTTTATAGGATAGATAAGTTTTAACTCCATATGTTATTTTGTCACCGTGTTGACAAGTCTCCTTTGAAGTACAGAAGATCCGGTCAATTTAAATCATGTAGCTGAGATGGTGCGGAAGCAGCAAACTGCTTCTATTAATGAGTTTGAGATCACTCATGACAGCACTACCAATACTTGGCATGTTGTGGGATCTGGGTTGCAACGGTTTGTTCAGATGACAAATTGGCGGTAGGTTAACAAATCTTTATCATCGCCTCCATGTTTTTCCATCTTATGCTTTCTTGACTTCATAAGTCTGACCTGTTATGATATCGCATTTGTACCATTAAGAAAAGCTTTAGCTTCTAAATGCACATTGACGGTATGCAATGAAGATGCATTATTATGCATATAATTCTTTTGATTCTCGTGACTGATAAAAGTCTTTTCATTTTGTTGCCTCTCTCTTCGTGAAAGAATAGAGTAGGGTAAGGGATTGATCAGTGGTGTGAGGCGGACAATCTCACTAGTAAATAGAGTGAAGCAGTATCCACCTCTTCTTTTGATGTAGTTTGGTAGAAAATATCTAATGAATACGGATTGATGAATTGATGCAGACGAATTTAGCCACTCTATCACTGAGAGTTTTCTTCTTTTCTTTTTTTTCCTCTCAATTTTGGGTTTACTTTTCTGGTTGGGACATTCCCTGTTTTTAGTTGTTTTCTGTGTGCAATTCAATTCATGATGTTAATTCTTGTCTCTTTAATTGGTCTCTTCAATTGCTTTGTGTTGATATAGTACTCCAAGTAAAGGATTTTCCTGAACCTGAATAGCTTATTAATTGTTTCAATACATTTTTGTTTTTCATAATTTTTTTATTTATTTAAAAAAACTTGTGCATACAATGCCTTTAACATGGCCCTAAATTGCACCATTGTTTTAGTATCATTGGGTTTTATTTTTATCTCACCCACACATTTTGTCTCATCAATTTACTGCTATAATCTGCAGTCAGTCACATCTTACATCATTGAATGTTCTTCAAATTGATTACAATGCCAATGCCTCTTTGTATCTGTTTTGGAATAATTGACATCTTTCTGTCTGTTGGTCCAATACTCATGAAAAATTTATAATGAATGTGTTCGAACAGATATGTGGATTCTGGGAGAAGATTCCAACATGTTCTGGAGGCTTGTGGTGTGAACAAGTCTCTTATAAAACTTGGTGTCAAGGAAGGTGACACAGTGATTGTTGGAGACGTATGTTTTCTCTGTTGCTACTTTCTTTGTGTTATATTTTGAATCCTAAACACATGAACTCACAGCATCTTTTCTTTCCTTTTCTTCTAATATAATTAACGTCCAACGACTATTCTCGTTTGTTTCCTCCAGATGGAAATGATATGGCATGATGCTGCAGATACTTCTGGTTTTTCAAATTTTAGGAAAGGATCCACAGAAACAACCAAGTGGCCTCAGTGGAAGTGACGACGGTTATGTGTTATTTAACTGCTAACATATGAAAGAGAAAGGTATTGTATTGATTAACGTTCAAAGTCTAGGCAGTTTCATTCATATTAGCATAGCAGGGGAAGATTTATATACATGGACATATATTAGCATTCAAAGTCTCCTCCAGCCTTATTGTGTCAATGGCTTCTCATGCGATGAACAATTTGGTGGGAGGGATGGGAGCAGGATTGAACAAACTAATTTCAAATCAATAGAATTATGAAAATAAATTAAGGGAAAAAACTCACTTATAAATTTGAAATTTAAACAATTAATGATCAAATAATTAAATTTGCATAAAATTGTGTTCGTGTGTTGAAAATATTGCTTAGTTATGATTTTGTGGTACAACATGTTTCAGGACAACCGTATGTGTTTTGTTTGTCCAATATAGATCCCTACATTTTCTATTTCCTAGACAATACCCATCACTTTATAAATCTATGTGTAAAATCCAATTTCAAATTTAAATGACTAGTAGGATATAAGAGGTCGTAGTATTCGTATGTTTTTACATCGTTGCCACCAGACTTCATATTTTATTTATAATTTATTTCAAGCAATTCATTAACTGCCATAATTGTAACTAGCATCTCTGCACGCGCTTCCGCGCATGCGAGAGGCCTTTTTAAAAAGAATTTAATTTTTTTTAGAATTAAAAAGATAATGGGTAGTTGTATTTTGTAAAAATAGGATCCATTATCTGATTTTTCTTTTAATTTTAATTTTTTTAAAGTGTGAATTTACCATATTATCCTCATTTAATTAATAATTTTAATTCTTAATGTTTGCATTAACCAATGACATTTTCTGGTATTTTGAATGTTTCCCAATTCTCTGCCTTTTGCTTTATATTAACTGCCATAATTGTAATTAATACTCCCTATTAATAGCATATCAATCACCCCATTTCTTTTGGTTGTCATTCCCTCTCACTCGCCCCCTAAAATTGCAAACCAAAAAATATATGTATATATATGTAAATTACATATCCAATAATGTACCTATGAAAAATAAAAATAAAAATAAAAATATATACATATAAAAATATAAATATATTATTTAAATACAATATAGGTATATTATTTACCCAAAAAAAAAATTAAAAACAAAACTAAGTCGGTTACTTTGTAATTGAAATTTCCGTACATTTTTCATAAATTAAAAATAGGTACACAATAATTTATGAAAAATATAGGTACATTATTTACCCGTAGGTAAATTATTTTACAATATACCTATAAATGTGTATAGGTACATTATATGGAGAGGAAAAATAGGTTCATTTAAAAAATACACACATTGTTTTACTAGGTACATTATTAGAGAAAAAAATAGGTACATTATTTCGATAGAGAAAATAGGTTCATTTAAAAAAATTTATTTTCATAAAACAAATAATAGGTACTTTATGAGATTTTCTATTTAAACCCCACACTTCTCTTAGTTCACCCCATGTTCTAAGTTCACCCCAACTTTTAATTTAAATTTTCACAATTTCTAAGTAAACCCTACTATCTTCCCAAACTGCCCTTAAATACACCCCAAACTGAAAAAATAAGAAATAAAAGAGATTTTCTATTTAAACCCCACAAGCTATAGGAGAAAATACGTTCTGAGCAAGAGAAATAGTAAGTATTAAATTAATGTTTTGATGATATTTCAGAGTCTTATTCATTATCTGTTGTCAAGTGCATAAAACCAATTGTGCCTCAGAAAGAGTAAGAATTGAGAAACTGGGAGGTGTGGTTTATGATGGCTACCTTAACGGTCAATTATCAGTGTCACGAGCTCTAGGAGATTGGCACATGAAAGGCTCCAAAGGTTCCTCTTGTCCCTTAAGCGCAGAGCCGGAGCTTGAGGAGACAACTCTGAGTCAGGAAGATGAATTCTTGATCCTAGGCTGTGATGGGTTGTGGGATGTGATGAGCAGCCAATGCGCAGTTACAATTGCAAGGAAAGAATTAATGCTTCACAATGATGCTGAGAGATGCTCAAGAGATCTGGTTAGGGAGGCACTCAAGCGCAATACCTGCGACAACCTGACAGTAGTTGTGGTATGCCTCTCCCCAAACCCACCACCTTTGCTTGAGATCCTGAAATTGAAATTCAAAAGCAGTATATTAGCAGAAGGTCTGAATCTTCTGCAGGAAGTACTAGATAGTAAATCATGATCAGATTTGATGCTTAATCACATTTGTGAATGGTATTGAAGAATTGGTCATTTGGAAAGCTCAATTGGGTTTATGGTCTTTGGAATCGGGCATAGGATGTAGAAGAGTTTGTATTTTTTTAAAACTTAATTTGAAGAGTTGTGGGGTGTATGGGGTGTGTGTATAGATGTACTAGGGTTAAGTATTAAGTTGGATGACCTTTTTTGTCTTTTTACACAATAATAAAATTTACAGCTTAATGATTTAAATATTGGGGTGAACTAAGAGAAGTGTGGGGTTTAAATAGAAAAAATCTACTTTATTTAGAGAAAAAAGGGTACATTATTTAGAGAGAAAAAAATAGGTACGTTATTTAGGGAAAAAATAGGTTCATTTAAAAAAATATTTTTCATAAAACAAACAATAAATAGATTATCAAAAATATTTTTCAACATAATTAGAATGTGCACTATTATTCATAAAACTATAATAAAATAGATTACTAGTAGTATAATTCATAAAAGGAAACCAAACAAAAAAATTATTAAATAAACCAAAACGTTAATCACATGTAGATTACTAATACGTTAATGTTGAATTTAATATTTAATTTCAAATAAGTTTCTAAATTAATTCCTATATCCATTACAACCATTTGAAGATCTTTCCAAATCCAACGTGTGTCATTAGTTATACCCCCACATAACACGTTAACTTGTAAATAGGGGTAGTTTGAGAATCTGAAAAATAGAATAAATCAGATTTTAAGCTAGAATTGATAACTTGCTTACTTGGATCCTAATCATTGGGTTATATTTGAAAAAAATGGGGTATTTTAAATAGAAAAATAAAGGAAATGGTTGTAGGTGATTAAAAATGAATTTTATGGGTCTAAGCTCAATTTACTTTTTTTTTACAAACAATATTCTAAATTACACTAATTTACACATTAATTTACCTATATTTATATGTTGTAAATTAAGTTACCAAAATTTACAAGTTCAATAATGTACCTAGAGGTAAAAATATACAGGTAAATTAGTTTCTAACAAAAACGTAGGGACCAAGAATTTGAGGGAGCAAGAACACGTCTTGCCTTTTGAACAAGTTAATTTCAAATCTTAACAATTATAAAATTTGACAATTTGATATAAATGAAGGGAAAACTTTATAATGAACCCAATAACTCGCTCAGCCTTTTAAACCCTTGGTGGTTGCCCCTCGTAACTCCCCACAAGCTTTAATAATCCCTTTCTGTGTTCGAAGTTAATTGATTATCATCAATGTCACAACCACCCATTTCCATTCTCACACAAAGGTTTTAGAGAGAGAGAGGGGTACACTCTATATAAAGCAAGCCCCCATCCACCCACAATATTCCTGTTCATCATTTTCATATTTTGTTTCCTCCTCTAGGTTTCCTAGCTACTCTCTCTCTGCCTCGTCCTTTTTTGCTTTCCTTCCCCTTCCTTCCTTGTCAAGTTGTCAACTCTCCACATTAACTCCTCCTCAGTCACTATGGACAACGCCAACCAAGAACAGAAGAGCTCCCTCGTGCTTACCGTCATAGTCGTGCTAGGCTTAGCTTTAGGCTGTGTCTCTGCAGTGAATGGTGGTGATTATCCATTCAACAATCCATTGCCAGGGATGTGCATTAGATTGTGGACGCTTCTAGTTATTCAATACAGTCTTCCAAAAGTTTTCACCATTTTGGTACTAATCTTCATGTGGGTAACTTATTGGTTTCAAATGCATGCCATACTTCCATATTCCATGTGGCTTGAGATGCTTCCATTGTGTCTAATCTGTAATATCTTTTATATCATCCTTGTGGCTGTTGTGCTGTGCTACGGTTGGCACGCAAACGAAACCAACTCAGGGGAAACTAGGAACTAGGTATGTAATTTTTTTTTTCATTCTTTCTTAATTTGTTTTTTTTAAATTTATTTATGGCATTCTCAAAGGTTGTTTGTGGGTCGAAGAAGAAGAAGAAGAAGAAGAAGAAGAAGTGGGTGCAAGTTCTCCAATGTTTAATGTTTATTTAGTCATTTTGTTTTGTTTTTTCTTCTTCGGATTAAACCCTATGTATATATTCTCTTCCATTAATGGGCACAACACAAGCCGTTTGTCTTTCTTTGCATTATGAGACAGAGGTGGCTTCAACCTTGCTTGAACGCAGATCCATAATATAACCAACTGGGTACAACGTTTGAGGTGCTACTCTCTACAACACAATGATGTCCCATAACAAAGCAGACAAGGCCTCAACTTTTTATGTTTGTTTTTGGGGTTTTGACAACTTGATGCGTTGTTCATATCTTCATCTCAAAACCTCCACCTTTGATCCATCAAACACAAACCTCTTGGTTATGAGATCTCATGCTTGTTGGTGATGAAAACCCCTAAATACCCATCCATATTTCTTGGTGTGAAAATTGAAGCTGCAGAAAAATCTGGACCCAATGTAGCTTTGTTGTTCCCCTGTGCACAAGTAGAAGTAGCGGCCCAATCCAATTGTTCACGAATGTAAAACAAGACAGGGCCAAAATTGACTTGGGCCAGTTTAATGGCTAGAAAGAGGAATAGAATGAATTGAGCCCAGATTTTTAAACCCAAAGACAAGATTGGGTTGCAAAATAAAAAAAACCCCGGTTGGGATGGCTAGGACGCAGCCATAGAAGAAGGCACTAGATGCATTATACCATCCAATGAACCAAGCTCATTCAATGGCGTTTCGGTCTTGTGGGCTCAAAATCTAGAGTAATTTTTGCATGTTGCAGGTACACCACGTGTTCTATGTGGATTTATTTTATTTTTATGTCTTATTTGTATTGGACAATATTCCCACATATTCTATGTGTATTAGATAATATTTCCACATGTTTCATATGTATTGGATGGTACATCAGCCATGTAGAGTAGCCGGAACATTAAAAAATTTATCCAAAACCTGAGAGCTAAAACTTGAATTGTTCTCCCCCTTGTAGTATTTGGCTCCGAGACTCTCTATCTTAGTTAGAGGCATCAAACACAAACCTCATTGGTACTCTGTTCTTATTGTGATGCCAATGCCTGGAGGCTGGACGCATCATATCCAATCCAATATTGAACTCCTTTGGTGGGAAGAGTGCGGCCCAAACAAACTTGCATTTGAGAGGTTGATGATCTCCACTAGCTGTGGCATGCAGCCCAAGTTTTATTGAACATGAAATGAGATAACCAATAGCAAACCCTCCACATTAATTCAAAATATGTTGAGCTGAATCCCTAGACTAGAGCAAATTCATTAGCAACGTACATCATCCAGTTCTTCCAATGGGATGAACTTACTGAGTTCATCTGGGATTGCATTGTTGAGAAAATCACAAAGCGTGCACTTGACTTGTGCTTCAAGATAGGGAATCCCCTCATCATTGCAATCAACACAAAACTTATGATTTGTATATATAACAATTTGTTTGTCTTTGGAATGTATATATGTATAACACCAAAGTGTTTGTGCCCAAATTATCGGTTTTTTTCTTTACACGTATATAATCTTGTCACAACTGTTAATATCATTCTATCTCTGATTTTTTTCTTTCCATGAAGATACAATAACAATTGAAACTGATGTGATAATCTTGTCACAACTGTTAATATCATTCTATCTCTGATTTTTTTCTTTCCATGAAGATACAATAACAATTGAAACTGATGTGATGTATTTGACACTCACCGATCTCTCTCTTCTCCAAATTACAATAAATTTTACTGTATCAGTTTGGTTTGAGTTTGTTCGTGGGCTGGGGACTTGCGGAGCAACTATCGTGGTTTGTACCCCAAGGCAAAGACAAGAGGCCCTTTTGGCCGTCCAATCTCAATCAGATCAGATCAGACCGTCCAGATTGAATCTTTGACCAGTCCTTGTAGGGTTTTACTCTTTGGATTCGCTTTTACTGTTCTCTGTAGAAACTTCTGAACCTGCTTCATTCCCAACCAACCTCGTATCTCATATCTCCCTCTCCCATTTTTGCTTTACAAGGAGGGCTGTTGGGTTTCTTCCGTGATTTACGTAGTATTTACATGCGTACGAAGATCTTTGTTCTTCTATGCCACGTCACCGTGACATCAGCGACATGCCTGAGAGCTCGACACGCATGCACTTTGTTTGAATGGATGATTGATGATGATGATGATGATGGTGGTGGTGCACTGGTGGTGGGTGCTACAGTCCTATTGCATTGCATGTTTGCAGTGTCCGAGGGCAACAGTGTCTACGTGTCCCGGACTGGTTGGCCTTAACCTCTCAAATAGTAGTTTGTACTAGCTACCATACTAGGACTAGCTTTGGCATTGTTAATTTGACATAGAAGGCGGGGAATTTAGGCAATCATTATCCCACAACTTTTTAGATAATTTATGGTTAGTGTAAATTCTTATTTACATGGTAAGTGGATCGTGTTTTTTGGTCACTTAGAACATGTTAATTCTAATTTCACTTGTTTAACTAATCGTGTCGAAATTAAAGTATTTATGTTTGAAATTAATAACTTGTCATGTTTATTATTCGTATTAGAGTGCCATGTTATATATGAGTTCGTGTCAAGTGGTGTCATGTTATTTTCAATTCGAGTCAGATTATCACAATTCAAAATTGATTATCTCCGCGTGTATTCAAAGTTGCCATCACTTAGATTCAATTTGTTAACTTTTTTAATCACCTAGTGAGTTTGAGTGCATCTTATATATATACTTTCACACTTTTGATGAGATAATAGATTTCGGACTATCATCTTCTTTTTACTTAAATGGCATGCATGCTTAATTAGTTACTTCCAATAGAAATAATGAATCAAAATATTATGAATAGAGGAGAGAAGGGCTGAGTATGAAATCAACTCATTCCTCCTAATTATTCTAATTTATGGGTTTTCAGGTATTAGAATATAAATTTTAATATAAAACTTATACAATTATTGATTCCTTATGTTAGAGCATCCACAATGATGCTCTCTATTTCTTAGCTAAAATTTGGCTAAAAATATAAGAAAGCTATTTTAGGATTTCTCTAAAAAATTTCAACTCCAACCATACTCCCTAATTTGAAGAGTCATAAATGCTATAACTCTTTTTTGATTGGTCCATCTCTACTAAAAATAAAATAAAAAATAGTTAGTATTAAATAAAGGTTTGAAATACTCATTAAATAAAGTAGCATTAAATTATAGGAAGTCACTAGGAGTCCTTTCTCTCTCCTCAAATTTAGGAGCTCCTAGAGGACTCCCTATTTTAGGAGGTGGACAGGGAGCGTGGTTGGAGTTGCATTTTTACCATTCCTCTCTAAAATTTGTCTAAGGAGGTGGTTTAGGGAGCCCATTGTGGATGCTCTAATTCATGGAGAATTAACCTATTAGGAATTCATCTTTTTTACTCATTATATCCCCACATAATTTTAAAATTTTAAAATTTTAAAATTTATCATTTACTTTAATTCAATAATAAGGACATTTTAGTAATTAGTACCACTTCTACCCCAATTCTATATGGTTTAGTAAACAACTTTAATCGGAATCCGAAATTTAACTCTCCTCAATTTATATGGTTTAGTAAACAACTTAAATAGGAATTCGGAATCTAATTCTCCTCAATCCAACTCCTCCTCAATTCAATTCCTCATAATTCAAATACGGATTAATAAACATGCCATAATTTCAACACTTATTCTACATCCCACTGTATAAATAAGCTCCAGTCATGGGGACCAAAGACAGCTGTCACCAAAGGCCATGAAAGCATAGATTTGCCAGACTGAGAGACCAGTCTTGGTCGCATGATGAATTGATGATAAACAAACAATTAGAGAAAAAAGCAGTGGTCTGCCACCTTGGGATTATATCAGAAAGCAATCACACAAGCCGCATCCCCCAATGCCAAAACAAAAACATTATGTTAATTTTGCTCAGAAAAATAAATGGCTTATTATTATATGCATAATGTGACTGCAGCTTACTTAGTGGAAGGGCACGAGCGTGTTGCATTTTACTAGAAAGTAGAAAGTAGCTGAACCACAAAAGGCTAAAATCTAACATGGGATTTGGACACATTTTGAATCAAAAGTGCACACAAATTTTCTTCAATACAAAGACCACTAATCTCCAAAAACTTCAAAACCCTCTCTCTCTCTCTCTGGTGTCAAAGTCCAAAGTCCTAAGTCATAACAAGGGAAAGACACATCCATCTTTTTCCCTAAATCCCGGGCGAACCTTTAACACTAAATAAAAAGTGTGTGCCTGTTTTGGGGAGTGTGCAAAATTCCCATTTGACCCAAAACCAGACCCATGTCAAAGAAAAAAACTTGGAACAAGGGATTGGACAAAGTGTCACAGTGAGACAGAGGAGGAGCCCTCAGGTCAGGAGGTCAGGCCCCTACCCCATCTCTTATATTATTGTTTTTGGTCAATATTAATACAAAATTATGACTTCAAGCTCATCCATTTTAAGCAAAATCTAATAAGTGCTTTGTCAAGTTGCTGTGCTCCATCATCCTTTCCAACTAGCTTAACACTTTTTCTCAGATGGGGCTTGACTAAAGACTAACCTTTCTTCTCATCTGGCGTTGAAGTCATAAATAAATATAAAAACCCTTCACTTTCTATAGAATTTATTCAGATGGGGTTTAATGAAATTATGGAACAATCCTATCTTATTGGGTTTTCTTAGTGGAGGAGTCAAGGGTCATAGATTCCAATTGAGTCCATCTCATTCTGGAAAGAAACAATTTTTTTTTTGTAAGACAAAACAACAACAAAACTTTGATAAATTTTAGTCATTTTATTGTTTATCCTTGTAAGTTGTAACCCATCTCTATGTTTTGTTCAACTGTTTGAAAATATACACTTTTTTTTTTTTTTTTCCCTTCTCATTGTTTATATCTGTTAGGTCCATTAGATTTAGACCAGCACAAATAGACCATGACAGTGACCAGTTGCAAAGCATTGCAACATTTTGGAAATGCTAAATGAACTGAAAGCAGGTTGACCCATTTGCTGTTATGATTAGTTTATGTCATTCCCAATGCTGTTTAGGCAATGTGAGGTTTAATCAAAGGGATTAAATAGTGCTTTTCAATATTGGAAGTGCCTAATTAATTAATGGATAATGCTTCCCTCCAAATGGGTTTATTATTATGCATGCCCCACTTATAGCTTTTGTTTGGGCAGTTTTAATCCCCCCTTTGCTTTGCAAGAGTTTTTTGTTTTGTTTTAAGCTTTTGATTTCCTTTTGACTAAAAGTCCCTTTTCTGATTACTTTGAGGATCATGTCTCCATCAAAATTTGCTATATTTTACTTGAAAAGATGTTACTTAAGGGGGTTCTTTGTGAAGTAACTTGTAGTAAAAATGGAATGTTCACTATCCGTTCGCTGCATATATATATATTAGTCCTTTGTCTCCAAATTTACCACCATTTTATGTCTGCATCTGTTTATCATCACTTTATCCCTAGTTTACCATTACGCAGCCACTGCCGGTCGTGGCTAGGCAAACCGTGGCCTTAGTCTCTTTTTCGTATGGTTACTATTTTCTACTTGTATAAATTGAATATTTTTATAGTTCTTATACCCTCAGAGAATGCCAGAAGTTAAACTCTGCATATGTCATATGATTACTATTTCTACTGCTGCTAAAAAAATATATAAAAATCCTACATATGAGGCATATATAGACCAGCAAAACAAAACAAGCATAAAACTTTGAGGCAATGGGCCCTTATGAGGGAGCCTATTGTTTTTGTACTCTGATGTGGGGTTGTTTCCATGATGCAGACCATAAAAACAAGCTCAATAGAATATGCTGGCTCTTTGATAATTTCGATTTTAGTTGAGAAATCTTAACTGCTCCGTTTGAAAATCATGAAGCAGACAAGAAGTAACAAGAATTTGGTTGCAGAAAATGCGGATTTACATGTGAATATTAGAGATAAATTTTTGTTGGTACATCATGAATTCAAAATTTGTTTTTAAAGACTTTCTGTAGGAGGAGTAGGTACTCAAAAAACCACGCAGCTGTTTTGATCATTTTTCTTGTTTTTATGTGTACATGAATTGATCCCCAAGTTTTGATGGGGGTTTTTATCTACCAGTCATCTTCTTGGTCCTCAAACTTTGACATTAATTTCAACTTGGGTTGTTCTGAAACTTTAAGTATTTTTAATAATATTAAATGGTTCATGGAGCTTTCAAGCATAAAGTTTACTACTTGTCAAATTTTTTCACATAGATTAGACCTTAGCTCCACACGTGAGTGGATCATATTAAGATTCAAAACCAACAAAACTCTCTCTCACCAAATCCCAATAGTTACATAGACATGATGCAATAATGATCTCATTAGTTAAAAACTACAATTTTGAAGGGTTGAAATTTAGCGTAGATGATAAATTATTAGGGTGCTGTTGGAACTTGGAAGAAAGTGACTGTAGCTAGAAAATGAAAAAACTGCAGAGCAGCTAGTAGATCTCCATTTGGAGTTTTTGTTTTGACAAGTACTGCTGGGAATCTCCTACATTTTTCACCTACAAGTGCTAGCCTGTATTTATTTTCCAGCTGAAGAGCTCTGGGATTAAATAGAAATGAGAAAAGGAAAGATTTTTAAAATAGTAGGTGGAAAAGGGAAGAATGGTCTTCCACAGAATGACATCTGCAATGTCCTTTTCCTTGCCCTTGCCTGCCTCTCTCTCTCTCTCTCCTCTCTCTCTCTCTCTCTCTCTCTCTCTCTCCCTCTCATGATTATATATCAGTCTTTAAAAGCCTTCCTACAACTTCCATATTCTTCACCATTCAAAAACCAAAACCAAAACCCAGCTCATTCATCCAACCGCATTTTTGGCTTTGCTTCTCTAGAAGTAGCACATTTTCTCTAGTGCTTCTTTCTACTTGTAACTCTACCGTGCCAATGTCCACCTCCAAAACCTCAGATAAACCCTTTAAAGCTTATGAGCAGGGCCAGGCACAGATGGGTTTTGCTTCTGTGCTTCAGAGGAACACACCTCCCTCTCAGTCTGGTGAGAGAAGGGGCCGAAGAAAGCAAGCAGAGCCAGGGAGGTTTCTTGGGGTGAGGAGAAGGCCTTGGGGAAGATATGCTGCTGAAATTCGAGACCCTAGCACTAAAGAAAGGCACTGGCTTGGCACATTTGACACTGCTCAAGAAGCAGCTCTGGCTTATGACAGAGCTGCTCTGTCCATGAAAGGCTCACAAGCAAGAACCAACTTCATTTATTCTGACAACACCACTTTTCACTCTCTCCTAACACCCTTTGATCTCCAAACCCTTTTACCACAACAGTCACAGTTTTTCTCAGCTGCCAAACAACAACCCACCAATCACAACAGTCCACCTCGTCAGTCTGGCATTTTTCAGAATGATCAAACTCAAAACCCCAATATCAGGTCCAATAACATTAACACATGTGGAGCTGAAACCTCTCACGGTTCATCTGCACATGATGGGGATGATGATGGTTTCTTTTTCTCCAATGGTTCTAATTCTAACTCAGGCTACTTGGCCTGCATAGTTCCTGACAACTGCTTGAGGCCTCCTTCTGAATCTGATCATCATGCCACTAATCACAGAAGCTCCAAAACCTGTGACTTTAATATTGATCAAGATTGTAGCTTTGCAAACACTAACTCCATTGAAACCAAATCACATTGTCTAGATGTTATGAATGTGCAACCTGCATTAATGTCTTCCACTAACCCTCCTGGAGATCAGCTTCCTAGCTTTGATGGATTCAGCCATGGATTCTGGGACAACCAGCAGCCAATATGGGAGTTGCATTCAAGAGAGCTGTCTGCAGCCATGGTGGACAATCCATTCATGATTGAAGATGGATGCATGGGAGGAGGAGCTTTGTATCCGATCGTCGAAAATTCTAGTTTTGGCTTAATACCTCAGGCAACTACTTCTTCTTCTTCATTCTCTTGCTCTCCATCAGTTCCTCCTTTTGGTGATGCAGTCTTTGAGTTTGGCCAGTCACTCTTTTGATTAACTTTTGGTGGGTGCATCCATGGATTATCAAGTGAATTTAATTTATGTGCATGCACTCTTTTTTGTTTTCTTTTTTGTGTCTTGGGTTTTTCTCCCTTCTTCTTGCAACTCTTTCTTTCATTGTAACTACCCTAAAAAACCTCCACTGGAGCCATTTGAGGAGGAGATTTAGATCAATGTTTACTATGGCTCTTACAAGTTTTAATGGAAATTGTTTGAAAGAAATCTAGTACTACTTTATGAAGTCTTTGTCACATATATCTTTTGCACTCATTTCATAATACTGCCTATAGCTTAGCTCTTTTTGGGGTCAGCATATATAATAGATGCATTATGTGTCTACCTTTACGGCTATATGCCTCACCTTTTACTGACAACGTAGCCTAAAAACAACAGATGCATGCAACTTATAATTTAGATGCACAAACACAGATGGACCACTAATTGCAAAAGTATTAGTGCTTTGCAATTACGCTTATCTTTATTTATTTTCTGTTTGGTCCATAGTTTTGGTTCAATTAATGGTGGAGTAAAATATGTAGGACCAAAGTTAAGGAAGCGTCTTATAGTTCGAGTAGTTAAAAATATGTACTTCTGCACTCGAGACCCCTTTTACTCTAATTTCATTTTGTATTTTAAAAAAAAAACCCTTATACTATTTAAGAACTTTGGAAGATTAAGGAGACCAGGGTGACTAAAGAATTTATGCTCCTAAATTTATGCAAGTAAAAGGGGAACACAAGGCTTCTGAACATGTTGGAGGTTCTTCTACACTTGAAGATTAAAGTAGGATAAGCACTTCATTTCAGTGTTATTTTTTGTCCCTTTGTCTTTCTTTTTAAGGATGCCTTGAGCACTACTAGTTTGCAAAGCAATGAGATCCATTAATTTTGCCAACATAGTTCATTGCCTTCAAACCTGGATTCATCTTGTCTTCTTGTCGGTCATGCCATGAAATAAATCAGACTACGGAAAATGTGACTCAATAGCATACATGGTGGGAAGAGGTTGTGACTTAAGTTTCTTTTCTGTAACTTGATAGGTAATAAAGTCATTATGGGCAATGTAATAGTGTGAATTTTGTTGGAAGGGAGAAAAGACATCAAAAGAAAATTGGAAATAATGGGTATTATGGGAAATTCCTGCATAAACCCTATAATATATTTTCCTTGGGAATATCTTCTGCTCAAACATATGGTACTTGGGCAAATCTTTGGGAGGGGTGAAGATATGACCAAAGCCATAAAGTTCCTAAACTACCGCACATCCCATCAATTTCAATTCCACTCCATATTTAGGATGGAAAGAAATTAAAAGGCAGGAGTTGTACCCTTCAATGGCAGAAAAACTTGTGTAAACATTGTTTTGCTATTCTCAACCAATCACAGACTGCCACGTGAAAATTTTATCACGCATGGCATGCCATGATTGGCTTTCACACAAGTGTTTCTCCTTCTATGGACCAAGTTTTGCATACAATGGTTTTTAATATTTTTGAAAAAAATAAATAAAATGGATGAAGAAAATTTCCAATTAGTCAAAAAGGTTCATCTTCAAGCCATGGTGCCAAATATCATCACACTGGAATGATTTGGCATGCATACAATACAAGCAATCTACAGGAAAGTAAGAGATGTCAAGGAAGAGAGAGATTATTACACAGTCGAGAGTGGTACTTTCATATATTTTGTATTTCATAATAAATATATGAATAACATGGTCAAGCATTTCAATTGACTGACACAGAATAACCATGTATCTGATCCCACATAAAAGTAAGCATTGTGATATGCCTCCTTGGGTCTTTAGTTTACTTCTCTTTCTCAAAATAGACCTTGGACAAAAAGTGGGGGAACAAGCATTCAAATTTCAAAGTTTAAGTGAAAGCTTGTTTCCCCAATTTAAAAGAAAATTCAGAAAGGATAGACATGAATTACACACGGTCAATCTAAAAGCGAGAACACCGTGGAACTAATCTTTTCATTCTGGAAAAGGCCACAAATGAACATAAAACACTCCAAAATTGGAGAGCTGGACACAGATTTGCCTAACGGAACTGCAAATTCTTTCACGGTTATTGAAGAGAAAAGTGGAAGACTATATGGGGTTTGCTAAACTTTTGGAGCTTGGCCATGGCTTATTCAAGATAAAAGGGGAGGCCATATAAGATGATATAGACACAAAGATGAACATGACTGATGTATGCTAAGCCAGTGAGATATGAAGCCTCTATTGGAGGACTTGAAAAAAGAAAAAATGATGCTTTGGGAGAAAGTTGATCAAAAAGGAAGAATGAAAAATTGCTTGGCATTGCTTAGCTTGGACTATGAGACTCTGTACTGCTGCCACTGCTAGTTGAAGGGCCAGAACCCTGAGCAGACTGTTGAATACCCAAATGGGTAATACCACCCTTAGAAACAGTTGAACCAACTGATCCACTAGAAGTGCTCAGTGATGAAGACATTCTGGCTGAAACTAAGTCCTTTCCAGAGCCTGAATTAAGCTCAGGCCGCAATTCTGTGGATGAGGATGAGGATGATGGGGCTAGCGTACCAATTGATGATCCCACTGGGTATGGTGCAACTGGCATATCAGCAAGAGAAGACGCTGATGGGCTGTAACTGAGTGTTCCCATTGGATGGTCGAATTTGCATGCAGGCCCAAACTTGCATACTCCTCGTTGTGCATAGTGAGTGCAAAGTGGTGCACCCTGATTATCACATAGAATTTCAAATTCACAGCAGAAAAACGAGCAAGTGAGAGAGACAGAGAGAGAGAGAGAGAGAAGTGCATAAATGACCAAGAAAGCATTCACAGTACAAGAAAGCACAAAAAAGAATATAGAACACAAATATAATGCTAAGAAAGAAGGCCAGCAGATTGAGTTAAAAATGCAGAGGACAAGCAGATTTTACAGCCAATATCACCAAGAAGCAACCAAGAAAAGAGAGGCTTAAATGCAAGGAAAAATAAAGAAACCCAAAAGACTGGAAAAAATAACCCTGAGAAAGTGATGCTCCCTAAAGTGGACCCTAGGTCCAAACAATCATCATCATCCAGATAGCCCTAACTTACACATTTTTCCAACTAAATAACAAACCATCTATCAGAGGCAAAGATTATGTTTCAGAGCATATTTCCCACAGATATTAAGTGCTGCTGTGTAAAAAATATTCTTCCACTAGTAAATATATCTAGATGTTTTCCTTGGGGAATTCCAACAGTTTCTCTAGTTTCAAGTTGGAAACATCTACAATCTTCCAAAGATGCCTAACAGTCCATATATCACATATTTTCATGAACCACATGAGGATGACGAAACCCTAGAAGAATAAAACATTCCTGAATAAGAGAGAGAGAGAGGCAGAGAGAGAGTTTGAAAGATCATTCACTAGTAAATTACAGTTTTAAGTAAGAACACGTTGATGGTTCATGCCCTAGTAAAAGCCTACATGGGATTTGTAAGGGCGGCTCACCGGGCGCGAAGGAAGACCACTGGGGCTGAGGGCAACAGTTGTTTTTGGTCCAACGACTTCTGGTGGGTGATGATATCTACATGAGGACCCAAATTTACAATCCCCTGTTCTCATGTAATACTGACATTCTGGTTGACCAGGTCTTTCAGGAAATAAGTGCTCCTTCTGGCTGGTGGTTGGAAGACCAAGAGAAGAAGGTAAAGGTATAGGCTGATACATTCCTGTATATGCAGCTGCTGAAGGAGATAGTTGACTCATCCCATAAAGTGTCCCAGAACCAACACCAGGTTGAGTACTAGGAGAGGGCAATGCGCTTGCAGGTGCCTGCACCACATGGCTAACAGCTTAATGGAAATCCATGGAATTTAAAACATAATGGAGCAGCAAATGTTTCTTACCTGATATGGACTCCAACCTGGAAAAGGAATTGTGCCAGGGGAAAGCAGGACTTGACCATAGGGGCTTTGAACATATGAACCTGGTAGCAAAGGAGGCCTTGCAAATACTACTCCATATTGTTGCGATGAAACAGATGGAGATTGCACAGTTTGATACAATGGTGCAGCAGGTACAGGTGAAACTTGAGGGGCTGGTGATGGCACTGGAAGTGGTATGCCAGCTGGCTGTGGATGATGGAATTTACAAGTTGCACCAAACTTACACTGTCCAGTTTTCACATAGTAGGAACACTCTCTTTCACCCTGTTTTATTTGCAACATGATGGCAATATTTTATCTCACATTCATGAAATGCGATTTACAATATGACCAAAAAAAATAATAATAATAATTTGAAGAATTGAAGTTAAAATTTAAGAAATGCAGACCTGTCGTAATGGGTATCCATAATAATTTAGAGATACAGGGCTACTAGAGCTTCCTCCTTGCTTAGGATGGTGGTACTTACAAGAAGCGCCAAATTTGCAAGTCCCTGTCCTCATATAGTACTGCCATCAAAGAATCACAGCACAATCAAACAAAGGGGATTCACAAACTTTCAAGGATTATCCAACAGATAAAGCATGTAATCATCTTTAGATGACGGTCCTCCGTCCAGAATGGATACGAATGGAAGCTGAATATGTGATCTTCCAGAACTAAGCAGATGTATACCACTCCATGGTAGTATTTTGGCATAAACCCCTATTTTCAGAACCAATTAGAAAAACCAAGTGAAATACCTGGCACACAGGCTGGCCTGCTCGCTCTGGGTACTCCAATCCTCCAGGTCTCGCAGCTCCCGTAACCTGAGAAATATACATCTTTCAACGTTAACGAGTAAACAGGTAATAATATCAACACCAACCATATAGATCTTAACAAATATACCCAGAAAAAGAGAAATTACAACTTTCTCCACCATGACTTAAATTCAATGAATTCAGAACAATCCCATCAACCAAATTGCTTAAAAATCATAAAATTCATCATCAAATCTGCATACAAAACCACAATACCAATACTAAAAGACAAGATCAAACCAAATTGGACCCAGAAAACCAAATGATCACAGTGGCAATCAATCAAAACCATCCAAATAAGCCCCAAATTCAACCCATTGAAGTAGTAAAAAAGGGTAATTCAATAAAATTACCGCACTACGATCACGAGGATGATTGTACCGACACCGGGAGCCGTACCCACAAATCCCAGTCCTCAAGTAGTAACTACAATCGGTCTCGTTGGGTCGTTCAGGGTACGATTCTCCGGGTCCGAGCCCCAACTGCCACATGGACTCTGCATTTTGGCAAACACGAAAAGATCAAACCCAATTGCGAAACCGGACCGCATTCGCTCCAAACCCACCAAATCGCAATCCCCAAAACCCGAAATTCGATCGAAATTGAAATGAAATTGAAATGCAGAGTGGTTTTGGACAGAGAAAGCTCTCACCTTCCAGCCCTGTTTCCGGTCCCGGAACAGTCCACTCGGGCGACGGATCGGACTGTGACCCTTCTGTGGTCCGACCGTACCGCTCCATTGTACGGTCACACTGAATCACTGGGATTCTTCACTAAACAATCTTGATGCTTCCACAATCTCTCTCTCTCTCTCTCTCTCTCTCTCTCTCTCTCTCTCTCAAAGAATGAGATTGTGAGAGAGGTTGTGATCAAATGGGGTTATGAAAGAGAGGAATATATGAAAAGGGTTTGGATTTTCAGGGCTCCCCTCTCTCTCTCTCTCTCTCTCTCTCTCTCTTCTCTCTCACACATACACACAAAACACTGTGTATGTCCCTCTCTCCGTTTTGGTTTTGGTTTGGTTTTGGATTTCTCTCTCTCTCTACTATCAGTTTTCAAAGCGTTTTTTGGTTTTGATCTCTTACTTTTCTCCTCTTCTTAACTTTGAGAGGTTCTTTTTTATTTATTTATTTATATTTAATTATTTAATTTATTTTATTATGGGTCTCCCTGAGTCCGTTGGTTTATATACGCGCCAAACCTAAAACAAAATTACCCACCATTATTTCTTTTTCCCTTTTTTTTTTATAAATATAAACTAAAATATCTTTATCTTATTAAATAAACCAAAAATCCAAAAAATAAACAAATAAACAAATAAACAAACCATGCCAGAAAGAAGAGGGGTGGTGGCGATGATTTGGGAAATGACGGAATTGCCCCTTCATTTTAAACATGTGACTAAAATAGGACCATGCAGTGTGGGAATATGACGCAGACACAGAGAGACAGAGTTGTCCTTTTGCCAATAAGATTTTATTACAGTCTACGCTGCAGACAGTTAATGATGTGATTAAACTAATCCTCTGCAAACAAAGTACAATGCAAAGGTAACAAAATAAAAATAATAATAATTAAGGTTGTGAATGTTAATGTTAGGAGGACAGATGCTCATGCTGTCTGGCCAACGTGGCACTGGTAAGAAGGATCTAAACCTTAAATTTGGTTAAAACTAAAAGGAAGGTTACAAAGCACAAACACTAGTACAATTGAGTGGGAGTTAGGCTTTGTTCCCACCTCCACCACTCTCCTCTAAGTCAATAATTCCTTCTTCTTTTTACTTTTTATTTTTTTCTTAAAAAAAAGGCAACAAAACCTTCACAAATTAAAAATCTGGCATGTCATATGTCTGATAGCAATTCACATTTATGTCAAACTTGTTAGTGTGGTATATAACTTTAAATCAGTTTTAATTTCCGTGTAATACACTAAATTCAATATTTTAAGGACATTCATCGTGGTTGTTTTCAAAATTTCAAATCAATCAGGTATCTTAAAAATGACGATGAGGTAAAACGACAAATTTGCTTTATTGCTATGACGTCCACCTAAAATGAACAAACCAACTTGGCACGTTGCACTACAACATAACACGTTCTATCTTGTTACGCAACACCACTCAGATTATTAGCGTGGACCACTTACAACAGTAACACTCTCCATTTGTCTTGTTTATATGCTTTTTTAAAAGAAGTGAAAGAAGCTTTTAAGAGAGTGCTGATAACATTCTTCTTGGAGTTTACCATATTGACATCATATTCATGTTTATGCACTTTTTAAAAGAAGTGAAACATAACATGCTCTAACTCGTTACGCAACACCACTTAAATCATTAGCGTGGACCACTAGCAGCATTGACACTGTTCGTATGTCTTGTTTATACACTCTATAAAAGAACTCAAAGAAACTTTTAAGAGAGTGCTAACAACATTCTTCTTAAATTTTGCCATATTGACATCATATCTATGTTTATACACTCTTTAACACAAGTTAAAGAAAATCTCCTTAAAAGGAGTGAAATATGAGCCCTTTAAAAGAAGTGAAATAAGCTTTTTAAGAGAGCAATGTCAATATTCTCCTTAAATTTCACCATATCGACATCATATCCATGTTTATACGCTCTTTAAAAGAAGTGAAATGTGCGCCCTTCAAAAGAAGCGAAAGTAAATTTTAAGTGCGCTTAAAACATTCTCCTTGAATTTCACCATATTGATATCATATCCATGTTAATTTTTTATTTGGAAAATGTATTAAAGAAAAATCCCTATAATTTGGATTACACCGCAAATTATTTGATCTTCACATGTAATATCGTGCTTTATTGTTTGTCGAACTAAACATTATACACGTCAAAATTGCAAAAGTTTTGTAGGATCCAATCATAAGTCGACACGCATGCATTAAGGACCTCACTGCAATCTTCACACGGGTTAAAAGCATCGTGTGAGAGTGAGACGCGGTTACTCGGATGAGATCGACGGGCGAGATCTGTTGCGGTGAAGTGGATGGCTGGGATGCGAGTGACGTCAGCGTGTGTTTGAAGTGGTGATGCTCGGAGTAGGTGAGGGAGGGGTTCATAAATGCATAATTATTCAGTACAGCAGGTAAAACCTGTGACCGGTTGCACCCGGTTGGCGCAAAGGGATGATTGGGACCGAAGGAACCGGATGGGGCGGTGATCGGGGTGGAAAGTGGGGTAGTTTTGACTTGGACAAGAGTTGGCCACAAGTGGCACTTTTTAAGATTTGGTGCAATGGCTCTGATTTGGACTGTAGCAATCGTATCTTATCAAACCAAATGTCGGCGAGCAGCTCTGCGTGAATTTTTTTTAATTTTTTTATATAATAAAATAAATTTTTTTTTCCTAAATTCTAAATATTTTTGTGGGCCCAAGGCTTTCTGTGATTTTGTGGTGGGCTTTATTGATCCATGAATTTGCTTTTTTTGTTTTTGTTTTTATGGATACTGGGCTGACACAATTCTCTAGCATCCATAAATAGGTTTCAATTTCGGACCAAAAATGGAAAAAGGGTTTCTTTTTTGTTGCTACAACTGGTTGGTTGGTTTTTGCAGGGTGAGGGTTGCTTTCTTTTTTCTTTTCTTTTTTGGATGCAGAAAAACATCAAAAGTTAGATCCCCTTAATACCATACATATCCGAATAGACATCAACAGGAAAATTATAAAACCGAATGCATGAATTGTTGTAAAAAGTGTCCTCTTTTAGTTAATTGATCCGCTATTTATATTTGACTTCCTATAAACGTGACGAATGGAAACTTAAGAAAACTTGTACAATAATTGACATATCTCTTCTGTTCTAAATGTTATCTCTCTTAAAACTTGCACAGTAGAGGTTTTAAGAGAATTTCAGTTATTGCTAAACTAAAATTTCGGTCTTTGTTGTATTCTAAAAGTGGTTCGTCTAAGACCTGTTAACAAACTCATTAATGAGTAGGGGACAAATATCACTTTAAAGAAAACGTATTAACGTGACTCAATGTCAAATTTTCTGTTTACTCTCAATCCAATTTCTAACATCTTCTGCAAAAGTCTTCAGACTCCATGGTAATTGTGCCTTTTTGGAAATGATTTGGATAGGTGTCTTGGAATCACCCTCAATGTCTATTCTGGATCGTTTCAGCCTGTTTGCCCAAATTAGAGCATGTTTAAGAGCAGTTGCCTCAGCTTGTAAATTGCAGGGTTGCTTTCTATTCAATGCCAACATTCTACATTCATTTTTCTTTGTTGAAATTTTTATTGTATTTCCCTCCGGTCTTTAAATTTAAAAAATGCACACATAAGCTATAGATTATCATAGTTTTGGTTAAATTATTTAATATTGTTGATGCTAAAAAATGGTCGGACATTTTTGGGCCCAACTTAGCGATGATATCACCTTCGGCCTTATGTGATCTTTAGTAGAGTGGATGATGCTTAAATTAGAATAAGTACAAAGTGAATAGTGATCTGGACATAATAATGGTTGAATTGCCGAATGTTGTAGTTACCTTGTTTTGGGGACTTGTGCCCTTATTTACAGACTTTGGGAGACGTGCATTTTGAGTAGAATTTCGATGTGGGACTGTGAACATTACCTGAAGAGGTGCCACATGTAACTGTGAGGAATTCCTAATGAAGTGCGTCTTTTGCTACGATCGGTAGTCTATGGTACTGAAGACTCCCATCTAGGGACGTTCCCACTAGCATGCTAACCTGGGCTAAAGCCTAGGTAGTTTTTTTTTTAAAGGTAAATTAATACTCTAGCCTAGGTCAAAATACAATCAAATAAAAAAAGGGAAAAAAAGGAAAAGAAAAATATTGGTTCTTTGCCGTCAATCAGTGGCTGCAAATGGCAACCAATTTTATCATAATTACTTTCAATTTCAAACAAACCTTCATCCAAATAAATATTATTAACTATTCCCATTAGGACTAAGCTATTCAAATAAAATATTATTAACTAATCCCATTAGAACTAGGCTGACCAACAAATAAATAAAAAGAACTAAACCCCACACCCCACGTGAAAAAAATTAGACTCCCACTAGGCATAGACATTCCCTCTCTCCTTTACCAAAAAAAAAAAAAGAAAAGAAAAGAAAAAGAATTCTCTCTATTGCATCCGCTAGCGGCTAACTCCTGCTCTTAGACAAGAAGAAAAATTATGCATGTCCTCGGACTTAATTAAAGCAAACTGAGGTAATCTTCCATTCTTCATCTTCTTTTCTTTTGAAATTTTGGGGATTATTTAGGGTTTATGAAGTATCAATTAGGGATTTACAATTAAGGTTTATCAATTAGTTTTTTTATTTTGGTGTTCTTGCTTACAATTAAGGTTTATCAATTAGCTGATACTATAGATAATGAATCAATAATTAGTGATTTTAATGCTGTGAAGACTCGAAGGGTGCAACTTATATAAGTGTTATTTGAGGGGTAAGGCTCATTATGTCCCCCCTGTGTATTTTTTTTGTTATCAATGAAATTTACTCGTATCGATGAGTTTTCAATATGTTTGTATGTAAGCTAAATTTAGCCCACACCATTCTGAAATCCTGGGTCCGTCCCTGCTCCCATCCTGCCAATGGTCCTTCGTGGGGTGTGATTGATTGCCGGTTTTAGCGGGTCCCTTATTCCACGTGTCGTCTTCTGATTGACCGATCATATGTGGTATAAAGAAACATAACATTACTGTGATAAAACAAGTAGCGCATGATCACTTCTTTAGAAATATAATATGATGATAGCTTATTCTAAGAGCATCCGCAACGATTTGTTAGGGACTATCAAATTCAAATTGCAATTCTCTGATAATATTTTTTTGTTTGCCAAAACTTGTACAGCAAGTTACATTTGTAGGAAGAACCATACACATACTACTTAGAACATTAATGCATTACACAGAATTTAAAATTACAATGAAATACACACTTCTTTTATATTGCTAAGATTTGATTAAACAATATCAATTTAGCTATTTAATTAATTAATTAATTAAAACAACCCGCAATTCCAATGAAAAGTTATGAAATCTTTCAGGCCGGCCATATGGTTGGAAAAAGAAAACCATAATTTCCAGTATTTTTCATGAGGCAACAACAGTATGGCATTCCGTCTTGACCTGATTCCTTTTTGCACTTGACTTTCTTGGCAATAGCCCAATCGCCATTACAACCTTGGCAAAGTTCAATGCAACATCGTTTTAAACATTTTTCATCAGTCTTCAGAAAGTACGCATCACAACAATTATAGAGTGCTTATGTTGCCATATCGTGAATTTCTGACTATTGATCAGGTTGACTTTTGCATGAATATATGATCTAGAGTCACAATAAGAATATCTTTTCGCTCAAAATATTCTAGCAACACAAGTTTGACAAGATCGAACATACTTACATATAGGATGTTACATATAGTTCAGAGAGAGAGAGAGAGAGAGAGCTAAGTACCTATGCAGAGCAAAAGAATAAGATGAAAGCAAGTGAAATAAGGTAATAAAGTTAGACTTTTTCATATTTTTCAGAAGAGCAACTGTAAAAAAGAAAGAAGAAGGAATTAAAAGAAAGTTTTTGGAGGGTTTGTTACATGAACTGCATATCAAAATGAATATATACAAGAAGGAAATGAAAGAGAAAGAGAGACATTATCAAAATTACTGTGAAATTCATTGTCTAAGGGTGTAGTGACACTTGAAAACTCAGAAGAGTCTTAGCTTACATACATACCCAAAACATTTGAATAATCAACTTGATCAACATCTAATTCTTTATTAAGAAAAGGCTTTGTCAACTTTCGTTAAAAGTGCTCTTTATGTTACTGTTTTACTAGTATTACCTTATTTGTTTAAAAAGCAAAAAAATAGAAACGATAATCTAAACTTAAATGAATCAAATTTACTCGACTGTGCCGGGGGTTGCTTACAAGAAAAATATTTGTTTTCATTGGTATGTGCCTATATAGAATTCTACAAAAAAAAAAAGAAAAAAAAAAAGGAATAGGCCCTTTACAACCATAAAAATATATTTAGGCTTTATAAAAAAATATCACATTACTCATTTGAATGACCCGTCTGGTAACGTTTTCGGAGAGTGTTTTCTGAGAATATTTTCAGAGAATGAAAACAAGAAAACAAATTTGCATTTTCAGGAAATGAAAATGCGTCTGGTAGATTAATTAGAAAACATCTTCAGAAAACAAAAACAATGAAAATGTGTCTGGTAGTACAATTTGAAAATAATAATATGTGACTTATTTTCAATTGTATTTTTGCTAATTTCAGTTTTTTTATATAAAAAAAAAATCTGCTATTTTTCAAAGATAAAAATTTATAAACAATAAAAAAATGTATAATTTAACAAATAAAAAATTCTAATGTTTTTTTTTATCTTATCTCTTTTCCTTTTTCTCTTTCTCTTTCTTTCTTCCTTTCCTTCCTTCCCAGGCCCGTGCCTTTCTTTTTTCTTCTTCTATTCCTTCCCAGACTTTCTTTTTTCTTTCTTTCTTCCTTTTTCTCTCTTTTCTTTTCTCTTCTTCTTCCTTCCTCTATATGATTCTTTCTCTTCTTCCTCCCTTAATTTTTTCTTTTCTTCTTCTTACTCTCTTATTTTTTCTTTTCTTCTTCCTCTCTCTGATTCTTCCTCTTCTTCTTCTCTCTTCATACCCATCCTCTCTCTGTTTTAATTTGTTAATGGTTGGTGGTGGTTCGATTGGGTGGTGATAGTGGTTCAATTGGGTTTGTGGCAGTTATGGTTCAATTGCTTTGGTGGTGATCGTGCTTTGGAGGTGCCGGTGCGGCAAACTAGACGATGGGTCTAGATCGGGGGAGATGGGTTTCCACAGTGGTGCTCCTCTGTTGAATTTTTTTTTTTTTTTTTTTTTTTTTTGGGTCTGGTGCTTGATAAGTAAATCAAGATCTCAGAGATTTTAGAAGAAGAAGAATCGATGTTGATTGGAGAAAGAGAGATGGAAAAAATGAATTATCGTATGGACTGAAAACAAAAACGTTGAAAACAAAAACAACATAATATCGTTTTCAACTTTTGTTCATGAATTGGATTTGTTTTCGTTTTCAACGTTTTTGTTTTCAGTGAAAACGTTCCACCGAACAGGTTTTTGGCAAAAACCAGGAAATGAAAACAGAAAACGGGCAGTGAAAATGATACCGAACGGCCCCTAAATTTTTTAGGACTCCAACTTTGATAGGGTTTGAGTAAAGTCAAAGGCAAACCAAGACTGCAAGATCAACTTTAAGAAATTTTGATGTCGGCTTGTTATCTACAAAACTAATATAACCTCAATTAGAAAAAAAACGAAAAGAAATTGGGGCCCTCCTTGAGGCAGGACCCAGAGCGATCACCCTTTCAGCCTTGTCTCAGGGGCGACACTAATTTAAACTTGGTTGCTGACCAACTGGTGAAATCCACGTTTGCTTACTAGCATTATCCTTATTAAAAGAAAGAAATATAATAAGGGTTAATAAGTAATTAACATTTTAATAAAATAAAAATAACAAATATTGCCACACAATTTTCACCACTAAGCCTTTCTGTGTGATGACTATGAAGTTGGTATTTAGGTGAATAAGAGATAAACGAAGACCAAATAGACAGATTTAAGAGAATACAATGAAATGAACTAAGCTATAATATGACTAGTCATCATAGACTCAAGAACACAACCACAACAATAATGTAACATCTAGGAAAATATATATATATATATTTATTTAATTTTACCTTAATTATGAGATTATAAAAAATAAAAAAATTTGCAACGCGTCGGCAAAACCCATGCTCTTCCCTTCATTCCTCCCCCCTTTCCTAATACATTCCCTTCAAAATCAGATTTTGATCTCAATTAGGGGTGAGTTGTCCACTTATTAGGAGTGAATCACCTAGTCTAAGCTAAAAATAATGATAGTCACTCTAGGATATCATTTTTGGGGGGTTGGGGTGGAGGGGGAAGGGGGGGAAGGAGATTGAAGTTGGGTGAGGAAGATAAGGAAGCATAGGAGGAAGAAAGGAAAACTCTTCAAAGGTGAGTGAGCTATGAAGTTATGATTTTTTTACCCTATGTATAAATTGATTCTAGTCCCTTGAAGAGTTTTTTGAGTCACTTGAGTGATAGGGAATTGAATTAGAAGAGTTTTGAATTTTTCATTTTCAAGTTGGGTGGATAGAGCAATTTTTCAAATGTGGGTGTTTATGATTTTGGTTACATTTTGAGTTTTCGATGAGTTTCAATGATAGGTATGAACTTTAGAAGAGTTTTAGAAGTCTTAGGAACAACTTGGGGGGTGATAGAATGGTTGAAAACGACTTAGAACGGAATATGGAAAATTGCATTTTTCTGTAAATTTTCAGCCCGTGAGCCTCCCTTTTGATATATTTTTCTCCCAATTCTTTGGGTGCTTGAGGAAGCCATTTATTGGGTTTTAAACTAGACTTGGCAAGAAACAAAACACAATTAGTTTCGTTGAATTTGGTTAAGTTAGTTGTGTTAAACACAGCTACAAAAATTTGAAACAAAATCTGTTTTCTGTAGAAAACCAGCCACGAGTTCAATTTTGGAGCTGGTTTTCTCCTTTGTTTTAGCTCCGTTTTGAGTGTGGTTTATTGGGTTAGAAACTAGAGGGAATAAGCTTCAAAACCACTACAAGTTTTCCCAGTTTCGTTAACTTTTGGTTGGTCAAAATGTCTCATAAAGTTTGGGTTTTAGTTTGAAAAAAAAACAAGGGAAAAATTTCATATTTTTTTAGAAGATGATAAACATTAATCGCAGCCAAGCCTACTCGCATCTTTATCAAGTGGCTGCGAGTGGCGGCTGTTTCGATAGCCTCCAACGCCTAGTCTATTTGACTCGATTTCTCGATCCGAGTCTGACGATATATGTATTGAGTCAATCCGAGGTTGTGCATCGATGTTGATTTTTGTTTGAATTATCGGTTGATATGGGGCCTACGGGACCCAAATGGTGACTTTTGGACAACGGGTGTTGTTTGCCTTGTTTCGGTATCAACAGGGCATAGGACACGGTTTTATATTATTTTGGATGAGATTTGACCGCTTTGGACCCCGGGTTGGTCCTAGGGGCATTTTTGTCATTTTCACGCAGAATCTTTGAAAGGCGTAAGGTTGAGGTGAAAGTTCGAACTTGAGAGACCACTGGTCTTCAAGTCAAGGCCCTTTTTTACTGGACTAGACCCCGTTGGCATATTCACAAAACCTTTTATTTCATTTTTTGTTAAACATTTGATGATTTAATTAAAAAAAAACTTATTCAAATGGCGAATATAACCTCAACCATTAGACTTCGGATTGTTAGATTTGGCTTTCCTTGCCAAATGTATACTTTCATGTAATTCCACTTAGCTCATCTTTAGAAATTAGGACTTGAATATTTGCTAAAAAGTTGAAGTATATTGAAGAGCTTATGAGGCTACAAAATCAAGGCAATATGTGCATTCATTTGTAATTGGCATCATTAGGGAAACCAGTATCTGCATCAGAATAATTTGTCAAGATGACTGGTCACATAGACCAAATGTTTCCAGCACGAGATTTATAATCAAATGACGTGTTCTGACTTGTCAATTTTTAAAAATCACATGAACTTATCTTCTAATCCAATTGTGGTTTGTCACCTAATGGTTTGTCCTATTCCTACACAAATCTTTGGCTACCAAGTGTCCCCTTGGCTTGCCAAATCTTATTAAAAAAAATATTGGGGATGATTCTTTGGCAGCCAACACTTCTAATATTGCATTATTGAGAGGCATCTTTTGGGGGCTTAGCCATTTTTCTAAGTGAGAGTGTTCATGACTTTTGAAATGAGATTTCGAATCGTTTTTTGAAGTGTGCTTCAAGTTTTTGAAATCTACTTCATGCATTGAGAATTTTTTAGACACTACAAGAAAAATGCCCTTTTGCGACAAATATTTGCGACGGTCAACGCGGCCCTCGCAAATACACATAATTTTATGCGCGGGTGATTCGCGCCAAAATAATTGCGACACTTTAATTAGTAACGTCGCATCTCACATCGCAAATAGGTTTGGAAGGGTTAAATTTGCGACGTTACTTGATTGCCGTCGTATATATCTCCTCTTACACTACAAAAAAAAGGGTCATTACCGACCAACAGTTTCCGAGGGCCCCGAAATTCCCTCGGTAAAAGTGGTTGTTTCGACCAAAAAATGTTATCCGTCGGAAATATGTCACGGGCCTGAAATTTATTTCCGACAAAGGACATACCCTTGGAACAAGTCTCGATTGTCGTCGGAAATGTAATTTATTTGGCGGGAAGACTTGGCGCCAACTTTATTAACGACCAAAAGTACGTTTGACGGAAATAGGATGATTATTTCCGAGGGTTTTCTCATTCCGTCGGCACTGTTTGACTATTTCCGAGGGGCTTCTTATTTCGTCGGAATTGCTTGAATATTTCCGAGGGGTTCTCCTTTCGTCTGAATTGTTTGACTATTTGCGATGAGAAATATGTCCTCTTGGAAAAACGTTTGAATGTCAATTTCCCATTAGAATAAGTTTAAAAAAAAAAATTGATTGATAATATTATTAGCTTGGGAAGAAAACAGATTTTTTTAAAGAAAATTTGGTTATTATGTAGACCCAATTCACAAACACGAAGCCAATATATGGTAGTTGTCAATTTCCCATTACAATAAGTATAATAAAAAATTGATTGATAATAACCAATCACACTCCAAAATAAATAACTAAAAATAGTCAATCCAAAAAAAGAAATAGACAATCACAATTACATGACAACTCATCCCATAGTTGTAAGTTGAACACATCCCTTCTTCAATCAAATTTCATTGTCTTCAACATCATTTTGGATGGCATGCATGCTTTGAATTTGAGTCTCTGCTTCTTGGTATGGCTCAATCTCATCATAGTAATTAATCTATCCTGTAAAAAATCCTTCTGGGGGTTTTATTGGGGAAGAAATTCATAGTAGGAAAATATGCAAAGTGATACAATTCATGCATGTTAAGGGCATTACCAATATGCAATTGACAAACAGGTCATTGGTAATTGCATTACCCATATGCAATTGACAAACAGGTCATTGGTAATTGCATTACCCATATGCAATTGACAAACAGGTCATTGGTAATTGCATTACGCAATTGACAAACAGGTCATTGGTAATTGCATTACCGATATGCAATTGACAAACAGGTCATTGGTAATTGCATTACCCATATGCAATTGACAAACAGGTCATTGGTAATTTCATGTGGAGGTGAATTTTCCAGAACCAATTCGGGACACTCATGTCAGTCCAGTTTCGTGGGTCATCTTACAGGCCTCATTCCAGCAACCTGCACTACTTGGATGAAGAGACATCCTTCACAGAAAATGTTCCAATGGGTGTCTAGTATATCATATCCAAATTTCGGCCCAATTGAAGATATATAGAGTCCTTAGCCCTTCAAACACTGAACCATGCTCAGAAGTATAGGTAGCTGCCAGCTATAGAGCCATGTGCTTAAAGCAGCCACATGGGAGACAAGCCAGCATGTAAACTCAGAAGTATGGGCACCTGCCATTCCTAGAGCCTTGTGTTACACAGAAAAACAGCCACAAAAGGGGAGATAAAGAGCCATGTGCTCAAAGCAAACACATGGACAACTCACACTCACACATGGGCAGCTCACACTCACACATGGGTGTGTTTGATCAGCCAAAGGGGAGCTTCACACTCTATAAATAGAGAGCTTCACACTCATTCAAGGATCACACTCCATTCAACAGTCCATCAACTCACTTCATCCATTACTCATACACATTCAAATAGAGAGAGAGAGAGAGAGAGAGAGAGAGAGAGAGAGAGAGAGAGAGAGAGAGAACGAAAATGAAATCCTTTCACAAGATAGCTAGGGTTTCAACAGTGCAACATATTGCTGCTAACAAGTAGAGAGAGAGAGAGAGAGCCATATATTCTAGTTGAAATTTGAGCTATGAATCTCAAGGTTTGATTCATATTTTTCAGACCTACTAATTTTGATTTTGAGAAAACTAGAAAGAGCCATAGCATGCAACTCAAAACAGATTTCAGTACTACTGATGAGGACTTAATATCAAGAATCAAATAAATAAGATGTTGAAAGCATTCTACTACACTGGAAAGATTCAAGTTCTAGCTTTTCCCTTACAGATAGAGAATAATATATATGTGGTATTCAGATATATATTTTTGCATGTTTTTCAAGACCAGAGTTGGGTTTCCTAGCTTTCATCAAGTTCCAATGACATATATATACAAGAAAAGAAAGACTTTTGATTCCATTGGGATCAGGGGGGGCATTTCTAAATTTGAGGTACCTCCCTCATTCTAATTATAATACTCCAAAATATTTTGCTTAGATAGTTTTCAGAAGGAAAAGGAAAATAAAGAAAGAAAACAAGGAATTTATCAGCTGGAGATGGAGTCACTAGGTCACATTCAGTGTCAGTTAGCTCTGGCCATTAGATTGTCCAATCTAGTTAGTTAGCTCTGGCCATTAGATTGTCCAATAGGTGATGAGATCAAATTAAACAATAGAATATAATTGCACCTCGCAAGATAATTAATTTTTGAAATGCAACAAACTAGGTTTATATATGAAGGGGTATTGACAAAGCAAACTGCTAGGTCAAAAATCTAGGTCTACATTAGGTCCAATAAACAAAGAAAGATAGCTCAATCAGGATATCATGAGATCTATCCAGTCCTGTCAGAGACTCAGAGAAATGAAACTATTATTCTTCTACTAACATAAAAAATTACACTAGCTAAAACATATATAATAGGTAGGGTTTCCACTCGTATTAACATTTCTATGGTTCAATATAATCCACAGCTTAACTATCAGCAACAAATTTTAAAGCGCATGTTTCTAAGATGCAGAGATGAAATTCAAAACTGAACACAGTCATTTTAACTGATGATATATATAGAACTCTTGCACCAGTATACTCATCGACAGGCCGTCACCTCATGAATGCTTGTGAATGTAGCTGAAAGCCACTGATTGAAGTTCATTAGCATCCTGAAAACCCCATTGCCTGTTGTAATTTGTTTGCATGCCAAAAGAAGACATGGAATGAGAAGTGCCTTCTTCGAAGCTGCCATATGAAACATTTTCTTCTGGGATATTCACTGAATTTTCATAACTACCATTAACAGAGTTATTTGAATTCATAATTCCATTCTCATAGTATGATGTAGTTCCAGGATTATTGATGTGGGTTGAATTGAACTGTGGCATGGAGTTTGATGAATTTTCGAACTCAGGAAACCAACTTTGAGCTTCCTCAGTGTGAGAAGGAAGTTTCCCATAAAATTTCTCATTAGGGTTTGCTACAGCAGAGCCATTGACAAAGCTTTGAGCTGCTTGATCCTTGAGGGAAGCTAACTGTGCTTGTAAGTTGACCACCTGAGAAGTTCAAACCAAAAGCATATACTCAACAGTAACTTGAACTTACAATCTGAACAAAAACCTAATTAGGTTTTAGGTTTTATATAGTTTTTCCACAAGTTCAAGGTCAAAGGGTACTAATTAAATTGATTAACCTGCTGTTGGAGAGCAAAAATATGTGAAACACAGCCATATATGGGATCTTGAAGTCTGGCTTGAGCTTCATATGATATAATCACCGCGGCTTTGCAACGATCGCTCAACGGAAGGTGAGCTAAAAGCTTCGACACTTTGCTTGCGCCAAAAACCTTGTGGATGGCAGAAAAATGGGTAGCTCCCTCTTCATAGCAGAAATAAGGAGCAAAAATACACCCTCTCACACATTTTCTTCTCAAGAACTTGCAGGCTCCACAAGGAGAACCAGAACTAGCCATCGTTTTGATGATCTTTTCTAATTGGGAGGTGGGTTTTTTGTTTTTTTGTTGGTGATTAAAAGAGAGAGGGAGTGAGTAAAAAGAGAGGGAGTGAGTAAAAAGAGAGAGGGAAAAATATAATAAAAAAGAGAGCAAGATGACAAAGGTTGAGAGGAGACAGCCATTAACATCCCTCCGGAATCCGGTAGTTGTCAATTTCCCATTAGAATAAAATAGACAATCACAATTACATACTAAAAAATCAGTCACTGAACCATCAAATACTAGACAGATATGCTTTTATATTAGAAAAGTAGATTGAATTCAAACTTTTACACACACCTGGAAGATCAAAGACTAAGCCACGGAGACCATTGTGGAGAGGGTTTTACACACACCTGGAAGATATGTTTTTGCTGCTGTTGAAATTATGGGTAAGTTTTGGGCGTGTTCCCCCTACCCCTTGCGGCTCCAGCTTTTTCTTTTTCTTTTTTGTTTTTGTTTTTTGTTTTTTTGGGGTGCTGACTAAATATGGAATAAATTGTGAAAGAATAAATTGTGAAAGAATAACTCATGAGAGAGAGAGAGAGGATTTTTCTGCTCCTTTCCGTCTTGTGAAAGAATAAATTGTGATAGAGAAAGAATAAACATGTAGACGTGCTTTTTTTTTTTGAGCAAAAGCGATTTCATTGAGAGAAAAAAAACAGAGAGTTACAAATTGTCCTCTACCAACACATCATACACGGCCGCAGGTGGACCCTGAAGCCATGAAGTTGTCTCAGGTAAAGTAAAAGCTAATCGAGCCAATCGATGAGCTACACGGTTAGATTCCTTAAAAATAAAATGAATGGAAACATCATCAAGCTGGGAGAGCAAAAATCTGCAATCGGAAGTCAAAAAGCTGAGAGGTGATCTGTCCTCCCGCTCAGCAATGATACTTCGAAACACGTCCTGAGCGTTCCCTTCAATTAGTTTAGGCCCAGGATCAAGTCTCCTTGCGAAAAAGAGGGCCTCACATAGAGCAAGAGCCTCAGCATGCGCAGGCGTGGAGACATAACTGAATTTGCACGCCATGGCAGCCACACAGCCTCCCGCAGCATTTCGAGCGATGATACCGCCACCACCAGTTCCAGTCTGCACGTTGAAAGCTCCGGCAACGTTGATCTTGATTGCTCCAAGTGGAGGTTTCTGCCATTTTGCCTAGCGCGCCAGAGCGACGGCTTTGGAGCAGGCTGATGGTCCTTAAACTCGTGTAAGAGACGAACCCCTTTTTCCTCATGAAAGAATAACTCTTGTGAAAGAATAAATTGTGATAACTCATTATTAAGTTTGCTAATCACTTTTGGTTTGTCACCCACACCACAAACATGTAGATCATTTAGTTTCTCTTCTTTGCCCCACACCCCCAAACTTAATAATGAAAAACTTCTGATTCTCCCATTCCCCCTAACTCCCTACTGCAACTTCCTTTATTTTTAAAACTCGCTCATTCCAACAACTTCCTAAACCCTACTATGCCTTTCCCATCCCTGTTTCCAGTTCCATCATCTGCTCCAAACTTAAAATGACTTTGGGTTTTATGGGCATGATGGGACGGTAAGAAGAAATAAAGAGATGGTGAGAAATAAATAATAATAATAATAAGAGAAAGATATGAAGAAATAATCAGTGAGAAAGAAGAGAGGAAAGAAAGAATAAATGGGATGAGAGTAGAGAAAAGAATAAATGATATTATAGAATAAAATACTTAAAAATGAAAAGAATATTACTACTATTATAGAATTCAGTTGTGATTTCCACAAGGGAAAATTCTACAATGGGCTTGGTGTATCCATGCGCCCAAAATATCAGCCATTGGATTATAGTCTTGCAATTGACAAACAGTTACTTCGAATTGCATTATAGTCTTGCAATTGACAAACAGTTACTTCTAATTGCATTATAGGCTTGCAATTGACAAACAGTTACTTCTAATTGCATTATAGGCTTGCAATTGACACTGTCTAATACAAAAAGCTTAAAGGAACTTCAGAGCATCCATAAACAAAGATGCATGACTTTAAATGAACAGTTGCTGTTCTGCTTTTATGGAAAAAGATCTAGTGCCCTTATAATGATTGAGATTTCTTTGATTATGCAGAGGAAAATGACCAATTAACCAGCCACATTGATGTGTTTGCAGATGCTATTAGGAATATTTGATTAATATAGAATCATGTAAATCAACAAGTGATTAACATTTAATCATTCAATCACTTTGGCATATTTGGCATCCAAGTAAAGTGTCTTTATCAAATGGAATGACTTAGACAAGAGAGAAAGAAGAAAGAAGAAAGAAGAAAGGAGAAAGATTATATTTTGAAATCCAATCAATTAACCTCGAGCCCTCAAAAGATAAATTATAAAGGCTCCCACTATCTATTCTTGTCTCCATGAAGAGATATATATATTTATATAATTTTAATCAATCTGCTGTTTGGCTATTTGTTTTCAACCTCATGTTGACTCTGCTAAAACTTTTGGCTCTAAAATCCCACCAGATGTTTCATGTGCTAGATTAGAAGACCCAGTTGGCCCCAAAAAGTTCTATTCTTCTTGCTCAAACTTGTGTGCAAGTTGTTTGACAAATTATATACAAGCAACATCTAGGAACTACTACATCATGCAAGAGCATGTGAACAAGCCCTCTTCTGGCATTTGATTGTGTTTCATGTAAGACTTAACCGATGTGACAGTTATGTCAATAAGGAAGATTAAAACTTGCAAGATGTATAAATTAGATAATCATGAATGTCCAACATATCGTCACTTTCTAATGATACATGCATTTGAAACTACTGGCATTAGGTGCATGCAGGCTGATTAAAATAATTTAATAATTCTTAGCACTTTTGGTTTTATGTTGATCTACTTGGGTTAAATTAATATGTTGTTACAGAACAGAAACAACTAATCTACCACTGTTTGTCTTGTTGTGTGTCCATCTTGAAGAGGAAAACCAATCAATTTATTAACAACCAGTAAATTTATGTTTGTAGGAGAGATGAATTATCATTGATAAAACCATCTTGTAGGAATGTTCTGAGATGAATAAGGTCAATCGTGCACAAGGAGGTGCTCCACATAGGACTGGTCGCACATCATTTGCTCAGTTGAGAAATGTGGTAAGAACACTAGATTGATTATAAATGTGGTTGGCTTTCTATTGCTTTATGTTGTATTGATTTTTTTATGTTATGTGCTGATGATTCTTTCTATAGTTATGTGCTGTCAATTGCATCAGTAACATGCAATTACCAATGACCTGTTTGTCAATTGCATCAGTAACATGCAATTACCAATGACCTGTTTGTCAATTGCATCAGTAACATGCAATTACCAATGACCTGTTTGTCAATTGCATCAGTATCATGCATGAATTGTATCACTTTGCATATTTTCCTATCCAAAGCCACCATTGTAACCTAAAACCCAATGAACTGAATAACAAACCAAAATAGATTAAAAGCACAAGTTTTTCTTAAAAACATAAGCAAATCATAAACTGGAAGGGTACAAAATGATATACAATTTGTGCACCGATCACTAATCCTTTTTGTTCAAGCATATATCTTCAATGGTTGGCAGCTAGGTATACTTCTGAGCATGATTCGGTGTTTGAAGGGCTAAGGACTCTATATATCTTCAATTGGGCCGAAATTTGGATATGATATACTAGACACCCATTGGAACATTTTCTGTGAAGGATGTTTCTTCATCCAAGTAATGCAGGTTGCTGGAATGAGGCCTGTAAGATGACCCACGAAACTGGACTGACATGAGTGTCCCGAATTGGTTCTGTTTGTCAATTGCATCAGTACATGCAATTACCAATGACCTGTTTGTCAATTGCATCAGTAACATGCAATTACCAATGACCTGTTTGTCAATTGCATCAGTAACATGCATGAATTGTATCACTTTGCATATTTTCCTATCCAAAGCCACCACCATTGTAACCTAAAACCCAATGAACTGAATAACAAACCAAAATAGATTAAAAGCACAAGTTTTTCTTAAAAACTTAAGCAAATCATAAACTAGAAGGGTACAAAATGATATACAATTTGTGCACCGATCACTAATCCTTTTTGTTCAAGCATATATCTTCAATGGTTGGCAGCTAGGTATACTTCTGAGCATGATTCGGTGTTTGAAGGGCTAAGGACTCTATATATCTTCAATTGGGCCGAAATTTGGATATGATATACTAGACACCCATTGGAACATTTTCTGTGCAGGATGTTTCTTCATCCAAGTAGTGCAGGTTGCTGGAATGAGGCCTGTAAGATGAGCCACGAAACTGGACTGACATGAGTGTCCCAAATTGGTTCTGTTTGTCAATTGCATCAGTACATGCAATTACCAATGACCTGTTTGTCAATTGCATCAGTAACATGCAATTACCAATGACCTGTTTGTCAATTGCATCAGTAACATGCATGAATTGTATCACTTTGCATATTTTCCTATCCAAAGCCACCATTGTAACCTAAAACCCAATGAACTGAATAACAAAGCAAAATAGATTAAAAGCACAAGTTTTTCTTAAAAACATAAGCAAATCATAAACTAGAAGGGTACAAAATGATATACAATTTGTGCACCGATCACTAATCCTTTTTGTTCTAGCATATATCTTCAATGGCTGGCAAATAATGCTAACAGAAGATTTAGAATTTATACTATGGTTGTATGTAACAGATTGGTCATTGGTCTTCTTTTTAGATATATATTTAACGAGATGAAATTTTTTTTCTTCTTACATAGATGAGAGAGAAAGGAGAGAAGACTGATCGTCTGAGCATGTTTATCAAAACTAGAACAAAGAAGAAGAAAAATGATGAAGATGAAGTTTTTGATGAGGATAGTGCTGATATTATTGTAAGTGTGAATATAGATTTGTTTTGAAATTTTATCTTTTAGCCAAATGAACCAATTCTACAAGTGTGATTTTGTAGAATCAATTCAACCAATGTTTGGAAGAAAGGGAAGAAGATGAACAAGATGTGTCATTTAGAGAGGAGATATTTACTAAAGTGATGGGAACTGATGCACATGGGCGTGTTCGCATGTATGGGGCTGGTGTAACTCCATCTCAAGTGTTTGGTCAAAAATCAAATTCTGACAATAATGAGAATAGGATGAGAGAGGAGCTAGAGAAACAATATCAGTCAAAAATAGATGATCTCCAATCCAAGTTAAATGAAGTCAGCTCACAACTCAGTCAAGTGATGACTCATGTTGGTTTCCAAACCACCCCAGAAGAAAGTGGAAGCGGCCAGGTACATTATATTTAATGTCTTTCTCTTATTAAAGAATAAATACTGTTAAAATTTAAGTGATCTTAGTTTTTATTGTAACTTTGAAATATTTTATATTTCATGTCCTCAATAGATTCCAGATAACTCAAGTATGCATCAACGAAGACTTAGTGTTAATAGCGAGCTGCAGCCTAATTTAGACTTGGAGGCATAAAAGAAATTGTTTTCATTAAAAGGTTAGATAAATATCCTCGAAAAAAAATTTTAAAAAATATATTTTTCCCATTAATTTATTTATGTTTTTGTCACTATTTTCAGGTTTGAGGTGGAAGATGAAATACAAGATAATGATGGCTCCTTCAAGTTTGAACGCTATTAATTTTAATACTTTTGAATCCTAATATTTTGTTTTATATCTAGAGATGGTATTGTTACATATGACTTGAGATTTGAGATTCTGTAATTTTTGTTTTTTTGTTTTGTGTTAATGCAAAAGATGGTACTTTCAAGTACATGAATGAAGTTATTTTTGCTTTGATCAAGATATAACACAATTTTATAAGTTTTTATAGTCAATTCTAATTAAAAATCACAGTTTATATGTCAATTAAGATTGTCATTGGTGTTGCAAATTAAATTTTTTGCGTTGAAGCAAGCTGTGCAAAATATTAAATTCCAAAAACTGAATTTATTAAAATTGGGTCACATAATTATTGCGACACTACATACAGTCATTAAATCTTTTTTAACGATGCACGCCACCGTTGTATACAGTGTCGCCAAAAAGGCATTACCTTTGTCGTGTAAGAATTAGCGACAGAACGGCACCGTCGCAATTACTTTAGTTGCGACATGACATCGCGTCGTAACTAGTGTCGTAAAATCAAGTCTTAAATCCGACGCTCAGTTTATTACGACAATTTGTAACCGTCGCAAATTCGACGCAATACGTTATTACGACGGGCTCGAAGTGTCGTTAAAAGCGCTCAAATCATTTGCGACGCCTTTTATTGCGACGCGACAAAAAACGTCGCCTTGCCGTCGCTAATTGCTATTTACGACACTTTTTTGTTGTTTTGTGACGGAATTTGCATGTCGCAAAATGCCTTTTTTTTCGTAGTGAGAGCTTATTATTGCTCTGCATTTTCAAGATGTGTGAGGTCAAGGTATCCAAAATGAGATTTTTAAATTGATCATGACATTCACAGATCTATCCAGATGACCTTTAAAGTTTTAGATTTACCCCTTCCATATCCAAGTACCAACACTACTAGAAATCGGGGCAATAAAGACCCTTTTAGTAGGCACTGATATGAAAACAGTCTTCAAAAAATGGTATTTGGAACGAAAAGTTGTATTTCCGTCTCTAGAAATATAAAGACACAGAAAACCGTTCCTATTGTTATTATTGCAAGTATTTTAAAAGAATGTCTACCAAAAACAAAATATATAATTGTCCATTAGGCACGGATGATAAAGAACAGTTCCCATAGTTAAGGAACAGTCCCCAAAGTATTAGGCACGGATAATAGGGTACTGATATTACCCAATGTTGTACCGTATTTGATGGTATTACCCAATAGGGTACTGATTATTCAAACGTCAACATTGTCATTTAGAGATTAATTTGATGACAACAATTTTGTGAAAACAATGTGAAACCTCAAGGATTGTTATGTAATTTCTACAACTTGAAGGCCTGCATTGAAAAAAGGAAAAGGGGTTATTGTACACAAAGGAAAATTGGCCTTATTTTAACTTTATGGTCCCAAGCCACTTAACATTGTACGAACAATTCTAGTACATAAGTAATGTTTAACGCACTATAATGAAAAATTCTTTTTTTGACCACAACATGTACTTCATCGCCAAAAGGTTAATTTGGGTTGCCAAAAGTAATTGGGGGCTAAAAATGTCGGTCACCATGTTGGTCGCCGAAAGCTTGTGGCTGAATGTATTAGGCGACGAAAAGTAATTTTCGTTGGTAAACCCTTTGAGTGACAATTTTCATTTGTTGCCTAAATTATTTCAATTGGTCGCCTATGGAGAAGAGTTCCTACAAAAACACAAATTTGAAGCGTGTTTTGAAAGGATTTGGCGAGGAGAGATGAGGGGAGGAAGGGTCAACGGTTTTTTTGAAATAGTAATTACCAGTCGCGACGTCAATGGTTTTTTGAACTAGTAATACTTCTCTTCCTTTGTAAATTAAGTTCGAGTTTAATAAAACCAAAGTTGTAATATTGCTCAATTTTTTGAACTAAATGTTTTCTTTAATCGTAGTTATAGTAATTTATAACTATTTTTCCAAAAAAGTTTCAATAGATTTTTTTGTGGATTGTGGCTTTACCACTTGCCATGTATATTATTGAATCTCATGAATAGAAATTATAAGCTAAAATTTGTTGGTTATTTGAATCTGGGCGATGCCAATGTATCAAAGGTATTCAGCCTAATGCTAATAGGGACCTATATTTACAGTCCCATTCGTCCTTCACCATCAAATTGTAGCTAGGTCTACCTAGCATATAGGGTCTTCTTTGTTAGGGATCTCTTTTTCATGTGTGTTATTAGTTTTGTCGTCTTCAATTTATAATTTCAATTATAGTCAAGGCACTCTTTTTCCTCTCCTGGATTTTATATTATATATAGGGGAATAAATTAAAAGTGCCTGAGAAGCTATATCTATAATGCAGGAAAACACCGACATTCTTAGATTTTCCAATCAAAAGAGAATCAAAAGAATTAGTGGTGCCTAGAATTTTTTTGAGCTCATATTGAATCCTTGATTAACAAAAATCACTCGTAGCACGTCTTGTGAAAATGATGCATGCACAATTTTATACTTTTTTTATACTTGCATGGCACGCAAGATGATATGTACTTGTCGTCTTTTTGAACTATCGTACATTTATTGTAATTATTATTGCCAACTTTATTAACTATCAAAACGATAATTCTTTTATTTTATTTTTAAAATTTTAGACTTACCAATATTTCAACTTTTGAATTACACCGCTATTTTAAACTATTTTAAAGGATCATTTCTTCCTACATCTTAGCAAAGGGGATGCCTCACTTGAACTCCCATAAACACACACAAATAAAACCATAATTCTTGCTAATTTCCTAGTCAGCAAGTATGACAGGGTTATATGACCTATGGTAACCAATCAATGTGTGTTTTGAGACATGAAGTGACCAATCAAAGGCTGCCATGTGTAATATAGTTGGTGGCAATTAATGTTCGCCCGTGGCAACTCTGACCTGACCTAGACACCCACTATAAATTGGTTATGAACTTATGATGGTAGAGGTGGCCGTTACATGTGCAAAACCCTATCGTCCTTCAGAAAGCTCACAGAGAGCATCGTTCTTTCCAAAGCTGGTATTGGATTGGGGTTCTCGTGTATTTGGCCTTGTTCTGAAGAGAAATGAAGGCAAAACGAAGCATCCTTCATTTCTCAAACAGAAAGAGACTCAAACACAAACATGTTTATGGTTCAGCTTATGAATCAGAAACTTTACATCGAATCGATGATTTACCAGACAGTGGATCTTTATCTTGACATCTATTTGACTCCAGAAAGATGTGACAGGAAATCTATTCCTCAATCTGAAGACGGATTTCCTTCCCTGTGGAAAGATGGCACTTGCAAACTAGATGAGTTTATAAGGAAAAATGCGGAAGCCATCTATGCTGCAAAATCTGAACCTTCTTGCATTTTCTGGGCAAAAACTACGTGGTGAACGGCTGGTCTTGATGGTTTGGAAATCACCAGTATGTAATTTTAGATTTATCAGATTGATCGAATCTATGATTTACCAGATGGTAACTTTTTGTAATATGGAAGTACATAAATATTTGCAACGTAATTAATAGAATGGTTGAGCTCATGTGTAAGTATATATATTATACAGATTTATTACAGTTCACAATTTCCCTCATAGATATTATATATTAATCTACAAAGAAGTTTATCTAAAAGATTACAATCTTTCTCTAAAAAAAAGGATTACAATCTAATTTCTTATATTTTATATGCTACTCCAAAGCATACTCACAATAACCACAAAGTGCTCGTTTGAGACTACTTTTTTAGGGAGCACTTCTGCTCATAAGCACTTCTAGTAAAAGTGCTTTTATTATACAGATGTTGAAATTTTCTTAAGAAATCGAAGTGCTTCTTGGAAAAGCACTTTGGAGTGCTTAGCATGTACTTCTCCAGAAAACATTTCTATGGACTATAAGCACTTCTAAACTTTTCTGCCAAACGTTATCAAAAGCGCTTTTAACCCTTCTAGAAAGACTCCCAAACAATTCTTTGTAATTTGTTCAAGGGCCAGATATAATTCTTTTTTTCTCGATCTGAAGGCATTCGTCTCAACACTATACAATAAATAGGCACCTAGAGAGGGCTATAGTCCTTATCGTCCTTCACAAAAATCCTAGCTAGTTCCTATGTGTAGCTATTTACTAAAATGTGGATATGTCTTTTATAGAAGGAAAAAAAAAATCACTATGTAAAAGTTAAGCAAAACTGCATATGGGAAATTGAAGTCTAGATAATAAACGCATTCCTGCGCTAGAGCACATTGGAGTGCAAGAGGGGCAATGAAAAAGTACGTATAGTGTGTTGTGTTCTATAAAAGTGACGCATGCATTCACTTTGTTCATACGTGTACGTGAAATGAGATATTTATTAACCGTCTTTTATGTTGTAATGGTAATGACAAACTTTATTAAATATCGAAACAATGTCTTTTTTCTCCATTTTAGGACTATATTTCAACTTCCATCCTTTTTTTGCTCACTAATTCAATTTGAAACATCGCTTTTCTTAACCATTCTTTTTTTTTTTTTTTTTCAAATTTCTTCATACATCCAATTTGCGACCTCGCACTAGCAATGTGTTCCTTAGCTACCTAAACACACGCATATATAGAAGCATAATTTTTGCCTTCTATATCATCATTTTCCTAATCAGCCAGTATGACATGGCTGGACCAATCATTGTGTGTTTGAGACATTAAGTGCCCAATCAAAGGCTACCATATGTAACGTGGTTGTTGGAAATGTTCAGACGTGGGCAGTCTGGCTGACCTAGACACCCACTATAAATTTCGCTGCCGTTCTCTTGTTTGGTCTTGTGATCTGCAGAGAAATGAAGGAAAATCAAAGCATCCTTCTCTTCTCAAACAGGAAGAGACTCAAACACAAACATGTTTGGGTTCAGATTATGAATCACAGACATTACATCGAATCGTTGATTTACCAGACAAAGTTACTTGAAGCGAGCAAAAGACTTCTCTTGCCCGGCAACGATTGAACAAGGTACGACTCCGTACTTATATATGTTTATTTGTATTGTAAGATTTTGTGATGAGCATGATTATTCCACTTGCATGATTTTGTATTGTGTGCAGATTTTGCGACCCGGTGACCAGAGATCATGCTGTTTTCATGTATGTGTTTGCCTGTTGCCGTTACTTTTTCCTTATCTTTATTTAATTTGCCTTTATATATGATGAGTGGGCAGATCCATCCATGGCTGGCCTCCAGTTTGTATTTTTTGTTTTGTTACAATTAATTTTGCATCTTGTGTAAAGGCCTAGGATTGATCTTTTCTTGTCTCCCCTCCACAGTTTGCTGGTCACGTTTGGCTCGTCAAGTTGTGCAGCAGGGAAGTATTCAACTCAAGCACATCTAGAGGTTTCGATGTCAAAAAACCTGTGGTTGTGCCATCTAAAACATCATCAAAACCTGTAATTGTGCCATCTAAATACGATTCTTACGAAAACAGATGTGATGTTGTCGAATCAATGATTTACCAGATGCTTATAACTTTTGTAATTTGTAAACATATCAATTTATTTCGCTAGGCTCAGTCTCATGTTGCAAGTATTTATTTGAATCACATGTATTAGTTTTTTATTAACAAGAATATTCATGAATCAATTACGAATCAAGAGCAAAATGAGTCTATGATTTACCAGATGTTTGTAATTAGATTATGATTTTTTGTAATATGTAAGTAAATATTAGACACCAAAAATCATATATGCTAATTAATAATTCAAGTTGCAAAAATAAAACATATATAACAATCCCCAAAAGTTTTCACCCAAACTCTAAATCATAAAATCTTAACAAACAACAATTAAAATTGGAAATTGAATAAGAAAAGAGAAAAACTTACCAAGATTGAAGAACCCACTGAAGATAGGTTGGTACAATTTTTTAGAGGGGGAGAGCTAATTCTTCTAGGCTCTGAAGGTTCAAATATGGCGTTTTGGGTGGCTAGAAGAAAAATTCAGATGTTTGCTTCTAATCAACTTTATATAGGTTATGGATTGCATGTTTACTATTTCCTATATGCTTCAAGAGTGGGCTTATTTCTGCACAGAGAGCTGGGCTTATTTTAAATGGAGGGCAAATAAAATTTGTGTATAAAAGTTAAGCGAAATTACAATTTAGGAAATAAAACACATCCTCACAAGTGGTGTCATGCAAAGAGGGGTAATGAATGAGTACGTATAGCACGTTTTATGAAAATGATACATGCACAATGTTATATTTGATCTATATTTGCATGGCACGTAAAGCGATATATTCTTGCTGCCTTTTCAAATTATCGTACAAATTATTGTAATTATTATCGCCAACTTTATCAAAATAATAACACTTATTTTTTAAAATATTTTAGACTTGCCAATAATTTAACTTTCATGTTTGATTACAGCGATATTTCTTCTTACATCCTTAGCAAAGGGGATGCCCCCACTTGAACCTCCCTATAAAACACAAAATAAAAGCATAATTCTTGCTAATTTTTCTAGTCAGCAAGTATGGCATGGTTATATGACCTCTGACCAATCATTGTGTGTTTTGAGACCCGAAGTGACCAATCAAAGGCTGCCAGGTGTAATTTAATGTTCGGCCGTCGGAAATCTGGCCAGACCTAGACACCACTATAAATTTGGTTATGATGGCAGAGGTGGCCGTCATGCAAGCCCTCACAGAGAGCATCGTTCTTTCCAAAGCTTATATTGGGTTGGGGTTCTCGTGTGTTTGGCCTTGATCTGAAGAGAAATGAAGGAAGAACAAAGAATCCTTCATTTCTCAAAGAGGAAGAGACTCAAACACAAACATGTCTATGGTTCAAATTATGAATCAGAAATTTGACATCGAATCAATGATTTACCAGACAGCGTAATAGGCTGGAAAAGACACTTCTCTATGTTTTGCGAGTATGGGATTGATCAGGTAAGATTCTATAATCATATATTTTTATCTGTCTTGATGAGAAGATGATTCTACACTATTGGAAGTTGACTGTTGGACTGAGGTCTAATTGTGGATATGATTTTTGGGTGCAGGTTTTGCAACCCAATGACGAGTGCAACAATGGATATCAAGGGCTGGATCTTTCTATTTGGCCGCAGAAATATGTGACAGGAAATCAATTCTTCAATCTGAAGATGGATTTCCTTCCTGGTGGAAATATGGCACTTGCAAACTAGATGAGTTCATGAGGAAAAATGTGGAAGCCATCTATGCTCCACATCTGAACAAACCTTCTAAATCCGTGTCAAATGCATTTTCAGGGCAAGAACTACATGGTGAACTTAGTAGTAAATTTTACACTTATACCGTGCCTATACTGAATGAGAAGAAAAACTACATCTCCCAGATTGAACTTTTTGATGGTATGAGCTTTTCTATTCTTCTATTTTTTTTTTTCCTTAGTTTTTTCTTCTTCTTTTTTTGGCTGTGAATCCATCGTGAAAAAAGAGGAACCTTCTGTGTTGTATTAATTGTTTTCTTTTAGTTGTTCGCTAACAAATTAAACCATTTTCCTCCAATTTTTATATCAGGATTCATCTTCTCTTCATGTAAGAGCTGGATGATGAGGTAGCTGTGGAAGCAGCAGCGCTGAAAGGCTGGTCTTGATGGTTTGGAAATCACCGGAGATGTAGTACAATACGGAATTTATTTATTTATTTTTATATTGCAGTTCACAATTTCCCTCAGAGATATTCTTCCCCAAACCAAAACGAAAAGAATCATTTATATATAAATCTACAAGCAGTTTATCTAAAGGATTACAATCTAATTTCTTATAGTTCGTACACCTACCAAGGAAAAACGACGTGGCAGCAATGCCTCTGGCCAGTCATGACCAGAACAACAACAACAATACCAAGACAATCTAATTTCTTATAGTTCGTCTCAACAGTATACAATAAATATGCCGCTTATTTACTAAAAGATATGTTTCTCGTAAATAAAGATGAATTTAATAACTAAAGTATTGTCATAAATATTTTTCATATAAAAGGAAATTTTTATTATTATCTATATATATAAAGCAAAAGGCAGAGAATGGTGAAACATTCAAAATACCATAAAATGCCCTTGGTTAATTCAAACATTAAGATTTGAAATTATTAATTAAATGAGGATAATATGGTAAATTCACATTTTTCAAATTAAAAAATTAAAAAAAAAATCAGATAATAGGTCATACTTTTATGGAACATAAATATATCAATGTTATCTTTTCTTAATTCTAAAAATAAAATAAAAGAACAAAAGAAAACCAATTGACACATGCTGGGCTAGTATAAAAGTTAAGCAAAATTGTAACCTTGGAAATAAAATACATTATCATGCTAGAGCACAGTGACGTGCAAGAGGAGTAATGAACGAGTACGTATAGCACGTTTTGTGAAAATGATACATGCAACCTATACTTACATGAAACGTAAGGTGATGTGTATTTGCCATTCTTTTAAACTATCGAACAAATTATTATAATTATTGTCGTCAACTTTATTAATTATATCAAAACAATGAATCTTATTCTTTTGCTGTGAATCTACCATGAAAAAGAAGAACCTTCTCATTTTCTTATTTACTTTCCTTTAACTTTCCGGAGGTTGTTTCAATATAGATCTGCCTTATACGAGTAGGTAGATCCATCCATGGCTCGCCTCAAATTTGTATTTGGATTTTGCTACAATTAGTTTGCATCTTGTATATCGGCCTAATTATAAGGCTGTTAATTCTTATGTCAATTTTTCTTTCTGTGACTGGAGATGTTGGACTCGTTGAACTGGCAGCAGCAGGGAAGTAATGAACTCAAGCAGTGCTTGTAACTACTGCCCCATCATTTTGGGCTTGAGACATGATGAAGTGACAAATCAAAGGCCGCCATGTGAATGTAGTTGTTGAAAATCTGCCTGACCTAGCTAGACACATACTATAAATTGGTTATGATGGTAGAGGCGGCCTTATTCTGCAGAGACCTCAAAGTGATGATCGTTCTTCAAAGAAATGAAGGATAATTATAGCATCCTTTGGTTTTGAAATAGGAAGAGAACAATGGCGGACTCATGAATTTTTATAGTACTATGGTATATTTTTATTTTTATTTTTATAAGAGATATATTATATGCCTTTTTTCCCTTGAAACAAAAATGTAAATAAAATTTTATAAATCAAATAAGGCCACATTACGAGCAAATATAACACAAAGAAGTACAAAATATAAATAAATACCAAATCGAACACATTGTTCAACTACTTGAGATCTGAGTTGAGTAAGTTCATTAAGAATTAAAGTATCAACAATATATGCAGAAAGTGTATCCTTGTTATCATTACCTAAATGAGATTTTTTTAGGTTTCAATACACCTAAGATAAACAACTAAAACAAAGTTAATAATTAAAGTATTGTTTACAATTTTTTAATATAAAAGTATTGTTATATATATATGTCTTTTATAGAAGTGAAAAAAAATCGCAATGTTAAGCAATATGGGAAATTGAAGTCTAGAAAATAAAAGCATTCCCGCACTAGAGCACGTTGAAGTGCAAGAGGGGTAATGAAAAAGTACGTATAGTGTGTTCTATAAAAGTAATGCATGCATTCACTTTGTCCATATACGTGTACGTGAAATGAGATATTTACTAACCATCTTTTGTGTTGTAATGGTAATGACAAACTTTATTAAATATTGAAACGATGTCTTTTTTCTCCATTATAGGACTATATTTCAACTTCCATCCTTTTTTTGCTCGCCAATTCAATTTGAAACACCGCTTTTCTTAACCATACTTTTTTTTTGTTGTAAATTTCTTCATACATCCAATTTGCGACCTCGCACTAGCAATGTGTTCCTTAGCTACCTAAACACACACACATATAGAAGCATAATTTTTGGCTTCTATATATATCATCATTTTCCTAATCAGCTAGTATGACATGGCTGGACCGATCATTGTGTGTTTGAGACATTAAGTGCCCAATCAAAGGCTGCCATATGTAACGTGGTTGTTGGAAATGTTCAGACGTGGGCAATCTGCCCGACCTAGACACCCACTATAATTGCTTGTGATGCTAGAGGTGGCCGTCATATATATGCAAAACCCTATCGTCCTTCAGAAAGCTTGGCTTTGATTATTTCGCTGCCGTTCTCTTGTTTGGTCTTGTGATCTGCAGAGAAATGAAGGAAAATCGAAGCATCCTTCTCTTCTCAAATAGGAAGAGACTCAAACACAAACATGTTTTGGTTCAGATTATGAATCAGAGACATTACGTCGAATCCTTGATTTACCAGACAATGTAACTTGAAGGGAGCAGAAGCCTTCTCTTGCCCGGCAACAATTGAACAAGGTGTACTTATATATGTTTATTTGTATTGTAAGATTTTGTGATGAGCATGTTGAGACTGTGGTCTGATAATTCTGTTGTGTGCAGATTTTGCGACCCGGTGACCAGAGTTCATGCTGTTTTCATGTATGTATTTGCCTGGTGCCGTTACTTTTTCCTTATCTTTATTTAATTTGCCTTTATATGATGAGTGGGCAGATCCATCGATGGCTGGCCTCCAGTTTGTATTTTTTGTTTTGTTAAAATTAATTTTGCATCTTGTGTAAAGGCCTAAGATTGATCTTTTCTTGTCTCCCCTCCACAGTTTGCTGGTCACGTTTGGCTCGTCAAGTTGTGCGGCAGGGAAGTATTCAACTCAAGCACATCTAGAGGTTTCGATGTCAAAAAACCTGTCGTTGTGCCATCTAAAACATCATCAGAACCTGTAGTTGTGCCATCTAAATATGATTCTTACGAAATACAAATGTGATGTTGTCGAATCAATGATTTACCAGATGCTTATAACTTTTGTAATTTGTAAACATATCAATTTGTTTCGCTAGGCTCAGTCATGTTGCGAATATTTATTTGAATCACTTGTGTTAGTTCTTTACTAACAAGAATATTCATGAATCAATTACGAATCAAGAGCAAAAGGAGTCTATTCAAAGTGCACTATACATGTTTTGTATATATAGGTGCCAAGCAAAATCGCTATAACCGCAGTTTTTTTTTTCCATTGTGATTTTGCCAAACCCGCAACTGATAGAAATTGTTGTATTACTATCCACTCAAAATAACGTTGACTGTAACAAAAACAAATTATAAACATAAAAAGGCAAAAAAGCAAATATATAAAAGGGGAAAAAATTGCGTTTAAAAGTTAAGCAAAATTGCGGAGTGCAAATTTCAGTCTAGGATAGAAAAATATATTCCCGCCCAAGAGCGTGCTGAAGTGTGAACAAAGTAATAGCACGTATAGCGCGTTCTCTAAGTGATGCATGCATGATATTATATTTTCTCTATACTTATATGATACGTGATATGTAGTGGCAATTTTTTCGTTTATTGGAATCATTGTGACTGAGACCGACTTTATTAACCATCAAAATAATTTTTCTCTTTTTTCTTTGGTTTTCCCCTTTTTTAGACTTACCAATATATAAACTCCCATTGTTATTTATTTATTTATAACAAGTTAATTGGAACTACTGCTATTCTTAACTATATTTTTTAACACAAGCGATAGTCTAAACTATAATGGGGAGAGATGTTTCTTACACACACACACACACACAGACACACACACTATCAAAGTGTCGTGGGGATTTGAACTCGAAACCACTGATCTGCAAGTCAAGACCCTTTTCCATTGGTTAGACCTCGTTGGCAAGTATTTATAGATATTCATTAAAGATCATCTCTACAAAAAATACTTGAATTCGACAACATTTGACCACTCAATTAAATTATTAAAATTTTAGTTCTTTCTTGAAGCACTGTATTCATTGATTTTGCAGGACACAATTAGATGTCTAAACGGTTTCCGATTTGTCTAATTTTTTTTGCAAGGATGATCTATGAATGAAGACCTAAAAAAAATCATAGTTTGGATCATTGAAAAATAATTCGTAAAGTACCCTAAAGGGCGTCCCTCAAATAAAATTGTTTGAGAAGATCCCTCAATAAAAAAGGATTGTATATATATAGAAAATACATAGTTTGGATCATTGAAAAATAATTCATAAGGTACCCTAAAAGGGATGCCTCACTTGAACCTCCCTATAAACACACACAAATAAAGGAATAATTCTTGCTAATTTCCTAGTCAGCAAATGTGACAAGGTTATATGACCTACAGTAACCAATCATTGTGTATTTTGAGACATAAAATTTGAAGCGCAATTTGAAAGGATTTGGCGAGGAGAGATGAGGGGAGGAGGGTTCAACGGTTTTTTGAACTAGTAATACTTCTCTTCCTTTGTCAATTAAGTTTGAGTTTAATAAAACCAATGTAGTAATATTGCTCAATTTTTTTGAACATGTTTTCTTTAATCGTAGTTATAGTAATTACTAACTATTTTTCCAAAAAGGTTTCAACTATTTTTCCATATATATTGAATCTCATGTATAGAAATTATAAGCTAAAATTTGTTGGGTATTTGAATCTGGGCGATGCCAGTGTATCAAGGGTATTCGGCCTAATGCTATAATAGGGACCTATATTTACAGTCCTATTCTTGCTTCATCATCAAATTGTTGCTAGGTCTACCTAGCATATAGGGTTTTCTTTGTTAGGGTTCTCTTTTTCACTCATGTGTTATTAGTTTTGTCGTCTTCAATTTATAATTTCAATTATAATCTGGGCATTCTTTTTTCTCTCATTATAACGAAATAAATTAAAAGTACCTGAGAACAATGGCAAAGCCAGAAATTCTATCAAGGAGGGTCAACTTTAAATAGCTTTATAATTACAATCAACTTAATTTTTATAAGAAAATATATATAAGAATTCATTATAATGATTCAATTTCAATATCACAAATTTAATATCTTAGTAAGTATAACCCAAATTCTAGCAACCTAAAAATAATGAAAGAGTATTAAAAGTTGATTTTAGATAGAATGAGAAAATCAAATAAAATCCATGACACACACATATAAATGACATATGAAGATATGAAAACAAATATAGATCATATTCATGTTCATTGTAGACAATTTACATTTATGAGAAGGGTCAATATAGTAAATATAGCTATAAAACAACTTGGATAACATAAATAAATATAATATTTTCAAAATGTTGAGAAGGGTCAAGTGACCCTTGTGGGCCTTAATTGGCTCCGCAATGCCTGAGAAGCTATATTTATAATGCAGGAAAACATCGACATTCCCGTTTGATAATGTTTTCTGAGAATATTTGCTGAGAATGAAAACAAGAAAATGAATTTTCATTTTCAATATTCGAAAATATGTGTGGTAGATCAATTGGAAAACATTTTCAGAAAATAAAAACAGTGGAAATGTGTCTAGCAAAACAATTTGATAATAACAAAAAGAAAGAATCTGTAACTTTAATTAAAATGCATTATGTGTTTTTTTTTAATACAACATTATGTTATCAATATATGAGTTTCAAAAAAAAAAATTTGTATGCATATTATTGTTCAAAAGTATTTTTTTTTAACCATCTAAAAGAATATCATTTAAAAAATAGAATAAAATTTGAAAGTATAAAACTAGAATTATCTTTAAAACAAATTAAAATGAAACCTCAACCCAACCTTCTCTTTCACTCTTTGCAAACCCACCCTCTCTCTCTCTCTCTCTCCAAAGTTGAAGAATCAGACCAACCCCCCCTCTTTTTCACTCCCTCTTTTTCACTTTCTCTTCATGCCACCGCATCCTCTCTCTGTCTCTCTCTCACTGCAACCCCACATTCCAGTAGCTTCCCAACGCATTTTCCTTTTCTTGGACTGAAAATTGATTCGGCAATTAGTTGTTCGACGATGGTGGTTCAATTCAATTTCGTAAAAATTCTGTTGGGTTTGATTGAGTGACGATGATGTCAATCTGGTTCGATGGGGCTGTGGTGATTTTGATTGGGTGATGGTGGTGGTTCAAGCTCTGTGTGTGGTTTAGTGCTGGCAGCATTTTACGATGGTTTTGGTTTGATGGGGAGAGAAGATTGAGCGAGAGAAGTAGCATGTTTTCAGTGTTTGTTTCCTGTGATAATGAAAACATCTTTTTTCTGTTTTCTACAAGTGCTAGTGAAGTTGTTCTTATTTTCTTAAAATGTTCTCCGTGTTTTCTATTTTTGCCCACCGAACATGTTTTTTGTTTGTTTTTGTTCTCTCAAAATGAAAATGGGTTCTCAAAAATTAAACAAACGGGACCTTAGATTTTCCACTAAAAAGAGAATTAAAAGAATTAGTGGTGCATAAATTTTTTTTTAGCTCATATCGAATCCTTAATTTACAAAAATAACTCGTTGTTTCCCGCCCACAATATATTCTTCTTTCCCTCTCTCATGTGGAGTTTAAGGGGCACATCATCTTGTAAGAAATATCTTACATATAAAAGGAAATACAATTCACACCTAAAAGTGAAGTAAAATTGTGAATTGTAAATTGCAATCAGGAAATAAAACACATTCCCGTGCTAGAGGGTGGTGGCATGTAAAAGGGGTAATGAAAGAGCACATAGTACGTTCTAGTACGTCCTGTAAAAATGATGCATGCACAGTTTTATATTTTATTTATATTTGCATGGCACGTAAGACGATGATATGTACTTGTCATCTTTTTTAATTATCGTACATTTATTGTAATTATTATCGCCAATTTTATTAACTATCAAAATGATAAATTTTTATTATAATTATAGACTTACCAATATTTCAACTTCCCTTTTTGAGTTACACCACTATTTTTAACTATTTTAAAGGACCATTTCTTCATACATCCTTAGCAAAGGGGATGCCTCACTTGAACCTCCCTATAAACACACAAATAAAAGCATAATTCTTGCCAATTTCCTAGTCAGCAAGCATGACAAGGTTGTATTACCTATGGTAACCAATCATTGTGTGTTTGAGACTTGAATTGACCAATCAAAGGCTGCCATGTGTAATGTAGTTGTTGGCAATTAATGTTCACCCGTGTCAAATCTGACCTGACTTAGCTACCACTATAAATTGGTTATGATGGTAGAGGTGGCCGTCATGGAAGACCTCACAGAGAGCATCGTTCTTTCCAAAGCTGGTATTGGATTGGGGTTCTTGTGTATTTGGCCTTGTTCTGAAGAGAAATGGGCAAAACGAAGCATCCTTCATTTCTCAAACAGAAAGAGACTCAAACACAAACTTGTTTATGGTTCAGCTTATGAATCAGAAACTTTACATCGAATCGATGATTTACCAGACAGTGGATCTTTATCTTGACAGCTATTTGACTCCAGAAAGATGTGACAGGAAATCTATTCCTCAATCTGAAGACGGATTTCCTTCCCTGTGGAAAGATGGCACTTGCAAACTAGATGAGTTTATAAGGAAAAATGCGGAAGCCATCTATGCTGCAAAATCTGAACCTTCTTGCATTTTCTGGGCAAAAACTACGTGGTGAACGGCTGGTCTTGATGGTTTGGAAATCACCAGTATGTAGTTGGGCGGCCTATAGATGATGTGTTGGTGTACTTTGTAATTTTAGATTTATCAGATTGATCGAATCTATGATTTACCAGATATGTTTGTAATTAGATTATAACTTTTTGTAATATGGAAGTACATAAATATTTGCAACGTAATTAATAGAATGGTTGTGCTCATGTGTAAGTATATATATTATACAGATTTATTACAGTTCACAATTTCCCTCATAGATAGTATATAATAATCTACAAAGAAGTTTATCCAAAAGATTACAATCTTTCTCTGAAAAAAAGGATTACAATCTAGTTTCTTATATTTTATATGCTCCTCCAAAGCATACTCGCAATAACCATAGAGTCCTCGTTTGATACTGCTTTTTTAGGAAGCATTTATAGTAAAAGTGATTTTATTATAAAGATGTTGAAATTTTCTTAAGAAATCGATGTGCTTCTTGGAAAAGCATTTTGGAGTGCTAGGTAGGTGCTTCTCCAGAAAGTGCTTCTATGAACTATAAGCACTTTTAAACTTTTCTGCCAATCGTTATCAGAAGCGTTTTTAACCCTTCCAAAAAGACTCCCAAACGGTCCTTTGTAATTTGTTCAAGGGCCAGATATAGTTTATTTTTTTTCTCGATTTGAAAGCATTCGTCTCAACACTATACAATAAATAGGCACCTAGAGAGGGCTATTGTCCTTCACAAAAATCCTAGCTAGTTCCTATGTGTACGTAGCTTATTTACTAAAATTTATGTTTCTTGTAAAAAAAAAGAGGACGAATTTATTAGTTAAAGTATTGTCATAAATACTTTTCATGAAGGAAATAAAATTTGTATATAAAATTTAAGCGAAATTACAATTTAGGAAATAAAACACATCCTCGCGATAAAGCGTGGTGTCGTGCAAAGAGGGGGTAATGAACGACATATAGCACGTTCTATGAAAATGATACATGCACAATGTTATATTTTATCTATACTTGCGTGGCATGTAAAACGATATGTACTTGCTGCCTTTTCAAACTATCGTACAAATTATTGTAATTATTTTCGCCAACTTTATCAAAAGAATAACTCTTATTTTTTAAAATATTTTAGACTTACCAATAATTTAACTTTCATATTTGATTACAGCGATATTTTTCTTCTTACATCCTTAGCAAAGGGGATGCCCCACTTGAACCTCTCTATAAAACACAAAATAAAAGCATAATTCTTACTAATTTTCCTAGTCTGCAAGTATGACATGGTTATATGACCTCTGACCAATCATTGTGTGTTTCGAGACCTGAAGTGACCAATCAAAGGCTTCCAGGTGTAATTTAATGTTCGGCCGTGAGAAATCTGGCCTGACCTAGACACCGCTATAAATTCGGTTATGATGGCAGAGGTGGCCATCATGCAAGCCCTCAGAGAGAGCATTGTAATTATTGTCGTCAATTTTATTAACTATCAAAACAATGAATCTTATTCTTTTGCTGTGAATCTAAAGTGAAAAAGAGGAACCTTCTCATTTCCTTATTTACTTTCCTTTAACTTTCCGGGGGTTGTTTCAATATAGATCTGCCTTATATGAGTAGGTAGATCCATCCATGGCTGGCCTCAAATTTGTATTTGGATTTTGCTACAATTAGTTTGCATCTTGTATATCGGCCTAATTATAAGGCTGTTAATTTTTATGTTAATTTTTCCAATTTATATCAGGTTTATCCTTCTTTCTATGACTGGTGATGTTAGACTCGTCGAACAGGCAGCAGCAGGGAAGTACTCAACTCGAGCAGTGCTTGTAACTACTGCCCTATCATTTTCCTAAGTGTGACTTCGCGACCAATCATTTTGGGCTTGAGACATGAAGTGACAAATCAAAGGCCGCCATGTGAATGTAGTTGTTGGAAATCTGCCTGACCTAAATTGGTTGTGATGGTAGAGGCGGCCTTATTCTGCAGAGACCTCAAAGAGATGATCGTTCTTCATAAGCTAGATCATTGGCCTATTCTGCAGAGAAATGAAGGATAATTATAGCATCCTTTGGTTTTGAAATAGGAAGAGACCAATGGCAGACCCAGGAAGTTTTATAGGGCTATGCTAAATTTTTATTTTTATTTTTACAAGATATATATTATAAGCCTTTTTCTCTTGAAACAAAAATGTAAATAAAATTTTATAAATTAAACAAGGCCACGTTACGAGCAAATATAACATGAAGAAGTACAAATTATAAATAAATGCCAAATCGAACACATTGTTCAACTACTTGAGATCTGAGTTGAGTAAGTTCATTAGGAATTGAAGTATCAACAATATATGCAGAAGGTGTATCCTTGTTATCATTACCTAAATGAGATTTTTAGGTTTCAATACACCTAAGATAAACAACTAAAACAAAGTTAATAATTAAAGTATTGTTCCGTACATTTTTATTTTATTTTATAAAAGTATTGTTATATATATGTCTTTTATAGAAGTGAAAAAAAATCGCAATGTTAAGCAATATGGGAAATTGAAGTCTAGAAAATAAAAGCATTCCCGCACTAGAGCACGTTGAAGTGCAAGAGGGGTAATGAAAAGGTACGTATAGTGTGTTCTATAAAAGTGATGCATGCATTCACTTTGTCCATATGTGTATGCGAAATGAGATATTTACTAACCGTCTTTTATGTTGTAATGGTAATGATAAATTTTATTAAATATTGAAACGATGTCTTTTTTCTCCATTTTAGGACTATATTTCAACTTCCATCCTTTTTTTTCCTCACTAATTCAATTTGAAACACCGCTTTTCTTAACCGTACTTTTTTTTTTCAAATTTCTTCATACATCCAATTTTGCGGCCTCGCACTAGCAATGTGTTCACACACACACACACACACACAATTTCATCATTTTCCTAATCAGCCAGTATGACATGGCTGGACCAATCATTGTGTGTTTGAGACATGAAGTGCCCAATCAAAGGCTGCCAGGGTGTTGGAAATGTTCAGACGTGGGCAATCTGCCTGACCTAGACACCCACTATAAATTACTTGTGATGCAAGAGGTGGCCGTCATATGCAAAACCCTATCGTCCGTCAGAAAGCTTAGCTTGTTTATTTCGCTGCCGTTCTCTTGTTTGGTCTTGTGATCTGCAGAGAAATGAAGGAAATTCAAAGCATCCTTCTCTTCTCAAATAGGAAGAGACTCAAACACAAACATGTTTTGGTTCAGATTATGAATCACAGAAATTACATCGAATCCTTGATTTACCAGACAATGTAACTTGAAGGGAGAGCAAAATACTTCTCTTGCCCGGCAACAATTGAACAAGGTACGACTCCGTACTTAATTATATATGTTTATTCGTATTGTAAGATTTTGTGATGAGCTTGATTATTCTACACTTGCATGATTTTGTATTGTGTGCAGATTTTGCGACCCGGTGACGAGAGATCATGCTGTTTTCATGTATGTCTGGTGCCGTTACTTTTTCCTTATCTTTATTTAATTTGCCTTTATATGATGAGTGGGCAGATCCATCCATGGCTGGCCTCCAGTTTGTATTTTTTGTTTTGTTACAATTAATTTTGCATCTTGTATAAAGGCCTAAGATTGATCTTTTCTTGTCTCCCCTCCACAGTTTGCTGGTCACGTTTGGCTGTCAAGTTGTGCGGCAGCGAAGTATTCAACTCAAGCACATCTAGAGGTTTCGATGTCAAAAAACCTGTCGTTGTGCCATCTAAAAGATCATCAGAACCTGTAGTTGTGCCATCTAAATATGATTCTTACGAAATACAGATGTGATGTTGTCGAATCAATGATTTACCAGATGCTTATAACTTTTGTAATTTGTGAACATATCAATTTGTTTCGCAATTTTTTTTTCCTTTGTGATTTTGCCAAACCCGCAACTGATAGAAAAAATGTTAAGATTTTATCTAGTTACAGCAGTTGTTTTTCAATTAAATAAACTGATTATCCTATTATGTAGGAAGTCATGTTGCACGTTGTTATGTTTACCAAGTCTTTAGGAGTCTCCCAGTAGTGGAGCAGTTTGTTAGTGGTGTCAGTAATGGATTAAGTTAGTACGAGTCATGTCCTTAAATTTAGCATAGTCTGGTGATGTAACGTTCTATTTAAGTTCAACTTTATCAATATACAAATTACGCTTTCCAGCACCTCTTCTCACCCGTGTTTGGATTTTGAGTTTAACTCTATAAAAAATTATAAACATAAAAAGGCAAATAAGATAAGTTAATAATTGAAGTATTGTCATATTTATCTTTCATATAAAAGGCAAAAAAATTAAATCTAAAAGTTAAGCAAAATTGCGAGGTGCAAATTTAAATCTAGGAGAGAAGAATATATTCCCGCCCAAGAGCGTGTTGAAGTGTAAACAAAGTAATAGCACGTAGGGATGTGGGCATCAGAACTGAAGAACAATCAACCGAAAAAAACCGTGTTGACCAAAAAGTCAAACTCAATCCAAAAAACCAAATCGGATTCTATACTCCCAACAAACCGAATTGGGCTTAACCAAACCAGTCAAATTAAAAAATATATAATTTTAGTATTTATTGATATCCAATACTATATTTTTAATCTCATAAATAATATTTATCCAAAATCAATTTCAAAACATCTCTCTTTTCTAGCCTTAATATTTCTTTCTTTATGGAATTGAATAATTTCTTAATTTTCAAGCCAAAATAAATAAATTTTTAAGTTGAAATTTATATAAAAAAATAATTTGAAAAGATAATAATAATAATCCGATTCCAAACCGAATCAGATCAGAATTGGACCGAAATCGGTTCAACCTGAACTGAACGGTTTTATAAATTTTTTTGTTAAAATTGGACTGAACCAAATCGAATAAATAGTGCGTTCTCTAAGTAATCCATGCATGGTATTATATTTTCTCTATACTTATATGATACGTGATATGTAGTTGCAATTTTTACGTTTATTGGAATCATTGTGACCGAGACGGAATTTATTAACTATCAAAACCATTTTTCTCTTTTTTCTTGGTTTCCCCCTTTTTTATACTTACCAATATATAAATTCCCATCTTTATTTATTTATTTAAAACAAGTTAATTGGAACTACCCCTATTCTTAACTATATTTTTTTAACACAAGCGATCATCTAAAGTATAATAAAGAGGGGCGGTTTCACACACACACACACACACACACACACACACACACACACACACTATCAAGGTGCCGTAGGGATTCGAACCCGAAATCACTTATCTGCAAGTCAAGACCTTTTTTCATTGGTTAGACCTCGTTGGTAATTATTTGTAGATATTCATTTAAAGATCATATTTACAAAAAATCACTTGAATTCAATATCATTTGACCACTCAATTAAATTATTGAAATTTTAGTACTTTCTTGAAGCACTGTATTCATTGATTTTTTATTTCTAAGCGGTTTCCGATTTGTCTATTTTTTTTATTTTTATTTTGAAAGGATGATCTATGAATGAAGACGTAAAAAATACATAGTTTGGATTGTTGAAAAATAATTCGTAAGGTACCCTAAAGGGCGTCTCTCAAATAAAATTATTTGAGAAGATCCCTCAATAAAAAAGGACTGTATATGTATATATGTAGAAAATAGATTTATGTTTCTAATGTGCAAATATATAAGAGAAGAAGAATTTGTGAATAGTTATGAAAATAATTGTTCCCTTCTTAAATTTATATTGAAAATATGGAAAGTGTTAGGTAAAATTTGTTGGCGATATAATAAGTACAATGCCGTTATGCTATGACAAACCTAGGTATTCACAAAAATCCTAGCTCCTAGAGCACTGTCTATAGTCCTTATTGTCCTTCAATCGTAGCACGTCCTGTGAAAATGATGCATGCACAAATTTATATTTTCTTTAATACTTGCATGCGTAAAACGATATGTATTTACCATCTTTCTGAACTATCGTACATTTACTGTAATTATTATCGCAAACTTTATTAACTTTCAAAATGATAATATATATTTTTTTAGACTTACCAATATTTCAACTTCCATTTTTAAATTACACCGCTATTTTTAACTATTTTAAAGGATAATTTCTTCATACATCCTTAGCAAAGGGGATGCCTCACTTGAACCTCCCTATAAACACACACAAATAAAAGCATAATTCTTGCTAATTTCCTAGTCAGCAAATATGACAGGGTTTATATGACCTACAGTAACCAATCGTTGTGTATTTTGAGACATAAAATTTGAAGCGCGGTTTGAAAGGATTTGGCGAGGAGAGATGAGGGAAGGAGGGGTCAACGGTTTTTTGAACTAGTAATACTTCTCTTCCTTTGTCAATTAAGTTCGAGTTTAATAAAACCAAAGAAGTAATATTGCTCAATTTTTTTGAACTTAATGTTTTCTCTAATCGTAGTTATAGTAATTACTAACTATTTTTCCAAAAGGTTTCAACGAATTTTGCGTGGATTGTGACTTTACCACTTACCATATATATTGAATCTCATGTGTAGAAATTATAAGTTAAAATTTGTTGGGTATTTGAATCTAGGCGATGCCAATGTATCAAAGGGTATTCGGCCTAGTGCTATAATAGGGACCTATATTTACAGTCCTATTCTTGCTTCATCATCAAATTGTTGCTAGGTCTACCTAGCATATAGGGTATTCTTTGTTAGGGTTCTCTTTTTCACTCATGTGTTATTAGTTTTGTCGTCTTCAATTTATAATTTCAATTATAGTCTGGGCATTCTTTTTTCTCTCTTGAATTTCATATTACGAGGAAATAAATTAAAAGTACCTGAGAACAATGGCAGAGCCAGAAATTCTATCAAGGAGGGTCAACTTTAAATAGCTTTATAATTACAATCAACTTAATTTTTATAAGAAAATATATATAAGAATTCATTATAATGATTCAATTTCAATATCACAAATTTAATATCTTAGTACGTATAACCCAAATTCTAGCAACCTAAAAATAATGAAAGAGTATTAAAAGTTGATTTTAGATAGAACGAGAAAATCAAATAAAATCCATGACACACACATATAAATGACATATGAAAACAAATATAGATCATATTCATGTTCATTGTAGACAATTTACATTTGTGAGAATATGGTCAATATAGTAAATATAGCTATAAAACAACTTGGATAACATAGATAAATATAATATTTTCAAAATGTTGAGAAGGGTCAAGTGACCCTTGTGGGCCTTAATTGGCCTCACCAATGCCTGAGAAGCTATATTTATAACGCAGGAAAACATCGACATTCTTAGGGCCCGTTCAGTAACGTTTTCGAAGAATATTTTCTGAGAATATTTGTTGAGAATGAAAATAAGAAAACAAATTTGCATTTTCAAGATTCAAAAATGTGTTTGGTAGATTAATTGGAAAATATTTTCAAAAAATAAAAACAGTGAAAATGTGTCTGGTAGAACAATTTGAAAATAACAAAAATAAAGAATCTGTAACTTTAATTAAAATGCATTTTTCTTTAAATACAACATTATGTAATCAATATGTGAGTTTAAAAAAAAAAGTTTGTATATTATTTTTCAAAAGTATTTTTTTAATCATGTAAAAGAATATCATTTTAAAATTAGAATAAAATTTGAAAGTATAAAACTAGAATTATCTTTAAAACAAATTAAAATGAAACCTCAACCCAACTTTCTCTGCAAACCCACCCCAATTCTATCGCTCTCTCTCTCTCTCTCTCTCTCTCTCTCTCTCTCTCTCTCTCTCTCTCTCTAAAATCTCCCATCTTTTTCACTTTCTCTTCATGCCGCCGCACCCTCTCCCTGTCTCTGTCTCACTGCAACCTCACCTTCCAATAGCTTCCCAAATCTCCTTTTCCTTTTCTTGGACTGAAAATTGATTCAGCAATCAATTGTTCAACGATGGTGGTTCAATTCAATTGCGTAGAGATTTTATTGGGTTCGATTGAGTGGCGGTGATGTCAATCTGGTTCGATGGGGAGGTGGTGATTTTGATTAGGTGATGGTGTTGGTTCAAGCTCTGAGTGTGGTTTAATGCTGGCAACGTTTGACGGTGGTTTTGGTTTGATGAGAAAAGAATATTGAGGGAGAGACGCAACGTGTTTTAAGTGTTTGTTTCCTATGAGAATGAAAACAACTTTTTTCTGTTTTCTACAAGTACACATGAAGTTGTTCTTATTTTCTTAAAACGTTCTCCGTGTTTTCTATTTTTGCCCTTTGAACAAGTTTTTTGTTTGTTTTTGTTCTCTCAAAATGAAAATGGGCTCTCAAAACTTAAAACAAACGGGGCCTTAGATTTTCCCCTAAAAAGAGAATTAAAAGAATTAGTGGTGCCTAAAAAAAATTTGATGTCATATCGAATCCTTAATTTACAAAAATAACTCGTTGTTTCCCGCCCACAATATATTCTTCTTTCCCTCTCTCTCTTGTGGAGTTTAAGGGGCACATCATCTTGTAAGAAATATCTTACATATAAAAGGAAATAAAATTCACACCTAAAAGTGAAGTAAAATTGTGAATTGTAAATTGCAATCTAGGAAATAAAACACATTCCCGTGCTAGAGCGTGGTGGCATGTAAAAGGGGTAATGAAAGAGTACATAGTACCATTTAGCTGATTGGAGCTCAGATCAACATGAATCAACTCTGGAATTGCAGACATTGACTCTGGTATGGCTCCAGATAACGAATTTGAAGGTAGAGACACGTTCTTTGGTGAAATCAGGTCCCCAAACTAAGTGGGTATTTCTCCATTGTGGGAATTAGAGGAAATGTTCAAGCTTTTCAAGGAGTGTGATTGAAGAGGTTATCTTCCCCTGTCGCTTATTACCCAAAAAATCGATGTGGGTAAAGTTCAAATTCAAGTGTCTTAGAACACTACCACTTAGATTGGCATGAGAGATGGTCACAGACCTGAGCTTCTTCATGTTGCCGAGAATGACAAAGGGTCTAGAGTCATTGACTTGGACATTGGAGACAGTGAGATCAGTGAGGTTTTGGAGGCTTGCGAGACAGACGCTTGTGAACCTGCGGAGGCTGTTAATGCAGGTGAAGGAGTGAAGAGAGGCGGAGGGATAGGAGGTGGCGGAAGGGCTTGGAGGAGTCGCAAAGAGTGGTGTTGGGGTGGAGGAGGAAGAGTTGGGTGTAGGGGTCTTTGGATGTTGGGATGTTGAGAGGGCTTTGAGTTTCTTTGGGTCTAAAGAGCTGGAAGATGGTGAAGATGGGGTTTTTGGGGTGGTGGAGTTTGGTGGTGTTGTGGAAGAGGTAGGAGATGGGGTTTTGGGGGTGGTGGAGTTTGGTGGGGTTGGGGAGGAGGCAGAGTGGGCAGCAATGGTGATTCGATTTGAGAGAGAGAGAGAGAGAGAGAGAGAGAGAGATTTTTAAAAAAAAAATAAATTGTTTTTAATATTTTAATTAATTTAAATTTTAAAAAAAGAAAAAATATAGGATCCTTAGTGCCATGTAAGCAACTAACAGAAAGATCTAACGAAACCTTAACGGTAAAACCACATTGTAACAAATTTAAAAGATTGAGGTATATAATTGTAAAAATTAAAAAGATAGGAACTAACATGTCTTAAGGTTGTAACCACATGGTATATTAAACTGTAATTAACCTTTTTAAGTTTAAGAACATAACATAAGCTCTTCCTCCATTCCTTCACAATAAAAAATTATTATATTAATTAGTCCCTCGTGTGCCTTTTATCTTCTGCTCTCACCCAATAGAAGGTTCACAAAAATCAGATTTCACTTTGTTTCAATTTTGACTAGCTCTCAGCCATATCCACCCACATTATTTCTAATGGAAGCCTCTCTTTCAATAGGAAAATGCTAGAGGCACCAACTTTGGGCACCAACTCTCTAATAGAGAGTGGGACCCGGTGTATTGGCGGACTCCACCTCTATTAGAGAGTTGGTGCCCAAGTTGGTGCCTCTAGCACCACCCCTTTCAATATATTCAAACAAGATGTGAATCCTATCTTATAAATTTGAATTCATATCCAATTTATAACAGTCTAAATCAATTTAGGACTTAAAAAGAGGCTTGAGATGTTTCAATTTATGAATCAATGACCTCACAATATATATGGATCATATGTTTTACATATTATTAATATACTAATACATTTTTATTTGTGATAATTGAATGTTCAAAAGGCTTGCGCCTTATTGCCTCAAGGCTTACACCTCGCTTTGCAAGACATAAAACGTCTCACTTCAACACTTCGCCTTTCAAAACATTGATAGTTAGAGGCTAAAGTCCTGAGCCTGGTTGTGGTGCAATATGGGAGTTGAATTTGGACATCGATTCGACCAGGACGCAGCAATGCAAGGTCAAGCCGATCCTTGCGGTTTGTGGTGAACACAATAATTCTCTTGTCACCACAGCTTGACCACAAACCATCTATGAAGTTTAGCAGGCCTGATAGTGTCACCTGCAATTGGATCATGAGGCCATGCATATCTAATTTAGTTATTATTGACAGGACAAATGACCAAGTCACATATTACATAAAACTATCAAAATAAAACTAAAAGGACTAATATTCAAACTTCAAACTAGTGGAATCAAAATTGTAATTTGGCCTTACATATTGTAAAAGAATGAATACTTGATCATAAAAATAAGATGTAAGTATATAAAAATTAAAATGAAAAATAAAAAAAGAGACAAAACAGGTACTAACCTGGTCTTCAGAATCCGATTTCGATTTAGAATCGACTGCCCTGTTTCCAGCATCAACTCTCCAGCAATCAATATCCTCAATCATCAAAATAGAACGATTGGTGGTGGACAGCAGCACCCTCCTCAAATGAGAGTCGTTGTAAATAGTAGAAGGCTCCAAATCATACACATCGAACTTAAGATAATTAGCCATGGCCGCTATCAGACTCGATTTACCACTACCAGGAGGGCCATACAACAAGTAGCCTCGATTCACAGAGCCCCAATAAGAATTTTCCTCGTCATTGTCGTTGCTCGGTCAGAGATGGCGGCCGTAGGCAGAGCTCAAGAGAAGCATTATGGATTGGAGAGGTATAAGAATGTGGGAAAGGATTGGAAAAGAGGCTACTTCAAACGCCACCAGAGCTTGACGTTGTCGAAGGTGTCGGCGATCACCTCGTCATCGCCTTTCGTCATGGCAATGGAGATGGCCTTCTCCAAGGGCGTTTTGCTGACGTGGAGGCGCTCAGTGGAGGGGCCGATCTTGGTGTGGAGGTAGACCACGACGGCGTCGTAAACTTGGTTGCGTATCATGCCGGAGTGCTCATCAGCGATGAGAGTGAGCTTGGTGGAGACAAAAGGGGTAAGCAGATAATTGAAGGAGGAGAATATGTAGGAGCGGAAAGGCTCTGGATTCCCGGAATGAGTTCTTTGGCCATTAAAGAGGATGGTGTTGTTGGATCAGATGGTACAGAGAAAACAGTGCAGTTTTAGTTTCAAAAATATGGGTTTGGGGCATCGGTTGGCTAAGTAAGAAGTAATGATTTTTCTTTTATGAATGAGCGAAGTTAAAGAAGAGTTTCCATCTCTGTTTCAGAGTTGCAGAGTTTCAGAGAGTAGTTGGATGCACTTCTTATGCTGCTAAAAGAAGAATTAGTACTTGGTTTTAGTTATCTACTACAAACATACCAACTGCATGTCCCCCAAAAATAAATAAACACAAAAACAAAAAGAAACAAAAAAGCATGATATTTTTCGTCAACATAATTTGAATTGCATGAAGAGAATATTACAGAGGTTTGAATCTGCTGCTATGCAACTTCCCTCGTTAGGGAGAGAGATTGGAGATGTGAATTGGACCACATTGAGAGACAGGAAGCCCAGTCTTGGACTTCTCCTGGATTTGAGTTTCTCAAACTCTAATGGACTTTACCTTCATTTGTACTTAAAACTTTGAACCACATTTCTTTCTCAGGGAGTCTATATTAATATTGAGTGGCAGCCTTTTGCTTGTGATTATTTTCGTAAGTGGGTACTTTTTCTATTGTTTCCTTCCTGTGACAGTTAATGGAATATCAACTTCTTTTGTTTCCTCATTTTAAATTTCATGTTATGTTTTATAGAATATGATTCTAATTCACATTTTTGTTATATTTTTAGGTGGAAATAGTTCAAAAGTAAAAGCAATATAGTTGTTTCGGTGACTAGGTGAGTATGCTGGTGATTATGGATGAAGCACACTCAGTACCAACGGTGGTGAGTTCTTTGATTAAGTGATCTGTGATATTGAATGATATATTTTGATATGTGATTGAATGAGATATGGGGATTGCTCTATTTTGGTTTCTGTCTCCATTATGTTTTTGTTTTGGTTTTGGTTTTGCAGGTAGGATGTTTTTGCATAGGGCGCTAGAGATCAAATTTTGTTGTTATCTTTATGACTGAATGGATTAGGGGATGTGAACTAATTATATCTTTCTTGTATACTCTTTTACAGGTCAGTAAAACACAATGTATATATGTTCTTTTACAGGTCCTATCTTGGGGTCTGGTAGCAATGGCACTCATCCATGTTGCAGCTAAAGCCCTTCATACCTCTATTGCATGTGTTCTTAGTAGTAATCTTGGAGAATCAATTACAGAACTAGCACGTGATGCTCTTGTTGCAGAGTATGAGTGATGTCTACTACTCGCAGGAGATGTGTGAGTTTGGTTTTTTAGCTTGCCAGGAGAGTGTTTTTGCATAGGTTATATTTGGTAGAGTGATTTTTAGTGTTATGGTGAATGGGTTGGATGCTAAGCAGACCTGGCATTCGTGACTTGTTTGCAGTGTTCCTGTCGTATTCGTGTCAACCCGCTTTCCTTAACGGGTTGACACAACACGACACGATAAGAAAACGGGTTGGAAATGTCAAACACGAACCCAACCCGTTAACAATTCGCGAATAACACGACACGACACAATAACCCGTTAAGAATTAAAAAGATAATAACAAAAATAAAATATTAAAAACAGAAATATTAAACAATTAAAAAAATCAACCAGTTAAAAAAAATAAAATAAAAATTCAAACAATCACAACGTCTGGATCTGGAAGAGGATGAGAGTGAGCAAGAGAGAGAGATGGAATAGGGGTATCTATGAGTTTGAATCTTTCTTTGAGAGCTTGGGTTTGAAACCTCCCGAGTATGTTCCTCTTCTTCCTCATAAACATGACTTTGATCCAAACTTATGTCTATTACTTTGACATCAAATATTTTGTGACCTAAAAGATGGTCTACTGGGTATTATCAGTCATGGTATTTAACTTGATCAATCACATATGTATTGGTATTTTTGTAACAAGAATCAAGAATCAATTATTAATCAAGAGCAAATGAGGCTTTGGAATTGAAGTGAGCAAATAAACATGTGCCAAACACAACGTCACGATAACGATCGGCAAAAATTGTATTCTTATCCTGAGGGAGAGAACAAGAGTGAAAGACTGGGTTAAATGAAAAAAATAGTGAAACTGGAAACTTGTAGTGTGGGTGATGCTAAATAAAATTAAAAGAAGAAGAAAAAAAAAACAAGGGTTAAATATTAAATTGATTCATGTCTTTTATTGATCTCACCAATTTAGAATGTGTTTTCAATTCAAGTATTCAAATTGGTATCCAAAAGTTAGGCAAATTTGCGGATTGGCTATCAAATATTGCTGCACTCGAGTTCAAGAGGGCGTAATGAAAGAGCACATATAAGTATAACGTGAGTGATGCATGCATGGTGTACTTGCAATTTTGTGTTTTCGGAATATTCCAGCATTCATTGTAATTAATAATTATTGTAACCAACTTTATTTACTATTAAAGCCATAATTAAGTAATTTTCTCTCTATTTCAACTTTCATTGTTTTAACTATCTTAATTCAAAACACCGTTATTCTTCACAATATTAAACCACCATTTCTTCATGCATTGCAATGCGTCCTTATGCTTATTAAGGGGGATGCCTCATGCATCTTGCCCTATCATTTTTCTTAGTCGGCAAGAGTATGACATGGTTGTATGACCTTGTGATGGCCCATCATTGTGTATAGTTGTTGCCAATTAATGTTCAGACATGGAAAATATGTGTGACGTAATCACGTAAATTAATAACACAACATCATAGTATTACAATCACAATTAAAAAATTTCAGAAGTGGGGGGCAATTAAGAAAGAGAGTATTTCAATCACAATTAAAATTTCTCGAAAAAAGGAGACAAACAAGGAAGAGAAGGAGGAACAGAGAAAAAACTAGTAGTTTGACTAACCACTCGAAAAACGTTAATTGAATTTTATGAGTTTCAATACATTACAAATTAAATTTTATTAGCATAAAATATAAAGAAAATAGTTTTAGCATAATGAATTATTTTGTTTTTGTTACACATTTACAATTTTGACACGTGCACAAATTTGAAAAATCCAGGCAAAATAACAAAATTCTCAACTCCGATTAACAGTGTTTTAAAGTTTCGCGGCTATCTGCCCCAATTTCTCATTCTTCTTCTTCAACTTCGTCGTCTTCTTCTTTTTTCTCAACCACTGCCACTATCTTTCAGTTCCAGTGCTGCTCAAATGCGCTCTCACTCCATCGCTCAGAACCTGGACAAGTTCTAATCGGCGTGCAAACACTCCTCCAGAGGTGAATTTCCCTTTTTTATTTTCGAATTTTCTCTATGTTAGGGTTATCAGATTTTCGAATTGCAAGCCGTGTGTTGGTAACGCTTTACATTTTTGGGTTTCGTTCGATCTTTGGTTGCTGAGAAAACTGTGAACAGTAAAAGAAATCGCAATTTTGTCCATTATTAACTGTTATTTTTGTTTTTAGTTGAAAATTTTCCTCAGCTCGGACGAAATTGTTACATTTGGGTTCTGTGTATTTTTTTGGGGGTCGATTTTGTTGTTTAAGAATCTTTTCGAACTTTTTTTTAAGTAAGGGAGCCTCGAATTATGAGATGTTTTGTGTTCGAAAGTGGATTTTCTGTGTAACTCTCGAAGCCCAAAGGCTACTGCCGAGTTATCTGCTTGAGGTAGGCTTAGTTTTAAGCTGGATGGTTCAGATCTAAGATTTTCTTTTTCCACTAGGTTATACATAAAATTGGCGGGAAAATTGATTTACGGTGAAGAATTTTTTTTTCCCTTTTTCCAAAAAAAAAAAAAAGTATCAGAAGTATAAAAGCTTGGAATTCTGAATTTTCGTTTTGTTTCTTACGAAGGATTATTAGTCTCTTTCCTTTTGCCTTGTTGGACTTGATATGCTTTTTCTTTTTCAATAAAGAGAATGTTAGTCGTGATACGTGAAAAATACATTTACTGATCTTGCTATGGAAAGTGTCAGTTATTATACCCACTATGAATCAGAACTTTGTGGTAGATTTCTAAAAGGCTTGTGTTCTCCAAAGTTCCCTGCTCATCCTGTGCTACTACCCGAGTTTCCCTGTAATTTGTTGTCAAAGTCGCAAAGATGGTAGGAAAAGTTTGGACGATAAGGCAGTGTTAAACTTTTGTAGGGCGTTCTGGTGCAACCCACATATTACTTGCATAGTTTGTTGCTGGTGTCGGCATTAATTACTATATGACCTTGCTCTTCATTTTGAATATGACTTTGTGGACTTATTCTTTTCTACTTGTTTTGTTTCAGGTAACTAAGGAAGTTAGCCATGGCCCCATCAAGAAAATCAAGGAGTGTAAATAAGCGGTTTTCTTATATGAATGAGGCTGCTTCTAACAAGTATGGAGAGAATGCTAACAAAACCGGGCAGAAAGTGAGTCCTGACTCTGTTCTGAGGATGTTTATCATCTGAATTGTTCTAGATTTAGTCAACAAAAACTGATTTTGAAATCTTGATTTTCTTCCTCCTTCTCCTGAAGCAACAACTTTGCATTGCCATTCTAGGATTAGGAAGTTACTATGTGTTTAGTGTTGGTTTACGTATCGTTATGTATATGCAGATCTCAAATAGCAAACCTCGAGTTTCTTCTGAAGTATTAGAACTGCTTAAAATTAGTAATTGTTAACCAGTTCTGTATGCAATTTCCCCCTGTCCTCTCATGTGCAGAAGAGAAAGTTGTCTGACATGTTAGGGCCTCAATGGACCAAGGAAGAGCTAGAGAATTTCTATGAAGCATATCGTAAGTATGGGAAAGATTGGAAGAAGGTTAGTACAAATTTTATGATACTCTTCACTTGATTAACATGTTTGGGCCAGCTGTAAGCTTACTAATTTACTTATAATTTTTCATTTTAGGTGGCTTCTGTAGTTCGTCACCGATCTGTGGAAATGGTGGAGGCCCTTTACTCTATGAATAAGGTATGTGTGGGATATACTGTAATTTTATCTTGTGACACTACTGGACACTATCTTGTCCATACGCATAAAACTTTATGTCAAAAAAATTTGGTATGGTCATGGTTAATTCCTTCTATCCCCATTGTGTGCAATTCTATGCATAGTGGAATGCTTTTGCCTCCACTCACATAACTCTGCTGTTTCCAAGTTGTGGCAAGTCCACCATTGCATGGGGTTTTAAGTTTTTATTTATTTATAGAAAAACTGAATAATCTGATCTTAATTTTCATCAATGTATAAGATTGGGCACCATTTTAATTTGTTGAGCTCTGTAAATTAGATATTTTCCCTGAAAATCTGAACTACATAGTAATCAGTTCAACGGAGTTCAGTCAATGCTGGATGAAGTCTCGGTCTTTGAGTTTTTTCCAAGCTAATATGAAAGTAAAATAACATTTGAATTGTCATAGAATCATTAAAGTCATTAAGTTGTGTTTAGAATTTGACAAATTTTGTTGATGCCATAATCTTGAATTATCTACGTTTCCCCAAGAGATTAATAAATGCCTGTGTTTTCTATGTTTTAATCATAACCTATTTGTACCATGTGGGTGACTCAGGATTGTTCTATATTTTCAGGCCTATTTATCTCTTCCTGAGGGCGTTGCTTCTGTGGTTGGCCTAATAGCAATGATGACTGACCACTACTGTATACTGGTAAGGTTGAACATTTGTGGTTTTGTAGATCAATCTGTGCACTTACCTTCTAGGAACTATTCTTCTGGGTAATATTTTGGTACTTCAAAATGGTTTTCATTTGTTTTGTGCAAATCCATGTTTAGTTGTTTTGGTACTTCTGCAAACACTGCATGGGGAAGGGAAACTGTACCTTTTGCCATGAAATCTTTAAGAACATGAAAACAAAAAGTAGCTGACTGAAGGGGGAAAAAAGGAGGCTTTTATGACCAAAAAAAGAAGAAGGTTTCTTTGGCAATAGTGCAGGCCCTTGCTATTTCTTTGACCAGAGGTTTGGATTGTCTCCTGTAGGCTGTAACTTGTACTCCTTGTTCCCCAACCCGTAGTTTGCTTTTCAAATTGGAGTGCCTCTTCTTTAGTTAATTTCGTAGCTAAATGAGGATATGTTTGTATTGTTCTATTAGAGAGGATTTCATGTCCCCTGCTTTATAATTGCATCCTTCATTGCAATAAAGCTTCCATTTCTTTTAAAAATGAAAAAGAAAGGAACGTCAAGGGATACAGATTATATATATATATATATATTATTTTGTTTTCTGGTTGGCTGGTTAAACATGTTTTTCAACCTAAGGAATAGTTGAAATTCACTGGTCTGAATTTCATCATTGTTTCTATTCACTGAAGGGTTTCCTAGCTGTTAATACAACTTTTTTTCTAAGGAGAAATGAAAACCTGGCATTGGTTATATTGCTAAAGGAAACTGTAATGAGTTCCATGTGCATGTGTTAGTTTATTAATGAGTTTAATGATCTAGTAATACTCTTCTGTTGATATCAATTGAGCTATGTATTGGAAATGACCCACCTGGAACTCACATAGAGGACTCTGGCCTTACAGGGAGGAAGTGACAGTGAACAAGAAAACAATGACGATGCAGAAACCTCTAGGAAACCCCAAAAGCATGCAAGGTCAAAACTTCGGAGTGAGTCCTCAAAAGGATTAGAAGGACATATTCCAGATTTTTCAGAGTCCCATCCAATGGCATCAACTAGTGACTGCTTGTCACTGCTGAAGAATAGGCGCTCAGGTGGGAAATTTTTGTGATCTGTGTGTGTGTCTGGGTCAGCACATGTATAATTTGCGTTTCTTTTTTTCATTTGTTTTTTACTTAGTGGTTATCTTTTACTCATTTGTGGCTTGGAACTGAAGCAGTTTTGCTGCTGCCTTTTTATGCTGCTCGAGTCATATTTTCTCACTATTATTTAAAAGCAAAGCTTCTATACTTCATAGGAAAATATAATGCAACTTGGTGGGAAAATGTCAATTGTTGCTTCTTGTTTATGTATGTTTGCCCCTTGTCTTTGGAAAAGAGAAATTGGTAGTGGATGCAAGAAATTGGTGTAGGAGCAAAAGCGGGAAACTGGTTTATTTTTATTTATAAAAATTAGAATTTAGGGATTAAGTTATTTATTAACGTATTTTACTATTGCGGGATTACCTCTATAAATAGGGTCTATTGTAATGGAATTCAAGAGTTTTATTGAATTGAGATTAACTTTTCTTGCTCTTATTCTACTCCTCACTTCTTCTCTCTCTCTCTAGTTTTTTCACTTTTCTATTTTCTTCTTGGTTCTACTTCAAAAATTCCATCATCCCCCCTTGGGTCTATTTTACATTATATGTTCTCTTTAATGGTGCTGCCATTAATATGTTTTGAATTTGTTTCAGGAATAAGGCCTCATGCTGTTAAAAAAAGGACTCCTCGAGTCCCTGTTGCTTATTCTAATGATCAAGATAATAGTAGAAAGTATTCTTCACCTGCCAGGCAAGGTTTAAAACTCAATGCAGATGCTAACAATAATGATGTTGCTCATGAGATAGCATTGGCATTGACTGAGGCCTCGCATAGAGGTGGTTCTCCCTTAGTTTCTTGGACGCCTAAGAGAAAAGCCAAAGGCACTACACCATCACCTGTTCGGAATGGTGAAAGGATGGTAAGATTACTATTTAAAAGAAAGCTTCATTGCTTTCCTAGACTTATTTCAAGATGATAATTTAATCATTCATTATTGTTTCTGACATTTAGTGTGCAGAATCAGAAATGACTAATGCCAGGCTCCATGGTTGTGAAATGGATGAGGGCGGTTGTGAATTAAGCTTAGGTAGCACTGAAGCTGACAATGATTACTATGACAGAAATGAAAAGTATGCAATGGGTAGAGAAGGGACTGGTACTCTGGAAGTTCAGCAGAGAAGGAAGAGATACTTTGTAAAGAAGAAAGAAGTTGACGAAAGTAAAAACAAACATGTTGAGGACATAAAAGAAGCTTGTAGTGGAACAGAGGAAGGACAGAAATTAGTTGCTATCAAAGGAAAACTTGATACTAAAGTTGTGAAAAGTGCTAGGTCCTTCTACAAGGATACAAGAAAGAAAAGTAAAAAAGCTCTGATTGGAGGAGGTATGTTTTCAAATATTTAAGCCAAGCTCCCTCCCCCCTTCATACCTTGCTTTCCCTCTTTAACTGATATTTAGATATGCTTTTGCACAACTAGTTTCCTTTGCAATTTCCAGTTTGGTACTTTTGGTTTGTAGTACAGATACAGTTGAGGTGGTTTTATTTTGTGTTGCTGTTTTCTTGTATTTCTTTTTGAGACAATCATCTGGGTTATTTTTGGCTTCTGTTTTTCTGTGCATATCCGACCATTTAGAAGATTATCTAGATTGTATACAAGCCAACACGTTTGGAAATTGTAGTATTGATAATCGGGTTGCATTGCTTTTCCACTTTGGTTTTTGATATGATCTTAAATTTGACTGCTCTGTCTTCCAATCTGTTGAAGCATGTCCAGATATTACTCATTCTAACTATTCTCTCCATGCAGATGAAGGCTCTCCCTTTGATGCATTACAAACTCTGGCAGATCTATCCTTGATGATGCCTGAAGCTGCTGATACAGGTAAAACATTTGTGTTTTGACAAGTACAATTTTCTACCACTATTTTGCTAGGAACACTGGGTTTTATCTCTTATCATGTCCTTTTTAAGGTTCATATAATTCATTAATGTTCAGTTTATGTCTTTCATTTTTTCCTTATATCTCTACTATTCAGTTTCAAAATTAAGAAACATTCTTATTCTTGTCATGTTAGAGCTAGCTTACCTGGTACCTTATCAAGGGGTTCTGATCAAATACGGTGGCTTCATTTGAATTATTAATTTCTCATCAGTCTTTCTTTATCTTTATCTTATAAGAAACAAAGCCTCTGTATATGTCATGAAGATTTTAACTTGAATTACATTTTGCATGCTTGAATAAAGCTGTGTTTATCTTTTTTTAGCTGTACTGTTTAGTGCTTATCAATAGTTCTAGGGGTCTTTTGTGTCAATTTGTTAATGAAATATGTATTTTGTCTCTTGAGGATTGCAAATCAGTTAAACATGGGGTGATGTTAATGGTATTATAGTTTACTTTATAGATCCTCTTTAACTGCTAACTGATGTATTTGACTCAACCTTTGATTCTTGTTGGTTCTGTCTTTAGAGTCATCTGCACATGTCAAGGAAGACAATTTCAATATTGCTAACAAGTCTAAACTGAAAGGGAGTCGTCCAATTCCTGGGGTTGAACATGCTGCTTTTAAAACATCTAAACTGGGCAAACTCGGAGAGGGAGTTCATCAGTCTAATAGTGGGCTGCAAAAAGGAAAACAGAAGTCATTGTCATTTAAGGTAAGGACAGATAACACTTTTCCTACAAATTCCTTTAGTTTTGCTTTACTTGTGTTACCCCATATGGTCCGTCTGGCTATGGCAGGAATTGATGACCATGTATGATTTTTATTTGCAGATATATAATGAAGCTCAAACTGACTGCTATGCGAGTGACAATGAAAAGATTGAGGTATGGGGTCCTTTCACCCTAACTTTTTCGCAGTGTTTTCACTTTACAGATGATTCTGTGGTTGTTTTAAAATAGTCTGGATGTTATTAATTATAAGTCTAGAAGGTGTTCCCTTTTTTTCTTTTTCCTTTTTGCTTTTTGGCTACCAAGAAAGAAGGCTTAGCATACTTACCTTCAGAAGGTAATGGCACATTCTTTTGATCCCTTAAAAAATGTTTTTTGTACAGATCAGATGGTGAAACTTTCTTTATATGTTGCTGTTTTGGAAGTTTAGTAGTCTTTAGATCGAAATTATTCAAAAGTTTCATGTCATTTCTTATTGTAGTCACAAATCACAATTTGATTTCTTTATAATTTTCATGTGCCTACAATCACTTTTGACTTTTGGTATTTATAATTGGCTTCAGGCTACAGTTGAGGTGAAGAAGTCCGCGAGTAAAGGTAAACGATCTTCACATTATACTACGCACCCAAAGCAAGGGAAATTGGTGAAGAAGACTCTGTGGAATGCATCTTCTACTACTGATCGTAAAAGGGAAGAAAACGATTCTGGTTTATCAACTGTACAAGTTCCATCTGCAAACCCGGCCAACTTACCTACCAAAAACAAGGGTAAATGGGAGGACATGCAGAAATCATCAATACAGAAAGATACAAAGTCTCCTGAGAGTATTTTAGATGACCAACCTGATAGACTGGTTCCTTCATTTTGTAACAGAGAACTAAATATTAAGGTGAATGTGTCATCATTTATCGCCATCCGAATTTTTTGAATATTTGATTATGTTTCATATATAAGTGTACATCTACATTTACAGGAAAAGCTTTCTAGTTGCTTATCTCGGTATCAAGTGCGGAGATGGTGTGCTTTTGAATGGTTTTACAGTGCAATTGATTACCCTTGGTTTGCTAAAAGGGAGTTTGTGGAATACTTGGATCATGTTGGATTGGGTCATGTTCCAAGATTAACTCGTGTTGAATGGGGTGTAATAAGGAGGTAGATGTCCCTGATCTGCTTCTTTGACTGGAACTTTTTGTTTGGCCAGTTTTGACTTGCCTTTCAGATTGATAATCTCCGCAAATTTTTGTTGTTGGTACTTGTTGATGCAGCTCCCTTGGCAGACCACGGAGATTTTCTGAACAGTTTTTGAAGGAAGAAAAAGAGAAGCTTAATCAGTACCGGGAATCTGTTAGAACGCATTATGCTGAACTTAATGCTGGTACAAGGGAGGGACTTCCTACTGACTTAGCTCGGCCTTTATCAGTTGGACAGCATGTCATTGCTTTTCATCCCAGGGCAAGAGAGATCCACAATGGAATTGTACTAACCGTCAACCATAGTAGGTGTTCTGTGCAGTTTGACCAGCCTGAACTAGGGGTTGAATATATCATGGTAATTAGTTTCCCTCACTGAATTTTTTGACATAAATACGTATTTTTGTTGAGGAGAATATTTCATTTTGTTGAAACCTTCACGGGAGGAACTTTCTTTGGTGGCCAATAGAGGCGGGAGGGGAAGTAGGGAAGGAGGTTCTGATATCTCTGAAATTTAGTACCTCTGAAGAGCGGTTGGGATAACTGCCATAAGTATTTGTAAGCATTCAACTGAAGTAATAATTTGGAAGTTTTATGGATGAAATTTTCTGTTGGCACCACTTGGATATATTTTCTTTTTCTCTATTAAAATAATCAAGAAACTGTAAGAGTTTTTATGCCTTTGAACCATGTTGCATCAATGGCCCAAAAAAACCGTGTTGCATCCTTTTCTTTGTTTCATATAGCACTAAATCTAATTCTCACAGCATGTTTGTGTTTTCTTTCTTTATTTGCATTTCCATGAGAGCTTACAATTGTTACCCTTGTTTGAACGCTAGCAGCTATAGGATCTGTTTGTAGTTCCTGTTGTTCCTTTTTAATGGCCTGGTGTATTGACTTTCATCACAGGATGTTGATTGCATGCCGTTACATCCAGCAGAAAATTTACCTGCTTCTTTCAGAAAGCACAATGTCACTGTCAACAAATATATTGAGAACCTTAAGGAGCTCAAGATTAATGAACAACTGAAAGAAGGGACGACTAAAGGATATATGAAGATTTCCTCTAGTGACAAGCTGGTGAGCACTGGTGTTCCCGGTTATATTCTGCCATCAAATCATCGTATCAATAAATCATCAAAGCAGACAGTGGTTAGTTGTGATGGCTTGTAATCTTATAATAGGTGCCTGTCTGTCCTTTTATTTGGCAATATTAAATGTTCAAGCATCGTCTTGTAGTATCTGATATTGTCATGACCATGAAACTGCCCCCATTTATAAGAGGAGCATTCTTCCAAGCATATCAATGTCTTGATGACACAACAAGAAGTTCACTTTTTTCCTCTAAAAAAGAAAGAAATAAAGAGAACCGCTAAAATTTGTGATTTGGTTCAGACTGAAACTGAACATCTGCCATTTATTTGGGATCGAATTGTGTTCATGTTACTTGAACTGTATTGCTATTCTCCGCATGCTTTTCACTTCATGTTTTTAGGACTCATTGTTTCTGTTGGTCATTTGTTTTTGCTGACTAATTGAACCATTGACCTTACATTGCTTCTGTATCTTTAATAGAAAACATTAAACTGCAGAATAATTATATGCTATTATCTAAGTAGGAAATGTTTTGGTTAGGTGAAGTCATCAAGTTTTAATGTGCAAGCTAAAGTTGGGCCTGGTGAAACTGCTAGTACGCAAGTCGCAAATTATCAGCCTTCAATTCCTGCACAGACCCAAGCAAAAGAGGCTGATGTGCAAGCTATATATGAGTTGACTCGCGCACTTGACAAAAAGGTGAAGTTCTAAATACATAATTCTATATCAATTTTAGGTGTTAGTGATTGAAAAAAATGTCTTGTATTTGAAGGGAAATGAGTGATTGTACCTATTCAACTCCTGTCGATGTGGGTATTTGAGAACTGAGTTGACAGATCATGTTGAAACTTGTAGGAAGCCGTGGTGTCTGAGTTGAGGCGCATGAATGATGAGGTGTTTGAGAACCAAAGAGATGAAGACAACTCTATCAGGGATTCTGAGCCCTTTAAAAAGGAATATGCTGCAGTACTCTTACAGTTGAGTCAAGTCAATGACCAGGTATTGTCCCATCTGTTGCTTCATTCCCTTTCCTTCTATTGTGTGGCATCTTGGTTACAACTATGCAGCAATCAAGTGACTATTTGAGAGTGAGTGAGAGGGAGGAAAGAGAAGGAAGCTGATTTCCTTTCATGTGCAGGTTTCTTCTGCCCTTTTATGCTTGAGACAACGCAATACGTATAGAGGGAGCTCCCCGCATACAGTTGTGAAGCCCATGGACAATTTAAGTGGCCCTGGTAGCCACTCAAACTCCTATGGGTATTCTTGTGATGTTCAAGAATCGGCATCTCATATGCGTGAAATTGTTGAAAGTTCAAGAGCAAAAGCTCACAAAATGGTTGATGCAGCTATGCAGGTATGGAAAGGGCATTTTGTGCTCTGTTATTCTATGTCCTGGGGGCCTTCTAAGAAGTTGTTGCTATGACCAAATCTATCATGGCAACTATACTGCTTGAACGCTAATTACTTTTTGTACTCTGACAACAATGTCATCTTAATTACTATTTCAGGCGTTTTCATCCTTGAGGAAGGAAAATAACTTTGACAAAATTGAGGAGGTTATAGACTTTGTAAGTAACCGGCTCTCAGATGATGCTGGCATGCTAGCAATGGGATCTTCCACTACCCCTGCAGATCCAATTCCGTTTTCCCAGGATCAGTTAACTTCCTGTACATCAAAACCATTGGCAACTGGGTGTGCACATGATCCTCCAAAGTCAAATAATCTATCCAACCAAAGTGAAGAAAAACTCCTTTCAGACCTTATTGTAAATTGTGTAGCAGCTTTTATGATGATTCAGGTAATTAAATATATGTTGCATTATTTTGCTGTGGTAAATCTCCTCCCATGGTTATTCCTCTTTGTCACCTTTTGTATGCTAGTGTTTTCCACTTGTTTTATGACTTCTTTGTTGTTATCAAGTCATTACCTGTTTCAATGGTCATTTTGTCCCTCACTGTTATGCTGATAGGAAGCTTATATCTGTTTACAACCTTGGATTTTGATTTTTACCACACGAATTGCAGACATGTACAGCACGACAGTTTCCGCCAGCTGATGTCGCCCAGGTATTAGATCATGCTGTTACTAGTTTGCAGCCATTTTGTCCCCAGAACCTTTCAGTTTACGGAGAAATACAGAAGTGCATGGGCATTATTAGGAATCAGATAATGGCGCTCGTTCCTACATAGTCACTCTGCCCAAATATGTAATGTTCAATGTTTGGTTTATCACTAGAATCAATACATGTATAGAGGTATCTTGAGCATTTTGTATGTATAAATATTAACAGCACATGAAGTTCATGCTGTTTTTTTGTGACGAGGTGGTATATAGTATAAAATATAGTGTTGTAAAAGAGAGTTTCTGTTATTAAAAAAAACAATAATGGTAATTGCAATTATATTTTTTGTATTTCCTTTCTGCCATCCAAAGGAATTGATTAGTGTAATCCTTATCATTTCATGTGATCTGTTTTACTATTAAATTCTTTAAAATAAAAGCATTTTGTACCAAATAATTTAACATTTGTCAATCTTATTCTTAACTATTGATGGTGTATATTCATGCTTTTTTTTTCTTCCATTTTCCGCTATAATGCTTTTTTTTATTTTTGGTGGGGAAATTTTCCATTTGAAATTGTAGTCCAAATTACCAAGTGAACGGCATAGTTTGCAACAAAATGTTATCCTTCCTTTCCATTCTCTTCTCTTTCCAACTCGCAGACATGTATTAAGATCAATGAAGCTAAACTGAAAGTGAGTAATTATTCGCTTCGGATGAGACAGAATAGATAGAAAATATGAAGGCCAAAAATCCCTTTTGGTCCCTGTAGTTAGGCACTTCAACTATTTTTAATTTTGTGGTTTTAATTCCGTCAATATTGTCATTTAAAGAAAAGTGATTGAAGTGCCAAACTACAGGGACCAAAAGTCACCTTTAGCCAAAATACAAATGCTCAGAGATCAATTGATTTCACTGCTCAAAACAAGTACGAAGTTCTACAAGCACACACATCACAGGAACATTCTCATTTAAAAGGGGAAGAACAAAGAAAGGAAAATCCATGCATCAATCAGAAAAATGGATCCCCCTCATATTCCCCCAATCAAAGTGTACAAAGTTGAAATTGTTTAATCTGACAATAACAAACAATCAATGCAATGAAGAACAAAACAAATCCAAACGTTCTTTGTATGGCTTTGCATGACCCTCAACATTTGGTACAAAATTGTACAACTCAAATCTTCCAACTAGCCTTGAATTTGAAGCCTCTATCTAATTCCAGGAACCAAAATAAACCCATAATCTCATGTAATCACAATCCTAACTTCTTCTTTTTAGGCTTTTTTACCACAGCACAACCAGAGTCCTCCATTATCTGCAGCTCAACACAAGTTAGTAGCAAAAGAGGCAACAAAAGAACAAAACAAATCATGAAGAAAAAAACCCATCAATGATAATGGCACATTTCCCTCTGATGAGTTACTAACCTTTTGTCTCTTTTTCTTCTTAATTTTTTTCTTCAGCTTCTTGGGCTCAGAATTTTCCACATTTTCTTCTTGTTGCAGAGAGTCCTGCATATTTTACACCAAATTTCATAAAAACAATCAAAGAGGTAAGACAATCTTGATATTCTTATCAAAATGGAAGCAGAACTTGGGGAAGAAGAAAAAAAAAATCACCTCAAAATCAGAATCACCAAAGGAGTCAACATGTCGTATGGTTATTCCAGAATTAGATGCCCCACCTGATTAACCCCCAAAAAAAAAAACCAAGTTTAAATTAATCAAATGTGATTAAAGCAAATGTAGGTAGTTAATAAGATGATGAATTGAAGAGGAGAGTGAAGTTTACTGGTGAAAACGGTGCGTTTGGCGTTCTGGACAGCTCGTTCCACAAGATGCGGGTTGATGTTGTCCAATCCATTGGGATCCTGCAGTTTTCTTTCTAGAAATTTCGCCAAGGCCGCTGCTTTATTCGTCGTCAATGGACCCCCAGGATGAGCCAACCTATAGATAAATATATAATTAAATAAATAAAAACCCTAGCAGAAGAGATGAAGAAGATGAAAGAAACAAACCTGGGTTGGGGTTGGGAACGAGGAGGCAACGATGGGAGAGGTGCGAATTTGCTGCCTCTTAAAGCTCTCTTTTCTTCTTCGCTTAACTCTTCGCCTCTTTCTTTCACCATTTCTCTCTCTCTCTCTCTCTCTCTCTCTCTCTCTGCCGGCCGGTGATTAATCACAACTCCGATTCAGATAAAAAAGAACACAAATCAAACCTTTAAATTTTGATTTTTGGCCCCTTTTGGGTCACTCCTAATCAGAGATTTCAAATTCCCATTTCTTAAATAATAAAGAAAAATAAAACTTTTTAAAAATGACTTTTGATATTCATATTCTAATTGTGCGCGGAAATAAGCCCCATTATTTTTCTGACAAAAAAAAAAGGTAAATCTATATTATATAGCAAAAGACAAATAATGATGAAACATTCAAAATATCAGAAAATGCTATTAGTTAATGCAAACATTAAGACTTGAAATTATTAATTAAATGAGGATAATATGGTAAATTCACACTTTTTCATAATTAAAAAAATTTTAAAAATTAAAAGAAAATTCAGATAATAAATCATATTTTTATAGAACACAACTACCCATTATCTTTTTTAATTCTAAAATAAATTTAATTCTTTTGAAAAAAGCCTCTCACATATGCAAAAGTGTGTGCGGAGAGACTAGTTTTTATTAAGCATTGGGTGTTGTTATTTGGACTACATTTTATTGACCACATTATCGATCACCTCTCTAATATAAATAAGTCTCACATGTATGAGAAACCCACCTTCTCAGGTTCTTTTTCCAACGTTAAGAAATTCCAAATTTGAATCTTTTCTACTCAATCGATAAAAAAGAAAATTATTAATTGTATATAAGGACGTTCTGCAATTTTTTTTTAAATTAGGTCTCATAAAAAAAAAATTAAAGAGTTACTCTCTTATACCTCATTGATTTTTTTTAAAGATTTTCTTTGTATCAATACACAACGAGTTCCAGCCAAAGTAAATATTACAATGAGTAGCAAAAATAACAATAACAATAACAAACTTCTTTTATAAGGTATCAAATCCCAGCTAGATTTGTGAGAATTTAGGGGGATCCAATTTTTATTTTTATTTTTATTTTACAAATAAATGATAAGATGCAACCCCAGATACCACAATCTCATCAGCATTACACTTGCAGATACACAGCATGACATGGTTCACTTTATTGAGTTCTCCATTTGCCTGCTACTTACAATACGTCTGAAGAAGATCAAACCACAAGAAGATATGGATGAACCTAAAAACCAATTACATGACAACAAGTAAGCATAGAACCCAATAACTTCAATTGTTCATTGCGTTCCTCCTCCACCGCATCATTTTCTGCATTTTTTTTCCCCCTAATTTCAACAGAAAACTAATACAGGAACCTGCTATTCAGTAACATCGCATCTACATCAGCAGCACAATGTATAAATAATAAAGGGAGGGGGATGACCAACAAATTTCAGAGGAAACGAATTCCTCGCAATTTACAGGCCTCTTTTCAGCCTAAAATTCTAAAAAAACTAGGCGAAGCAATGAGGCCAATCCAATTGTATGTTTGAATGAAACCAGACCAAGTCACCGTGTAAGGTACTGGATCCTCTAATGAACAGTTGGGAAGACATGGGTGGCATCAAGAACCACTGAACAAACCCCCTCTGCCTTTTTCAGCTACAGCTTTGAGGAGCTAACCAAGCAAGAACTTGAAAATGTCACTTAGTGAAACAATGCCTTCAACCCGCTTACTGCCAGCTTCCACAATGACAAGTCGTCTGACACCTGAAATCCAAATTATGAGGGAAGTTCAGCGGGTGGAGATCTTTTAAGTTATCAAGGGAGCCACCCAAAGATTGAACAAGAGCACACGGCTACTGATTGTACTCAAAGAGTTCAAAAGAAAAATTCTGGAAAGATCAGCTGGCCAAATGGTGCTCTATATGATCAGGATACTACACCTTTACTCAACATCACAACACTACTGTCTTTACCTGAAAGAAAAGGAGATGATTCCAAATAAAAATGGAAGAAATAAGAATATACCTGGATTGGCCAATCGCTCCATCACTTTATGCAGCGAATCAGAGCGCAAACACATCTGACATCTTTGACTTCTTGGTTCATAGAGAGAATAAGAGTCTTGTCCCAACTGCAATGCCTGAAAAGAAAAAAATAGCAGAACTAAGATGACATCCCTTGAAGCTTCTCTGAAGCCAAAACACCTCAGACCATCTCCTCCACCAAAATATATAAACATGTAGAGAAAATGCCAAAGAGAAAAAAAATCCTTCAAACTGATTCAAACTGAAAGAAGAGCCACCTCAAATCTTAAAATCCCCCTTACTAAACCACAACTTATATTTCTCAAAATAATGACCTTAAATCTCCCCATCCCCAAAATAAATAATTGATCAGAAATCTGGTGCATCTGAAGAACTCTCACTCCACAAGACATTCATGACGCACACAAGAATGTATGGACACTAGGAAATAAATATGTTCAGGGATGGGGGAAGAAAATTGCAGCAATTACCTGATGAATAGTCATTTCATTGAGATTAATATGTGCATATGCTCTATCTTTAGCCAAAGCCGTTATGTCACTGTAAAGAAGATGTGAATGGAGAAATATCACTAATGGTTCATTAAAAGCCTGCTAATTTTTAAATACAATGAATCAAGACAAAAATCAGTAATCAAATACAAATAGAGTACAACTAACCTCCGACAATATATTTCCAGTAAAGAGTCATTATCATCAACAATAGGTATTGAACTTACTTGAGCTGCAAGGCAAACCCAAAAAAGTATGAGTTAGCATGATGTGGGAATATAAGTCTAAATGACTCTCTCTCTCTCTCTCTCTCTCTCTCTCAAATTTGGATGCTACTTAAACTCACACCTCCACCCAAATCCAATTACATATAAGTCATCCATCCTATGCATTTATGACCAAAAAATTGAACATAGAAAATCCTTAAATCCAAGACCTGTTAAGATAACTTGATTCCACTTTGACAAGAGCAAGCTGTGCATGACAATGCAATGCATGGATATTGTGCACTATCCATTGGACAATGCAGCCTATGTATATGCAATTGCTGCATCATGACTTTAAAACATCCAAGCTATAGATCAAAACACAAAGCTTACCTTGCACTAACAAGTTTAATGCTGCACTAAGTGAAGCACTTGGTCTCAACATTGCTAATGGCCGACAATTTGACTCTCCAATTTCCGGAACCCAAGTACCCACATGAAGTTCACATATTGGTGCTTGAAGTATGGGCAATGAGCTGGAAGAATGCCTAAAGTACCTGCAAATACCTGAAAATTAAGATTCATCAGCACCAATTAAGAACCAAACATATGGTCTTACATAACAAGATTCTGGAAAGCTTACATTTTAAAATACCAGACAGCGAAGCAAGATGTAATAGCTGTGGAAATGTGCCATCTTCTGAAGATGAATGAATAATTGGAACCGTAGCAACCTCATTTTGCAAAAGTTTCAAAACAACATCTTTCATATTATCATATGGCCCAGCCTGCAAAATAAATAAATAGTGTGGCTAAGGAACAAAGAATGATCATTATTCCAATGAAAAAAAGAACTACATGAACAGTGAGAAAAACCTAGAGACAAATTCATAAATGAACAATCAAAGCAAATTTTATCAACACAAGTGGAACTAACTACCATATGGGCTCACAAGTCAGTATAGATTAAGAAGGTAAAATAGCCCATTCATGTGTCTCTGGCACTACCATACCGTTTCAAATTTTAGCATTGACATTGGTTTTTCTCGTTATGGTCATACACAAGTTTCCATTGTGCAACTGATGAAGGTAGACTGCTTCTGTGCTCAAGAAGCAATACTGTAAGGTTTTCTTCATGTATGTTTTAAAGAAGATCTTGAACTAATAATTTCACATATACACAGACACATATAGACCTTATCAATGCATGAATGCCTAAGATAAAAGATTACAAATATTGTGTGCAATATGAAATGCATAAATTATATACAGGGTAATGTTCTCTTGCAAGATATCTGGTATGTTCTGTTGTCAAACTACGCATCACCACACATTAAAATAGCAAGTCAAACTCTCAAACAAGAGTATATATATGACTATGAGAATGTTTACATCAAAGCACAAATGCACACACTATAAAAGTATCCTTTAAGGTTACTGGTCCACATTGCATTTTTAAGCCAGAGATTCGAAACATGTCACGTAAAACACTCACATGGATGAAACGCCTTGGCAATGCTCTCCCATGCCCATCAATTTGTCCGTTTAGATATGCTTTTCCTTCTTTCCATGCAGCTATAGTATGTGTTTCAAGCTCTTCCTCTGTCAAATTAGACCCATGGTTCCCAAGCTAAAAGATAAAAGGTAAGTTAGCCACTTTAAGTAGTATCATACATCACTCAAAAGGTGAATATCTGCACATAATGTGCGAAAAATGAATTTTACATAAAAGTATCAAATAGTAAAGTCCTACTTAACCAGTATTTAGCCAATAAAATAAAGATATCAATAGTTCGGCAAAGTTTAACAACAGTCTGATTCACAATTTTCTAAGAATATACATTACAAAAAATGAAAGTATAGGAGACTGGCGGGCTCATATATTAATACATCTGAATTGGATAAGAATTCAAAATAACAACAATGAGAAATTTGCATCTTGGAGAACTTGCCAGTAGGGAAAAAAAATCACCATTTCAGATGCAAACATACCTCCCTTAATATCAATATAAAATCCAATGCAGTTAGAACTCCAACAAACTGTCCCTTGCTGAAGTCCCAAAGAGGCGCCAAAGGGATTCCCTGGAAAAAAGAAAAAAAAAGCTTTGTTCAGAAATATGCATATGCAAGCTTTATACCAGCATCAAGGAAGCATGTCAAAAATAATAAGCAAGGTAGCATGCAACTTTGGCAGCAAACTAGGAGAGCTTGGGTGAATTTCCTAGTTGAAATTGTTTTACAAAAATGACATGAGAATATCAAATAAAAGATCAACACTAACAATTATATATAAAGGGTGGAATCATGTGAACAAAGGGCCCTAAAGAAAAAAAACCAATTACTACATTTTGGAGCTTTTCCATTATTACGGCATCAATGCCCAAGGACCTATAAAGATACCTTGAGGGATCCTCCAGTTATAACTTATAACTTAATATAAGTTACTTTAAACTACCACAATGCCCATTACAAAAAATGACAATGACAATCAACTCAATGCATCAATTTCCTCTTCGAAAAATAAAAAATACAGAGCATGGGTCAATAAAAAATGAGAAAGTATTTTCCCTTGTATATACCTGCTCATGCAATATATGAAATGCTTGCTTTACAGGCAAATCAACATCCAAGGCGACAACCTGTGAAATTAATGTGATTAAAAAAGTGAAGAGCGGAACTAATTCATAGTGAATCAAATTCATACAGACAACCGAATGCAGAATGCATAAAGGAGGGTCAGTGAAAAGACATCCAAACCTTGCCTGACTCGGGGAGTAGTTCATAAGTGGTATGTGCAGACAAGAAAACAGAAATACGATGACGAGAGCCCTGCAGATCACCCTCTGTTATCCTCGGTACTACATCAGTTAAATTACCATCTGTAATCCGGACCTGCATTATAATTCAGAATCCCAGTCCACTATTGATAATAACTCACGGAAGAAGAAAGAACTGAAAATAAATAGATAAATAAACAGAGCTTAAAGGAGCATAAATGAATGCTAAAATACAAGAACGACCAAAGAAACACCACACCCGCGATTTTTCCTAGGTTAAAACATAATTTTCTTTATTTGGGAAAGAAAGGTGACTCAGACCATGCCCAAGTAGCCCCTAGGACTCTCTGCAAGGTTCAAAATGTGCAAAACTTAGCAATGCATAGATATTTGAGCATCCTAGTTTCTCAAATCACAATCAGCCATGGATGGAATAATGCTAAAGAACCTCTGAGTTCACCATATTCTTAAGGAAATACAGGATAACAGAAAGAGGTTAAACTTTTCCAGGTAACTGTAATCTTAAATGATAAGGAATGAATGAGTCTTACCAAACGCCGAAAGGCCTCAGTATCCTCTTCCATATTAGATCCAGAAGTTATCTCTGGGGTTACATTTGGATGAAAGAAATTAGGATCCGTAGCCAAGAGAACGGTGTTCACTAACCCATATTCACCACTCACGTAAGGTTGGTGCTCATCATGTCGCCATTCTCCATCAACGAAAAACTTGTACTGTTGTAAAAGAAACATGTGCAATTTAGTAAGACTCTGATGAAAATAGTTTAAAAGTCTTATCAATGTGAATGTAGAACATCCTAGTATTAGCATTCTAAAATCAAATGACAGGCATCCATTAGGCTTAGTAAAATTTCACGCATTAAATCACTACTCCAACCCATAGAATCCCAAAATGGTGATCCACTTAACATAAGCATGCTTACAAAAGAATAAGAAATGCTCCATTCTAAATTGTGTCATATTGATATACTAATCCTATCTATTCATGTATACATCTGCGTGCCAATTGCCCAGAATTCATATCAACTACCACATCTCATAGACTAAAAAATGTTAGTATTAACACTATTACTCATATTCGCCTCAAAGGTGAAAGCACATCATTTCATGCAACAATAAAAACTGAAATGCTTTAATTCAAATAGGAAAAACTTGCCTGGTGATATCCAGGCATTACGCTGTAAATAGCCTGAAACACAGTAGGGCAACCCTCAACCGGCGTCATAGGAATAAGTTCGGACCACCTGCTGAAGAACATCCCATTTAAAAACACTCAGAAACAAATGACTTAATTTAACTAAATAAAAGCAGCCTAGCAAATCACATGAAATCAAATTCCAAATAGTAATAATATTTGGGACCAAAAACTCCGAGTCTCACCGTGCAAATGAACCACTGAGAAATACACTTCTGCCTCCATAAGGCCACACAAACCGCATTGGGATCAACACCGTGCTTGGAGCTCCACCTACATCCCGCGCCGAATCCATGTTGGTAGCAAACATTTGCCCCCAAATTTTATATAAATATTTCTCAAAAATAATTAACCCTCCAAGCAATATAAACTCCCTACGACATGCCCGCTCATTTTATTTACTGTAAAAACAAATTCAACCAAATTACGCTAAAAATCATGCAAATGGTACCAAAGTCAGACCAAATGAAACAAAATTTCAGCTAATTTAACTCACTCTAATAAGAAACTCAACAAAATGTTTCAAAATGTTTTAGCGATTTTACTTGCAGAAGCTAAAATTGTACAGGAAAAGCCCTACCCACGTTAAGATTGGGGGCAGAAACCTACCAATTAGAGCAGCGAAACGCCTTCCATTTCAATAAATCGACGAAAATGGCAAGTGAAAACGAAACCCTAGCGGAAATAATTAGGATAAATTTAAAAATGGGTGAGAAAATCGAGAAGGCTTGCGACACGATCGAATCTAATTTCGAACCCTAAAAGACAGAAACTCCGATAGTCATGTTAAAAAATCATAAAACGATGTGTTTTTCTCTTTCTTTCTTTTTTCTTTTTTTTTCTTTTTTCTTTTTTTGTTTTAAAAAATTACAACAGCAAAGAGCTCGGGAATTTGCCGCGACTCTGTTGAGGTAACTGGTAAAAACTGTTGAAAGATTTCGGACGGCGTGAGATATCGTTGAAGTTTTTTTGTGCTACGAACACGTGGCACGGCTTTACGGTAATAGAAAAATATGTAGGCCAATTTTCTTTTCATTGTTTTTTAAATTTTACCAAAATGAAAATTTAGTTTAAACTGTAACATTTCATTTTTTTTATAAATAAAATTTGTGAAATTCCATCTTATCCAATCAATTATCATATACTAGTCTCTCTGCATACACTTTCGCATCTATGAGAGGCTTTTTTTTTTTTTTTTTTTAAATTAAAATTTATTTTAGAATTAAAAAATATAATGGGTAGTTGTGTTCTATAAAAATAGGATTCTATTATTTGAATTTTCTTTTAATTTTAATTTTTTAAATATAAAAAGTGTGAATTTACCATATTATCCTCATTTAATTAATAATTTAAATTCTTAATGTTTGCATTACTAAGGGCATTTTTTGGTATTTTGAATGTGTCATCATTCTCTGCATTTTGCTTTATATATATACTAGCCTCTCCACATGCGCTTCCGCGCATGTGAGAGACTTTTTTTTATTCTTATTTTAAATTTGTTTTAGAATTAAAAAAAGATAATGGATAGTTGTGTTCCATAAAAATAGGATCCGTTATCTGATTTGTCTTTTAATTTTAATTTTTTTTTAATATGAAAAAGTGTGAATTTACCATATTATCCTCATTTAATTAATAATTTAAATTCTTAATGTTTGCATTAACCAAGGGCATTTTCTGGTATTTTGAATGTTTCACCATTCTCTGCCTTTTGCTTTATATATATAGATATATATATATATATGTATTTTTTTGGTGCAAACAATGTAGTCATTTCTTACAATTAATAATGTGGGATGAATCCAACCGAATAAGAAATGTCACATTTTATTAGGCGACAAAAATATGTGATAATATTGGAAACTTCATGTTTTGCTTTTCTTTTTTTTTTTTTTAATAATTCTATTTATAGATTTTAGTGAGAAAAAGTATAGTAACTCTATGAAGTGGAGGTTTGGTGAAAAATGCATATGGTTTGTGCTTCTTGTACATTACATAAAATAGTAATGATAAGCCAATGTGGTCTGGCCTAGCAAAAAAGTGTATTGACTTGCAAACTAGTGGTCTCAATTTGATAGTATCTTGACAATATGTGTGAGAAAATCCCATTTCTCAATATCGATTGTATAAATAATAAAAATAAGAAAAAGGAAGCTGATTTTTCCACTTTTCTTTTGTTCACTTACACTCCCTTGTATGTTATAGTAAAAAATATTAAAAAATAAAAAGCAGTGTAAGTGGACAAAAGGGGAATGAGAAAATCAACACCAAAAAAAAAATATATATATATATATATATATATATAGTAATGAGAAGATCATAGATGTTAATGCACTCATGGATTCAGTTTCTGACAAAAAATATAAATATATACATCACCTTGTCAACAATAACCTATGCTTCGACAAAGACTTAGCCAAAGATCAAAATAATGCATTGGGTGTAGGGATGGCAATGGGTCCGTTAGGGGCTGAGTATTGCAATACCATCCACATCCCAGCCCTAATCCCCAGTTTAAGCTTTTCGGGGAATCCCCGTCCTCGTCCCCGTCGGGGAGATGCCTCCCATACCCGCCCCAATCCCCGGTTTTTAATAAGATATTTCTTGTTTCTTATCAAAAGCATCCTATGTAGACTTAAAATAATTTCTTAGCAAAGTAAAGAAGGAGGACACAAAACTTGAAATAATTTCTCAATCCAAATCTTTAGAAACTTTTTCAATAAGCACAACAAATCCATCTAGTCTTAAATTAGAAAACCAATCCCAAATAAATATTAACAATATTTTGTCATAAAATAAAACTTCACAATTTCAATGAACTCTCTTGTGCTTTCATCATTCATAGCTTTAATAAAAAAAAACAAAGAGATGTTCTCTATTTCAATGGTAGACTCCTACCAAAATAATAATAATAATAATAATAATAATAATAATAATAATAAGATAAAGACATTACAATTATTTAAAAGAAAATGAGAAACTGGCCATTATATAAGAAAAATCCATTTTAAAAAATAAAGAGAGCTATTAAATATAAGAATGTTACCTCTTCCTCATTATTATCAACTTCCTCATCTTGAACAGTGACTCTTCTAGCTTCGTTCTCATTAGAGCTTGAAGCTACTCGTTTAAATAAAAAAATAAAAAATATAACCAGAAAACAGTAATAAAATGTTTTACTTAATATGAAAAATATAACAACAAAAATATTTCAATACCTCTTATCTCACTCCATAACCAATCACAAGTGCACATCAATGCCTCTACTGTTTTTTACTGAAGCCGGCTACGATGAGGGCTTATAATCCTTCCATTAGTACTAGAGCAACCAAAATATCTCTAGCAATATCATGCAAAGTAGGATATTTTATCCCATTTGATTTCGACAAACACAATATATCAAAATTATCATAATCATTTCTAGGTAATAGAGACTCTTCTAGATAACAATCCAACTCAGATTTAACATGTCCATAGGTAGTGGAGTGAGAAACAAACACATTCAATTGCTTTACCAAATCAAGTTTAGGCATAGATGGCTTAGATGAAGAAGTAGGAATCAAAGATTTAGATTGCACCCACTGACTTTGTTGAGATTTTGACTGATACTCCTTGACCAAGTCATAGAGAATATCTTTATATTTCTTAATCTCTTGAGCTGCATTGTTTGGATATATTAGAGGGCGTAAAAATTCAATTTGTTTCATATTATACATTGGATCCAAAATACTTGCAACTCCCATCAAACCATGCATTGTATCCCAATACTTCTCAAACTTTGTTTGCATATGTAATGTCGTTGCTTGCACCTCTTCTTGTTCAGAATTAAGCCAATCATAAATTGTTAATCTAATAGCACAAATATTCTTAAAGTAAAGATTGGCGGTGGGATACTTGGTCCCTAAAAAAAAGCATAGTCACATCAAAAAACATGGCCAACTTATCAACAAGCTCCTTTGTTTTTGCCCAATCACTTTCACTAGGCACTTCTTTGTACAACGGCTCAGGATGCTTCAAATGAGGAAAAATATCTTTGTATATCGTTGCAGTCTTAAGCATGGAATATGTAGAGTTCCATCCAGTCTTACAATCAAGTTCTAACATTTTAGAGGTTTGAACTCTCAACTGTCTTGCCGCTTCAAGAATTTTCTCCTCTCTTTTTGGGTTCCTAGTCAAAATGCAACACTATATCTAATTTTCTTAATACTCTTTTTAATCATCTCTAAGCCATCTCTCACCACCAAGTTTAGAATATGAGCACAACACTGCATGTGGAATAAATGTCCATCTAACATAAGTGAACTGGAGCAAATCTTATCTAACACTATCGCAATCATGGAATCATTTGTAGAACAATTCTCTACAGTTAAGGTAGACAACTTACGGTCAAGATTCCATTTGAACATACATTCCAATAAAGCATCACCAAGTACATCTATCATGTGTGGAACATGGAACATATATACACCTACAATAAAAACCAAATAAGTTACAATTTTTTTTTTTTTTTTTTAAAGAGCATTACTAGTTCAAATAAGAACAATATAATAAGTTTACCTTATTAGTCAGCTTTGTAAATTCTATGCATCATCAATAAAATTTGATGTGATAGTTATGAATCCTTTCTTTTGATTATTCGATGTCCACATATCCGTTGTAATGGCAATTCTATTTCTGTTGGTGTCCAACAACTTCATTGTATTCTCCCTCTCAACTTCAAAAATCTTAAATAAATCTTTCTTGATTGTGATTCGAGAACACACTTTAAATAATGGTTGCAAAGCATTGGAATACATCTTGAATCCAATATGATCAACCATGGATAATGGATATTTATGAAAAATAATCATATTTGCAAGTGCCCTCCTAGCATGGTCGTGGTCAAAATTGTAAGTATCAAGCTTGACAGTCCCATCACTCGACTTTGTAGGATTCAACATTGATTGATCTATGGTTATTTGTCTTTTATAAAGACAAGACTTTACATGATCAAGTAAATGTCTAGTCCCATTCTTGCTATTTACGCCTAAGCTATTCTTACAATGAATGCACACAGCTTTCATTTGACCATGAATTTCTTTCCTTTCAAAATATTCTTAAGCAGGAGATCTACCTTTCCTTTTATTCATAGCATCTTGAGTTGAACTGGTGGCTTATGTGTTGTTATTTTCAATTACTGTAGGATTGCTATTATTTTCAGTTGGTGTAGGATTGTTATCCTCCTTAATTTGGGTTCTAGGAACTTGAGTCTCTTCATTGTTGTCACCCATCTAGGAAAAAAAAAACAAATACATTAAAAACATAAATATTGATACAGCAATTGGAAGGTACAATGTTTTTTACTATATAATGATCTAACTTACTACAATCAATGTATTTTATTTATATGCAATTGGATTAAACAACAAGAAAGGAATTAGTTATAAATGATAAAAAAGTTATTCAATATGAACATGTTGATATTGAATATATCAGAACATAGAGTCAAACAATATGGGTAGAATATTTTTCAGATATATTTCATTCTCCGAAAGGAGGTATTTATAATACAAGGTTACAAACCCTAGTAGGGTTGTACTAGGAAATAAGAAAAGTCATAATTACATAATATCTATACAAAAAGGAAATAAATAAAATCCTAATAGAATAAGAAAGAAATATCCTAATAAGACTAGGATCTCGCTAACACTCCCCCTCAAGTTGGGGCAAAGATGTCACGCATGCCCAACTTGTCAAGCGAGTTGAGAAAGACCATAGTAGACACAGCTTTTGTAAGAACATCTGCCAGTTGGTACTCGGATGATATAAACGGAAAAGAAATAATTTCAGCATCTAACTTCTCTTTAACAAAATGTCGATCAACCTCCACGTGCTTTGTACGATCATGTTGCACAAGGTTATGCGCAATTGCAATTGCAGCTTTATTATCACAATACAAATCCATGGGCTTCTGGGGTCCAAACCCAAGATCTCTCAACAATCTTCTCAACCACAGTAACTCGCACACACCTTGAGCCATCCCACGGTACTCGGCCTCGGCACTAGATCTAGACACCACTTTTTGCTTTTTACTCCTCCAAGTAACAAGATTACCACCAACAAATGTGAAATACCCAGACGTAGAACGTCTATCAGTCACTGAATCAGCCCAATCAGCATCCGTATACCCTTCCACATCTGTATGACCATACTTGCAAAACATTAACCCCTTTCCAGGAGTTACTTTCAGATACCTCAAGATGCGCATCACAGCACCCATATGATCTTCACTAGGAGTATGCATAAACTGACTCACTACACTTACTGCATATGCAATATCAGGACGTGTATGAGATAAATAAATCAATTTCCCCACAAGTCGTTGATAACGCTCTTTATCTGTAGGGACTTGATCAGGATACAACCCCAACTTATGATTCTGTTCACTAGGGGTATCAATTGGTTTACAATCTAACATTCTAGTCTCTGCAAGTAAATCCAAAATATATTTTCTTTGAGACAGAAAAATACCATGTTTAGATCTAGCAACTTCAATCCCAAGAAAGTACTTCAAATCACCCAATGACTTCATCTCAAACTCGGAAGCCAGATACTTCTGAAGATTTTGCATTTCTGCCTGATCATCTCCAGTCACAATCATATCATCAATATAAATAATTAAAGCTGTCAATTTACCTTTATGACGCTTTAGAAACAAAGTATGGTCTGAGTTACTTTGTACATACCCAAATTTCTTCATAGAAGCTGCAAATCTCCCAAACCACGCTCTTGTCGCTTTAGTCCATATAAAGACTTCCGCAGCTTACACACAACACCCTCCTTAGAGGTTACAGGAATACCATGAGGGAGATCCATGTAAATCTCCTCTTTGAGGTCACCATGTAGAAATGCATTTTTGACATCGAATTGTAATAAGGGCCAGTCGCGGTTAGCAGCCAAGGACAATAGTACACGCACAGTATTGAGCTTTGTCACTGGAGCAAATGTCTCCAAATAATCAACTCCATAGGTCTGAGTATAACCCTTTGCTACCAATCTAGCCTTGTAACGGTCAATGGAACCATCAGCTTTATGCTTCAAAGTAAACACCCATCTGCATCCAACAACTTTCTTCCCTTGTGGCAAAGGAACTAAATCCCATGTTTTATTCTTGTTCAAGGCATCTATTTCAACATTCATTGCATCCATCCATTTTGGGTTAGATAAAGCATCCTGCAGATTAGTTGGCACACATACACTAGATAATTGACACATATATGATGCATATGACTTAGACAAACGATGAGTTGACACAAAATGGCTAATGGGATACTTAGACTTGGCATGTATATCAGGAGAATATTGTACTTTAGGTTTCCCACGAGTGGTTCGTGGGGGTAACTGATAAGTTGACACAGGTAGATCATTAGAAATTACCTCACTTGATTCACTATCATGAGTAGATTGGGGCAATGGCAAGGCAGATGGGGGTATTACATCGAACTCATCCATACAAGAATCATTGTCATTATTTTCAGATACAGGCGACTGGTCACTTGCTTCAGTGACACTGAGAGCACCTGCTTCATCTCTAGATATAGGCGACTGATCGAGTTCCAAAGGGCGATCAGTAGTTTCTTCACAGGGACCACAAGTTTCATCTTCAGATATGGGTGACCGGTCACTTACTTCAGTGCGACAGGTCGTTTCTTTCCCAAGAGCAGCATCTTCAAACACATCATTCTCTAATCCGAGACTCTCCAATTCACTCCCTCTCTCCCCCTGAATTGGAGAGGAGAGAGATACATAATAGGGCACTTCTTCATGGAAAGTCACGTCCAAAGTAACATGCACCTTCTGGGTAGGTGGATGATAGCACTTATAACCTTTCTGAGCAGATGAGTAACCAATAAAAACACATCGCAGAGCACAAGGATCAAGTTTACTCCGTTGATGAGAGTAGACATGAACATAGGCAACACACCCAAAGACTTTAGGGGGCAACTTAGAGACTGAGACAGGGGAAACATGGTCACCAAACACATCATGTGGAGTCTTAAAATCAAGAACCCCGCTAGGAGTACGATTAATCAAATAGGCAGCAGATAAAACAGCATGCCCCCAAAGATGATGGGGAACAGACATGTCCAACATAAGGGAGCGGGCAACTTCAAGTAACTGACGATTCTTGCGTTCAGACACACCATTCTGCTGAGGAGTAAATGAGGTTGTCGTTTGGTGAATAATACCTTGAGCACGGAAGAAAGATGCCAAAGTGTTATTCACATATTCGCCTCCGTTATCAGTCCGGAATACTTTGACCTGAGCATGAAACTGAGTAGACACCATAGTACAGAACTCTGGAAGGATGGAAGCAACATCATATTTATTTTTCAGCAAGAAAACCCAAGTGAGTCGGGTACAATCATCAATAAATGTGACGAACCAACGAAATTCGTTCGAAGTAACGCGAACCAGACCCCACACATCAGAATGCACTAAATTAAAAGGCTTTGCAGCTTTACTGTCACTCAAAGGAAACACAGTGCGATGACTCTTGGCCAAAATACATGTCTCACACTTAAAACTTGACTCATCACAAGAGCGGAATAAAGATGGAAACAGACGCTTAAGGTAGCCAAATGATGGGTGTCCCAAGCGACAATGCCATAACCAAATTTGCTGTTTGTCTTTGACACTGCAACTTTGAACAATATTAACAGCACGATCACGAACTGGTGCAGAAGGCAATGTCAAATAATATAACCCCCTTATCCGTTTACCATGCCCAATCGTCTCGTGAGTCTTGAGATCCTGAAAAGAGCAATGCGTTGGATAGAAAGTAGCAGAAGCATTAAGTGTATCAAGTAATCGACCCACAGATAACAAGTTACAATGGATATTGGGAACTAGTAACGCACGAGACAAGGACAGAGTAGGAGTGAGAGAGATTGTGCCCTCACCAGTAATTGGAGAGGGCAAGCCATTAGCACTAGTTATGTATGGGTCACGGGTGTTACTAGACAACTCATCAAAAAATTTAGCATCATAAGTCATATGATCAGAAGCACCAGTGTCAATTATCCAAGTATTGGAGCTAGTACCTGGAATAGAATCAGAGACACACAAATTTGTAGAGGCAGCAGCAACAGCACCAACAATGGAGTTATCACCCATGATTGCAGCAGAAATTCAACAGATTACGGTAGAGTATACGGCAGAACACAGCAGAGGCACAAATACGGCAGATGCATGAAGACAGGCACGAACACAGCGGAACGCAGTAAAGGCACAAATACGGCAGATGCACGAAGACAGGAATGACACGAACACAGTAGATGCACGAACACTACAACACGACACGCAAACCCATGAGGGCACACACGGCACAGGCAGAGAAAAAAATATGGGGATAGAACACGGGTGGGCACAACACACAGGTCACCAGAAAACTAGGCTCTGATGCCAAGTCAAACAATATGGGTAGAATATTTTTCAGATATATTTCATTCTCCGAAAATATGTATTTATAATACAAGGTTACAAACCCTAGTAGGGTTATACTAGGAAATAAGAAAAGTCCTAATTACATAATGTCTATACAAAAAGGAAATAAATAAAATCCTAATAGAATAAGAAAGAAATATCCTAATAAGACTAGGATCTCGCTAACACATAGCAATAGAGATGTGCTTCTTATTCTTTCAAAACGAAAAGAACTTCACTCGAAGGCCTGCCACATGACATGCATGCATATGTTTTGTGGTGTTGATTAGAGAGAACAAAGTCAACAATAGAAAATTATTAAAGAAAGAAATTTGCTAACCTTTTGTACATGAACTTGATTTGAAAGAAATCTTAAATGGAGAACCTTGATGTGCAGTCGCTCAAAGAATTCGAGAGGATATCATCTTTTTGTAATATGAACAAAACTTAGAACCCAAATTCACATATGACCACAGTATAAAATATCGATAATATCGACGAAATATCGAGGATATTATCGTTTTTTCGAGTCACGGATATTTCGAAACGTATCCATACACATATCGTATAAATATCAATAATATCGACGATAGTATCAGAAAATATCGATGTAATGGAAAAAATATAGCTATAATATCGAAAATATCTATGTAATGGAAAAAAAAACCCCCCACAAAGCACACACACAAAGAGGATTCAAACCCCTGCCATTTCACTCCTCTAACGCCTTAACCACCATGTTGCTTATGTTTTTATGATAATATGCTAAAATATGCATATTTATATTGTTTTGTTTCCTTGCAAGAATCAGATTTTCATATGAGAATGTGACTCTTTGACCTTTCCTTTTGGGATGGAATCGAGCGGCTCATGAAAAGAATCCGAGACCCAATCTTCAAATGATTTTGCTTATGGACAGTTAACCAATCTCGGATCCATATGGGTGACATGTTAACAATTATATGCAAAACTATTTTGGGGATTTATCATTTGATGATTACTCTTCACAATACACTTACTCTACACATAAAGATGATGAAGATAGTGAAAAATTTGAACCTCATAGGAACTTTATATGGTACTAAGTCACTAATGTAGCTTACCATGCAATGTATAAAGTGTAAAATATTGTAGTAAATCATATATATATAAATGATTATGGTGTGTTTAATCTTCTTTCATTAATTACTACATATTTTCTACACTCACTGTATTTGTCAGCTCGCTATATAATCAACTTAAATCAGTTAAACCCATCATGCAAGACATTTCTTTCTAATTTTTTGTGATAAACTAATAGATAATTGATTAAATAAGCATCCTCCAAAGTTTCAATAATAATTTCCAAGTTTTTCTTACAATTTCCGTGGTTTTTATTCAATTTTTATCGATATAGATAATTTCCGTGTTTTTGGACTACCTATATTTACGATACCATCAATATTTTAGACCTTGCGTATGACCTACATAACGCCTAAAAGTATATATAAGCCATGTTGTAGCCATGCCATATGATCATAGGTTGTTTATCCACCACCCCATTGTGACACGACATGGGATTTCAGGCATTTCCTTGGCCAACCCTACCTTGTGCCACTCGGAGGCATGCAGATCCGCCGGTTTCAATATGTTGTGGGGCTTATCCAATGATAATTGAACAAAAAAAAACTAAAACAATCCAAAAAATTTCAACAATGGGTCAGTCCCACAGTTTTTTTCGTTTTTGTTCCTTTCTGGTGCCTAGTTAATTAGAGACTAGCTTCAAGGGGTCATGAAAGAAAAAAACAATAGCCATATGAAGACAACGGAAGGCAATCGCCCATGACAATTGAAACTTCAAAAACGCAAAAAGAAAAAAAAAGGATGCAAAATGTGGACTTCACAAGAGGTCACCTATTCTAGTACTACTCTCTCCAAACCCTCTTAACTAAAGAGTTCTGATGGGATCCGATGCATGTGAGTTGGTATGATCTCATATGTTACCTTATAATGACTAAAAGTATATAAGCCATGTTGTAGCCATGCCACATGACCATGGGTTGTTTATCCAACAGCCCCGCGCATGACCTGGCATGCCGTCGCATGTAATGGCATGGGCTTTCAGGACTTGTTGTCGCCACCCCTACCTTGCGCCATGCGCAGGTATGCCGGTTCCAATCAGCTATGGGGCTTACCCAATGATAATTGAACCAAAAAAAATTAAAAAAAAAACCAAAAAATTCAACAGTGCATTGGTCCTGCTATTTTTTTTCATTTTCGTTCCTTTCCCATGGCAACCATTGTTGTGTATTTGTTGAATCGAATGCCATCTCAAGTCCTAGATTTTCAAACGTCACTGGAAGTCTTAGCTTCTCATGTTTCTATCACCTTCTCCATCAATCTTACTCCCCATATTTTTGGGTGTAGCTTATGTGCATCTCTACAAAAATCAAAGGAATGAATTGGATCCATGTGCTATTTGCTGTGTGTTTATAGGTTTCTCTCAATGACAAAAAAGATATTAGTGTTATCATCCGTCTTCCCGTCAACGATGTACTGCTATGAATGTTACATTCCTAGAGAGTGAACAGTTTTTTTTTCCCATTGAGTTTACCCAATATGTTCTTCAAGAGGAGACGAACAGTAATAAATCGGAAGAACACATTTGGTTTGAGATCAACATGGGAGAAGGAACTACAACAATCGATGATGAAACCGGTACTGAAATCAGCTTCCCAGCCTAAAACCATACACAACCAATGCCAGTGCAGATTGGTACTGAAATCAGCATCCCAGCTGAGCAATAAAGTAGCTAAGACAAGCCGACTAAAATTAACATCCCAGCCCAATTGGATACACAACCAATGTTAATGCCGACAGATGCATCCCCTCTCACACCACAACAATAGCTGCTTAGTCTCCTCTGAATGTTCCTGAGGTAAGTAATTCGAAACCTAGTTCAAATAATCCTATTGATATTGTTGGATAATCTTACCAGTTGCCTCACAAAGCAAACATAGGAAAACCATTGAACAAATATTCACCAGAAGGCAAAGTGTGATATGCAATAGCTGACTATGTGTCCACACATAGATTGTTTACATAGTGTCAAGCTTTTGTGTATCAAATGAAAGCAGTTGTAATACCAAACAAAGTAGAAGAAGCTCTCAGAGATCCCAAATGGACTGATGCCATAAAAGTGAAGATGGAAGCGTTAAAGGAAAATAGGACTTGGGATATAGTCTTATTGCCCAAAGGAAAGAAACTAGTGGAATGCAAATGGATATTCACAATTAAACATAAGGCAGATGAGACAATTGATCGATATAAGGCAAGGTTGGTGGCAAAGGGATATACACAGACGTATGATGTTGATTATCAGGAGACTTCTGCTCTACATCAAGCTACTTCATCTTTGTAGTAGGTAACTTGGTTACATGGCGTAATAAGAAACAAAATGTAGTGGCACAATCTGCAACAGAGGCCGAATATAAGGGTGTCGCCTAGGGAGTGTGTGAACTTCTCTGGTTGAGAAGTCTACTCATTGAAATTGGCTTTCCACCGCAAGAAACTATGGACCTATATTGTGATAATTAGGCAACTAGAGAAATTGCAAACAACCCAAATCAACATGACATAACTAAACATGTTGAAGTGGACCAAAACTTTATCAAGGAAAAGCTTGTTGGGAAGTTGATTAATATCCCGTTTGTGAAATCTGAAGAACAACTGACAGATGTATTAACACATGTAGAATCAACAAAGGTGTTTCATGACTCACTTGACACGTTGGGCATAAGAGATATCTATGCACCAATAAAGGTGATTGATATCCCTTTTGTACAGATATCTTATAATTTGGAATATTTACTTTCCTTGTTTTACTCCATTAGGGTTTACACCATTGTACTATAAATACCTCATTTTGGAGAATGGAATAAACACAACAAACAATTCAATCCCAAATTTCCTTTCAACTTAAAATAATAATGAAAAGTCAATGGAGTCTAGCCAAATGAAAAAGGGTCTTGACTTGCAGAATAGTAGTCTCAAGTTCGAACCAGGGGTGGCTATGAGATTTTAGGGGCCCTTTAAAAAATTAGTAATATGGCCTCCTAAAACAAATTATTGAACAAAAATATATAAAAACAATTGGACCATATATATTGATAGCATATTTAAAACTACTCATCAATATATATATTTAAAATATTATAAAGGATTATCAAACAAATTATTCAACAAGGAACATAAAATAAAAAACACATGTTTCATCAAATTAGTAATTATAATGAACAAAAAAAAAAAAGTCACTGAATTTAGTATTGATGAAGATAGATAGAAAAGGTTGGAGAAAGTGACATTAACCGCTTGAAATTCTATCCATGTTGATATGGAATTGATATAATCATTTATGATTAGACCAAATAACCTTGTGTTTTGATGAAACACTATTAATCAAAATGGCCAAACAATGTTCAACTCAGTCAATCGTTTTTGTGAATACTTCTTGAAGAAGTACCTTAATACAAATAATTATAATACAACATTGCAAAATAAAGAAAAAAATAGAAAATATAAGAAAATGAGTTGTAAAGAGAAAATAGCTAGCATTCTAGTAATTAGAAATTTGTTTTAAGGTAATATATAATGCTAAATTATGCGTCCAACAAAAGAAAAAGAAAAAGACAAGTTATCTTTGACTTTAAAATTGTATAGATGCATGATACTTTTGTAGCACACATAACATGTCCCAATCCAAAGGTCCCAAACAAAGGTCCACAACACACAAGTTTGCGGCAGTATTTGCAAAGAGTCGCAGCAAACATGTGGCAAACGACGCCGTTTCCTTCAGAAACCTGTCTCCTCCCTCCGACTTCCAAGAGTTTTGATTACAATGTCGCTAAGCAATCATGTATTGGCACGCACCCTCACTTTTTCACGCACCAAAATTATATACTTGATCATTAAAGAAAAAATAAAGTTTTTATTTTCAATTTTCAATTTTTGGGCTAAAACTTACCTATACTAGATACATGGTAGCGTTATCCTGAGTCAATAACTTTTTGTTATGTGTTTTAACTTTCTAACATGTTAATGCTATTTTCCGACATGGTAATGTATAATAGGCTTAGAATACCGCCACGATAGCAACTCGTTACATATAAGTTCTTCTCGATAGACAGAGCCCTAGAGATAAATAATATATATATATTTTTGGGTCGGAATAGAGATAAATAAATTTAAGGTAAAAAGAAAAGGTAAAGAAAAATAAAAATAGACAGAAGGGGAAAGACAAGGAAAGCAAAGGCTCTTGGTGTTGGGCTTCCTTGTGCTGCACAGAAATAAAATACAAAAGAAATTATAGAGCAACAAGAGAAGAGAGGCAGTGTGCGTAAAATCGAATCAATACGATTACTCGCCGTCTAAACCCGTTGCAGGCAATCAATACTCAGCACTGATCGGTCCGCCCAATCCCACCGTCGATCTCAGAACCTGATCGTCGTGTTCAAGGGAAAGAGTTTTAACATAAATGAATTCAGTTAATTTTTATTTGATATTTTTGGGGATTTATTTCATAGAGGGCCTGTGAAATTTCCACTGTAAGAGTCGGTTATCGGAGATTTGGTTTCTGGGTTTTGTGAAAGCTTTGGTGGGTCGGCGAGCGTTTTCTGGGAATTGGACTGATGCTAGACTTTAGGGAAGGTTGTTGTGGAAGGAGTTAGGGTTAGGGTTTTAGGGTTAGGGTTTGATGGGGTTGGAGATGGAGGAGAATAATACTGAGCTTGAAGAAGGCGAGGCTTCTTGCTATTACAAGGATGACGAGGAAAACGTTGACCCGGACAACGATCTCTCTTACATTGTAAGGGCATCTTTGTGTCATTGATTCAATTAAGTTTGAATTTTTCGTCGGAATTTTGCTTAACAGCTTTGGAGTTAATTAACAATGGTCATCTTAACAATGTTCTTAAGACTGAGTTTCTATTTTGTTTGATATATCTGTAAATTAAATACAATGGTGGATTGTAACTGCTTGTTTTCATTTCCAAGAACATATAAGAATAACAAAGAAATTGAGTTAAAACAGGAATCTTAGACTTGCAGACAACTGTTTGGCTTGGTGAAGTAGAATTTTTGATCACTTGGAAAGTAAACAAATACGAAACACAATAATTAAGATTCTTAAAACTCTTGCTTTAGTTTGTGCTGTATTCCAATGGGGCGTAATATGCAAAAAGCTTCGGAAACTACCAGTGAAGTTTCTGGATATTTTGCTGGCTTTGGAAACAATGTAGATTATTTTCTGATTTAAGTATAGGAAAAGTGCACATTCCTGGCCGAATGTTGAATAATTGATTATGCAACAACATTGTTGTAGTAAACTTCTGGAGGCGTTCTGTAGCTATCATTTATGTACTATAAATTCTAGTATTCAGTGTTTTTAAGTTCATTTTTTGTCTTTTCTTTTTTGATACTTCATAGATTATTGATGATTATCTGGTTGTTGATCCAAGGAAAACAAAAGTGAATTTGAACTCAATACTTGTTTTGTTCAGTGTCTGATAGAACAAAGTATTTAATCCCCCCTATAAATTTCCAAATCCTGAGCAGCTGAATTGAGTTCAGTGTGCCAAATGTTTGTCTCTGAACAATGAAAGTTAATAACTTTCTGTTTTTATTTCCTCATTTTTGTTTTCTTGGCTATCAATTTTACCATTCATGAAAATAAAATAAAAATTCCAGGACAGTCTCAAGACTCAACCTTATTGATTGCCAATTATGTTGATAAGATAAGCAGGAAATTGATATCAGTATCCCAAAACAAGTTCACATCATTGGCTTCTTTTAAAAAAAAGAAAAAGAAAGTTGAAGTGGGATTTTCTTCTTTTACGCTATGTGTGCCTAGCAAAACCTGTTGTAGCTGTCAATTACAGAAATTTTGGTTATTGTTCATATTTCTGATCTCATGTATGTAATGACACTACCTTCTGATTTTTGCAAGGATGAGAGACTTCAACATGCTCTGGGCCATTTCCAGAAGGATTTTGAGGGCGGGGCTTTTGCTGAGAGTCTGGGTAAGTGACATACATGAAAGTAATAGATCACAGAGTGAAGCTAATTTCATCTTTGCACTTGAAAATTTAGTTGTTAATAGCTCATCAGGTATATTGACTTTATTGTTCTGTCAGGGCCAAAATATGGTGGATATGGCTCATTTTTACCATCCTATGAAAGGTCTTCTGCCGTTTGGTCTCATCCAAAGACACCGCAGAAAAGCTACAACACATCAAGATCTCCTAAAAGTTTAATGGAGGTATATTGAAAAAAATTTCTTCGTATTTTGTTTTTTGGTAGGAAGGAGATATATATATGCGGCTGAGATCTTGTCAGATTGGAAAATTATATTTTAGTTGAGCACTGTGGGTTATGTGACCATACAGGGTGCTACTCAGAATTTGAAAGCTTCATCAAGTGCACCCCCAACTGCGAGGCTTGGTACTGCTAACAGTGCTCAATTGTCACATAATTCAAGGGTCCCCCCTCGGGACATTTCAGTTAAACAGGATTCATGTGTGCCATCTACTCAAGTAGCTGAGAGGTGTTCCTTGAAAGATGAAACTTTAAACAAACCTGGCAATCCAACTGATCTAAGGACACTGAAGGTTCGAATCAAAATGAACTCTGATACCACAGCTCGGAAGAATGTAGCAATTTATAGTGGTCTTGGGCTTAACTCCCCATCTTCATCCTTGGAGAACAGCCCTGAGGAAAGTGGAGATATGCCACCTCCATCTCAAGTGACTGTGGACGAGTCTCCCACTAACATTATTCAGGTAAGGTCAGATGTTTTAGTGCAGTTCCTCTTTCTGTAGATGGACTATGATCTGGTTTCATTCATGGGCATTATTTTGTTTGTCTTTTTTTTGGTTGTCGTAACAGGGTATGACTTCTTTCCCTGTTCCTGGAGATGCATTGATATCACCACTTCATGACAGTCTTCTTTGCTTAATAAGAAAGAGAAAGGTGCCTTCATCTAAGGGTCATCAAGAACATTCTTCTTTGTCTGTAGAGGAGTCAGTTTCCACACGGGGCAATAGGAAAGTGTCAAAGGGGACGAAAATTAAAGTAGCAGGGAAAGGTGAAAGTTTGGTTAAGTTGAAGCTTGAGAATGGTATCAAGAATAGCACGAGAATTCTTATGAAAAAGAAATCAGAAACTGAGACCCTAGAAGGCAAGGAGCTTCTGCCCAATGACTTGGGAGCAACACCTTTGTCCAACTTAGTATGTGATGTTGGTGACCCTCTGAAAGGGATTGGTAGGACATCTGAAGCTTCGAGGGAAGCCAATGAGAATGAAGTGAAAGGAAGATTTTCGTCCTCTGAATTAGTGAAGGAAGAATCATTGGAGTCGATATCTGGTCAGGGATGTGTCAAGAATGAGAAGCAAAATTCTAGGTATGGTTCAGTGGAAAAGGTTTGGGAACAGAAGGATGTTCCAGTTCATCTCAGGGATGATGGCAAGTGCAAGGGTTACAAAACTTCAGCCCCACAACATGATACTGATGTATTTAAAGTCAAGGAAGAGCCAGACCTGCACAGACACAATGCTGGAAAGAAATGTACATCACATGAGCAAGAAAAAACTAATGTTCCTGGTAAGAGGGCAAAGCTATCATTAGAGGGCAGGATTAAGTCAAAGGAAAATCAAAGCAATGAAAAGCCACCTACTGTCTCAACAAAGGAAAGCTTGGGGTTTGAAATGGGTGTAGTACCAAAAGATGAATTGAGTGGTGGTCATGGTGTTCCTCCTTCTGGGAGAAAAATTCGTAAGTTAAAGTCGCAGAAGGATAAGGTCATAGATAATCAAAGAGATTCATTTGGGGGCAAAAGTTTGGAACAAAGGAATAAAATGGATCTAGCAGAAAGACCTGCTGATGATATTGAGGTAAAATGGAAGGCATGTTTGGATAAACCAAAGGAAAAATTGAGTGGTAAAAAGATTGATAATAGGTTAGTTTCAAAAGATGCTCCTCATTCGTGCCAACCTACAATGGAAAATGGACTTGCTTCAGAGGTTGTACCTGCAGCTGCAGCTGCAGCTCCTATTGTTATAGAAGAAAATTGGGTATGTTGTGATAAGTGTCAGAAGTGGCGGCTTCTACCCTTTGGTACCAAGCCAGAGCAACTCCCTGAGAAATGGTTGTGTAGCATGCTAAATTGGCTGTAAGCTTCCTTCTCATTCTTGGGTTTGAGCATTATACAACTGCTCTATCGCATTTATTGATTTATGGTTGCGGCCAGACCCTAACTTGAATATTTAATAATGTATTGCTTGCCTTTTCTCCCTCATCTCTCTCTCTCTCTCTCTCTCTCTCTCTCTCTCTTACACACACATTTAAGTCTTTGGGTTTATGTGTAAATAATCAAATAATAACATTTACATACATGTGCATGTGTATTAGTGCCTTTTCACTGTTGTATTGAGAGTATTGACACTGTCCTGTAGGCCTGGGATGAACCGATGTGACCTCAGTGAAGAGGAAACTACAAAAGCACTCAATGCATTGTACCAACCATCTTCAGAAAGTCTAAATAAGCTGCAGGCTCATGCTAATGGAACAGCATCTGCAGTACCTGCAGTCGATGTCTTAAATTTTGATCAGAATCACCAGAAGCTCAGTTCTCATGCCATGTCTAATCAAGGGAAAAAGAAACATGGTTTAAAGGAAATACCCAACACAGGTAGTGGTAGTGGTCTCTTGAACGCTACAAAGAACCACCTTCAAGAAGCTGTGAAAAGTATAAGCTCAAAGGACATAAACCGGCCTCCTTTAGAATCAAATCTGATGAAGAAATCTGGTTCTCGACAAATGAGCAAGCTGCAAAACTTGGGAATGGAAAAAAGCACAACTAAGCAGAAGGAGAAGCACACAAGTGGAGGTATGTAATTCATTATGAAGTTTCCATTTCCTAACGCCATTACACATTTGTGTAAAATTAGGTAACTTGTGCCTGTATTTATTTATTTGGGTTGTTATATATCTGCAGGTGACGCCAAGAAAGTAAGATTGAAATACAATGGGGCTGATCAATATACTTGTGGAGCTTCAAAGAAACTCAAGAGAGAAGAGACGTGGCATGGTGATAAAAATCGGAATGCTCATATTGACCTTGGGAAGGTTGGTGTTGGTTCAAGTACTGGTTTGCTGACCCAGGCATGTGGTCAGGACGTCAAATACAATGACCTCTGTTATTCTGAAGATACAAAGGATGTAGTGAAGGACATAGCACAAGTTCCTGCAAAGAAACTGCGAGACCAAACTCAGGTGTCATGCCCTGGTGGGTCTTTGGACGTGAGAAAATGCAGTAGAGGCGATAGTTCCATGAAGAAAAGGAAAATGAGAGACTGGCAGGATACTCAGAATAATGTGGAGACATTTCAAAATTTTGCGCATGAAGGGAAGGTATATAGCAAGGAGGAAAGTGGTGAAAGTGGATATCGGAAGGAAAAGAAGTCGGGGATTTTAAAGACTGATGGTAAAGAGTCCAGTACTAGTAATGGAGATGATAAATCAAACAGAAAAAGCAGAGTGACCCAAATTGTTATGTCAGGCACAAAAGTTCATTCAATTGATGCTATGGAAAAGGATAGGAGTATTGTGAAAGACCAGCAACCTGGGAAACATAGTAAACAGAATGCATCTCAACAAACATTGGATGGTGTAAATTCATTAAAAAGGGATTTGGGGTCTGTTTCTGTGGCTGCCACTTCAAGCTCTTCAAAGGTTTCAGGTTCCCATAAAACTAGAGTTAACTTTGAAGAAGTAAAAGGCTCACCTGTGGAATCAGTTTCATCATCTCCTTTGAGGACCTCCCATTCAGACAGGCTTACTTCATCTAGGGGAGATGCTTTTGGGAAAGATGATGCTATTTATGGTGATTTCCCTCCATCAAATATTCCCAAAAGATTTTGGGATGGGGATGAAACTGGTAATATTGATAAATTTGTGACTAACGGGAAGAAGAAGATTTCCTGCAGTACTCGTCCTGAATCTCATAAATTTTCATCAGTAGGCTGCCATGATATAGATGCTAATGGTGAATTCAGTGTCAAAGCCAAACCTTCTTCTGAAGTTTGGAGTAGCCATTTGCTTAGTGGTAATGATAGTTTGGAACAACATGGTCAGTGCCTCAGTAATCAGCATGGCATGGATCGTTGCCACGATGATGATAGAGAGAACAAGAAGCAAACTGAAGTTGCAGTTTGTGTGCAGAAATCTGGCAAGGGTTCCTGTTTGCAGTCAAAGGACAATGTTAGAAGCTGCACTTCTGATTTAGATAGGAACAAGGTGAAAGTTTTTGATCCAGTGAATGATCACTCGAAGAAGAGTCAAAGATATGAGCCTGAGATTGAACGCAATCATCAGGCATTCGTTCTTGAAAAAGGGAATAATGTTAGACACAATCTTCCTAAAAAGTGTAGCACTAAGTCGGTCAAGGTCAAGGACGATAACTATCATGTTAGTCGGGGAGATAATGCAGGAAATGGGTCAAGTGACAGTGGGGTGGAAACTCAACTGGGACGAAAAGAATATGATGTGTCAGATGTGAAGTTTAGCGCTACACAGAGCCCTAATAGGAAGGGTGCCCATGCCCTGCAACAGAACTTGATTCAGAATCATGGGGACAGTCAGATTCAAAATGACCCAAGAAGCGGGAAACCACAATTGTTTTCACATTGCCAAGGTGTAAGGAAAGAAGAAACACCATCTCTTTGCTCCCGACCTGTTGCAGGGTCCGAGAGAGAAGTGGTGTTTCAGGGGCTTCCAGTCAATGCCACTGTCAATGGTGATGAATCGAAGTCAGTAAAACAGTCTGGGACTTTGGCTAACAAGAATGGAATTAATTGCAATTTGGTACACTTCATGCCTGATCAACAGAGAGCAATGGACGTCAGTTCTCCAAGTCCTGTGAGAAGCTCCTCTGGCCAGACTGCTAGTAATTCCCTAAAAGAAGCTAAAAGGCTCAGAGACTATGCTGATTATCTTAAGGTTTCTTCTTGTTCTTATTTGGCTTTTAGCTTATCTTTACAGGATTAATACGATGTTGTTTTTCTGTTCTCTTAATCCATACTTTGGTTTTGTAGAACTCTGGGTTTGATTTCGAAAGTAGTGAGGCTTACTTCCAAGCTGCTCTGAAGTTTCTCCAAGGAGCCGTGCTTTTAGAAAGTTGCAGTAGTGAGAATGGCAAACATGGGGATATGACTCAGTTGCAAGTGTACAGTACTACAGCTAAACTTTGCGAGTAAGTTAAATGCCCTAAGTTTAAGAAACATAGTTGTTTCTCATTCTAATACTATAATTAGATTGTTGAAACTCTTCTCCTTGATTGAGTTGACTTTAATACTAACTTCTTGGGTTTTGAGTTTTAAGAAAATATTAACACTGAAGAGGGTCCATTTACTCATAAGTTTGACTCTAGTAGATGCTTCTTCTAATGTTCTGTGAGGTACACAAAGCATGCTTACTCCATTGTTGGAGTTTTTTCTTTTGATCAGAGCTCAAGCGACCTTTGTTAATCCATGCTTGGCCTTGTTTGCTACTCCATTTTCTAAGCCAAACCCAAGCAACTTGTATATGGATTTTCTTGCATCGGCTCATTTTTGTCCCTATTTTCAGTGTTTTAATCTTGTTTATAAAAGAGATCTAACAGCTCAGGATTGCGTCCTTAGATCCTTACTAGAGCTAAAATGTTTTAAAAGGCCTGTGTTGAGGCGTGCCTCAGTGCGAGGCGTTCGAAAAATGCAGCAAAGCGTCCAAAGCAGGGCGCGATGCAATTGAGGCGTGGCGGAGGCACACTTGAGGCACGCCGGAGGCTCATGGCACTGTGTTTTAGGGTTTTGTTCCCCTTTTTTATTTTAGAAAAAGAGGTTCCCAGGGCCAAAATGACGTCATTTTGACCTGTTTTTCAATTTTTAAAAACTCTCCTCTTGCAGACTGAAGCACGAGTTTCTCTCCCCTCTTTGCTGTGTGCGACTTCTCCCCCTTAAATTAACCCTAAAACCCCTAAAAATTTTGTATCACCCATATAGTTATAGATTTCGGCATATTCAAGGGAATTTTGCACCAGTTCCATATCACCCCTAAATTTAAGTTTAGTGGATCTTGTTGAAATATATGTTTTTTGCTTGATTGGTATAGAATTTTGGTTAAATGACAAACCTTAGTTGTTGAATTATTTGTTTTTCATTATATATAATATATATTTATATTTATTATAATATTTCTAAGCATGAATTATTATAATATTTCTAAGCATGAAAGGCTTACGCCCCAACGTGGTGAGGCGCCATAAAATGCTTTGAAGTATATTTATCTCTTACGGTGCTTAAATAAAGTTCTTAAATGAGGTCTTGCTTATTAGCTTTTAAAGCAAAAATGGACTTTTGAGATGTATTGCATGCAACAAGCCTCTCAATTATCCATATCTGATCAAACGATTGAGAAACAAGTTAGACTTAAGAAGTAGAGAGTTTCTCTATAGACACACATATATGGATGTGGTCTAACAAGGACTGGGACTTATGTCTCAGCCATTACACTTGGCTGCTTATATATGATCTAATAGTTGAGATGCAAGCCCTTATTAAATTTCACCATGTGCATATGGATATGTGTATTTCTAATATATGATAGATACATTTGGCTTATTTTTATGAGTTTCATATTAGTTCTTCATTATTTATTTGACTTGTCAATAGCCCAATTAGCTATCATTTAATTTGGATATGGTTACTTTTAACTTTATGTAATATGTAATAACTTTACTTAATATGTAACGTACTATACTGTTTTGAAGTTTTCATTTCTTCGTTGCTATACCTGTGCCTGGCTCTGTGCTGAACCTTTTGAATTCACAGATTATGTGCCCATGAATATGAAACCCGCAATGAAGTGGCTTCCGCTGCCCTGGCCTATAAATGCATGGAGGTGGCATACATGAGGGTGGTTTACTGTAAACATTCTAGTACAAACAGAGATCGGCATGAGTTGCAAGCTACTCTCAATATAGCTCCTCCAGGTAATGGAGCAGGTTATGAATATATTCAGGATTCCTGGCTGATTTATGTGATGATCTTTTGATTTTGTTTCCAAGTTTCATTTCTGTTCTTTCCTTAGGAGATGCTTGCGATTTGAAGTTGTAAATCATTTGTTCTAGTTTAAACATTGATATTTCCAAACAATCATGTAGTTCCTCTTGCTTTTCACTGAGAAAGGAATACCAAGCAACTCACACTTTTTCTCTTTTAAAACCCTTTACTGTTTAGGTGAGTCTCCATCGTCTTCTGCATCAGATGTGGATAACTTGAACAACCAAGTGATAGCAGAAAAGGCTGTATTGTCCAAGGGTACTGGTTCTCATGTTTCTGGAAACCATGTTGTTGTTGCTCGAAACCGCCCGAATTTTGTCAGGCTGCTTGACTTTGTAAGTTGATTTGATCTTGCGCTCAGTCTCTATATGAATATTGTTAACTTCCTAAAGAATTGTTCTTTCAAGGTATTAAATTCACTTATTCAGGACTAAGGAGTCAGTACTATGAATCATGGATATATACTGGATAAAAGTGTCAGTGTTGAGCAATCTGAATGAGAATTGCCAGCTACTGGCTAGTGCATGTTGTCCTAGATTAGCCAATTGTTTGTTATTGGAGTTTCAGCGGACAAAAGACCTTTTAATGAATGAAAGCCTCCAAGTTGACCCTTTTTTTTTCTTTAAAAAAAAAAAACATACAAGCATCTTGAGTGACTGGCAATTATCATGAAAATTATTTTCAGGTATATGAACTTTCTTTCTGGACAGCCAATTTAATGCATGTCCTTTTAGTTGGTTGGCTTTTGATGCTCATACTGGATTTCTTTTGCTTCCATTTTTTACATGGTTAGTTGGATTATGAAGTCATAGGCATCTCATGTAGGACCAGTAAGATATTGACGCACAGATGATTGTATGGCATGGTTTTACCAGGGTGTTACAAGAGGGTAAGATTAGTGTGTATTATTTTGCAGACACAGGATGTAAATTTTGCAATGGAAGCCACAAGAAAGTCCCAGAATGCTTTTGCAGCTGCGTGCGCAACCCTGGAAGATGCACATAAGAATGATTGTATTTGTTCTATTAGGAGGGTCATTGATTTCAGCTTCCAAGATTTAGAGGAACTCATCCGTCTGGTTAAGCTTGCAATGGAGGCCATAAGTCGATCCAAATTTGGTGGTGCTAGAGACTAAGTCAACCCTGTATATATTGGGCATTTGTATGGCTTCTCTCCTAAGCAGGCAGGATGCCTACGTGGACCGTCACTTGAAATCTGCAAAGAGGCGAGTCACTGACAGTTTATTAGCCTTCTGTACATGTGTACAAAGTGAGATTGATTAGCAAATTTTGTAATGTATTTTTTTTGCAAGTCTAGTCTATTCTTGACATGGATAAGGGCACAGCATGCTCACCCATAGTTTTTGTGGATTGGGAAAAGAGGAAATGAATTAATTGTTCGCCAGCACAGCTCAGAGATTATGTAATAGTCAAGTTATTTTTGTTTTTTGGCTCCTGTGATTCGGAGCTTGAGGGTAAAAAAAAATATCTATAGAGATTGGATGATACTCTTAGGCAACCATTTTTGAGGAGGTTGACTACTGATATAGTGGTGACTGGTCAATGCTCTATCAAGCATTTTCTGTTTTGTTACTATTTATTAAAATTTTGATGGAATGGAAACCAAATTCTTGGACAAGGTTGCCTTTATATTTGTAGGAAAATCATCAAGCTTAAGCTTTTGTGTATAGATTGTGCCAGCTTTCCAAGGATATGAAATTTAATCTTCAGGTACGTAATCTTTTACTTCACTATATATAGGCAATAATGGAAGAAATCCCTTTCCCATAATAAACTTTTCAGTATGTTGAGTTTACCGTGGGATTTTTTATGTTAGTGTAGGTGACCGTGATAATTAAAGAGCTTCGGTTGTTTCACTTGGGCTCTGAGCAGTTGCTGAGAAGTTCAGACTTGTGACCTACATGGAGTACGCTCTCTAGGACCATCATTGCATGTGAGTTCAAGTATATACTTGCTATTTAATTTTCAGTAAGAAGATTTATATGCTGTGTTCATAAACCATAACTGCAATTCACTTATTTGGTCCTAGTGTTGGTCAGACTGGTTTGCTTATTGGGTGGCAGTATTTTGGACAGTTTAGTTATACGTGCAGTAACTGAGTGCAAATGCTCATTGTTTTCCAGGCACTCTAGTGATCAGTTTTCATACTGTTTTCACTTATATTTCATGCAGTGTCATTCGTTAATTTTAGAAGCTTGTATTGTGCTAATATATGCCATTTGATTGTTTGAGTTATCAATGTTATATTTATAAAGAGGGAATGAGGTTCTGGCGAATATGTTTCATGATGTTGTAGATCTTATGTATGTTGGTAACTCATATGGCTGCTTTACATTGAATTTCAGTGCACAACAATTTTGGAGTCCGGTTATGATTTATTTAACAATAGGTTTTAAGGCAGCTTGCCTCGAGGAGAGTGATCATATACACCACTTTCACTAATCACTCGCCCGTAATTCCATGGTGGTGCTCTCTCTCTCTCTCTCTCTCTCTCTCTCTCTCTCTCTCTCTCATTTTGTGCTCCGATTATATACAGCCAGTTCGTTAAGTTAGGGGGGGTTGTGTTGTGTGGGGGTGGTGTGGGTTGTTTACTTTCCTGTCATTTGAAAATGCCCATTTTTATTTTGCTCTGTAGGTTTAATACACCAGTCTTACCAGACAGGCAAACAGTTTGTTGATTCCTGTTTTGCCTTGAAATGATAAGACATCCTTTTTAAGATGATTATTATTGTTGTTGAATTTGTTCTTTTATCATGGGGAAGCAAGATATTTTCCAATGGATCATACAGGTATTGAAGCGGTGCTATTGTGATGATTTTGATCAATGAAAGCGGTATCTTGGTTGGTTTAGGAAGGAGGATACGGGTGCTTTGACTTCGTTGCAGGCAGCAGCATTTGCTTGTTATTGACATAACGTATTTTCTGTGCACTTTTGCTTTTTTGTTTTTATTCCAATATTCAATGTTCTTTTCAGTGCGGGCTGAATAAAAAGCATATGCTGAGTTGCCTCCAGAATTCTGCGCAATATGTATCATTCATGAACAATAATGATTAAAGTAATAATAGAGCTATCAGGCTTTTTTTAACCTTCGAGTTATTTGTTCTTATCATTGTTCATTTAATTATGTACCCGCATTGTCTTTTACGAAGATTTTCCTAGGTTTTCAACTCAGGTATTTGATTAAAATGACAACTTGAGAGGAAAAAAATGGTGCTTTTTTGTTGCATTTTCAAATCTGTTCATGGGTTTTTCAAATTTTCATGTCCTTTGTGGAATTAATTAAACAGTAAATATTCCTACTGCCATTGAGATTGTAAAGGATATACACAGAAATCGGATGTTCATCACCAAAAATCCCTACAAGTGCAAGAACCACTTTTAAAGTGATGAAATCTGTTTACATCTCTAACAACGAATTCCCTCTCAACAATATCACTAATGAGCTTGAAAGCCTCGTGACAGTCCCTACACATTCTCAGGTTCTTCATTATTCTAATGGTGACTCCTTTTGGTATGCTTACCAACGCAAAACCCAATGCCAATCTCTCACTGTGCAGACCTACGATTGCCTCCTTGGCTTCCTCCTCTACATCAACAAATACCAATCCCCTACTCCCTCCTACATAGCCTCTTTGTTTCATTTTGCCTTCCAACTCCCTCAACAAAGTCACAACCTCGCTCCCCCGTGCGCACGATGACACATCTCCGGCATAGAACACATAACTTGAATCCTTCACCTCAACCCAACTGCAACCAGGTTCTTTTTGCACCCCGGTGCGCCTCATTTGTGACCGAAGATCATGAGCAGTTTCCCACTCCCCATTCAAGGCATAAGCATTTGATAATGTAACATATGCACCTACTACTTGTTGATTAGAATCTATTAGTCGTCGACTAGCTTCAACTGCAATATCTACCCTTCCATGAAGCCTACTTGCTGAAAGAAGTGTGCCCCACAACAAGGCCTCTTGGTTGGCCTCTGCTTGGATAGATTTGGCTAGTTCGTAAGCCTCGTTAAGCCGGCCTGTTCTACCAAGCATATCAACAATGCATGTGTAGTGCTTTGCAGTTGGGGTTATTCCATGTTTCTCATGCATAGATTCCAACTGCTGGAGACCTTCATCAACAAGCCCTGAATGGCTACAAGCATGCAAGACCCCAACGAAGGTGACATCATTGGGTTTTATTCTTCTATCGATCATTTCTTGAAAGAGTTGAAGAGACATTCTCCCGAGTCCATACTTTGCAGCAGCCACAATCATTGAAGTGTAGGGTATTACAGAGGGATTTTGGATTCTCCTAAAAACCTTGTCAGAATACTCAACGCACCCACATTTAGCATACATGTCCAGCAGTGCACTGGCAATCACAGCATTCGAATCATAGCCACCACGAATTACCGCTCCATGTGCAACTTTCCCAGAAACCAACCTACCCAAGCTTGCACAAGCATTGACAACACTAGCTAACATAAAATGATTCGGACGCTCCAACATCAAACGATTAAATTCTCTGAAAAGTTGGAGCGCTTCATCACCCTGTGCATTTTGGGCATAAGCAGCAATAATTGAAGTCCAAGAAACAACATTCCTACAACCCATCAAGTCGAAAACCCGCTGGGCGTGGTCGACATCATTGCACTTCCCGTACATATCAACTAGCGAAGAGCAGACAACAAGGTTGGATTGAAATCCCAAAAGTTCAACAAGCGCATGAATTTTTTTGCCAGTTCTAAGGTGAGCAAGAATCGAACACGCATTAATCACAGTGGCAAAAGTGAACTCATTGGGCAGAACAGAACACTCGGGCATTTTCCCAAAGAGCCACAGAGCCATTCTGGGCTGACCCATATCGACGTAACCGGCCATGAGCGAAGTCCATGACACGACGTTTGGTTCAGGCATTTCGTCAAACAACTGGCTTGCAAGGTCAATTCTTTGGAGTCTGACATAGCAATTGATGAGATGGTTGGTGGTGAATGTGTCGTATAAAGACCCAGACTTTATACCGTTGGAATGTAACGACTTTGCAGAATCGGAATCTTTGCAGCTCCGGAGCTGTTGTATGAGATGAGAAGGTGACAGTTGATTTTGGCGGGAAAGGTTGGAGGCGGTGAGGGCAGAAATGAGATTTTCGTTCAACGACTTTCTCATCTGTCTTGCGCGCTCTCGCACTGAAAGCTCTTTCTGGGTTATGTTATCCAACTACAGCTAAACGACGACGGATTGGTCGTAGCTGTTATATTGTCCTTGCCTTTGAAAGAGAAAAGTTTTAATTTATGGGATCGTAATTCAATTATTGTTTAAAAATACCTTTATTAAAGAAATTTTATTAAATAAAGTTACATAACACAATTAAGGCGTAAACAAGTAAATGTCGAGTCAAAAATACAATTAAGGTATAAACATTTAAATTCCGAGTTGTGACATCTTTTATACATTTTTATAGTGCTTATTATTCTTTAATAAAGTATCGATTCCAACGACCAAAAAGAAAAAGTAAATTCCGAGTTGGAAGCACGTGAAACCTTACCTTGCCTTTAACTTTTGACATATCCGGCTCACAATGCTTGCGCAAACAACAAGATTAATCATTTAATTGGAGGTTGATTGATAGTGCCCAAGTCTTCTATCTTTTCAGAAAAAGAAGAATGCACAATCTTCCAAAGGTAGGTTGCTGTCCATAACTCACAAAAAAGCAACCCATTAGAGTCAGCAATGCATAGTATAATAGATACATATCTATTTATGTATGCTTTGGAATTTCTCCCCTATACGTTTTCCTCAATTCCTCATCCACTTTCCTTTCCTAAAATTTTGTTAGGGCAATTTTTAGTTCATTATGTTTTTGGACTTCATCTTTGGCACATTCAGAATTTGAAAATGTCTAAAACTGAAATCTAGTTCCTAGTTAAGTTTTTGAGTCCAAATGGTTTCTTCAAATTCACTAAATTTAACCACTTTTAAAAAAGAGAATTCATTCATACAACCAAAGACATATAAAGAGCGACATGATACAGTGGTCTCGTTAAAACCTTTTTAGGACAACCTCATAGGACAAACTCCAAAGAAGAAAAGAGTATCACACATGTCATGGACCAATAAATAAAAAAATATCAAAAATAAAAACTAACACAAAGACCCCTTGTATGATCCTGCCTTCTATAAACTACAACGCCCTAAGTAACCCAAATTAGCAAAATAAAATAAATGGGAAAGTATTTGTCTCCTTCATCTAGGAGGAGACATTCCTCCTTATGCCGCAAATTATTGCAAAAACTTTTTTTTATCTACTTTTAATAAATTATTTTTATATATGTGTCAGATTATAATTCATAAGTTTAGGTAGAGAAAGAAACAGTGACAAGACTGGTTTTTTGGTCTGCCAAAAATGAAGGCATCTGAATAGCAATTGAGACAGGCCCCTACTACAATCACCCATATAAGTCCGCCACAACAGACAATTGAGTGTACTACCACCACTGTTAGATTCCTTTCTCTCAGAAGAAAATTCTACTGCATCACATCATCACATCACATGTTTCATAACGAAGATAAATAAATAAATAAATAAATAAATAAATAGGATAAATTTCATTATACTATACATAAGTTTACGAGATTCAAACTTTGCTACATGAATTTTTTTTCGTGTCTACTTTATATCTAAAATTTAATATTCTTACAACTTTCATACCTCCATTACTATGTCCATCAAATCTTCGTAATTAAACTTTGATATTAACCAATACCCTGCCTGTCATTACTCATTTGGTTGAGCCTCTGGTCTAATGGGATAAATGTATGACTTAATTTGTAAAGTGCATAATGTAGGTCCCCAAAAACACACAACCAATTTCTGATGCAACAACAATACCAATATTAAATAGAAGCCACTTAAACAAAGTTGCCTACATGTATGCTTTTTCTCTCCCTATAATTACAGGCTTCCACAACACTTGAGCTACCAAGTAGAACTAGCAATCAATAGAATTTGATTAATTTTGTTGCCTCCAAATTTTGTGCTTCCATGGCCCCAATACCCATCTCCTCCATCAAGGTTGGCCACATTGATGATGTCCAAGAACTGAGAAAGACTAAGCCCACCATAATTCCTGACAGATTTGTAAGGGACATGGCTGAGAGGCCAACTCTGGCCCCTGCCATGCCATGCTCCAGTGACATTCCCACAATCAACTTCTCAAAGCTTTCAAAAGGAAGCAAAGATGAACTCAAAAGTGAAATCTCTCAGCTTGCAGCTGCCTGTGAGCACTGGGGATTTTTCCAGGTACAAATTTACATTAAAGTTTTTTATGTTACTGGCTTTGAAAAACATGGTGAAATGGAGGATAATGATCTGTGGTGACTGTACATGACAGGTGATAAATCATGGGATTGATCTGAGTCTGCTTGAGAGCATAGAGAAAGTGGCTAAGGACTTCTTCATGCTACCTTTGGAAGAGAAAAAGAAGTATGCAATGGCTCCTGGGACTGTTCAAGGATATGGGCAGGCTTTTGTGCTATCAGAGGACCAAAAACTGGATTGGTGCAACATGTTTGCTCTTGGGGTTGAACCCAACTTTATAAGGAACCCCATGTTATGGCCAACAGAACCAGAAAAATTCAGGTAAAAAGTTTTGCTATGCTTCGAAGTTTATTAGTCTCTTGTTCTTAATTAAGTCTGAAGTGTGAAGTCTAAACCTTCTTCTTCCACTAAAGTGGAACTGTCGAGGTTTACTCAAAAGAAGTAAGGAAACTGTGCCAGAATCTTCTGAAATACATAGCCATGGGCCTTGGCTTAAAAGGTGATGTGTTTGAAAAGATGTTTGGGGAGACTGTGCAAGCCATAAGGATGAACTATTACCCTCCATGTTCAAGTCCTGACCTTGTTTTAGGTCTAAGCCCACATTCAGACGGAAGTGCCCTCACAGTGCTGCAGCAGGGGAAGGACACGTCAGTAGGACTTCAAATTCTCAAAGATGACAGATGGGTTCCTGTTAAGCCCATCCCTAATGCACTCATAATCAACATTGGTGACACCATAGAAGTGAGAAAATATCTTCAATTTGATCTTGTTATAGTTTCTTTTTCAAATTTTGGTATCTATGATTTTTGTTTTTTATACAAGGGTCACACACGCACACCCTAAGGTGTCACGGGGGTTCAAACTTGAAACTACTGATCTGCAAGTTTGCCCTTTTTCACTGGGCTAGACCCTGTTGGTTTATCTGGGATATATTAGTTTCTAATATCAAAATAAATGCAGGTTCTTACAAATGGGAAATATAAGAGTGTGGAGCACAGAGCAGTGACTCATAAGGAGAAAGACCGCCTTTCAATTGTGACATTTTATGCTCCTAGCTATGAGATAGAGCTTGGACCTATGGAAGAATTGGTGGATGAGAACAACCCATGCAAGTACAGAAGATACAATCATGGAGAATACAGTAAACACTATGTAACCAACAAGTTGCAAGGCAAGAAAACCTTGGAGTTTGCCATGATTTAAAACCAAAAACTCAGACTAGTTCAAGAAGGCCCCATTTAGTCCCCCACCCCATCATTAAACTCTGTACACACTGTATCATTGTAATCTGTTCCCAGTTCACCAAATCTTGTAAATTTCAGGCCCAAAAAGAAAAAGCTTGTTGGTGCTTTTTTTTTTTTGGTCTGATAGCTTGTTGGTGCTTATGTATGTCAAACAAGTGCAAATTATTGAGCTGCACTGTTCATGTGCAACACAATTTGTACAAGCCTACCAATCAATTGAAGCCTTGTGGGGTCTTTGTGTTTACAAGCTTTTCTTGTCAATTTGTCTGTGTCTTTGATGGCCTCATTGAACTAGCAGTACTTGTAAGCACAAGGAAACAAGAATCAAACAGAAAAATGCCACTTTTTACTGTTTTCTATATAAGATTCTTAATATATAAAGAAAGAAGCATGCAATGCAATCATATGTAGGAATCAAAGACCAAACACCAAAAGAAAATGGACAACAATAATCGGTCTTCCATTGTTAAAGGGAAAAGAGGGTGAGCTTTTTCTCAATGGTGGGAAATGTCTGGAAAATTTTGCTGTTCACATTATTGGGGTGAAGGAAGAAGCACTGAGCAAGTTGTGTCGTGATGGATTTTTTTTGTTGTTATTGGTTGATTCAAAGCTGAAATGACAAGTGAGTGCTAACAACAAGTAGAGCACAAAGCTAAGCTCAAACATTCATGACATGAGAGGTGAGGTAAACAGAGGAAACAAGGTTTGTTTGCTGCCTGCTTGTAATTGCTCTGTGCCCACTACAAAGTTCTTTGTGTAAATAAAATAATGCTAAAGTGAAAACAAAGCTGGAGACCTACTTGGCAAAGGAAGTACCTGCGCGAGAAAATTCAGACCAATAAATCAAGCATGACCTATGCAACTTGAACAATGTCACTAAGAAAAGCAAATTGATGATGCAATTTGTTTAGTGGAATAAATTAATTAACTAACCAAGACATGGTTTAATGAAATTTGTACACATTCAAGAATCTGTTCCCATTTGCTTCTATATACAATTTAATGGTTGTATGTAATTTTCAGAGAATTCAGAAAGGAACTATTATTGACACTTCAAAAAAATCATCATGCACTCATTTAAGTGCAGTTTCTTTACAATAATAAATATTGGACGAAAGCATGATGATTTTTTTTTAAAGTGCCAATAAGTGTTCTTCTGAGTTTCATCAAACCCTTTATAGATCTTTTATTAACACTTCTTATCGATAAATAGTCAATGAGTGAGGAAGTACCATTTGGTAACAAGCTATTTAAGACATTAAGAGGCTTGTAACTCAAGTGATTCAGAGCATATACTCCTGCATCTGAGCTCCTATATTTCTATTTTTAGTGTTAGAAGAGATCTTAAGTTCAATTCTCCCTTCCACATTGATCAGAAAACCCATGAAATAAATTATAGAGAAAAAGATTGACAAGAGCCGTAAGTTTACTCACAATCTCTGAGTTTGTGACCTTATGCCTAGGCTCATGCATGAGGAGCAAAAGAAAAGCAAAGCTTAACCACATTTTATGACTCTTGACAAAATGAAACCACTAAGCACTAAGTACTAATAACCAAAGTGTGCTTGCACTAACTCCTAGTGGTCTTGGGTTCGAAGGTTGGTACCACATTCTCTACAAAACCCAAAAAAAAAGTGCTCACGCAAGTTTTGTTCTGGTTCTTTCTAACTTGGCCATTATCATCAGCAACTGTGGAAACTTCACCCCCTCTTTCCCCCCAAGGCAATTATGCATCCTTTTCAAGAAACCCTTTGTTTAGTTAGCATAATTGTAGGCGGGTGATCTCAGCAAATGGGTCCCAAAATCCAAGTTCGACGAACTTTATAAGTTGCAAATGCCAAACATGAATAAACAAGTGATTTTGTGAGAATGAGCAGGCTTTAGAAAAAGTAAGCACCAATGGGATGAGAGGAAGAGGAAGAGGAGGCTCAGAACTACTGTAGGGATGGGGACCCAAGTTGGCATTCATGAGAAAAACTTCTGGTTTTCCCTTTGCGAAAGAGAACCGCTAATTTTGCTTAGCTCCACTTCCATTACCATTCTGCACTTTGGCATGTTGTTGGTATGGGAATTCATTGAACCTCCTAGAAAAAGCCTACAAAAGTTCCATATTGATTTGTTGCGTAACCTAATTGTTCGGCTTCCCACCAGTGCTTATATTATATTAAGATTTGATTGCGTGTCGACCTGGTCAAAACAGCACTCATGTTTTAAATATTATGACCAACAACGCAGATCTCTCAGAGAAAGGTGCTTCCACCTCTCCCAATGTCGGGGGTTGAAATGATACCAAATATTATGACATCAACTCCTTTAGCAATCATTTTTAACCCCACTGCTTATATTTTTTCAACTCTACTCTCACAAGCATTAAGCCTTGAGGAACCAATTGCAGATTGAGATTATGAGTGGTTTTTAATTTTGGGATTATCCGAGGAAGAGTCCAAACGGGTTATCCCTACCGAATATTCTCTTCCCAGTCTTAACTTTTCTGAATAAAAACGAAAACATTCCTGAGAGAATTCTTATTCAAATTCATCAACGTCAGAAAAGAAAAAAGAGCATCACCTGAACTAATATACAAGACTCAGACCAAACAACTCGTGAAGCACAAGTGCATAAGCATCTGATGATTATAGACAAATTCAGAGTTTACAAGCCATGCGTTTCGCAATCAAAGAAGAACGCATCCCACCTGATCAATTTTATATTCCATCGTCAGATTGCACAACTCAAGTGGGCATACTGGGAACGAAAGTACACTTTTCCTTCCAGTGGGGGTGAAGAAACAATTAACGGAAAATGTAGTCATGGGACGACCGAGATCGCGGTAATTAAACAAAGATACCAGAGTCCTGTGGTACACTGGACCGTATTATGAAGTCAATTACAAATTTCTCCAGCAAGGGTGCCCTATCTATAGTAGCCAGCCATACCTTGCGCCAAGGGCAAAATGTACAAAGCAGTCTCAGCTCCTGCTTTAAGCAATCGCTATTAGTCACTGGTGCACCGGCATTTACATGTGATTGTGCCACTTCTTCCACCGCCTGACCCACTTCTTGGGCAAACTATAGCAGAAAAAGGTACCGCTTCCTTTCAAGGATAATCAACTAGACCACATCATGCCAAGTACCTAAACAAATTGGGGTTATCTTTGTCCCTTTCTAAGTAGTCTCTTGTGATTAGATCTTCAATCCGCTTTTTTATTGCTTTGAAGTCGGGCTGAAAGGAGAGGGAGAGTGAAATAAACACCACTGGTTTAGAACCAAGAAAAAAGATCTCAATATCTTATAAGAGCAGAAAATAAAGTACTACACAAACCTTGAACATGCGACCAAGCTGCTCTACACACTCCATAACCAATTGCTGATGACCCAAAACTTTACGGCTCTTCATGATACGCACAATTGAGGCATCAATGGCATACCGCCTGTCCTTGTCAACATCTTCAATTACTTTCTTCTTCTCGTCCACAGGTGGGAGGGGAATCTGCATGGTGAACACAGTGATAACTCATCACTCACATAAACCACAAAATTAGAAGACAAGAAAAGAACACGAGACAGTGAAAAGATCCAAGTACCTTGATCCTCCTCATTTTGTCAGTAAACTTAGAGTTGAACTCAAAGTAATCAGTAGGAGAGAGAGTTTTTGTATTTGGTTCCTTGTTAAGGATCTTATACTTGGCACATGACAAGGAATGGAGCAGTCTAACAACATCGTCATCAGTCAAGTTTAATTGAGTCATGATCTCTGAATAACTCAATCTATCTGAGGTATTGAATAGCAGCAGGGCTGATGCCTAAAGTAAGATTAAGAGAAATCGGTCTTAGAAAATATAGAAATGTCTACTAGAAACTGTATCTCAGAACCCAAAAAGAAAACATGAAAAATAGATCTATGGATTAGGAAAGTTGGAATAAAATGTTGAACACATCACCTGATAAGTTGTCACAATAAGCTCTATGGTTTTGGGTTCAAATTTTCCACTGATGTTACAAGTACCCAGTGAATACATCCATGTAAGTTTTCTGTGCTTTGTCTTTGTTTGATAGAATTCCCTGAAAACTTCAACGCACTTAACCTAAAGCAAGGGTGATACATGAGAAGTTAGAAACATCATCAGATACTTAACCCAGCAGATATAAATTTTATTAGGAAAAAAAATTCAAATTTTCTCAGTAGAATCTGTGTACCATCTCTGCAGGAAGGTTGAGGTCAAAAGACTTGTAGCTTGGCCAGAAGCCAGTGGTCAACACAGTAACTGTCAAATCAATACCAGGATTCGCCTGTGGATTACTGTTCAGATAATCCTCAAAGCTGGCTTGATTTTCCTTAGCCAATGTCAAATCTGTAACCTGCAAACAAAACAACCAATTTTTCTTTCTTTGGTCAGATCCCCAGTAGCAACCCAGAAATACATGAACAGAACATTCAAAACAACATTTCTCGAAGGATTAGCAAATGCAACTGACCATCCCCTCCATCTTTGAGGTAAATTGACCGCCACATTGTTGCTTCAGTTTTGTCATGGGATTTTCAAATTTTCATGTCCTTTGTGGAATTAATTAAACAGTAAATATTCCTACTGCCATTGAGATTGTTAAGGATATACACAGAAATCGGATGTTCATCACCAAAAATCCCTACAAGTGCAAGAACCACTTTTAAAGTGATGAAATCTGTTTACATCTCTAACAACGAATTCCCTCTCAACAATATCACTAATGAGCTTGAAAGCCTCATGACAGTCCCTACACATTCTCAGGTTCTTCATTATTCTAATGGTGACTCCTTTTGGTATGCTTACCAACGCAAAACCTAATGCCAATCTCTCACTGTGCAGACCTACGATTCCCTCCTTGGCTTCCTCCTCCACATCAACAAATACCAATCCCCTACTCCCTCCTACATAGCCTCTTTGTTTCATTTTGCCCTCCAACTCCCTCAACAAAGTCACAACCTCACTCCCCCGTGCGCACGATGACACATCTCCGGCATAGAACACATAACTTGAATCCTTAACCTCAACCCAACTGCAACCGGGTTCTTTTTGCACCCCGGTACGCCTCATTTCTAATCGAAGATCATGTGCAGTTTCCCACTCCCCATTCAAGGCATAAGCATTTGACAATGTAACATATGCACCTACTACTTGTTGATTAGAATCTATTAGTCGTCGACCAGCTTCAACTGCAATATCTACCCTTCCATGAAGCCTACTTGCTGAAAGAAGTGTGCCGCACAACAAGTCCTCTTGGTTGGCCTCTGCTTGGATAGATTTGGCTAGTTCATAAGCCTCGTTAAGCCAGCCAGTTCTACCAAGCATATCAACAATGCATGTGTAGTGCTTTGCAGTTGGGGTTATTCCATGTTTCTCATGCATAGATTCCAACTGCTGGAGACCTTCATCAACAAGCCCTGAATGGCTACAAGCATGACAGGACCCGCCCCGAATTTTTCCAAAACCCGAGACAAATCCTGCGGAGACCCCGGCATCACACCCATGCCAGGCTCACTCCCTAAAAACCAAGACTCTCTACCAAAATTTTGGCAGAGTCCCCCCTGTAATTATGCTCAACCCAACAAAAATTCAACCTGCATAATTTACATAATATAAATCCCAACTGCCAGCATGCTTTCAACATAGCATTATACAAACTAAGTGGCCTCCGGCCTCAAGTAAATCCTAACATGGGCAAATAACAGAGCATCTAACAGAATTTGTTTACAACAAACAGTTGAGTAGAAGAGGATTACACAAATCCTAACTACGGATAGAATCCATTGAACCCACTACGGATAGAATCCCCACCGTGTAAAATAATGCTCAAGCATGCAGTTTCACAATTCATAAGTCAAATACTCAAAAAACATCAATCTCTAAAAATCCATTGAACCCAAACACTCAAATCACCACTCCATTCCCAAAATTATGCAGCTCTTACCCAACCTCTATATACATATATAAATATAGATATAACGTATACTTCTCTCCAACTAATGTACTGGGGAAACAATCCAACCGGGGGATTGTTGACTAGTACGCAGGATTTCCAGGAAGTAACCCGCGTCTAGGGATGAGTAGTCCAACTGGGGGACGGAACTCCATAGCTCACAAGCCGGCACTGCCAACGACACGTGTAGCTCACATATCTCATAACAAAGTCCTACGTGCGCAGACGGTATCATCACCCCACCGGCACTGCCAACGACGTGTATGATGATACTAAGCAATATACATAATCTTCCCATACGCCGGCACTGCCAACGACGCGTATGGGAAGTGTCTCACACACCGGCACTGCCAACGACATGTGTGGGAAGCCTAGTAATCAGGGGATGGTACTCACCTAGCATACTCATACATCTCTCAACCATCCCTCAAACTCAATCTTACCACTATCTCATATCAACTCCCACATATACTTAACTCCTTCCACAATCCTTCCTCAACCACTCACATATCTCACACCAAGACCATATAGATAATATTTCCCAAAATCCATACAAACGTACTCTCAATACTCAAACATAGGCAATATAGGTAGAATTTCCCAAAATCCATATAGACATACACAAGGTACTCAAATATACCCAAACCCAGAATATATTGCCAATGCTCATAAGAATATCAAAATCCATCAACCAAATATTTATTAAATCACATATACCATTTAAAACATATGCACAAATCTGTTATCAATAAAACCATGCGTATGCTTGAAAACAAAGTCCACTCACAGATAGTCCCAAGCTGCCCGACCACGAGAGGGTCCCACCTGCTGGGCACGATCGGTCGGAGCACCTATTTCGAGATACGAACCCTTAATTAATATAAAAACTCTTCGAAACGGAAAATACAAATTGAATACTTAAATCCCCACGTTTCCTATGCGTGTACGTCCAATGGGATATCCTAGGGTCCGATTACAGGTTGGGAATCGCTTACACTGAACGGTTATCGCTAATCCCACAAACTTTGAATGATTGAATCGGAACATCTGGGGCTCCGATTCACGATCCGCGAATTCCTATAGGGTTCTAAGAATACCTAGAACAACATACTTCGATTTGGAAACGATCCAATGTTCAGAACCTATCGAACCCGGATAACACACAATATGCGAAAATCCGTTCGATAGTCAAACGACGTCCAAACTGAGATCCACGAAATCCTACGCGCTCGTGACAACCTAAGGATCTCATCAGGATAATTTGCAGCTTCACCACCCTTGCCCACGCGCTTCCACACGCCGCCGGCAGCGCGTGGGTGTGTAGAGTAAATTCCGGCGACGGAAAATCTCCACACCACCGCTCACCCTTCCTACTACAGGTTCTACTAATCGAGTGGAACATTTCATTCAACTACGGCCAAGCCCAAATCGGACGGCAACCGGCCGGAATTTCACATTGAAAACCGGCCAAACCTAGGTTTCGAAATTAACTTCCAAACTTCCAAATCGTTCCAATCCTAACCCATAGGCAGCTAGAATAGATAAAAAGAGAAAGAAACCTCACCGGAAATGGGCGGCGGAGACGATGGCGCAACGATCGGAAACTTCCGGTTTGAAGCAGTCGAAACTGTCGGCGGTTCTCGAGGTTTCCGGTCGGGATTTTGGGTGGTTCTGGATCGGGGCTTCACAACGAGTCGAACGGGACCGGTCTCGAAGGCTGAGGTGACCGGACGTGGCGGCAGGGAGGTGGTTTCCGTTCGGTGAACAGTAACTCGGGAGGGGGAGGGGTTCTGCACGCTGGGGAGAATCGGGCGAGAGAGAAAGTGTGGGGTAAAAGTGAAAAATCTGATTTTTACTAACTCCTTTTCGAAATAGTTACGGTTTCGCCACCGAACTCATTTCGATCGCCAAATCTCTGTTACAACTCCGATTCAAGGCTACCGCGTGTCTACGGATTCGTCTCAGTACCACCTACGCAACCAAACCACTCGTTGTTCCAAAGTCCTTCAGGGCAAGAAAATGACTAAATTACCCTTAATCAAAGGGTAGATTCGTAATTTTTCCATTTACCCTGGGTTTTTTTTTAATTTCATAAACTATACGAGTTTCTGTAGCTATATTCATACGTTAAGTAGCCATAGTAGGTGACAAAAAGACCTAATAGAATTTGCAGCAAAGAAAAAGAACCCTACACAGAAGCTTACAGCGAGGAAATTTATAGAGACATTGCGGATATGGTAGTGCCATTTCTACTTCTAGGATAAATGAGCACTCTCCATCCTTTGTAGCATGTATAAATGTTATTATGGATGAACTGCATCATCGAGTTTGCATTTTGACATAAATATTTTTTTAGTTTTAGTTACTGAGCATGTGGCTAAAGTTTGCGTAGTCTATCACATTATTGAGTGATGCAAACATCATGTTGAGGTTTATATAATTTGTTATATCTTATAATTAAAGTCATACTTGCAAATTATTGGAATCAATTCGCTTAATCTGCTGGATGAGGAAATAGATGATCCTGCAACTTTACTTTCAAGGTTGGAAGCTATTGTTTTGAGTCCAAATAGAAGGGATATCAGGAGTTGGAGATTGGAACCCTAAGGACGTTTCTCTTGCAAGTCTTTCTCCAAGCATCTGATGGATATCAGGAGTTCATACTTTAGTTCTAAATACTGCCTAAATAAGACCATGGATCGTAGCTTGGTTCTGCATATTCTGCATTGCTAAATTTGTATGCCTTTATTGTTGTTACTCTTGTCTTTCATGTTGTTTTACTTATTTGGAAGTTCGATTAATATGTTGTACTTTTCTTTGCTTTTTCTTTTTTATGCAGGCAAGTTATCCAATTTCAAACGTGCCATTTAGTTCATCAGCTGCCTTTGATGCATATGCTCACAAAGATTTGACAGTTGATGATGTGTTTTGAGTTCATAAACTTCACCTTTTTTTTTGCTTGCTTAAACGTGTTTCTCGGAAACGCATCAAAATGATTCACTAGAGCTTCAACATCACTTGATTTACTATTCACTAAAGCTTCGCAAATATTATTTTTATTTTTTGACTGAGAAGTCTTCATTAGTATTTTTATGAATTTTTTCAGATAAACTCAAAATATGTTTCCTAAACGATTCAATAGAGCTTCAACATCGCTTGATTTACCGTTCACTAAAGCTTCATAATTTTTTTTTTACTCGGAAGTTTTCATTAGTATTTTTATGAATTTTTCAAATAAACTCAAAATATGTTTCCTAAACGATTCAATAAAGCTTCAACATCGCTTGATTTACTATTCACTAAAGCTATATATAATTTATTTTATTTTATTTTTACTAGGAAGTCTTCATTAGTATTTTTATGAATTTTTTCAGATAAACTCAAAGGATGAAAACAAAAATGTCACAAAGAGGTTGTGGTACTTTTGTGTGTGTATTTTTCAAATTTTTTTTTTATGAATTTATCATGATTTTTGAAAATAGTAATAAATGGAAGGGGGTACATATCTGTCTTTAGCTTTCACAAGCGCTGCAACATCCTAGTGAACATTTACTCAATTGAAAAAATGTTATAAATTTTACAAGTAATGTAATAAAATAATAGAGAAATGAGAAGTAAGGATCCCAATGTGTTAGCATCACTTGTTTGCCATAAACGCTTCAAAATGATTCAATAGAGCTTCAACATTGCTTTATTACTATCCAGTAAAGCTTCATAATTAAAATGATTAATTTTTTTACTTCATTTTGTATTTTTACAACCAAAAAAAATTCAGATAAACCCAAAAGTAGTATAGAAAAGTGTCACAAGACGTTTCCTCTTTTTTATTTTTTTTATTTATTTTAAATTTTTGGATCTTAAAGCATTGGAAAATAGTAGTAAATATAAGAGAATTACACATGCTAGCGCCAGATTGGTGCGTCATCACAGTTTCTTACACATGTAAATATCGTGTGGCGCCACGTTCTTAACATGGTGTATATTTTTCAGCCCAAAATCATAATACATATGCACTTGATGAAATCTCAAATTGGAGGTTGACACAATTAGAACTTTAGGTTCTAACTTCTAAAAATCATCATAAATTCATACAAAATCAGAAAAATTCAAAAAAAAAAAAAATCTTTATCTTTTAAGCTTTAAAAATATAATTTTCACATATACAAAATTCAAAAATTTCTCAAAGTCAAGTTTGTTTATATACTTAGAATAATAATATGTTGAACATCATTACTCTTTCTTACAACTCTTCATCTAATTATTACTTCAAATTTCCCAAATTCAATATTTTATTTCACACGTTATAGTCGAAGATAATATCTTATTTTTTATTAATTTTTTGTGAAATTTTCATGTTTAAGATAAAAAAGGAACCTCTGATGACATGTGTCGCCACACGATACTGACACTTGTCGGAAATTCTGATGAGGCCCCAGGAGGATTTCAGCCTGGAGTATATGGGAAACACAACCTCTGCATCTAGTTGGATCGCAAACTGGGTGAGACGATAGAACTATGAGGTTGACTGGGTATGATTATAATTATTAGCTATTTAATACCTGAAATTTAAAAATAAAATTGAAAAGGGAAAAATAGTTGAATTTATTGTATAATATAATTGAATGTGTTTTCACTTTTGTTAACCTTGTATAATACATGCATGTTGTAGCCTACACAAAAATGAATATATGCATGATATTTATTTAACATATGAACCGCCTGGGTGGCAAAACTGAGTGATTTATTAGGTGCTTATACAAGACTAGCTAATTGTCTAATGATCACTTAGGTATATGCCAGGTGTTGAGAATTGGTCTGCATCAAAATTGCTTGGGGAGCATGTTGGTGGCTCAGCTGTGAGATCAATATGCTCTGTGCCAAAGATAAGCATAGTTCCGTCAGATGTGACCAACATACCCATACGAGAAATGGACAAAATGCAGCAATGGAGAACATAGGAAGGTAGACATGAAGGAAGAATAGAATAACATCACTGGAAATAGCAATAAATGCTTCAAAAGGATTCACTAGAGTTTCAACATTGCATGATTTACTATCCACTAAAGCTTCATAAATATATTATTTTTTACTAGGATCGCAACACATTACCCTGTAACTAGGATTGAGTAGTCCAATCGAGAGACTATTACTCCAAATCACACATGCCGGCAACACATCGCACGTGTGGCTAAAACAAGTTCTACACAGGCAGATTGCCCTACCAATGGCCTACGGCACACCCGACCAAGGGTGCCGCATTATCCTCCCACACAACGGCAACACATCGTACGTGAGGGTAACATTCGTATCCAAGGGGAGGTACATATAATGGTGTGTAACCCATAGCAGAAGAAGAAAAAGAAGAAGAACAACAAGAACAACAACAACAACAACAACAATAACAACAAGAACAACAACAACAACAACAACAACATAGAAAAAGAACAAGAAGAACAACAACAACAAGAAGAACAAGAAGAAGGAGGAGGAGGAGAGGAAGAAGAAGAACAACAACAACAACGACAAGAAGAAGAAGAAGAAGAAGAACAACAACAACAACAACAAAGAAGAAGAAGAAGAAGAAGAAGAAGAATAACAACAACAACAATGATCCCTAGAAATCCCATAACCTCATTAACCCAAAATAAATCAATTTCCAAAATCAAATCACATTTATGCAAGCAATTTCATATTTGGAAAAGCAATTCACATTTAAAAACAAATGTCCAGTCACAACAAGTCTAATGCTACTCAATTCTGAGAGAGCTATGCCTATGGAGTACCCAAAGCATGGGTACCTATTGGTCAATCGAGCGGTCTCGGAAAACTCATGGTCAATCGAGCTGTCAAACTTTTCATATTGGTCAACCGGGCCCGCTGACCCTACAACCTCCGATTTCTGATCCAAAAGTTCCTATAAATCCAACAAAGTTTACTGAATAAGTCCCGAAGGTTTGGTCTTGATCGAGCAGTCGGATCCAAGCCAACCGCACAATTAGACGGCAATTGATTCGCCCAAGAACAGAAATCCAATTTTTGAACCACAACCAAGAACCATAGAAATTAATGTTTCTCTGTTATCAATAATTCAACCTAAGAACATAAATCCAATTTTTGAACCTCTACTATCAGATTCACCAAATTCTACTATAACGTCTTTTGCTTTAGGAGCCTTTTGATTTCTTCCAATCATAGTTCATCCCCAAATCTACTCAACACACCCAACCCCAAATCTGGTGTCACATCCCTGGATCAGCTCCGCCGTAGCACCATATTGTGTGCTTTGGGCCCCCTCTTTGCCCTCACGGTTTTGTTTCTGGGAACTAAAGAGCAACTTCCCAGTGGGTCATCCATCTTGAGATTTCTCTAGCCCCAACTCACTTAATTTCGGAGTTCCCATAACTCCGAAGGCAGTGAACTCCCAAAAGGCCTTGTGTTAGATGGAGGCAGACATGTACATATAAGACACATTACCCCCTATTCGTTGGTCGATGTGGGATGTTACAATCCACCCCCAGGCCCGCACCCACTGTCCACCAAATCTATAAAAAATCTGTCAATTTGTATAGCAAATAATTTCCTACATAATCGAATATCCAAATCTGAATTTCTTTAATGATGAACCATGCATACTTGAAACTAAGATGGTCATCAATCAAAACTGAAAACGAACCAAAATTGTGAGAATCTGTGGTTGGAAATGAGGGGCTGGAGGAAGAGCAGACCTGCTAGAGGTTCGTCGGAGTAGTCTTTAGCTGCTAATCAACCCAAGAGAGAGAGAGAGAGAGAGAGAGAGAGAGAGAGAGAGAGAGAGAGAGAGAGATCTGAGGAGAAGATTGCAAAGAAGAAATGTAGAGCATGTTTTTTTCCTAATCTTATAATTAACTGTGTATTATCTAAACGGGGGTATGTGGGTTGTATTAGTTAGTCTGATAAGGAGAGTATTAAAAACCTAATTCGTTTAATATAGTCCAGTAATTAAATAATACAAGTTGAACCCAAACAACTGACATGGACTATTTACTCCTATCCATAGTCTAATACGATGTACCAAACATGCCCAAACAAATGGAGCACGAAGGGTAGATGAAGTTTCATACCTCGATCGACGGAAATGGACAGGAGTCACCAAAAAAATCTAAATAGACGTCGATTAACCTTTGGGTTAGGTAGAGGAGGAAAAGAGGAATATTTTTCGTGAAGGTGGGGAGGCCAACTGGTGCACAACGACTTCAATTGGTAGCCAGGAAGTCATACAGTCATTGTTGCTATAGTGACTGTCGCGAGAGAAGAGAGGAAAGGAAGAAGAAGGAAGAAGAAAATAAAAGGCAATCCCAGTCACTGTAGGAGTACTATAATGCATAGTACAAATTTAAAATTCCCTTTTCGTCCTTTTCGCTTCTAGACCTTTACGCATTCATTACAATTCGGAATTGAGCGTGCCACATGTCTGCGAACTTTTATCGTCAAGCTCTGTGAAATGGCATTATTCAAATTCCAAAATCTTTTCGGAATAAAAGTGACGAAAATACCCTTACCTATGGGCAAAATTGTAATTTCACAAATAAATAATCAATTGAATAGTGATTTTTGGGATGTGGTGTTACAACCTTCCCCCCTTAGGAAATTTCGTCCCCAAAATTTTAAACAAGCCCTTATTGGCTACAGGTCTTGTCTGCATTTCCAAAAATCCAACCTTCAATTATTGATAGAAGTTCATCCATTCTATTCACATCAAATCAAACTTTATTTCCAAAGATTTTAACAATTGATTCTGACATTCACTGAAATTTATCTTGTTCACCGCTGTATAATCTGACATCAGCGTAATACCCTATTCGAATCCTTGAGTTTCTGTTTTAGTGGTCTTATCCTATATCCTACGAGCCTTGAAACTTAAACCACACTCAGCTAACTGAACAAGAGGACACTTCTCGATTCAAACATTCACCTACATTACTATTAAAACTTGCTATAATGATCATTTTCTGTTTACGTTGTACTCTCTGTTTACTAACCAAACAAATGGCATGTAACAACAATATGGAGTTCACAAAAACACAAATTCATTCAATTTCTAGTCCTGTACAATAAACAGCAACTTTAAATCACTAAGGCCACTTCCAGCAGCCCCCGAGGGCTCGGGCTGGGGGGGGGGGGCAAGGAAGGCAGGGGGAGCCCGAGCTCCAGCCCGAAGGCGCGCTGACGTCAGCAGGCGCAAATCAATTTTTTTTTCTTTCTGCTGTCATGTGGCGCAACATTGTCCTTCCGATTTCCGATTTTTCATCCAATCCAACGACCTGGAATTTTTCAAAGCAAAAAATTATGAAAAAATTCAAAAACAATTTTAAAAAAATCCCAAAAAAATACTGAATTTTTTTTCTTCTATAAATACCAATCCATACTCTTCACTTTTAACAACAAATTCACTTTCTACTCAATAATTTTTTCACTTTCAACTCTAAATTTTTTTCACTTTCAAGTTTAATTTTTCTCTATCAAAGAAACTATTAAATAAAATTCCTTTTTATTCAAAACATTCCATACATAAAAAAAACTAACCACAACCAAAGCATTAAATATATAAAATCTCATCCGAAAATATTGTCAAAATTAATTGTTTAGGTAAACAAAGTTGTGAAAAAAAACAAAAAATTGAATAGTACCCCCCCTTGCCATGGCAACTGCTGGAAGTGCAATTTACTTTTTGCAAGGGCAGACACTATTCCCGAGAATAGTGTCAGCCCTAGCCCCCCCCTTGCCAGGGCAAGATTCCCACTGCTGGAAGTGCCCTAGTATGTAACAAACTAACAATACATATCTAAGACAAAACTCCATCTCAAAATCCACAATAATTATTTGCCTTCCTCAAAGAAGCTAAAATTATGTACGCCTGGATTTCTTCTTCTGCATCCGGTTCAATCCAGTTAGAACTCCCAACTTCCAAAGCAGTTTCTGCATGCCTTGAACTTCGGGCTTCTGCTGTGGGTTCTGCAATCTTTAACCAACGAACCTCTCCCTCAGCCTCACCGAATATACTCTCAATGAATGACTCGTTGGCATCTACACTACCTTGAACTTGGCCCACCCAAGCCCTTTTATTAGAACTCGCTAGGGCGTCCACTTGTTGTTGCATTTCCTTGGAGTACCTTGATACTATCTTTGAAAGTCACCAGTTTTCATTTTTCAACAGTTGAAACTCCTGATTAGCAGTAACAATTACTTCTTCCTTTGCCTTGTTCTCACTCATCTACTTCTGAACTTCCTCAATCACATTAAAAATTACCTCATTCTTTTGTTTGCTCAGATTCTGGATCCTACAATGTGCCTCGCTTAGCATTTTCTGCAGCATCGCAAGTTGGGAAGTTAACATCTCCACCTCTTGACTTTTAGACCACAGTCTTTGTCCCAGGTTTGCCAATGATGCAGCACCCTGAATACTCAAAGCTATTGTGTCATCCACCGCCTTATTCTCTGTTTTCTTGTCTGTCACTATCATGTCCTTCGGAGTCGGTAGACTCCTCGCTATTCCAACAACCACTTCGTTATCCAAGATCACAGAATCATTTATTGTGATCACACCTTTGGAAGTAACAAAATGTGGGCGCCAAGCTAGTGCATTCATTGATGCCTGTTCTGTTTCTGGCTCAGGAGAGGTTAAGCTCAGATCCAATTGACTTCTAGAACATGAAGCCATTAAGAAGAAAATTTGTCAAAAAGAGCGTTGAAGATAACAGGAATGCTCGAAGTTTTTCTCTTGGCCAGTCGAAAAAAAAAGTCACGCATCTTGAATTCGTTTCGACCTTCACTTTAGAGATGGCCATTACGAACTATTTCTAGACACCTCTTGTTTGCACTCACGTCTCTTTCAAATCAATCTAAACTTTACAGAAGCTTACAAACCCTTCTCTAGACTTAACTGCCAAACATTCAATCCTCAATTCCCAAATTCTACATCCTGAGATTCACAATTCCAATCAATTTAACTTTCCCGTCTAGGGCAGAAAACGGGGTTGCTTACTTTTGCCCTATGCTAGAGTCGACTTTTTGTTAGTATTGATTTTGTGATTAGCATTTCCTAGAGAAAAATTAGACTAAGTATAGATGGTAAATTAGTTGTGATGGTGGCTGTCAAAATTCCAAGATATGCTCTGAAAGCTCATATGTCAATCAACGATCACTAAGGTAAATTCTTCATTCAATAATGCATCTTGATTGTGGTATTTCAGGCATTATTTCAAAGTCACAATCTGTTTAACATTTTGATTAAGAAGACATTTTATTTTAAGAAAGATTAAATTGCTTTCCTATTCTGAACTTTAAAAAGTCTTCTTTGATTGGAAATCAATTAGTCTGATTCTGTCAAATCTGATATTCATGATTGAATACATTTTGTGGTCTCCTGTTTGGCGTCATTACTTAGAACCATATAGGAAGTTTGGGTCTGTGATTCACAAGGCATCTAAATCTTATATTCATGATAGGAAGTTTTGCATGTGCTGACGAATTGATGTAGGATTCTAAGTGAATCAAATATGATTAATGGCAAGTGATTGAGCACATGGCTTGGTGCTCTTCTCTTGCAAAAAGGAGATTGTGGATGTTGTGCTTCTTTGTTTGGCACAGTTTTCATATAGTTTGTTTGAGCATCTAAAATTCCTAAGAAAGCTGCTGTGCATATATATGAGATAAATCATCAAGTGTTCCATGTTTACTTGGTGATTTATCAAACACTCTAATCATTCATATTGCATTCATTTGCATTGATCGGTGACTCATACGGTTGAGGGCACCAAGACTGTTTTTCTCCGACGAGTTTGAATCGATCGTGACCAGTATCGAATTCAACATGAGGAGAGTTGGAAGAACTTTGGCGAACTTGAAGCAATCGTGACCAGTATTGCGTTCAACACATAAGGAGTGTCGAAAGATCTTCCCGCGAGAAGTTGAGTTACGAAGAAGTTGGTACGTTGTCTAGAGTGTCTAGGACAAGTTTGTATACTTCTTGTAATCATCGTTCTATAGTGGATTTGCCTTAGACTATCAGGTCCCGTGGATTTTCCCCAGAGGTAGGGTTTTACCACGTAAAATAACTTCTGTGTTTTTATCTGTTTTTACGTTATGTACTGTAGAGGATTGATACATCGTATCAATCCCTTTGACGTGTTTTTATATATTACTGTATTACTCTTGACTACTCAAAACACAGACTTTACTCTTTTAGTGTTTTAAGCCATCCTATAGGTATTTTCACTTTTCAAAGTCATTCGAATGATTCCCGAAATCCTTCAAACCAGGAAAAGTTATTGTGAATAGTATGCCACGAGTATCAGCACCAATAAGGAAATCCAAAACTATCTCAATATTTCCGAATGAGTTCAAACTTCTAACCCACTCTTTGGTGCTTCCAAGTTTCAGACAAAGAAAACACAACCAACTATAAATCATGAGTGGAATCTTCTCACACATGAATCTGCAAACTTCCTGAAGCATATGCCTCAAGCTGCTCAAGTGAATCACGACAGCAACCATCTTTACTACCACAGCATTGTCCCTAACTTGAATAGAATGAGATCTTAGAAACATCCTCATTTCTCAGCTTCAACTAATGATGCTTCCATCTTCAATCAAATTCCCAAAACACTGTTGAGAGGCTCAATAGTCTAACCTCTTCCCAACTAAACACGTGCTCAACAGTGTTTTCAAAGGCATGCCTTTGTGAGGCGGGAGGAAAACGCCCAAGACTGTCGGCTGTTTCGCGAGTTGCACGTTTAGTGCTGGGAAGGCGTGAAAAGGCGTTGCAAGGCGGAGCAAGGCGTATCAGATCTGGAAACTTTTGAACCGGAAGAAATTTGCGACTCTGCAAATTTTCTGCGAGGAAGATAACTTCGCGAGGAAGACGACTCGCCTTTCTTTTTAATTTAGGTTATTGTAATGAAACGACATCGTTTTGATTGCAGTGTTTTAAAAACAATATTAAAGTGAAATGACGTCGTTTCACCTGGAGTCTGTTGAAAAAAAAAACGCAAGTTTCAGTTTTTTTCCTTACCTTTATTGTAATAAACTTAATACAATAATTAATATCTTTCTTTTTTTTTTCTTCTCCAACCGGCTGTTGGTTTTCTACTTACCCTTTTTTCTTTTCTTTTTTTTGTCTTTCTCTAAATTAATATATTAACACATGAACTATATTTATATATATATATATATATTGTATAGTTTGTGTACAACTCTAATTTCTACCCTTACCAGATAACTCCATTAATTTCAAGAATTCTTTTCATCTTTTGATTGCAAGTAAGTTTTTTTTAAAATTTATTTTTTACGTACATACATCATACTTGTATAATTTGACGGTAATAAACTATAATTTGAAGTTCCGTATAATTTTATGTTTTGATGTTGAATAAATATTTTATATTTTGGGATTGATTATTATGCTTTGAATGATAATTAGTACTTATATTTGATTATATTTAAAAGATTGTTATGGTTGAATAAGAATTAGTTGTACAATTTAGTCGTATTGTACTATTCATAAAATTTTCTTATTAAAATAAATTAATGTTCAAAAGGTTTACGCCTCAACGCTTCAAGGCTTACGCCTCGCATAGCGCTACTAAAAACGCCTCGCCTATACGCATCGCCTTTGAAAACATTGGTCACATGGAACTTTGTTCCAATAAACTGTCAATGTCATTCAAACATTTCCCTTACTAACAGTGATGTACTTGTCATCATTTGGATAACGATCTTCACTACCCTCATTTGGTAACACTCATAACAACTTCCTACTCCAACTTACTACGAATCAACTGAACCTTTTCCTGAAAGTTCATCGCAAACTTCCCCACAAGATTAACTCCGGGTTCAAACCAAACAAACCCAGTACATCTATGGTAAAACCATTTCGAGACCACAAAAGTTACCATTGGATCTCATTAACATGATAAACAAAAACTTTTTACCCCAAAAACTGTTATTCCTTAATTAAGATAGCCAATCGAACAATCAGAAGGCGATTGCTTCGCCTAACCCTAGAATCATTGACTCGGAGTATCCGATCTGCAAGTTCCTACAAGATCCTAGAGGTGCAGAAAACAACATATTTGAAATTGAAACCGATTGAAAGGTCAGAACCTATCGAACCTGGACATCGTATAATATGTGTAATATCCGTTCAATCGTCAAACGGTAACCAACTTCAAATCCGAGCATACTGTCATGCTCAAGATGATGTGGGGAACATTTTACAACATAATGGGCCGCCATGAGGTTACCCTTGCGCTGCCACCTGCCGCCGGCAGTGGTGGGTGTCATGAGAAAATTACGACAACGGAAAACCCTCAAAACTCCCTACAATACCCATACCAAAAAGTTCAACCTACCAAGGGCCAACCTTTTGGTCATGGACCTCGGCTAAAAAGTGGCCGAAGCTAGATGAAATCACGGCCAAACCACCGGCCTAATATGGGTATTTTGATTGACTTCCAAAACAGATAGAGCACGAAGAGTAGATAAAGTTTCATACTCGATCCAAGAAAATGGTGCCCAGAGTCGCCGAAAAAAGAAAACTCAAAAGCCACCGGAACTATTATCGGAGAAATCCTTGATGGTTGACGTCGATTAAGCCCTGGGCTAGGTAGAGGAGGAAGAGAGGCACATTTTTCGTGAAGATGGAGAGCCAACCTGTGCACAACAGCGTAGATTGGTGGTTGGGAAGTCAAATAGTCACTGTAGAATCACTGTTGCAAGTAGGGTTGTAATTCGGCCGGAATGGATCAGAAACAGGTGTTCCGAATTCCGATCCGAAATTTTTCAGAATTGATTTTCAGTTCCGATGCCGATTCCGAAAATTCGGAATATATTAACTCTATTCCGATAGAGAATTTTCGGCCTCTCCGAATTTTCGGAAACTTCCGAAAATTACTATTTTCGGAATAAGTACACTAATTTTTTAATTTCACCTTTTTTTAATTTATATATTTTCTTGTAACCCCAAACAAAATCTGAGCAATGTTTACAAACACAACTAAAAGTTAAACTACAAACACAACAATTAACATATATAACATCCATAACAGAACTTGAAGTTACAACTGCAGTGATTTTCTTTTACATCAAAAATCTACATATACTTGAATAAAACAAAACCAAACAAGATTTGTCAACACCACTCATTCTCGTGATAGGCCTTCCAACTCTTGGCTTACAACTGCAATAAGACCATGATTACAACAAAAGAATGAAATACACTATGTTAAATTATTAAAGTTAGAAATAACATACCAGTTTCAATTTCCCCAAGTTCTTCAAGTTGTTCTTCAACACTTACACACTCTAGTTTGGAACATCTTAACCAATCTTGGGTGCACACCAAAGCCTCACAAAACATACAAATTCCAATTCCTTTTTATTTTCCAGTTTTCTCATCTAAAACTTTCTTAAAATAATTCCATACCTCAGATTTTCCATGGTTTCCAGATAAGCCCGACTTCTTGGTCCTTCGTTGCTTCTTTTCATTGACATGAATGGTAGCCTGCTCAGGGACCTGATTGTTAACTTGAGGGTTCAAATCCACTTCGTTTGTCATTTATAGATCTGTAGTAAACATAAACAATAATCAATAACTCAAATATATTAGGTGTGCAAGAGAACTGCAAATAGAGATTTGGGGCATACCTGCAATGATGGTGATATTGCAGCCGGAAGGATCCAAGGGAAATGAAAATGACTGTTCGTTCCATTTTGTTTCTTCTTTAATGGATAAAGTCTACAAGGGAAACTGATAATTATTTTTTCAAGAGATGAAGGCTATTATTTCGAAGAGATGATTCTCTTGGTCGTTGAAGGACGACAACAACAACCCACACGGCTATTATTTCGAAGAGATGATTCTTAGTCAGGTGGCATGCAATTGGGGTCCAATTGAAACAAGCTACGTTTAAAGCAAGTTTAATCACTTGCTGGAAATATGGGATGGGACATAGTCACATAGAGTGCTGCTATTTTCACTCACCTGTCCTATTTTTTCACCCACCTTATCTTTAAACTTTTAAAGACAAATTTAAACCTATTGTAAAATGACTTAAAAGGACTTAAGGAAAAAGAAAGAGGGAAAAAAAAACGCAGACTTCTCAATTCTCAAGTAACCCTATCGTTTGACAGAGAGAAAAAAAAACACAAGAATACGACTCCTTGCTCATGAGAAGGTGAAGAAGGCTTTTCAGTGCTCAGAACTCAATTCTCAAATAATTTTCTTCTCTTTTCTATTCATTCAATCAAATTGTTTATGAAGAAGAAAACAACAGAATGGATGTTGAAGAGCACGATTTTATTGCAAAGTTCAATAGGTTTCTGGTCCTTGGATAACTCTGGAGAAAAAGTTTATTTACAATAGTAGAAAGCTAAGAGCATAAATGTGATTACATTCACAGAATCCATATTTACAAAAATAAAAATAAAAATTACAGCAAAAAACTGTTTTAGTTCAATAAACATGCGAGACAGAGACAAAGATGGAGTGTGAGAGATGGAAAATAAGATAGAGCAAAAATGAGAGAGAGATGTATGGGTCATCAGAGAGAGAGAGAAGACATGAGCAAAGAGAATAAAGGAGAGAGGAAATGAGGTAATAATTAAAAGGGTATTTTAGGAATATTGGTGCGTGTAAAAATAGGATTGTGTTTTTTAAAATTTATATGATGGGTAGAAAGATAAAGTGGGTGGGAAAATAGGACAGGTGGGTGGAAATAGTAGCACTCAGTCAGATATCATATTATATTCAAGATATTGACCACTCTTTCCTCAAATTTGATCCACATTTTCTCATTTAAAAAATAAAAGTTTAAAGCTATCATTGATATTCATATTGTGGAATCACATTCTGTCAAAACCACGTTGAACTAGTCCAATAGGATCCATTTAAAAAAATAATAATAATAAGAGAGGTGTTACACGACATGATGACTTTGACCCACCACTACACATATTACAAACAAAGTAGCATTATCACAAAACATATCAAATCACTTTATATATAACATTTAAAGTAAAAGTAGGCATTAAGATCATATCATCTTCAAGAATACTTGTGTTGAGTGGTACCTAAAAGCATAGGAGAAATCAATCCATAGAACACTAACATAATTCAATATTCCAAAATAACAAACTGAAATTACCCCATGAACCATGAAAACCATGACCAATGAGAAGTGGTGTGATCTAGTTTGGAAAATTTTTATCCCCTAAACCATGATCAATTTAATAAATCGTTTAGTGGTATTTGATTCAATTTGAGCTAAAATCATAGGAGAAATCAATCCATAGAACACTAACATAATTCAATATTCCAAAATAACAAACTGAAATTACCCCATGAACCATGATCAATGAGAAGTGGTGTGGTCTAGTTTGGAAAACTTTTATCCCCTAAACCATGATCAATTTAATAAATCGTCTAGTGGTACAATTTGATTCAATTTGAGTTAAAGTCAGAGGAGAAATCAAACCATACCAAACTAACATAATTCAACATTCCAAAGTAGTACTAGTCTAAGGAACCTAGCTACAATTATGACTAGTGAACAAAAAGAGATACACAACAATCATAGAATACAAAATGAAATGGTATTCTATGTACATTTGCTATATACGTAGTACTTTTGGATATAAACATACACTATATATATATGCCTTTTGTGTTATATTAAAACAAACATATTGGAAAATTTTATATAGTTTATTTTTATTTTTATTTTTAAGAGAAAAGTAAGACTTTATATATTTTTCTGTCCATAGTCTTATAAATTAATATACTGCAATGTATTTTATTTTTTTGGTCAATAGTTTTATAAATTAATATACTCCAATGTTTAGCATATATGAATGTGTAGTATATAGTCCTAAAGTAATATATACTCTTATGTTTAGTAAACATGGACATATGAATATTTGTATGTAGGTACTTAAATATAAAAAATAATAAATGACACACATATACAACCTATAAATAAAAAACAATGCAATGAAAAGTATAAATAATAAAACATTATTATAAAGTCGGAATTTTTTCGAAAAATATCAGAAAAATCGGATCGGAATGGGTTTGGAGAACTTCGGAAGTTTTGGGATCGGAAATTTCGGAAGTTACAGAGTCATTCCGATTCCGATTCTGATCCGAATTTTATCAGAAATTTCGGATTTCGGAGGTTTTGGATATCAGAAGTATCGGGGTCGGATTTTTTAAGGAAAATTTCAGACCGGAATCTGTGGGAATCGGATTTTCCAATCCAATTTACACCCCTAGTTGCGAGAGAAGAGAGGAGAGGAAGAAGAAATGTTAGGGTAAGAAGAAGGAAGAAGAAAATGAAAAGCAATCCCGGTCACTATAGCGCACAACAACAAATTAAAAATTTCCTTTTCTTCCTTTTCTTTTCTAGACCTTTACGCACTCAGTATAACACGAAATTGAGTGTGCCACCTGTCTACAGACTTGTATCGTCAAGCTCTACAAAATGGTGTTACTCAAATTCGAAAATCTTTCCGTAATAAAAAGTGACTAAAATACCCTACGGGCAAAATTGTAATTTCACAAATAAATAATCAATTGAACAATGATTTTTGGGACGGGGTGTTACATCAAGTTAGCTCTAAGCTGTGTCTGCAAATCAGTCAACTTCACTAGTTGGACTGTATGTGCTCATGGTGAACCAGCTAACGATCTTACGCCATTGGAAAGATGTGGGAGTCTAGTTTCTGGCTTATTTTATGGTTCATGATTCTGAGCCTTCTAGAAAAAGTTATGAAAGTTTTGGCAGCTTAAGGTGAATTTCAAAAGCATCTACATTACTGTGCCAAAAAAGACATTTGAAGGCCTTTCCCATTTTTTCTTGCGATGGCCACCTATGATTGGAAAGATAATACAAAGAGCTTAAAGGTCCATATTTTTCCAAAATTTATTGAGAAGAGAAACGAGCCCAAAATATGCCTATAGGCATACTGCAATGCATTATCATGCATGACATATGCATGAGTTAATTGTTTTTGGTGGGGAAGTTAGGTAAAGTTGGTGAAGTGGGTTGTAGATAGTCAGATTTTTATTTCTCTTAGGCCTATAAATAGGGAGGTTCTCCAAGCTGACAAACTCACCCCCAAGGGTGGGAGCTCTCAAACATATCTCTAGAGCTCCTCTCCCTTCTCTCCCTCAAATTCTCTTAGTTTTTCTTTTAAGTTCTCAATTGTTGTAATAGAAATCTTTTGCTTGATTTTCCTTTATGTTTTTCTTAGTTGTACTTTATTTTTCATTATCATGTAATTTTTTATTTTAAGTTTTCAAGTTTGACTAGTTTCCAAGTTTCAATTATGGCTTTTGTTCTTATTTTTTATGCTTATAAGTTAATGTGCTTGTTTGAATAATTGATCACTATTAAAACTTGTATATTAGCTATCTTGGTTGGAATTAAGAGTAGACACCACATGCCTTAATTCGAATTGAACTATAAATAGGAAGAGTATGTCTAGACATTCGACAACAGGAATTAGATACATGGTTGGTTGTTTACAACATTCTTCTATGCTTAATGGATTTATAATGCTTAATTCTGGTTTGAAAAGAAGGATCTAATTAGGGAATTAGGAATACACGATTAGGACTAGACACCATGGCTTAATCATACTTTAGTTAGAATCAATCTGTGAATCTGAATTGAACTTGTTAACTAATTTGCTTGAGTTAGTTATTTTTGTCTTTTATTTACGTGTTTACTTTCGTTGTTTAAGTTTAGTTTTTGTTTTCCTTACCTAATCAAAACACCCCAATTTCTATTTTGTACAGGGAGTCGAATTGAATCCATCTATCATCAATCCTCGTGGGATCAACCTCGCACTTACATATGCTATATTACCGAACGGCTCGTGAACTTGCGAGTATCACAAGTTGAGGATGCAGCTGAATCAATTTTGGCGCAGCTGGATTAACACAACAAGGCTAAATTTTATTTTTTATAAGAGATATATTGTAAGCCTTTTTTTCTTTTGAAACAAAAATGTAAATAAAATATTATAAATCAAACAATGCCATATTACGAGCAAATATAACACAAAGAAGTACAAAATATAACTAAATATAAAATCGAACACATTGTTCAACTACTTGAAATCCGAATTGTGTAAGTTCCTTAGGAATTAGAGTATCAACACAAGATGCAGAAGGTGTATCCTTGTTATCGTTACCACTTTTTTTGAAGAATAAATAAATAGTTTTTCCTCTCTTTCCTGGTCTATTATCATCATGTGACATGATATCCTAATAAGAAATACTAGACACCAAACATCATATATGCTAATTAATAATTCAAGTTACAAAAATAAAACATATATAATAATCCCCAAAAGTTTTCAGCTAAACCCTCAATCATAAAAACTTAACAACAACAATTAAAATTGGAAATTGAATTTTTTTTTATAAAAAAAAAGAGAAAAACTTACCAGGATTGAACAACCCACTAAAGATAAGTTTGCACAATTTTTTAGAGGGGGAGAGCTATTTCTTCTAGGCTATGAAGGTTCAAATATGGCGTTTCGGGTGGCTAGAAGAAAATTTCTGATGTTTTATATAGGTTATGGATTACATGCTTACTATTTTCTATATGCTTCAAGAGTGGGCTTATTTCTACATAGAGATCTAGGCTTATTTAAATAGAGGGCTAAACTATTATTCACTTTACCTAAATTACCACTAAGCTTACAAACAAAATCCGCACTGGGCTGGAGTGTAGATCCACCCTTGCATGTGTTACCTCTTTAATTGGAAGATACTGTTCATGTACGACATTTTATAAACGCGAAATGTTATTAGATTATTAATATGGATTAAATTATATATATATAATTGTTTATATGAAAATTTAACAACATAACACACTGAATTGTCCTGTTCTATATTACGGAATAATATGGAAATCTTCTTTTGTACTATAGTTTGACTCGAGCACTGGACTCGGAGCTAAACTGTAGTACAAACAAATCCACTGTCCACACAGCGGATCAACTTGGAAAACAATGGAGTCTAATTGGGTTGGGAAGGTGCAACATCTCACTCTCACAGTTGAGTTTGAAATTATATTGGACAAATTTAATGTTATTATGCATTATTAGTTGCAGAAATTAATTAAAGGAACACAACCGTCGATAAATAATTAACTTCATAATTAGCTGCAGATAAATAATAAATTAACATTTACCCTGCAGATATATAATTAACTTCATATTAAAGATGACGTGTTTTTGGTCTAAGAGAGATGCTTTGATGAGTGTTTTGGATTTGTTTGAATTCTAAGAGCATCTCCAACCAAGGAAAATTCTACAATGGGCTTGGTGTATCCATGCGCTCAAAATATCAGCCATTGGATGAGTAAGTGGATTTGAGGGTTAAATCCAGACCATTAAATGCTGGTAACCTGTTAAAAGGGTTGGTGTAGGTAAAAGTAAATAAAATAAAAATGAAACAGGAAAAGAAAAATAAAACAAGAAAAGAACACCAGAACGACTTCGATTTTTCACACAGCGCCGCACCTCCAAACCTCCATAACCACCGACGCCGACCAACCCAACCCTCGAGACCGGACCCAAAACGTCCGGCCAGACCTCACCGTCACACCCCGAGCCATCGCCGCCTCCTTCCGGTCTTCCAGGAGCCGGAATATCGCGAAAACAGGCCGGTTTTCCCTTGAATTTCACAGTCGTCGTTCTCCGTACTCCGGCCACCACTTTTGGCAATCAAGGTATGGATTTCCACCTTTCTTTCATGCTCTAGCTGGTAGGATTGGGTGTATTGATCAGATTTTAGGTCTAGTTAGAACTGGGTGTATTGGGTTTTACTGTTTAGATTGGCCTTCTGGCCCAAGAACAAGAAACATTTCTTCAACCTAACTGGTCACTGCCTCAGATTCTCAGAAGCACGACATTCACAGGCACCTCCAGGACCTCTTCAACTTCGCAAACTCTTGCACGTTTACTTCTCCAACTCCCAAAGCTTCAAACTTTTCAGTGAGTTATCCTTTTGTCTGCTCGAAATTTTAAAGGATTTTGAATCACTTACTGCCATGGCCGCCCTTACTGAAAATTGATTTTAATTTGGCGATTTTAGATTTTTGTCTGTAATTTTTTTCCATTTGTGAAAATTTTTATTTGGGAAAGTCTTCATTTTGATATGAACTTTGATCACGAGGTTGTGCTTGACTGCAATGGTTGATGAAATGCCTCTGTCAGAGTTTGAGACTGTAATTTTTCTGTGTGTTTGTACTCTTCCGAGAAGGCATTCATGTATCATATGATGCATTGTTATCATCTATGACCTGAAAAGGCATAACAGGGCAATTAAGCTAACTCTAGTATAAATCTGCTCAATTGTTCAAGTTATCCATCATTGTGTGTTTGCTAAACCACAGCCTTATTCAGGACAATAAGAAATATGGCCGCAGACCCTTCCCAAAGGATGCTAATCACTAATAAGGGACCATGTGTCCGCTACATTGCTTGGACTCCAACCCTTGAATGATTTCTGGAAGCTCAGCTTCACAGGTCATTACAAGCACGAATCAAAGACTGCTTCAGTCGGTTGCATTAGGAGAGATCACAATGCTGTATTTAAAGCTGCCTTTGAGCAACATGTAGGCATGGTCAGCAGCTTTACAAGGGCTCAGTTGACTGCACTCAGCCGTGCCCTTGATTTTTGTTAGATTTGTAGGGAAAAACAAAGTGATTTTATTATATTTAAGGAGAATAGTACATAACTTCGTGTAGGCTAATTGGCCTCCTTAGCATATTAGCTTATTGGCCACTACATTTGATTTAGAATAGTTTTGGGCTATTTGGCCCTTCATTTAGATTAGTTTAGGCTATTTAATCCTTCTGTGACAAATTGTGTTATTGGAAATAACTAGTGGGTCTGCTCTGCTGTAATATGCATAAGGGTTTATATGCTTGCTTATTTTTATCTTTTATTATTATTATTTATCTTGGTTAAGTTGTTTACCTAGTATAGCTAGACCAGTGGAGAACTTGTCCCTTGTATTGTTCTGTTCTCTTCTTAATCAAATTATGTTTCTTATTACCAAAAAAAAAAAAAAAAACAGAGGCAATGAAGGGACAGATAGAGAAGCAGGTAACAGTACATACTCTAGTTCAAAATAGATTACAAAAACCAAGAGGACGTGTTTTCTTCTTTGTTTTTGGTTCATAGGGATACTTCTATCTTGCCCATATTACGTCATGCTGCCTACAATTGCAAATTCTAAGCCATTCTTTTAGGACTTCACGATTTGGGTTTCAGGATTATGTCCTACGCCCAATTCCAATTGAGATTTATATTGCGTTCTATTCCTACGGTTTTTGGTATGATTGTTATTCTTTTTTGTTTACCGGTTTTGTATTTTTTTTCAGGCCTTTCAGTTGTGAATATGGGGAAGAAGCCCTCGACGAAGAAGTCAACTTCCCAGAATCGCTGCAAAGGCAAAGGTGTAGTTCCTACACTGGTGGCGCGGAACACGGCAACAAAGGGAAACAACAACCGTTCTGTTGTAACCAGTCAGCTGGGTTCCAGTGCCACACCATCCCACTCAAATCCTGCTGATCACCCTTTGTTTGGCGTGAGGTGATACACACACAAGAACCACAACTCATCGGATCCTGTGCTACATGTGAATGTCACTGACCATTTATCTTATAAGGTAATTATCCAATTGCATTTAACACTTACAATTACCTGTATACTGTCTAGCAATTGGATGGTTCATAAATCCAATTGCATTTAAAGTGTGCGCAATTGGATTTCACATAAGTAATTACCTGCCTACTGTTTGGCGATTGGATGAAATTAAGAAATATGCACTTACTGAACACCATCCAATTTCATTTAAAGTGTGCGCAATTGGATTTCACATATGTAATTACCTGCCTACTGTATGGCGATTGGATGAAATGAAGAAATATGCACTTATCACAAAGTTTGCCTTCTTGTACTTGCATCTAATGCTATTATTAATACTTGCAGAATAATTTGACACACATTAAGGGCTGTGGAAACAACACACTGTGGTTTTTGGTATCGGCATGAATTGCCTCCTCGAGTGCAGGAGAAAGTAGCTTCTGCGGGGTTTGCAGACTTTGGGCATGTGAAGTAATCCAAATCGTTGCTTGTTGGTTACCGGTTAACTTGTTGCTATAGGTAAAAGAAAACAAAAACAAAAACTCTCCTTCAGTAGCATTGGGTTTCTCTTTTCTCTCTCTTCCAGTTCGACTCCTTCCAAAATCGCTCCTCTCCTCCTCCTGCGACGACGAGACAGCGCGACGAACACAACTCCTCTCCTCTCAGGTATCTCTCTCTTCCTTATCCCTAATTGTCTCTCGCATCTCTATATCTCATGGTCTCTCAATCTCCTTCCCAGGCTTCGTTTCAAAACCAAACCCATACCAAAAATCTCAGCCCCAATTGAAACCCCCATTTAGCTCGATCCCTGCCGTCTATCTCTCTCTCTCTCTCTCTCTCTCTCTCTCTCTCTCTTATAGATACGAGCACCAAATGTGGGTGGGCACAAATTTGTGAGTGATAGAAAGTTTAGGGTTTCAATTTTGTTAAACTGAAGATAATTTTAATTATTCAAGGTTTCTAATTTATATTGTAAGTTTTAGGTTTTAATATTGGGCTATGGTCTCTGCAGGTTTTCAACTTTTTAGTTTGTATTTCAACCATTAATTTGGAGACAAGGTGAGGATTTCATATTAGTGTTGAACTAGATGTAGTTTGGTAATGTTAGTTTAATTTTGAGTTTACTGCTACATTCATCATTTTTTGGTTTTTTTTCTTTTCCAATTGATTTTTTTTATTTTTCTGAGTTGGTTCTTGTGTCTACAAGTTGCATCTTGTTTTCATATTCGGTTTCCTGAATATGCTATGATGTCATTCTTAAGTCTCTCTTTTTTTTTCCTGGGCTCTGGAGTGTTGCTTTGTTTAACCCGGATTCTTCTTTTTTATGTGGTTTTTTTTGCTTTTGTTTGTAGTCTTGGTCGTGTGGGATGGGGGGTGTGAGGATTTCTCATCCTCCTGTAGCCCCATTGATTTATGAATATCATCTTTGGAAGCTTGTTATGATTGATTTTTTTTCTTCTTCTTGTCAGTATTCTACTAAATGCGTGTGAAGGTTGCCTCTTTTTTGGGGTTTTAATGAAAGCTGCCTAACAACCAAACAATAAAAGCCTCTGCTAGTTTCTTTAGTTTCCTTTTAGTCTCTCTAATTTTTTGCTGGCCTTGTGCTTTCTCTTACTAACTGACAATTGGATGTTCACTTGGTGTTGTACTGCAGAAAGAGTGCTGTAATTTTCTATGAATTGCTTGATTTTCATTCATCATGTGTACATCTACATAGGGAACCCTGTTTATTACCTCCTCTCTCATGCTTACTATCCTAGGATTGTCTACCCTTCATGTATGTGAGTTTTAAATTTTCATCATTATATATGTTATTAAACATTAGAGATTATTTAAGGCATCATCTATATTTGAATTCTGCTTAGTCTTAGTTCCATGTGCATTAATTAACTCTTTAATTCATACATTTACATTTTAGCAACTTGATGTGATTACTGTGGCTCATACCAGAAAGGCAATCTTAGGCTATCAAGGAAAGTCGAGCTTCCAAGTGACTTACTGGATATTAGATCATTTGGTTTAGTTCCCTATGTTATTAACATTTTTGTAGTGCTGAATATTTTTTTGTATTGGATGTGAGATTTCAGTTTGTTGCTTTATATAATTATTTAGCAATTTAATTATTTCTTTTCACCTTTTGTTTGCGAAGCTTTAATTTTCTTTTTCAGTTATACTATTCTTTTTGTACTATCTGCTTTTTTATTTAGCTTGGCATTGTGGTCGAGATGTGGATGTGAGTTTTTTTTGCTGAAAAGAAACCCATTGTGATTTGAGTATTTTTTTTTTTGGACAGACAAGACACCCAATATGATTAATTTCAGTATCTTTTTTTTCTTCATGTTATTCATATTGTTGATGTTGAAATTTTTGTGACTCATTTGAAAAGCATTAGGTAGAATTTCTTAATTGTAATGATATTATGAGCTCTAACATTGAGTTCATCTTCATCGGAATTGTTGTATTATATTGAAGTTTGATATAATATTTAGGCGTGTAATTACCAAATTGTAAGGTGTTTTTTGCAGTTGGTGTACGTAACTTAGCATACAATTGGCAACCTTTTTGCATTTTCAGAATGCAATTACCAACTGACTAGTCTGTTATTGCAATTAGAGTATGCGACATTATATTTGTTGCCTTGCATTTTTGTAATGAAAATGCAATAGGTACTTCAATATGTCATTTTTGAATCCAATTAGCAATTGGTTAGTCCGTTTTTCCAATTAGTGTATGCATATTGTCATGTTATTGGTGGCCTTTTCAATTTACATATCATTAGAATGTAAATACAATATGTGGTTTGTCAATGCAATTGACAAACAGGTAATGTCATTTGCATTCCAGTCATGCTATTGATAAACGAAGCAGTCTCATTTACATTCCAATCGCGCAATTGCCATTATCTGTGCACAATTAATTGAAAATATAAATACAATATGTGATTTGTTAATGAAATTGACAAACAGGTAGTGCCATTTGCATTTCAGTCGTGCAATTGACAATCAAAGTAGTCCTATTTGCATTCCAGTCGCGCAATTGACAATCATAGTAGTCTCATGCTTTATATGTTTATTATGAAAATACAAAAGAAAATTGAACTATGCAGTTGGACAAGTTTATTTTCCAAAATAAACATTTGAATTGATTAAGGGTAAAATAAATACAAGTTAATAGAAAGTATTAGGTCATACAGATCCACATAAATAAATGTACAAAGCATTAGATTTTCACATATTAACTTTTATTGTTAAGCTCTTTTTTGTTAAGTCAGATCTCGTTTTTAAATGACGATGAGAAATTTGTCTCTTGTTTGGCAATTGCCATTGATATAAATAAAATAAAATAAAAAAAGAGCATGTTTTACCATCAATTACCCTATTTGCTTCACTTTTGACTTCGTTTTCCACATGATTTCACTTTCCATTCCTAATGCTTTTGTAACCCCAAAGTGAATAAGTTATTTTTTTTTTGGTAAAAAAAATGTGATTTTTGGCCTTTGTAAATATGTTGTAAACATGTATTTAAAATATATTAAAATAAATTTATAAAGGGAATGTGGGATATTAGAGAAGTAAATTAGGTTCTTATCCTTGTAAACCAAAGGGTTTACAATAGTAAGGACTCGTATGCAATTGACAAACAGTTAGTGGGAAATTGAAACTGAATAATGCAATTGACAAATAGTAAGTTCAAAATTGCAATTGACAAACAGTAAAATGGAACATTCGGAAGGTAAATTGGGTCCTTATACTTATAAACACAAACGTTTACAATATTAAGGTCTCGTATTACTCTATGTTAAACATGTGTGTTCCATAAGAGTATAAAACCCATCCTTAATATTATAATATCGTAATTTACAAAGATAAAGACATTTAGTACAATATTAAGGTAACTTGGGGCATTAGGAAAGTAAATTGGGTCCTTATACTTGTATAAGAATAGGGTAAGAGTGGACCTTCGTGGAATAAATTTGGTCTTTGTCATTGTAAACAAGGGAGTTTACAACATATAGGACTTCCGTTATATTGTTATGGACAGAGGGGTTCCATAAAGTTATAAAAGAGATCCTTAATCTTGTAATATCATAATTTACAAAACTCGTAATGACCCCCAATACAATGTTAAGGTAAGAATGAACCTTGAAGTAGTAAATTGAGTCATTATCCTTGTAAACAAGGTGGTGGTTACAACATTAAGGATTCATATTATACTAAAATGGACATAGTCGTTCCATTACATTGTAAAAGCCATCCTTAATATCGTAATACCATAATTTACAACAACAAGGAACCATTGTATAATAATAGGGTAAGAGTGGACCTTGGTGGAATAAATTTGGTCCTTATTCTTGTAAACACAAGGGTTTACAGTATTAAGGACCTCTTTTACAATGTTTTGGACCTTCCTGTTCCATAAACTTGTAAAGTGTATCCGTAAACTTGTAATATCATAAATTACAATAGAAAGGATCTCTATTACATGGTTAAGGTAATGGTGGACCTTGAAGATGTAAACTTGGTACTTATTCTTGTAAATGCAATGGTTTATAACATTAAGGACTCGTATTACAGTGCTTTGGACGTAAGCTCTCCATAAACTCGTAACGCAGATCCTTAATCTCGTACATTACAAGATTTGTACCATAAAGTTGTATTTTCATATTAGTGTATGCATATTGCCATGTTATTGGCAGTCGTCATTTTTGAGAAAATATATACAATATGTCTTTCTCTTCTTGGCACTTGTATCTCTTTCTCTTCTTGGCATTTCTATCTCATGCCACTCCACATTATAGCACAGAGCTTATTGGTTCTATTGTTGTCTCTCTTTGTGGTAGATGTTAAGTGTTAGTTTATGTAATTTATTTGATGCTACAGACTTATTATATAATGATGTCAAATATGATCGTGTATTGTTCTATATCAATGGGTTCAATGAGTTAATCCAAAGGAAGTGATCATAAGATGGAAAGGCACTGATAGATTGGCTCACCTAAGATGAAAAGGTAATAATGTAATTGACAAACAGTTAGTTGGAAATTGCAACGAAATAATGCAATTGACAAACAGTTAGTTGGAAATTGCAAATGAATAATGCAATTGACAAACAGTTCGTTGTAAATTGCAAACGTGCAATTATCAAGTGTCCCTATGTTCTTCATTTTTGGCTTGGTTTTCCACATGATTTTACTTCCCATTCCAAATATTTTTGTAACCCGAAAGTGAATATATATTTTTGTAAAATCAATCCTTATTCGTGTAATATCTTAATTTACAAACATAAGGACATCTAATACAATATTAAGGTAAAGTGGAACATTCGGAAGGTAAATTGGGTCATTATACGTGTAAACACATATGTTTACAATATTAAGGCCTCATATTACTCTATGTTGGACAGCGGTGTTCCATAATATTGTAAAACCCATCCTTAATCTTGTAATATCCTAATTTACAAACATAAAGAAATCTAGTAAAATACTAAGGTAACTTGGGACATTAGGAAAGCAAATTGGGTCCTTATACTTGTAAACACAAATGTTTATAATATTAAGGTCTTGTATTACTCTATGTTGGACAGCTATGTTCCATAAGATTGTAAAACGCATCCTTAATCTTGTAATATCCTAATTTACAAACATAAAGACATCTAGTAAAATACTAAGGTAACTTGGGACATTAGGAAAGTAAATTGGGTCCTTATACTTGTAAACATAAATGTTTACAATATTAAGGTCTTGTATTACTCTATGTTGGACAGCTGTGTTCCATAAGATTGTAAAACCCATCCTTAATCTTGTAATATCCTAATTTACAAACATAAAGACATCTAGTACAATACTAAGGTAACTTGGGACATTAGGAAAGTAAATTGGGTCCTCATACTTGTAAACGCAAATGTTTACAATATTAAGGTTCGTATTACTCTATGTTGGACAGCTGTGTTCCATAAGACTGTAAAACCCATCCTTAATCTTGTAATATCCTAATTTACAAATATAAAGACATCTAGTACAATACTAAGGTAACTTGGAACATTAGGAAAGTAAATTGGGTCCTTATACTTGTAAACACAAATATTTACAATATTAAGGTCTTGTATTACTCTATGTTGGACAGTTGTGTTCCATAAGATTGTAAAACCCATCCTTAATCTTGTAATATCCTAATTTATAAACATAAAGACATCTAGTACAATGCTAAGGTAACTTGGGACATTAGGAAAGTAAATTGGGTCCTTATACTTGTAAACACAAATGTTTATAATATTAAGGTTTCGTATTACTCTATGTTGGACAGCTGTGTTCCATAAGATTGTAAAACCCATCCTTAATCTTGTAATGTCCTAATTTACAAATATAAAGACATCTAGTACAATACTAAGGTAACTTGGGACATTAGGAAAGTAAATTGGATCCTTATACTTGTTAACACAAATATTTACAATATTAAGGTCTCGTATTACTCTATTTTGGATATTTATGTTCCATAAGATTGTAAAATCCTTCATTAACCATTGTTTACTAGAATAAGGACCCAATTTACATATATACACGTATATACACGTATATTATTATTATTATAACATACCCATGTATATTATCTATTATAATATACATATATATATGTATATATTATAATATATATAATATATACACCTATATTCATATATATATATATATATATTATATACATGTATATAAATAAATATATATATGTATAATATATACATATATATATATATACATATATTATATATACATATATATTTTATAATATATATAATATATGTATATATGCATACATATAAATATACATATATACACGTATATACATGTATATTATTATTATTATAACATACGCATATATATTATAATATACATACATATATATATAAATATATGTATATGTATTATACCCATATATATTATAATATACATATATACACCTATATACACATATATATATATATGTTTATATTATTTATAATATATATAATATACATATATACATGTATATACACATATATGTTATATATTTATATATGTATGTATATATACATATATATACATATATATATATGTATATATTATACAGTACATATATACATATATATAGATATTTTTGAAAAAATAAAAAAATCTAGTCCTAGTCCAAGCATACACCAAACGCAGGATAAGTGTTATCCAACTTAAACCAAGCCAAGCCAGGCCAAGACAGTCCCTTAGCATAGTCCATGTCAAGACAGTCCTGTGTACTCTCATATCCAAACTACTGTAAATCACTATCCAATCATATGCCAATTGCCAAACAGGAAGGGCATAATTGCATGACCATTATGCAATTGCATTTTCAAAAAGTGGAAACTTGATAACTTGTATAACCGGTAACCAATTTTTTTAAAAAAATATGAGAGCATCATAAAGGACAAATGGTGCATGGGTGCACCTGGTGCACCGTAGAAGGTGCCCTCCAACCAATATGTCAAATTGTCACATGGACATGAAATGACAAAAATTGAAGGTTAAATTTGCTCCAACCGAATAGTCAAATCATGGATTTGAAGGCTGGAAGATATGTCAAAAATAACATATCAAAAAACTTAATATCAAATATTTTTTTAGTCATAGTCCCCACTATCATTTACTCTTTTAAAAATTTATACATCATATGGGCCCCCATTTGCTTTTAAAAATATAATAAAATAATATGATATTTGGCATTTCGGGTGGAGTTAAATTTTTTTCAAAGTGTCAAATTGTCACATAAGACATCATTAACATTTTGCATTTGAAATCTCCCTTGGAAATGCTCCAACAATGCGTTTGGATTAGGGAAATAAACTTGAGATTTTGACAAAAGTCAGAATTTTTAAATTTATATGAACAAATTCTCATGTTTGGATAAAAAAAACATAAAAATTTAAAAATTACATATGGGAGAAAACATGGAATTTGGAGGTCATAAATCCCAACTTTAAATTCTCTCTAAAAGTCGTCATTTCTAAAATTCCAAGAGAGATTGAGTTTTTAAAAAAGATAACAAATAAAGGCTAAATTTCGTACTTTAAATCCGTTAGCCAAACAAGAAACTTTACAAATTCTAAAACATTAATTTCCTTCGTTTTAAATTTTGTCATTTATAAATTCCTTTGTACTTTTAAATTTCATCATCCAAACGCATTGTAAATCAAACTGTACTTAAATGCGTATAGAAGAAAGAGATTCCAATCTAGACCACCTTATTATTAGAATGCTGCTAAATGAACCTTAAAATTAACTGAGTACACCATATAATCTAAGTTAACCCTAATATTTTAATCAAAATGTAAAATTAACTAAGTACACCTTATTTAACTACCAAAAATAGCCCTGGCACAACACCCTAATACCAATCATAAACCAGATTTCTCTTTTTACATGAATTTGTGCCATCTTTTCAGATTTTGGGTTTCATCAAAATCTTTAATTTCGTAATACCAATCCTAAACTAGTACTTGCTGCGTTATTCATGAGCACCAAGAAATACGAAGACTTTTCTACGTATGATAAGGGTTGAATATAGTAAGTAAGGTGTACTTATTAAAATTTTATTTGTTTCACAATTCAATATATCTTTTTTGGTTATTTTATATTAGAGTAAATTACTAATTCAATAAATAGTTTGGTAGTATGGTGCACTCAGCTAAATATAGGGTTCGTTTAGCAGCACTCTATTATTATGAATTTTAGAAGTTAAATCATAAAAATAATAATAATAAATTGAAGTAAATGACATGTGATAGCAAATGAAAGGCACGCCGTCAGGGTGTATGACGTCTGGCCTTATAAGATAGGGACATGTTCATTTATATTTTTTAATCTTACAAAATTTAGAAAATAAATAAATAAAATCAGAAAAAAAAAACATTGAATGGGAAAAGAATGACGCGTTTGCATGATATTTATCGGCACTTCAATATCAATACTATAATCTTGTGTCATAGGGACTTTTCTCGGATTTTTTTCACTTTTCCTCCTTGGATTTTCTTTCGTACACGTCAGTCCCACTGCCATGGCAGGAGGAATTCAGAATCATTATTGAAAAGCAATTCAGATGCATTAGTGTTTCGGTTGCCCTAACGTTAAGAGTTTGTTACAACATTTTCAACGGCCTTAGTTATGTCATGTGGCCGGTATGGGTGCATATGATTCAAATGACAGGAGGTTTCTTTTCTGTTGTTGGGAGGACAATATTTGCATTTGATTATGTTTAGTTGAAAGTATTTTTTTGGAACTCAAAAACTGAAAAAAATAGAGATATATTTATGTTACATTAGATAAGTATTAGATCTTCACCAAAAGAAATAGGAGATAAGTATAACATAAATATATCTCTATTCCTTTGTGACCAAGCAGCTGGCGAATATATAACCACCCTTCTATTCCTCACTAAAGATCAAGAGAAGTGTTGAATTTGAATTAGAGGAATATTAGCGACGAAGAAATCAATGTCAGTGCAAGTATGTTTCACTTTCATCAGGGTTCTGAAAGTCTTGTCTCCTCCTACTCCTCCGCTTCCACTGCTCGCAAGAAGATTCATGGTTTCCAACTCCAAGGGTGACAATGACGTGGCCAAGAACATCTCTTCCATCTCCCCTATTTCCTACGGTGATCCCTGCCATGATCTGTGTTTCCACGTGAAATCACCAGACAACGTCGTAGGACTGTGTCTCCCACCACCCGAGCCCAGTGATGAAGAGAGGGAGCAGCAGAACAAGGCCACCCTAAACTATCTGAAGCAACTGCTGCCGGTGGCCTGGTCCCACAATTCCCTAACCACCCTCAAGCTCATCTTCAATCTCAACTCTCAGGATTGTCCGGCCGAAAAATATTTTCCGGCAGCCTTCTACGAGGCCGCATTCTGGCTCCACCACAACCACCCCAAGACGCTACTATGCAACATCCCCTCCTTTGCCGGCTCCGGCTCCTTCTACGTCTCGATAGCTCGTTTGTGGGACCTTGTCGAGATTCTCTACGGCCTTCTTCTAGAACAAGGAGAAGACTCTGCGGCGCAGAGGCTCCACCGTGATGCGCACTATAAGTTGTTGCACGACCGGGTTATGGAGGTCTTGGCGGAGCAGTTGAAGTCTGATATTGACAAATTGAAGCAGCACAGGCTGGGGATGGAATTGGAATCTGAAGATAATGATAAAGAAGATGGTACTACTCTGCTTCTCGTTAGCCAGGCTGCTGAATGTTGCACTCCCAGCAGCCCTGAACAAGTCCAGGCTACCCGCGCCGTTTTGTTGTTTGAAAGCCTTGGGAGGAGGCTTTTCCCGCCAGAATCAGATCAATCAGAAGAATGGGAACGGCTTAGGAAGGAGTTTTTGGAGCCCTTGACCGAGTATAGTCGTCAACGCATGCATCTTTATCTCATTCGAAAGCCCTGTGTGGTCAAGAAGTATTTGGAGGAGGTGAAAGCAGGCCGCAGCATCATAAAGTCGGATGCATTGCTTCCAAATTATATCATAAGATATGTAAAAGATAAGGATGTTGGGGAAGCAGCTGAGATTCAGTGGAAGGCAATGATGGAGAACATATACCAGGGGGAGGAGAACAAATTTAAGAACTGCTTGGCAGTGTGTAACATCACCTACCCCATGAGCGCAGCACCAATCGCAGAATTGGCGGCAAGTTTGGGAATTTTGGTGTCTGAATTGAGTGAAGAGCCGGCATGGAAAGGAAAGGTGATCACTCTGGGTCCATTGCCTGATAAGCTGCCGCTGCTGCATTCGATACAAGGCAGTGATCTCAAGTCCAGGTACGACTTTGTGATCAGGACATGCAGCAACAGCTACAGCCAGGGTGTTGATTTTGATCAGGTGTGTGATTTGATTTTGGAAGTGGCTGTGAATAATAACTTGAAGGCGGAGCAGATGATCAGGAAGGTGTTTGTGTTCACCGACTCCGTAAGATTTGGTGGCTGCAGCACATCCTGGAAGACTCTGTATGAGGCAAAACGCAGCAAGTTTAAGGAGCAAGGTTACGGAGATGATGCGATGCCACACATTTTGTTTTGGGATATTTGGGACATAGCGGGGTTCATGCATTGTGTAGAAGAACCTCATCCAGGAGTGACCCTCTTGAGGGGAAACTCGAAGACATTGATCAAGTCCTTCTTGGATAATGGTGGGGAAATTGGCCGGCATCAGATCATGGAAGCAGCCATTGCCAACGAAGTGTATCAAACTCTCTCTGTGGTCGACTGAACGTAAACTGAGATTGATTGAGATCAAGATCAATGATCATCCATTTTGGAGGAATAGGACTTGATGATGTGATAGTTAGTTTTAGTAATCTTTTGATGTTATTTGCTTTATATTTTTGTCTGCCTGTCTTAGCCTAGCCTATGCTTAGCTACTAGAATTTGGATTCTGTTTAACAAAATGGTTATCTGGCAAGAGAGGCACTGTTTTTTTCAATAAAAAATAAAATTAGACCAACTGTAATTTGTACCGGTTTTGTGTCGGCATATATTTTCACTCTTTGGAGGGTGATGCTGTGAACGATCTGAGACCAATCACTTCAACCCTTGATTTGATCCCAATAGACACAAGGTTCAGGCCGGTAAGCCCACACTATGCTACCAATGTCATTCCTTTAACTTTGTGTACTTATTTGTCAATGATGATTGTTGTGCTTCATACTGTGTAATATAGGCAATGACCAAAAACTAAGGAATGCTGCAGCATTTTGGATTTGGATTTGGATTCTAGGGAACTGACTTGCTTGCTTTCTGGTTTCAACTTGAATTTGTTGTCTTGTTTTCCCAATCTTCTAGGAAAATCGAGCTTATATTTATCTCTCCATGCTTCTCAGATAGCTGTTATCGGCGGGTATAGTGAGTACACTGATGCTCCATAGATGGGGTATGCAATCACAAGTGTCTCCATCATCCTTATGATGATGTGTATTTAATCATTCTTTTTTCTCTTATGTGTAGTTTTCGGTATAAATTGTAGCTATGAATTTGTCAGCTGATGGCATGATACTTTCCAGGATGGACTCTTTCTTGATCTAGTAAGCGGATATCCCTTGGATGTGCTGACCCCAAATGTAAATGAATACAAGCGCCTTGTACAGAAAGTTTTGAGTTGTGAAGTAAATGATGAAGACGCTCATGAGCAGCTACTATCTCTTGCAAAAAGGTAAACATCTCCTTCAATCTTTCTTGTATTGTGTTGGAGGGGTTGACAACTGATTAATCTATACTTACATCTCAGTATGAAATATTAAGAACTTATTTTGTTGAGAAGTTAATAAGGATGTTTTGCAAATTAGTAATGCCATTTGAACACATTTAATTGACCATATTAGCTGACCACCTTATGCGGGTCATGCCACATCAATTCATGAAATTAGCTGACATGAATTATTAATTTTATTTATAATTTTTAAATTGATTCTTTGGTCTCCTAAGAAAAGGTTTTCCCCGATATTGCTCTGCTCGTTAATGTCCACCACCACAAGAAGCCATCGTCACCAGACGCTTACTGGGTTGTCCCCAGCAATGTGGAAGTAACAACCCAGTAAGCGTAACAAATGGATATAAAGCAGAATGTCTAACTTGTACTGTATCCAAGACAGGCACTTCCAATATTTTAATTGGGCACAATTCAATCATATTACCAAGTTACATTAATGTATTCAACAAATAATAGAATCTAGTATATATTTAGTCCTTTAAAACGAAGTGAGGTCAAAGAAATTTAACAATAGCACATTCAATCATTACTCCTGTACAATCAGAACAGGAACAAAAGCATCAAAATCCAGGGCATGCCATTATGGTCAACAAGTGAATTTAATTACACCAACACATCAAAATATTTTCTTCAATATTCTTCTCCCAATAAATACAAAATGGCACCAAAGTCAGCCAATAAACCAATTTTCAATAATTTTGTTAGTCCTATTACTTCTAACTTCCCCACCTATTTGCATCCAACCCAAAACATTCAACAATGGACTTTGTACCTCTGCAGCATTTCTTGCTCCTTCATGGTTGTTTATTCATCATCTTCCGGCCTGCATCCCGCTCCCTCTACTCATGTTTGTCCAACTAATCCTACAAAACACCATTACATAAAACACACAACATCCATCATATGGTAATGAGTAGTTGCAATAATTATTTGATTGTTCCATTTAATTACTACAATAGGCATTAATATAACTTACTTTTGCCGCGTCATCATTAATTGGCCTAGGAGTAGGGCCCTTCTTACTGTAAGCAAGCCTGAAAATTATGCAGATTGAATATGATCGACAAAAAAAAACCATTGCCTTTGAACCAAATATTGTATATGAAGATACTAGTTAAGGACTTAATATTAATTGTACACTAAAAACAAAAAAATTTAAAAAGCAAAGGTTGAAGCAATGACACTCTCAACCAAAAAAACAAACAAAGTAAACATCACTTCCCTAACAAAGCTTGGTTAAAGACCAAATAACATACTAGCTAAAAGACATGCATACTTTGAAGTAGTCAAAATTGTTCATGCACCAAATTTAAAACAACCTGAAGATAAAAAACGTGTGGCCACTACCCAATTATTGGAAATTTGTATACTAACAAGCAAAATAGCAAAAGCATTGCATGTTACTTGCAATTTTCTGATAAAGCCTCTGAAACAAGAAGATTGTAGATCCCAAGGACAAAGGTAAACATATGTTTATATTCCTGCAAAAGTTATTGGGTTCTAAAACAATCCACCAAAAGAAGAGGAAATAGCCCTTCCTTAATCTAGTTTAATACTAAATCTACACTATTATTAAATCACAGAAGCAGAAGCACCAAACATGAAGCGATTCAATTTCTCGTCATTTTAACAATCCTTGCTCATTGATAGTATGTTCAAAAAGGGAAATTTTTTATATATAAAGAAAATAACCATTAAGTCCCTAACAAGAGTAATATAGGCCGAAGGTTAAAACATCAACCTCCTCAGCAGCACCAAGGGAATTACTCAATTAGATACAAAAATGGTATCCTCCAAACATGCTTTACATAGGGCAGCAGAAAACATAGGAGAAACATGTTTGGAAAAGACAAATATTGAGCCAAAACATAAGATTTTACCTTGACTGAGTTATGGTCAATCTTTAAAGGTTTTGTACGAACTGCAGCCTAATCAATTGAAACACATTTTTCACAAGTAACGAAGGGGGAAAAAATCAGACATGAGAATTCATGAACAAAAGGCTAAGTTCCTCTACCCAAATATGCATAAATCAATCAACTGCCCAAGGTAACAACAACTCTAATAGCAACCACACTAAGCAAATGATACACAAAATACATCTATATGTGATAATTATAAAATTCAAGTCAGCATCCAGACCAGCAACTAATTTGTCAAAGGGGGATTTGGACTTGTACTGATTCAAGTTGATGAATCAGACATCTTCTGCTTCTTAAAACTAGCAATATATCCAAATATAAAATTTGGAAGAAATTTTTTTAGAACATTGTTTTCAGTTAATTTCAACTAGGAGATTGTCTATCCACTAAAAGTGGAAGAGACAAGACAACTGCCTCACTCTCTTATACCCAAACCTTACAAATGGTCTCAAAATTGCGTACTGCTTATAAAACATTGACAACTAGGGATGAGATTATATTGATAAAACTACAAAAACGTTCTCAAAATATTAAGGATCCAGTTCAATAGCTGCAAATATCAAGTCTAATTGTACAAAACAAGAAGAGCTGCAGGATTCACAATTTGTAATGAATGAAAGCAAACCAAGAGCAGTGCACTACGTACCTATTGTAAGCACATCCACAGAGCCAATATGTAATATACGCACGAGTTACTTGGCATCAACCACTACATGGGCAATAGAATCCCCTGATGACCTAAACTGTAAACCAAGCTAGCTAGTAATTAAAACAATGATGACAAAATTACTTAGGTAAATTTTAAGTGCATATGTAAAATAATGATGCCTAGCTACGACTACTCTGCTTTCAATATATGTAAATTCCAATGTTCCATTATGAACAAAATCCAATTCTCAGTTTTGTTTTCTTTTGAAAGATTAATCGGTTCCTAACTGAATCACCCCAAACTAATGTCTTGTTAATTGATCCTTGGTTCCAAATATGTAAGCATATGTTACAATTAATTAACTAAAGCCCCCCATGGTTGTCTAGCTAATATAGTTCATGCAACCCATGATTTTAATACAGACAAAATCACAGGTGCCGATAAAAGATAAAATCAGTAACAAATCAAATGCACAAGAACAGAACAGTAAAATACCTTCCCTCTTATTTCTCTCCCTTTTTTCTTTCAAAGCTTCTCTTTCCTATACTAGCAACAATAAAATCAAAACCAAAAATACAGCAATAGCAAAACAAAAATAGTCCAAATATCAAATACCAACAAATTAAACCAGTCCAAAAACACCAAATCAGAAACACCCAAACATCGAAAGCTTAGGGATTTTCATACCTTTGATTAAAGCCCAGAGGGGCAGAGAGACCAGAGAGAGAAGAGGATCTGAGTGAGATTGAGAGAGAGGAGGGAGGAGGTGGATCGAGAGTTGAGAGAGAGAACGAGATAGGGTTGATAGAGTGAGGAGTGAGTGCGAGAGCGACACTTGCTTGCCTGAAGAAAGAAAAGAAAATTGAAAACCAAAATTTGAGAGGGTATACAACTGTCAAAATTTTAGATGGCAAAAGAGGGGTACAAAAAGAAAGAATGGTGTAGACAATGATATGTACTCAATTAGTGGGCAACACTTACCCATTAATTTCCAAAATTTGGAATTACGTCGGTTTGATCCCGTCAAGGGTACGTAGGTAGTCTAGCATCCCACTAGACGCAACCGCAACCAAATTTGAATCCCTGGTTTTATCCTAACCAAATTCGTCCAAACACTTTCCCAAATACAAATGTCAATTGTAGAGAATTAGTGTGTTCATCAAAATTGCTCATTATTTTTCTTGGACATTGACAAAAAGAAAAATGGTACTAAACCATCCAATTTTCTCCATGGGTCATCTACCCATGCAAATTTCATTGAGATTAAATTCAAATCTCTCAAACAGAAATTCTCAATTAATGGGCCATACTCACCCATTAATTTCCAATTTTTCTTATGGGTCATCTATCCATGAAAATTCCAATGAGATTAAATTCAAATCTCTCAAACACAAATTCTCAATTAGTGGGCCACACTTACCCATTAATTTCCAAATTTTGGAACTACGACGGTTTGATCCCGTCAAGGGTACGTAGGCAATCTAACATCCCAATGGACGCAACCGCAACCAAATTTAAATCCTTGGTTTATCCTAACAAATTTTGCCAAAACACTTTCCCAAATGCAAATGTCAATTGTAGAGAATTAGTGGGTTTATCAAAATTGCTCATTATTTTTCTTGGACATTGGCAAAAAGAAAAATGGTACAAAACCATCCAATTTTCCCCATGGGTCATCTACCCATGCAAATTTCATTGAGATTCAATTCAAATCTCCCAAACAGAAATTCTCAATTAATGGGCCACACTCACCCATCAATTTCCAATTTTCTCATGGCTCATCTACTCATGAAAATTCCAATGAGATTAAATTCAAATATCTCAAATACAAATTCTCAAATAATGGGCCACACTTACCCATTAATTTCCAATTTTTCCCATAGGTCATCTACCTATGAAAATCCCCAAATTATCTCAAAGACACAAATTCTACATTATTGGGTCACACTTACCCATTAATTTCTAATTTTCCCCATAGGTCATCTACCTATGAAAATCTTCAAATCGTCTCAAAGACACCAATTCTAAATTATCGGGCCACACTTACCCATTAATTTCCAAATTTTGGAACTACGCCGGTTTGATCCCATCAAGGGTACGTAGGCAGTCTAGCATCCCAATAGACGCAACCGCAACCAAATTCTCACCAGTCAAATCTCCACACAAATCAGTTTTGAACTACGAGTGGCTTGATTCCCGCAAGGGATACGTAGGCACCCTAAGGTTGGACTTGGGAGCAGCAGCAAAACCAAACACACACGTTCTGTTTCTTTATGATGTAATCAAAGGGTTTTCCCTTGTAGCAAGGGGTTGTAATTAAGAGACTTGCGTCTCGAATGGATTGAACCTAAAATAATAAAATTCCATTAATTAATTAATGGTGGTGAAATTATGTTGGGAGATTCACATTTTCCTTCAACAATGCCAAGAGACAAAGATGAATATAGAGTATGGTGTGTACAGAGGGTGGGTTTTGGGAGGGTGGTTTTTTTTGCGGTGGAGTGAATTGACGTTGGAAAAGTTGGAAAAGTAGTAGGGTGATAAGTAGGAGTAGGAATACAGTGGGTTTTTTTAAGTAAACTTTATAAAATAAATAAAAAACTGTTTTTTATATAATAATTCTTTATTATAGTTAATTGACGAAAATATCCTTAAACTTAACAGAAATAACAGAAATTTTAACGGAGTTAGATGTAGGTGGTGGATTACAACACTTTACAAAGTTCAAGTGGTTAAAAATAAAAATTAAATTTTCAGGTGGTAATGACACACGTACCTAAAAGTTCAGGTGGTATTTATGCAAATTTCCCTTAAATTTATTTAATGAATTAAGCGTTGTATTGTTTGTTCATAGCTTCATCAGGTGCACTTAAAGTTTCATAAACTATTGCAAGCCCATCTTTAAGTACCAATGTTTGAAAGGTATTCTTGGTTATATGAATTTATATATAGTGGGAGTAGGGATGGTAGAAATCCCTGTCGGGTACCCGACCCTAACAGGAGGAGATTTTGGGGCAAAACAGGGATCAGGTATATGGATTCCCCAATTTAAAAAATACCTGACAAGTACGAGGCCGTGATGGTATTAGCATCCTCATCTCCAACCCTAGCCCGATAGTTATATATTAATTTTTAAAAACTCTTAATATATTTAAGAGATGGAGGCACCCCAGTACTCCTTGTGTTAAGATGAAATAATTAAAGCATTTAATACTTACCATTGAAATATAATAAAACAAAATATAAAAAAGTAACCCCTTCTTTGCTGGCAATGGGTCGTGTCGTGTCGGGTTTGTGACGTGTCAGGAATGCTCAATCCAAACCCGACCCATTTAATAAATGTGTCATGCACGGGTTGACTCGTTAAGTTCTCGTGTGGGTTTCGGGTCGTGTTGAGTTGACCTGCTATGTGGTAGCAACTAAAAAAGTTTTTAAAAAAAATTAGAAAAATGAAGAATAAACAAATTAACAGGTTAGTGGGTTAGTGGGTTAGTGTGTTGGCGAGTTACACAGGTATTTTAGCGGGTTGGCGGGTTGACCCGCCATGACCCGTTTTGTTAAACGGGTTACATAGGTATTTTAGAGGGTTGGCAAGTTGATCCGAAACCCACCCGTTTATTAAAAGAGTCATGGCGAGTTGACCCGAAAATGATTTGAATTTTAATCGTGTGTGTTTCGAGTCGTATGTGTAGCGGGTCATGCCTGAAATTGCCACCCCTAACCCGCTCTCTTTTTTTTTTTTTTTTCCTTCTTCCATAGGTCTCTCTTCTCTGCTTCTGCTTGTGCTCTTATTATATATTCTTGGAGTCTTGTAGACCTTCAATACATGCACATAGGGAGGCTATGAAGGCTTTAGGACAACGTCTCTGACGTGCTTCACCATAACCTGTTTGCTTTCTTAATCTTAATTTATTTTACTTTTATTTACCTATTATTTGTTTCTTTAGTTTTATTTTACCTTAAAAAACTTTTCAATTTATTTTATACATTATTTATAATATAAATGATTTTACTTTTGATTTTTACGGAAGAGAAAAACTATAGTTTTTGACTTTTGGTTAAACACCCAATCACTATTTTTTGTCGTGCTTCACTATTCTTTTGTATAATGGTCCTTAATATCGTTTTTTTGTTAGACTTAATACTGTTTTATTGTCCTTAATTGCCAAAATGGTGATCTTTAACTGCTTTACTTTTGGAAGTCCTGCATACCATGGTTAGAAGCAATTATCATATATTCTTGGCACTAAAGTTTATTGTTTCCCATTACTGTTTTAAACGTTGGGTATTGTTTGTCTGATTTTTGGAAAGGCGTGCATGCATAATTGAATTTTTCTTTGATTCTTTGATTTCTTAGTAGATTGTTACTAAAAATTATAGTTTTCCTCTTTCCATAAAAACCAAAAGCAAAACCGTTTAGAATATAAATTATATATAAAACAAATTGGAAAGTCTTCTAAGGTAAAGTAAAACACTAAAGAAACAAATAATAGGTAAATAAAAGTAAAATAAACTAAGATTAAGAAAGCAAGCTTGGTATGGTGAAACACGTCAAAAACGCTGTTCTAAAGCCTTTATAGCCCCCCTACGTGCAAGTAGTGTACAAGACTCAAAATACGACCCCCAATACACAAGTTCAAGGTCCGCTATAAGCACATTCACAGTCGGATATAGATCTCCAAGTCACAAAGTTGTTGCCCAAAAATACTAATATAAGTGGAAAAAGTATGAAAGGAAGAATAGAAGAGAATCAAATTTTGGTGGTGATTGTGGAATGTGTTATTATGGTAGTACATCAAATGTGAAGGAGAAGTGGCTTTTTATAGGCATCCAAGAACATATAATCACCACATTAAACTAGAAAACTAAAGCATTCAATATAAAAATAAAACCTGAAAATTAAATATTTATAACCCCAACAATAAATAAAATAAAACAGCCAAAATAATTAAACAAATCAAAATGGTAAAATTTTAAAACTTTTTTAAAATTCCAACACTTACAACGTTCGGTAGTAGAAAAGTCTAATAGTTCTTGTACTAATGTTTACGTGCTTCCTACCGAAAAAGTCTCAAACAATGTTTGGTAGAAAAGTTTAGTAGTGCTTATACTACCGCTTTTGTATTTTCTGCATAAAAAGTCTCAAACGTATGAACAAAAAGGAGAGTGGCACTATTATCAATTTATCTTTTCCTACACTATTCACTACATTCACTTAAAGAAAAATATTGATTGCAATTTTATTCAACAATGGAATCACCTAAAAAGGGTATATTAAGAGTGTAAAAAAATAAAAATAAAAACTTATGACAACTCCAAGAACTTATCACTTAGGTTGCACTTGCCCTTGATAGGAGGGTGCTAGTTTGAGTGTTGGATTATATCTAATAATTATTGATCATTTTGTACATCTCCGAGTACGCAAAATTTTGTGGTGGAACGTTCTTTTCTCCATCAAAGTAGGAGCAACAACTCTTAAGAAAATGAAAATAAAAATTTTGCAGAGCTCAAAATTAAAGGAACAAGTCTTTTATTATAGATTTGCATTAAGAATTTCTTTCCACCATTTTCCATACAACATGAATACAAGCACACACTTTGCTATATTGCATCTTCCATGTTGAGTTGAACGCCCAAAGAAATTTGACACATAATGAATGGTAATGGTATTTTGCTCCGACGTGAAACTCACCTCCAAATCAAGAACACTTTCGAGCCAAAATCCCACAGAAATTTTCTAACATATCTACCCCTAAATGTTATCAGCTAATGATGTCTTGTCTTCTTGATCTATCTGAATTGATGCATGACTGAATTTCTTCTAGGGTTTTGCCTTTGGTTTCCGGGACTAACTTGGCCACAAATAGGATGGTCAACAAAGAAAATCCAGAGTAAATGTAATAAGTTCCTGCAAAACAAATCAAAGTGTATGTATATGGAATATCAGTTGTGAAACAATACAAACCAATCAATTGGTTCAAAAGTTTTACTTACCTGAGGGACTCCAGCTCATGAGAAAGTTGTAGGTGTAGGAAATTGCCCAAGCACCCAACCAGTTCACAAGCCCACCAAGCTCCCAGCAGCTCCCTTCACATGGATTGGAAAAATCTGCAAAAGAAACCATGTTTATAGAGTTTTAAATGATTTCTCTGCTGACCGTTTGGTTCAAAATGCTTACATTATCATGAATGGCATTGAGGCACTGACAAGGTTAATTGTTCAAACTTACCTCAGACATTATCACCCGCTCCCATTCCAATTGAGAAGGACGCAATGTAAGTCTGATTTGAAGGGGGAAAAATAAACAAGGTAAAATGAGAAGCTGCAGTAAGAGGCATGATACTTTTCAAGTTTGCAGTTACGAATCGTGATGGTTAACTTACCAGAACGCCGGACACAGCTATTATCCGTACCCAATCAAGCAACAAACCATATCCCTGATAAACAAAAAGATGAGACATACATCAGACAATAAACAAAAAGATTTTGTAACAGAACATAGTTTTAAAGTTTTGATACCTTCAGAAAGAAAGAATTTCCTGCTAGAAAACAGCCTAGGAATGTCCCAGTTGCTGAAACCTTCATATGAAAACAAAAGCTCATCACGAAAAAGTTTATCTATAAAGATCCTCTGTAAAAGATCAGGTTTTCTAGATCAATTGCTACCATTATAAGAGCCTCCTTCCTGACTTATCAATTAACGTTGCTCCGACCATAGTGATCGGGACCTACCAATAGATTTTACATGAGCCGAGCTTGGATGGACAAATTCAAACATTTAAGATTCAACTGATGATAGGAGAAAACTGTTACCTGAACACATGCATAAGCTATGGTTCCGGTTTTGCTTGAAATTCCTGCAATTGGCATTACGGAAAGAGATAACTTTAACAGGAAAGATTAGCAATAAACCAAATGAAATGAAGCATAGTAAAGCCCCAGTTGAAATACGAGCTTCTTCAAAGGTTTGACTTGCATAGAATCCTATCCCATTAATACCTCCAAACTGTTGAAACACCATTAATCCAACCCCAATCTGGATGTTCCGGAGTTCGGAGTTAGAAATGAAGTCAATTGGTTAACAGCATTAGAGAAAGTTATGAAAATTGACAGAGAAAAGTTGCTTACAATCACAGAGCGAATATGTTTGCTTTTAAACAAATCCAACAATTTGGCTTTTGGAAGACTTTGTAGAGTAACAATATATTCCTGTCAAGATAGAGATAGGGTGATTTTGTTAGTAATGTTGATTTTAGATTATGAAATATTCAATTAAAAAAAATTCGGTTGACAGGACGTACTTGAATTTCAGCCATTTCATCAGATATATCAGCATGTTTTCCACGGAGTCTCTGTGGTGAGATTTGAAATTCTTTCTCATGGCCAATCTTTGCTTGAAAACAAATAATTTCAGCTTCATACGTCTGTTTTGTTCTCACTATTTTTTTTTCCTCTGGTTTTGTGAGAATAAGAAAACAAAAGGTAAAGCTTATTATGAACTGAAATCTTACCAGCCATCGAGGCGACTCCGACACAAACCATAGACCCACAAGCAGGAAAATGCAAGGAACAATGCCTTCATATCAAAACCCAATTATCAATCTCTTCAAAGTTTTCAGTTACTTCCATAGGCAATTAAGTTGAGTCACCTGTTGTCATTAAGAATAACAAAATATCCTATGGGATCAGAATTTACCAGTTAGAGCAAGTGTTGTCCAACTTATAATTGTTCCTATTACAAATGCAACTGATGCTCCAGTCACAATCATGAGCTACAGGACAAGTACAAGGAAAAAGATAACAGCATGTTAAAGAACATATAGCTTTCTAGCTAGTAGGGAGATGATTTTGTGCAGAGAAAGCTCATAAATTTCCTACCTGATTTAATGTTGTAAGTGCTCCGCAGAGATTTTTGGGCGCGATTTCTGCTATAAATATTGGGACCTGTTCATCCAGATGATGCCAGAGAAACTTTGATTAGATTAAACAGCTTTGTTCAGATATTGCAAAGCATATGAATAGAACTTGGCTTTAAAATAAAATTATATACCACATAGGAGAAAACTCCAATTCCATATCCAGTGAAAAACCTTCCTATGTCAAGGGACAAAGCTCCCTGCATAAGATTTATAGCAAATACATTAAGCATGTGACCTCTGTTTGACTGAACTTAAGAAAAATATACAAATTCAAGAGTTTAAAATGGTGGAAATATACCTTAGAGAAAAAGATGGCTAGCCATCCTGTAATGCAAAAATTAGCTGACATTCTCATTGCCTATTTCCATACAAATTCAACAAGTTTAGTGCAAAGTTTAGGACAATGGATATGACCCCTTTTCGACCGAGAAAATCTACAATCCGACCACTTGTTATAGCACCCAGCATTGCACCAATTGTTAGTATAGAGCCAAACATGGAGAACTGCCATGTGATTGGAAATCAGTAACAATTCACTTCAATATAATGAAATTCTTTTTTAATGACCAAAGAGAACAACAGGGCAAACCTGGGCAAGAGAGAGATTGAGATCTTCCCTGATAGCAGATTGAGTGGGAGCTGAATAGCCCACCTGCCAAAACAAGAACTTAAGCTAAACAAACATTCTTTTTTTCGGATTTTTCCCCCCTAATCAAAAGAAACACAAACAACAAAAATAGCACACCTAGTATACCAAGAACCTTCTTAAACCAGAAACACAGAGACCCTGCAACCTGCTCTGACTAAAAACGCAATGTCCATAGAAATTACAAGAACACTTACACATGATCCAAACTCAAAAGAGCCACAAACAGCAACACAAGTGCTGAGCAAAACCATCCAAATGGATCCACTTTTCTCTGTACTCTTCTCATCACTCCCATATTCATCTTCATAGGAAACAATTTTCTCCTGCTTAATGACCAGAGGCTGTTCCAAATCCTCAATGGTGTCATTTTCTCCATTTTCAACATCTCTGAACTGCCCAATTGCCATGTTTTTTTCTCACTACTCTAAAAAAAACTAGAGAATTCAAACAAAAAGAAGGAAAAACAGGAGCAAAAGGAACTCTGCTCCTGGTAGGACTCTCCTCTTGGTGGGATGCAATATATGCTTGTGTTCTCAGGTATTTATACACATGTCAAAGCTGCATGTAGCTAGATATTTTATGAACAAAAATTTTACCAAAAAAAAAAAAAAAACAAAACAAAAAATAAAGAAAAAAAACAAAAAAAGTGCATCTAGATATTTATGAGTTTGTCTACTAGCAATTTTTTTTTGGACGAAGGTAGAAGGTTGCATATGATGAGAAACTGGGTACTGCATGTGAGTTAAAGCTGTCATTGATTTGGTGAAAATGATGAGGTTTTAGCTAAGCATAGCCTAATTAGGACATGTGGAAGAGGACCAAGATGATAAGGCTATTTAAAGCTAATTTTTGCATGTGATCACATTTTAAGTCTGGTAAATTATGATTAATTTGGTTTAAATATGATGCATGCTTATGTGGACCTTACTCGGATCGATTGCTAGGAATTATAAGAAACAAAGAACAAATGGGAGCTTGTGGGCGGCAAGGCACAGTGTTCTTGTTCTGTTACTGAAGATGAAGCTGGCAAAAGATAAGTTATTTTATTTGATAAATAAACTCTGCTGGTTTTTGACTGATCAGATACGGTTAAGTTTACTTTCATATTCAAATGAAACATAGGTTTGTTGTGGAATGATGGCCTTGTAGTGTAAAGGGAGATTGGGGTTTTCTTGTAGTTTCAGAAGACAAAAAAAAAAGGGTATAGGTTATAGAAGCGTGGGTGTCAAAGATCTCTGATGATATGCTTCATATCATTCTATTTCTATTGTTGTAATTTTTTGGTAAAACATGGATTGTTGTTGTTATATCAATGCATTTTACTACGTAAATTCTCGTGTAACGCATGAGTATTTCTTGATCATAGATGTATGTGAGTTGCATTGCAGTGGATTCATAGTGAGGAATTACTGATGTATCTAGGCGCTGACTAACTTGTGTATAAAAGGAGTGATGGATCAACTTTCAGATTGTGACAATTGGAGTGGCGATTTTTTGTTTTCATATTGGCCAAACTTCAATAATTTAAGGTGGAAGTGTAAGGGACAACTGGGGACCTTCTCCATTTGTTGTCAATTAATGAATAGTCTATCCTAATCAACGATTGTAAATTGGACTAAAATATGTTTTAAATTAAATATCCTATGTCACATCATATTGCAATGGCCTTAATGGGAGAACACCCACAAATATCATGACTTCATGTTCATGTTAGGTTGCTGATGGTGAATTATATCCTTTGAATAAATGAGGGGAGAAAAGGGTAAGCAAAGCATATCTTCATGTTTGCTTTATTTTTTTATTTTTTTTATTTTATTTTAAAGTTGTGATACCTACATCTTTTGTGTTGGGGCATCATATGAGTAATCATTATTTTAGTTGAAAAGGAATACTTGAAATCTCTGTACGAACAAGCGACAAATTCTCTAATTAGCAAACGAATAAATAACAAAGCCATTGTGTCATCATGACTCATGCATACGATCACGTATAAGATTTTGCCATTTTTAAATGCTATGTTAGTATAACAATTGTACTGTCATTTCCTAAACTCTAGTGTATGTTGGGAATTAGTATGTGAATATTGTTTACTGGACGTTTTGGCGCAACACATTCAATCCAATACTTCCCACTACTACAAAAAGTGAAAAAGACGACCAAAAAAAGACGACGGTAGAGCAAAAAATCGTTGTTGTTTTTAAAAAGACGACGGTAACAAAACACCGTTGTGGATAAGTGACTTAAACAACTAAAAAATGGAGGTACTGTTGAATATTTTTTTATAACGACGCACACAAATAAACAAGCGTCGTCTTATTAAAAAGGTCTTTTTCAAAGTTAAAATCTGACCAAAAAAAACGACAGCAGGTATGAATCCACCGACGTAGAAAATAAAGACGACAATTCACCAAAAACCTGCCATGTTAACTCCTAACTAAACACGATCAACTGTTATTACTCAGCGTCGTATAATATGTATTAAATCCACGTCGTTATGTTACAAAAACACGACGTGTTAATTCACTTTATACGTCATATCTTATATTTAAACCGTCGTCTTAATAAGAATTTTTTTTAACAATTTACTTCTTGGATTTTGTTATCCTACCTCGGTAGATCAACTTGATGACAATAATTGAAATAACCACGACGGTTATAGAAAACCGCCGACATAATCAGATTTTTCTGAGATCCCAAGGGTTACGAAATCTTACCAGATGGAACTCTGTTCCTCATCATAATCGGACCACAAAAGGACAATATTTTAGAGGTTAATGATGTATGTGTATTTGTGTCTTTGAGATACACAAACGCACATACACATTAACAACCAAAAAATTGCCTCTGAAATTTGACAACGGCAGCCTCATATTTGCAATCAGAGAGACAATTTTTTGGAAGTTGATGATGTGTGTGCGTTTGTGTATCTACACAAACGCACACACACACCAACATCCAAACAATTGCCTCCTAAGAGGTGAGACAGAGAAAAGGGGCAAGAAGAAGTTGAAACCCTAGTTGAAAACAAAAAATGAAAGAACTCGTGAAAAAAACTCTATTTATAATTAAAAAATAAAATCCACGTCGGTTATATTACACTTAACGACGTTTAACAGAAAGAATCTATGTCGGTAATTGTAAACCTACCACCATCTTACTTTAATATATTACGACGACCAAAAAAAAGACCAAAAAGACGACCAAAAAAGACGACGATAGAACCAAAAAACTGTCGTTGTTTTTATAGGCAATTTTATTATTTGATTTTAATAGTTTGGCCTGTTCTCTTTCTGCAGGACTTGGATAGTTTTCCCAGCAACTACTGATTCGATTGCTCAGGCTTTAGAGGCCATTTCTATTCTTTATCGCATTCTTGAAAACCCTTCTTCTTCTTCTGAAGCTCTACGAATAAAGGAATATGCTATCACAAATCTGACGGATCTTCTTAGACAAGAAAATAGAGCAGAGGATCTTCGTAACCTTCTCACCCAGTTGAGGCCTTTCTTTAACTTGATTCCCAAGGCGAAAACTGCAAAAATTGTACGTAGTATTATTGATACAGTAGCTAAAGTACCAGGCACATCTGATCTTCAGATTTCCCTTTGCATAGAAATGGTGCAGTGAATCCACGTCATATATTATAACATAATACACGTCGGTATGTTACATAAACACGACGTATAAAACAATTAACCACGACGCTATATGAAAAAACCGCCGTTTAATTTTTAACATCCACGTCGGTTATTATTTAATCCACGTCGTATATTAATCCACGTCGGTATATTACATTTTTTTTATTTACCACGTCCTAAGTTCAAATTACCGTCATAGTTTTTTATTTATACGTCTTCCTTCTCAGTAAACCGCCGTCTTATTTTTATGAAACGGTTTGTGAATATATTTAACTTTTCGTCTACCTGCCTTACACTTGCACTCTTTCCAAACTTTTCGAAAAAAATTCAATCTCCGAGAGAAAACTTTTCGCCTTTTTTCCTTCTCAGAGCACTGTCGGTGTATCTCATCGTCTTCCTCTCGTCTTCGTCGTCGTCTCTGAACTTAAACACCAAACTCCGAGAGAAAGCTTTCATTGCACGCAAAAGGTAAGCATTTCTCACTATTTTTGTTTCTGTTTTGCATGCTCATACGGTTTTTGTTTTGAAAATCATTTTACCTTCTTTCTGGCCAAAATCATTTATTTCTTTCCGAGTTTGATAAAATATACAGACAAAGAGGGAAAGTTTCCAACTTTGAACACAACTACTTCAACTAAATTAGACGACGGTAGCTTCTTATTTACGTGGTTAAATATATAGACCACGATGGTTCGTCAGTCGTCCTAGCGTCGTCTGAAAGTTGTTCTAAGTTGTTTTTAAAATGAAAGTCATTTTTTTTTTCTTGTTTGATTGCAGGTTTGATTTCTTTGAACCATGGTTCTTGTTTTTCCTAATTTGATAAAATACAAAGACAAAGAAAGAAGGGTTTGGAACAACTTCACTGTTTTTGTTTTCCATCTTATATAGACGACGGTATCTTATTATTGACGTCGTGTGAAATTTCATACCATGATGTTATATTAATATTAACGTCGTTTGTATTTAAATATGACGACGGAATATAAATATCTCCGTAATAAGGTCTTATTACGTCTTCTGTTATATTGTTTCGTTGTTGTTTATGTCCCATCGTTTTAAACATTTATTACGTCTGATGTTATGTTATTGCGTCGTGTAAAATCTTATCATACGTCGTGTTTTATAAATAACCTTCATTTGTGTTCTTAATTTTTTCTTGAAATATTTTCACTTGCATATTTGATTTGTCTGTAACCATGGTTTCTCAAGACCAAAGTAAGGACTCTGGCTCGAAAAAAAATGGAGGAAAGGAGCTTAGAATGGTAACTCCTCAAGACAAGTCCTTAAAGAAGATGAAGTTTGTTTCATCTGCTGAGACAGAACCAAGCAGCACGACAACATATTCTGAGGATTCAAAGTCAGGTCGAGGTATAAGCACAATGCCTCGTGTTGTGAAGAGAAAAATTCAGAAAATCAAGCCAGTTGTTGAGTACAATAAATGGGGGAAAGGATGTGGCGCTGCACATAGTGAGATGCAGTCCTACATTGGTGTGTTGGCACGCTCCAGAGTCCCACTTATGGACAAGAAATGGGCTGAAATCCCCAAGGATATAGAAGAGTAGATTTGGGAAGCCGTTGACATGGCTTTTGTGGTAGGTCAAGGAGGCAAGAACCTGGTGTTATCTTCTGCTGCCAAGAAATGGAAGGATTTCAAGTCTACACTAACGAGGCATTATATCCTTCCATTCATCAAGGAGAAGGAGAAATTAAGCCAACCCCCTTAAACATATAAATTCATAGAGAAAGCACAATGGGATGCCTTTGTAGCTTCAAGGTTATCCGAATAATTTGTGTCTGTGCATCAGGAAAAATCACAGATTAGGGAGAAACTTGAGTACAATTATCGATTGTCTCGAAAAGGATATGCTGGTTTGGAGGATCAATTGGAGGAAACCATGCCCGGGGTAGAAATTGATCGATCTACCTTATGGAAGAAAGCTAGACAAGACAAACATGGTAACATCCCAGATCCAAAGGTGGCAGAGAAAGCAAAATTAACTGTAAGTCTACTCACTCTGTTTTAAATTTTTATTAAACTGTGTATTGCCCTGATAATTCTTATTACGTCTTATGTTATATTTTTGCGTCGTGTGAATGATATTACTACGTCGAGATGTTTTAAAAAACGTCATTACAGGTCTGAATTTGGAATCACTACTCTGTTTTTTGTAATTATAGCATAAGACGTCGGTGGTTTATTTATTGCGTCGTTTGAAACTTCTAACCACGTCGTTAGTTAATTACCGTCGTGATAAAGCTATTATAACGTCAAATTCTATGTTATTGCGTCGTGATAAAGCCATTATCAGGTTGCACAGTGAGCTTAGTTGATCGGGACCTGTTGAACCAAGCACATCTATATGTCTTGGAGAATACGGAGGAAGTCCTACCTTATATCGAGTAAGTATGAGTTTTATTCTTTAAGTTTCCATTTTAAATTATTTCTTATATTTATCTTATATTTTTGGGACCGTAAAGCTAGAATTTTCTTGTCATGCAGGCAACATATGATCCACATCAAGACCGCTTATCCAAAATTTAGAAAGAGAACAAAGTGGCTGCAAGATAAGTACAATAGCACTTTCATTCAATGGCTACGCTTCAAGGTATATGTTATTGAATAAAATATTGGACTTTTAATTTATTCTTTCTATGTTAGATTGAATTAAGATATGATTAATTTTCAGGTTCAAAGTGAACTTAATGAGGAAGACAATCATGGCGTATCAGAAAATTTAAGGTGGCTAGCAGCTGGTCCAAACATGGCAGTGCCATCATATAGGAGCTATCTTATTAAAGGTATTAAATTTAACATCAAGGCACAAGATGATGTGCGGACAACTCAAAATAGTGGAGTTTATTTACTTGCACATACCATGCAAGCTACTAGTGCCAAGGATAAAAACTCAATTCTCTCAAATATGAGTTTCTATGGTGTCATTCAAGAAATTTGGGACCTTGACTACCAAAAGTTTACAATCCCAGTCTTTAAGTGTGATTGGATAGATAGTACTTCTGGTCTTGTAGTTGACGAACTTGGATTTACCCTTGTAGATTTGAGTAAAATTGGACATAGGAATGACCAATTTGTTTTGGCTTCTCAAGTCAAACAAGTATTTTTTGTTGACGACCCGATGCATCGTGGTTGGTCGGTAGTGTTATCAATGCCTAATAAAGAATATAATGATGTTATTGGTGATGATGTCTTAGGTGATGTGAGAATTGAGTGTGAGCCATTTACTAGAGGGATGCCAAATGTTGACACATTTGACGAACTGGTGGGTGAGTTTGGGAGTCAAAATATTCGAGATGGGTGTGTAGATATATGGATTGAATGATGCTTATGTAATTTATGAAATTAATTATGCCCTAAACGGCAGTTTATGACATTAATTTTGTAATATATTGTAATGTGATTTCTTCACTTTCATTATTCAGGTTTTGGCCACAAAACAATCAGTACAAAAAATACTGGTTCAAGAATACAAACACGACCGCAATATATTTACCGACGTCTTAAACAAACGTAACAATGAAGAACCACGACGCTATTATGAAACAGTTATTAAGGATATCACGTCAGAGAAGCATAAAGAGCCGACATGTAATTCCAAATAACACGACTCCAATCCCATAATACTGACGTCTAAAAGACGAGATTCAAAAGTCGACGTCTTAGATTATGAACTCAGTATCAAATCAAAAATCGTCGTCCTAACATTACCACGTCGCTTGTTCCCTCATAAACGAAGTGGAAATTTTTTAATGCACGACGGTATTTGAAATCCATAGATAAATTTGTCGACGTAAAAGTATATTTGGACGTCGTTCCTTTACAAAAACAACGTTATATGATGCTATCCATCCACGTCTCTTTTCTAATGATCATGTCATTAAAATATCTTTACACGGCAAATATCAGATACACTATGCCGTCTAATATATATTACACAACGGTAATTCATGACGTATAAATTCTGAAACACAGCTGTCTTTTGCATGATAACGTTGTCGTTTCAGATGCATTAGACGACGATTATATTTTAAAAGATGACGTATAAATTATGTAATACGGCTCTCATTTATTTGGACCGACGTTGTTTATGGAGTACAACGTCGTGGTTAGAAATACATACGTCGTAAGTAATGACCCTGACATCTATTTCCACATCATCATTAATGGAAAAATCGAAGTGGAAAATACGTTTCACGACGGTTGTAGAAACTGTGGTGACGTAGTATTAATAAATAACGTCGTCGGTTATGTAATTAAAGACGTCATAATTATATGTGTCGTGAAAGGTATATTTAACGTCTGTGGATTTTAGTTCTCGTCGTTGTATGTTTCTGTTGCGTCCTTGTTCTGTTAAAATATGTCATATGTTGCCTTTTAAACGACGAATGTTTGTTATATTTCGTCGTCTATTCTTATCCTTGACTTTTTTTTAGTTCATTTTTCAATACACAGACGTCGGGTATTTACCGTCGTGGTTTGATTTAGGAAAAGATGACTGTAGATTTAACGACGGTTTGAAAAACAAAAAGACGGCGATGTTTTCCCGTCATCTATTTCAATTTTTATAGTAGTGAAACATGACTTGACCGATATGAGAAACTTGATTTCAGATAAATCATGACATAATCATGCATTCACAATATGATTTCTAGTTGAAGTTATTTTCAATGTCATTGTGATTTAATTTAAAGTATTAGAGTTTCCTATAGTGACGTGCACCGTGCTCATCTCCTACTTGTTTTAGGAGATAATTGTTTCTTCATAAAATGGTTGTTTGGTGTCATCACTTAGAGTCTACATTGAATCAAAACTAATATCCATAATTGAACAGTATTTGGTCTCCATGTTTCGACGTCTTTCACTAGAGTCCATATTAGATTCAATTTGTGAATCATAATTGAAGAGTGCTTGTGGACTCTTTGGTCTTGACCTGACTAGGAGAGTGAGTTTTGTATAAAAGAAGAGTGCCTCATGTTGGAGGACATACAACTTTCACCATATTGGTTTTTTGAGCATATTGAATTTTTAAGAGAAAGCTACTGTGCATATTTTTGAGATAAGTCATTAAGTGTTCCATGTTTACTTGGTGATTTATCAAATTCTATCATCATTCATATTGCATTCATATGCATGTCGGTGACTTTTTAAACCGACTTCTTTAGCATTTTTATCTTTCTTTTTTTATAAGTTTAAAGATCTTCCATTGCAAGACGCATGATAAAAAACGACATCTGATACTATTATGATGTCTGTTTTTGCAATAATGTTAACAGGACCGTCGTATTTTGGTACTTGAACCAGATTTTTTTGTACTGAAAGCTTTGAGCCCAAACCCTGTATAATGAAAGTGAAAAAATGCAATACAATTGCTTACAAAATTAATGTCATACACAGCCATTTAGAGCATAAGTAATGTCATAAATTACAAGCATAATTCAATCCATATATCTTCACACCCATCTCGAATATTTTGACTCCCAGACTCACCGGCTAGTTCATCAAATGTGTCAACATTTGGCATCCCTCTAGTAAATGGCTCACACTCAATTCTCACATCACCTAAGACATCATCACCAATAACATCATTATATTCTCTATTAGGCGTTGATAACACTACTGACCAACCATGATGCATTGAGTCATCAACAAAAAATACTTGTTTGACTTGAGAAGCCATAACAAATTGGTCATTCCTATGTCCAATTTTACTCAGATCTACAAGAGTAAATCCAAGTTCGTCGACTACAAGGCCAGAAGTGCTATCTATCCAATCACACCTAAACACTGTGATTGTAAACTTTTGGTAATCAAGGTCCCAAATATCTTGAATGACACCATAAAAACCCATATTTGAGACAATTGGGTTCTTATCCTTGGCACTAGCAACTTGCATAGTATGTGCAAGTAAATAAACTCCACTATTTTGAACTGCACGCACATCATCTTGTGCCTTGGTGTTAAATTTAATACCTTTGATAAAATAGCTCCTATATGATGGCACTGCCATACTTGGACCAGTTGCTAGCCACCTTAAATTTTCTGATACACCATTATTGTCTTCCCCATTAAGTTGACTTTGAACCTGCAAATGAATCATATCTTAATTCAATCTAACATAAAAAGAAGAAAATTAAAAGTGCAATATGTTATTCAATTTCATATACCTTCAAGCTTAGCCATTGAATGAAAGTGGTATTGTGCTTATCTTGTAGCCACTTTGTTCTCTTTCTAAATTTTGGATAAGTGGTCTTGATGTGGATCATATGTTCTCTACATAACACGAAAAATTCAAGCATTACAGTCCCAAACATATAAGATAAACATAAGGAATATAATTTAAAATGAAGACTTAAGAATAAAACTCATACTCGATATAAGGTAGAACTTCCTCCGTATTTTCCAAGACATATAGATGTGCGTGATTCAACAAGTCCCGATCAACTAAACTCACTGTGCAACCTGATAAGGGCTTTGAAAGTCCCATCTTCTGGCTTGATGGCACTCCAATTGTACTAACATCAGATAAATGCTCGGTGCAAAACTCTACAGCTTCTTCAATTATATACCGCTCAGCAATGCAACCTTCAAGATGATTACGGTTCTGAACATACCCTTTTAGCACTTTCATATATCTTTCGAACGGATACATCAATCTAAAATAAACTGGCCCACATAGATGAACTTTTCTGACAAGATGTACTGGGACACCCTCTTTCAAGATTGAATCTTTGCCTTCCTTCCATCTTGAGATTCCACAAATAGGACAATGAGTTGAATATTCATACGCCGTCCTATACAATATGCAATCATTGGGGCATGCGTGAATTTTCTCATAACTCAGCCCCAATGCACACAAAGTCTTTTTTGCCTCATACATAGAGGAATGTATTGTATTTCCTTTTGGAAGCAATTCTCCTTGAAGTATCAACAATTCTGTAAAACAGACTTCACTCATCCCATGTTTTGCCTTCAAATTATATAACTTCACTAATGCCGACAACTTGGTGTACTTACTACAACCAGGGTACAAGGGTTGATCTCCATCGCCAATCACACTAAACCCTAACCCTAAACCCTAAACCATAAATAATAATATATTTTAAAAAAAAATTGTTAAAAAATACAAATGTTTGAGAAAAATATACCAAAAATTGCTACGAACTCCTTACGACAATGCTGTCTAAATTAGTTTGCTAAAACCCGTATGTAAAATATATATATATATATATATCCCCACCAATGAATGACACAAGCCAATATGATTGTTTGAAGAAACTATAAGGGATGTTGTGATTTATTTGTTTATGTGGACATTTTTCATTTTTTTAACTCAAATTACATTTTTAAAAGCTTTAGGACAAAGAAAATATCTTCATGACTGCATAGGAGTTGTGGTGTATTTTTTGGAAATTTTACAAATTTATTATGAATTAAGGTGAATAAAATATTGTTATAAACACAACACACCACGTCGGTTATGAAACCACGCACCGACGTTGTATGCATGTTAAACTTCGGTATTTATACAGATACCAACGTTGTCAATAGTATACGACATCATAGGATTAGGACGTTGTTTCGATATCGCACGTCGCCTATGGTATTCACCGCCGTTGTAAAGAGTATAGACGTCACACAGCTGATAAATAAACCGACGTTGTAGATATGTTCAAAAGTCAGAGCATAAGTCAAAACTGCCACTAAATAACATATAAGACGTCATGCATTTATACGTCGCTTAAATAAAATACCGTCGTTGTAAGTACTTGATCAGACGACGGTTACTAAAAGGCATGTCGTTGAAATTTCATAAGACGTCGTTTTTTATTTGCACAATGAATCTATGTGTTAGCAAGGTCGTTTATTGTCTTTATTGAATTTACTGTCGTGTTACATGAGTTTACATGTCATTTATTGAATTTACCATCGTTTGTTTATTTTCAAGTTTAATAAGATGTCACTTGTTGAATCTATTACGTCGTTGGAAGGGTCTTCAGACGACGGTTTATGGAGTTACTTTAGTTTTTAAAACTGAGAACCAATCTTTATTAACAACCAAAAAAACATATACATTATACCTTAAACACTGTACAAAAAATTGTCTATTCTAAACAAAAAAATGTACATTTTTCATAATTGTTTGTAAATATCCTCTACTCCATATGAAGCAAACAAAATCTGCCCATTCTTTCCTTACTTCTTCAATGGCTTCTTGGGGGTATGGTGCTTGATCTTTGCCCTTTTCAAACTGCAATCAACAAAACATCATTATTTAGCATTCATGACTGGTTTTGAATGATTTGTGGCAGAGTAAATAGAATTACCGTCGTGGTATATCGATTCAAACGACGGTAATTCTATTTTCCGTCGTCCACAGAAATTAAAATCCTAAATTTTTCCATTTACCTTCTTCTCAAACTCCAAAGAAGGATATGTGATGATGTCTCTCATAAAGTGCATGACATAATAGCCACACTCTACACTGCTGGGTTGCTTTGGTGTGCCTTGTAGAGTTTTCTAAATAGGTGCTTTACGGCCTTGTCTACCTATGTGTGAATTATACATCTTGATAGCACTGTTTCATGACAACAAAGTGTTATTTCAAAAAAAAAAAAAAAAAAAAAAGGCTACAAACACACATTGCACTTGAGTAGATCAACTTACGTGTTCACTATGTTTTTGCACCTGTCATCAACCACTCGATTTCCGGGCAGTGGATCCAGAAAATACACAGTCTCCCTCTTTGGTCTCACAATGAGCAAGACCCAATGACGGCTACACAAAATAAACATAGAGGTTAAACAGTTTTATATACACTGCATCATACAAAGAAAATCATGTTGACTAATGTACCCTCGATTGTAAGGCATAAAGAAAATATGTTCCCCATCTGTCTTTTGAAGTCGATTGGCTAACAAACGTGATCTTTGAGTTAATGATCCAGAGTTAGCACTAACTTGAGTGGGGTCAACAAAGTCAACCATGTTCACCATATTTGCTGTTTTCAATACATCAAATAGGCACCTACATATATAAAATGATGTCATGAGTTTTCTAATTTTTTTAAAGAAAGGAGAGTGTGAAATGACAATGAGTTGATAAGGACAAACCTCATGTATACAGCAACCACAGTAGCCCCAATTTCATCCATGGCTGCAAACTGTGTAATATCTTCAATCAAGACAAAAGTTTGACGCTCAAAACCAAACACCTACTTCTCAATTGTAAATATCATAGCCTTCTCATGAACCTTTAATGTCGTCTCCCTATAACGACAAAGGGCTTGTAAAGAAGATGGCAAGACTAGGTTTGAGTAATTTGGTGCTTGTTGTTCTGGTGCTTGTTGTTCCTTCTCAGGAACGTCCAAGCACTTGTCTTTCTGCTTGAAGAAATCAGGAAAGATATATAACAAAGAAGTGAAAAAAACAGAGACTACACAAACTTAAACGACGTGGTAATCTAGATAAAACGACGGGGAAGATAAAAAACCGACGTGAAAATTAAATAACCACGACGGAAAATAAAAACCGTCGTCGTATGTATCAATTACGTCGGTAGAAAACAGAGCCCTAGAAAATTAACAATTGCCAATATCAATTCAAAAGCATGCTTTAGCAGAAATACAAATAACATGAAATGCAGATAAAGAGAGAGAGAGAGAGAGAGATAGAGAGAGAGAGAGAGAGAGAGAGAGAGAGAGAGAGAGAGAGAGAGAGAGAGTGGAACATAGTGAGTGAAGAAAGATTAAAAAATAATGACACTATTTGAATCCACAATACCGTCGTGGTACTGGAATGCCAACGACGGTTATTTAAAAAAACAGACGTAATATGAAGTTAAAATGACGCTTATGGAAAACCGTCGTCTTATGACTTTATTACGTCGGTATAAAACAGAGAACTCCAAAATTAACAAGTGCAATTACACACTTAAAAGCATGCGTTAGCAGAAATGCAGATAACATCAATTGCAGATAAAGAGAGAGAGAGAAAGAGAGTATTTCAAATTTTAGAGAATTTACCATGTCGGCTTGCTGGTCTGCATCCTTGGATTACTGTTTTAAGACATAAAGAAATATAGATAAGACAGCTTGTACAAAATGAAATATTGCACAAAAGTACTGTCGTGGTAAGGAATACACACGACGGTTAATGCAAGAAACCGCCGTTTAATTTAAATTGAGACGAAGCTTAATAAAATACGTCATTGTGGGATGTTTCTAACGTCTGTAATTAAGATAATAGAAAATTTGGCATAAGTCCAATTATGAGGGGATACTTTGGGTGCAATCCACGCAGAAATTGTTATTGATCCAAGTCCTTTGACTTTTGCGCCACATAAGATTACATGCCTATTTCAATTTATTGATATTTACTTTTTTTTTTTTTTTTTTTTTGTTCCAGTTATGCACCTAAAACATAAATAAGGTAAATTATGAATTCCTAAAATTGGTTTGTAGGATATTAATTATCATATTTGATTTGAATTTAATTGCAAATCTATTTATTGAATTCTGAAATTTTCTCAAGGTATACCGACATCAAAAATTGTAATAAGAGTTCATAAAAACTTCATACCTTAACAATAGGTAAGGTACCTATGCATACACCTCGTACCCATAAATTACCTCTGGTCCAGGTAATTAAATCCATAAATTACCTCTAATCTAGGTAGTTATACCGTCTAGCCGAGCTAATTGAACTCATATACTATCTTGGTATGGATCTTTAAACTCAACTGAGATAAAAATCCATAGAAGACATGTACGTATGTATATAAATATGAACCTCCAGAAAAAACTGCTTAAGAAAACTCAAGAAAAAAACACTTACCTGTAAGGCAGGTACATATATACCTTTATGTATTAACATTATTTACCTGTATGTCAGGTACATAATTTAATGTGGGTGCTTGTCTAATCGATTGGTATAATATGTGAGTCTTTACTTTTTATTGATTAAATTTTATTTTATCTATATATTAGGAATATTATCAAGGAAAAAAAATTCAAAATTCAAAATTTGGAATTCAATTTCAAGGAAATAATGCATTAAATTTAGATTTTCAATGTGTTTTCCTTATTTACCTTAAAGGGTAAAATCGACACAACAAAAAAGTAATAAATGTCAAAGGACCTACATCTAAAACCAAAAACACGAGGAGTAGACCCAATGATAGCTAATCGTTTTGGACCTAGATCTAAGAACCCCTTAAGATAACGACGTCTAATTGGTTGTATGCAGAGTTCATAGAAGTTACCATTTCTTCTTGCTTTTCTCCATCTTTGGCATTATCATCCTCAAAATTGAGGGCTCTGACATCCAGCGCCCCAGAGCAGCTTGCTTTATCCGACATTGGATTTTTGGGACTTTGCTCAGGACCTTGGAAATTTGTTAGTTTCAGCACGCTTGGATCAAAATTTGGACTTAGTTGGCGCAGCTAATTCAGCAAATTCTCCCTCTCAGCTTCTACCAATTGCTTGGTTCTAGCCTCCATCTTCAAGGTTTCTTCTTTAAGGACATCTCTTACACTTTCCTTTAATTGATCGGCAAACGTTACCCTCTGTTGTCTAGGTAAATTGAAGTATTGCCTAGTGGAAATCCCAGCCCCAACACCTCTAACTCTCCCTGGATGCTCGGGACCCAAAGCCATAGTCAACACATCATTACTTCCAGAGACAGTAAGAGTGCCTTCACTGACTTGTTTTTGCAATTCATCCTAATTAACAAAAAGACACATCAAAGTCAATAAAAACTGAGAGTTAGTTCCGTATGCAAGTCTAATTAAAATTCCAATGCAGTTTAATACAAATTTAAAACAGAGTTAAGTGAATTTAGGCTTACAATTAATTTTACTTTCTCAGCAACCTTTAGATCGGGGATGTTACCGTGTTTGTATTCTCTAGCTTTCTTCCACAAGGTAGATCGATCAATTTCTACCCCTGGAATGCTTTCTTCCAAATCATCCTCCAAACCAACATATCCTTTTCGAGACAATCGATGATTGTACTCGCATTTCTCTCTCCTCTGTGCTTGTTCAGCATTGATAGACTCAAATTGTTCGGATAACCTTGAAGCTACAAAGGCATCCCAGTCTGCTTTCTCTATGAATTTATATAATTCAGGGGGTTGTCTTAACTTCTCCTTCTCATTGATGAATGGAAGGATATGCTGCCTCGTTAATGTAGACTTGAAATCCTTCCATTTCTTGCTAGCAAATGATAACACCATTTTTTTACCCCCTTGCCCAACCACATAAGCCATGTCAACGGCTTCCCAAATCTGCTCTTTTATATCCTTGGGGATTTCAGTCCATTTCTTGTCCACAATTGGGACTCTGGACCGTGCCAGCATACCAATGTAGGACTGCATCTCAGTATATGCAGGGCCATATGGTTTCCCCCTTTTGTTGTACTCAATAACTGGCTTGATTTTCTGCAATTTTCTCTTCACAACACGAGGCATTGTGTTTATACCACGACTAGACTTGGGCTCCTCAGAAAATGTTGTCGTGCTACCTGGTTCAGTCTCAGCAGATGAAACAAATTTCATCTTCTTCGAGGGCTTGGTTTGAGGTTTTGAAACTTTAAGCTCCTTACATTCATTTTTTTTCAAGCTAGAATCCTTACTTGGCGCTTGAGAAACCATGGTTATAGAGAAATCAAACCTGCAAGCAGAGGAAAAAATTAAAATAAAAGTCAGCAAAATCACGACGCTTATTTAAAAAAATGACGTAGTATAAAATTTCATACGACGGAATATAAAAACAATCGACGCAATAATAGTTATATAACGACAGTAGTGACGTGGTTTGAAAGTAAGCGACGTAAATTTCTAATATTCACGACAGTGGCGAGAAACGTCGTGGTTCTAAATTACACACGAAGTAAAATATAAAATACCGTCGTGGTTTTTATTGATTTTCAAGAGGGAAAAAAGTAAATATATTTTTCAACAAACGTCGTGGTTTTCAATTACAACGACGTTAGTTATAAAATACCGTCGTCTTATTAATATGAAATTCATAAACTGTTCCAAGACCGTTTGGTTTACTACTTCAAACACACAAAAACAGAGTAGATTTTATCATCGTGGTCAATGAAACTTTGTTCTTTGTCAGTAGATTTTAAACAAAAAGTAAAATGATTTTCGCATGAACAGGAACAAAGATGAGAAATGCAAAACAGATTATATGCATATGCAAAACAGGAACAAAGATGAGAAATGCTTACCTTTTGCTTGCAATGAAAGTTATCGCTTGGAGTTGCAAAACAGGAAAAAAAAAAATACAAACATTGAAAATATGAACATAATGATATTACTCAAAAGATATTACTTAAAATATATATTGCTCAAAATATATATTGATAACTTTGAAAATAAGCATAGGCTTATGAGAATGTTGGCTAGACGACGATGAGATTCAGACACGGCGCTGTGGGAAGTAAAAATGAGGACAGCGTGAAATTTTTCCTCGGGTTTGGAAACAGTATAAGTGTAGGTCAGGTAAGGCGAAAAGTTTAAAATATTAACGAAACGTTCCATAACACGACGCTATTAATTACAACCGCCCTAGTAAATTGTTTTCAAAGGCGGTAAATATATAATACACGCCCTAGTAAATCATATTACACGACACACACTTGTCCGACGTGGTTAGCTTACCTTATGCGTCATCAGCGTTACATATGTCGTCGTAGTATATTTAAGTAATAAGTCGGTAAGTTTATAATTACTGACGTCTTTCATTTCTACGTCAGTTACTTAATTGATTCTGTCGTTGGTTTTTCGCTGTGAGACAAAGACGACGCAATATATTTGTTTCGCGCTGTAGTGTTTCAAATAAACCGCCCTAATACGTCTTTACAACGTCGTGAAAATAACATAACCGACGTGGGGATTATTTTATACATCTAAAGGGTTGGTACGGACCGACGTAGATTCTTTTGTTAAACGTCGTTAAGTGTAATATAACTGACGTGGATTTGATTTTTTAATTATAAATAGAGTTTTTTTTCACGAGTTTTTTCAGTTTTAGTTTTCAATTAGGGTTCCAACTTCTTCTTGCCATTGGCTCTGTCTCACCTCTTAGGAGGCAATTGTTTGGATGTTGGTGTGTGTGTGTGTGTGTGTGTGTATGTTTGTGTATCTGATTCACAAACATGCATACATCACCAACGTTTAAAAAATTGTCTCTCTGAATGCAAATCTAGGGCAGCCCTCGTCAAATTTTAGGAGGCAATTGTTTGGGTGTTGATGTGTGTGTGCGTTATACACAAACGCACACACATCATCAACTTCCAAAAAATTGTCTCTCTGATTGCAAATCTAAAGCTGCCGTCGTCAAATTTCAGAGGCAATTTTTTGGATGTTAATGTGTATGTGCGTTTGTGTATCTCAAAGACACAAATACACATACATCATTAATTTCTAAAATATTGTCTTTCTGTGGTCCGATTATGATGAGGAACAGAGTTCCATCTGATAAGATTTCGTAACCCTTGGGATCTCAGAAAAATCTGATTATGTCGGCAGTTTTCTATATAAACCATCGTGGTTATTTCAAATCTTGTCATTAAGTTGATCTACCGACGTAGGATAACAAAATCCAAGAAATAAATTGTTAAAAAAAATTCATATTAAGACGACGGTTTAAATATAAGGTACGACGTGTGAAGTGAATAAATACGACGGTAATTTTAAGTTCACGACATATCTTTTGGGATCTCAGAAAAATATGATTCTGTCGGCGGTTTTCTATATAAACCGTCATGGTTATTTACAATTCTTGTCATTAAGTTGGTCTACCGTCGTAGGATAACAAAATCCAATAAATAAATAGTAAAACATAATATTATTAAGACAACGGTTTAGATATCAGGGTAGACGTATAAAGTGAATAAATACGACGGTAAATTTTATAATACGTCGTTAAATAAAAAACCCAACATGGTGAGAGTTAAAGATACCGTCGTAGAACTATACAAGAAAGAAGTTGATAAATTTATCTTTGCCATCGTTGTACATTAATTTAATACGGCGGTATTTTGTATTATACTGCCGTGGATTTATTTGTAATTATACGGCGCCTTATACGAAAACTTGGTCGTGTTAATTACTGAGTAAAAACGGCGGCTTTTTTTTACACCGTCGTCTTTACTTTCTACGTCGGTTTATTCATACCTTATGCTGTTCTTTGTGGGCTTAGATTTTACTCTGCGGAAATCCGTTTTCAATTAGATGTCGCTTTTTTAATTAGGTGTGTCGTTTTTTAGAAACAACCATTGGAATCTCCATTTTTTAGGTGTTTAAGTTATTCTTACACAACGGTTTTATAAAATCGTTGTCTTTTAAAACACAATGACGGTTTTCCCTTAAACCGTCGTTTTTTTCTGGTTGTCTTTGTCACTTTTTGTAGTAGTGATTGCATATGTAAGTGTGTATCTAAAGTCAAGTACAACATTAGTGGATATGCATGCATGACAAGACAATAGATAGTTGGGACTTACCCAGACAAAGGTGAAGGAAGCCCAAACATTCTGTGACAAAATGAAGAGTTTGATTTTTGTGAAGAGTGCCTGGAAGCAAGTGAGAGTGGGTGTGAGTTATTACCCAGTTCATAGAAACCCATAAACCCTAAACCCTAGAGAAACCCCTAAACCAATTTCATAGAAACCCATAAACCCTAAACCCTAAAACCCTAAACCAATTTCGAAGAAACCCCTAAACCAATTTCTTACAAATCCATACATCATAAGCCAAATTCAAAAAAACCCCAAATTTCAAAGAAAAGGTAGATGAACAGTACCTCGTGGATGTCAACCGTGGAGTTAAGCTTGGATGAATAGCCACCGCTGAGGGAGAAAGACGATTGCGTCGGAGAGAGAGAGAGTTACACGAGGGAGAGAGCTGAGCGACACAGAGAGACGAACCGAAGAGAGAGATAGAGCCAAGAGAGTTGAGAGAGAACCCAATTTTTGAAAAACTAATATGGGTACAATCAGTCCACAATAAAGATGTATTTATATGTGGTAGTTGTAAAAAAAATTAGGAAGGGGTGGTATTTTTAGTTAAAATTATGAAAAGTGTGGCATTTTAAGCTATTTCCCTAGAATTAATTTGAAATTTTTTTGAACAAGAAACAACACTACTTTTTGCAAATTGATCATGCGATAAAGTTGAGATAGAATTCATAGATTCAGGTTCATCTGCCTCCCTAGATGACTGTTTATAAACATTAAAAACATCAACTTCCATAGTCATATTTCCAAAACAAAGTTTCATGACTCCACTTCTCCAATTAATGTTAGCATCACACGTAGCCAAGAAAGGACGTCCTAAAATCACATGAATTTGATTATCAGAATTTGAAACATGTGCTGTGTCCAAAACAATAAAATCAACAGGATAATAAAATTTGTCCATTTGGACCAACACATCTTCAATAATCCCTCGCAGTGTCCTTACTGATTGATCAGCCAATTGCAATTTTACCTTTGTAGGTTTTGACAGGACCCGCCCCGAATTTTTCACAAAACCCGAGACGAATCCTGCGGAGACCCCGACATCACACCCATGCCGGGCCCACTCCTTAAAAAGGCAACCTCCTTCAAAATGAGTAAGGGCACGAGACTTTCTACCGACATTTCGGCAGAGTCTCCCCTGTAAATTGAACATTTCCCAAAACTTTCACCTGCATAAAACACATTTTATATCACCAACTGGCAGCATGCACAAGATAATTTCATGCAATTCATAATAAACGGCCTCCGGCCTTCAAACCATTCGAAACGAAACCAAAACTACCATCAAAGCCCTTAAATCAAACAATGCTTTAAGCAGAGCAATTAATAAACTCAATTAATATTTATGAACAACAAACGCAGCTTACCTCATCTAACTTTCCCCAAATATCCCATACACTCAAATAGCCACACCCAAAACATTTTGCCCATACGTATAAGAAAATCCAAATCCATCCCAAACATCATTAAATCACATTTATCACCATTTAAAACATATTCACAAAGCCTTTATCAATAAAACCATGTGAATGCTTGAAAACAAAGTCCACAGGACAAGCCTCAATTCAGCCAAGTTCCAGACCCAACAACAAGGTCCGAACCAACCTCACTAACACAACCTAAGTGAAGTTCAACCCGCGGCTGCGCCTAGTAACTTCAGGCTGCCTACGTACCCTTACCAAGGGATCAAGCCACACGTAGTTCTCTCAACAACAAACACAACTCCGATAATATACCATTATTTAGAGCAGAAACAACCAATACATTTCAGATTTATCACCAATCAAATTTCAACTGTACACAATGAACAATAATAGGATTATACACAAAATAACAATCTACTTAAAAATATAGGTATACATCTCACAACAAGCCATTAATACAATACGCATAAACTTTCCATCACAAAACCTTAAAAATAAACTCATTGACCCACAAACTCAACATCAATCTCCGACGGGCCTGGACAAACTCCGACGGGCCTGGGCAAACTCCGACGGGCCTGGGCAAACTCCGACGGGCCTGGGCAAAATAAATCAATCTCCGACGGGACTGGGCAAAATAAATCAATCTCCGACGGGCCTAGGCAAACTCCGACGGGCCTGGGCAAAATAAATCAATCTCAAACATAAAACCCATAACCGGGGAGGTACTTAAGATAGTGCGTATAGAACTTCAAACTGACAATCGATACTCTTTCATACTATTGCATCAACCTCAACCCCAAGATATAATATCCGATAAACCCCCAATTTATCACCACAAATTGATATCCTAATCCCACATAACTCAATTAACGATCAAGACCTGTCTCTACGGTCATTCTAATCTTCCTGGGAAGGTGGAACTACCTAGGAGGTCCCACGGTCAACCCCGGGTCAAACTATCTAACATTGGTCAACCGGGCCACGGGGTCCACGACCTCCAAATTCCGATCCGACAGTTTCTATAGGTTCTCCAAGATCTAGGACATACGTCCTGCAAGTTTGGTCCAGATCGGACGGTCGAATCGCTCACGATCGCACGATCGAACGGTTACTGAAACCCTAGCCCTAGGGTTAGCTTTTCCGGAGTATTCGGGACTCCGTTTCACGATCTGTCGAATCCTATCCTATCCTGGCAATACCTGGATCAACATATCAAAACCTCAGGACCATCCGACGGTCCAAACCTAGCGAACCCGGAAAATACGCAATATGCGATATCTGTTCGGAACCCTAACGGTATACAAATTGAAATCCGAGTACACCTACGCGCTCGTGACATCGAGAGGATCACATTGGGACAAAAATACCCCTCAGCTACAGTGCCCACGCGCCGCCCACTTCAGACGGCAAGTGGCCGAAATTTCACTTTGAAATCCGGCCAAAACCTAGGTTTTAAGAATCGGATTCTAGGCAGCCAATCGATCCAAACCTAACCCAAAGGCAACTAGAGCACACAGAGAAGGTTCGAAAACATACCTGGTTCGACGAAAATTCACGCCGGAAACCGCCGCTCCGTCATCGTGAAAATCGGAGAGAAAACCAATCGAAATCGTCGACTGGATTCGAGTTTTCCCGCCAGGAAAACTGGTGGTTCTGATTCGGGCCGTCGAGAGGAGTCGATCGGGACCGGTCTCGTCGGATGGGGTGGCCGGAAATGGCGGCGGCGTCGTGCTTTCTGTTCGAGTGAACAGTGACCAGGTGCGAACCAGAGAGAGAACACGTGGGAGAGAGAGAGAGAGAGAGACTGAGGGCATTTTTGGTTTTTAACCAAAAATCCGTTTTCGCCAAAATTACGATTATGCCACTGGGGTATTTCGACCGTATCTCTCTCGTTACAGCTCCGATTCAAGCCCGCAACATATCTATCCCAAGGGTAATTTCGTAATTTCACTTAATTACATTAAATAGGGTATAAATTTGAAGTCGGGGTGTTACAGGTTTAAGCTCACCAAGACTTAGCTGCAAGTACACTGAATAAGGTAATAAATTTACATTGGAGCCCAAATCAAGTAATGCACGATCAATAAAATTATTTCCAATTACACACGAAAGAGTAGAACTTCCAAGGTCTTTATATTTTGGAGGAATTTTATATTGTAACAATGCACTCACATGTTCAGTTAAAAAGGCCTTTTTCTTCACTTGATGCTTTCTTTTGATTGTGCACAAATCTTTCAAAAATTTAGCATAGGATGGAATCTATTTAATAGCAGCTAACAAAGGAATATTCACTTTCACCTCTTTAAAGACATCTAAAATTTCAGAATTTTGACTCAATTTCTTTGGAGGATTTAAAGCTTGGGGAAAAGGAGCAGGAAAATGATATTCATCTGATTCATTCAAGTTGGACATGTTAAGTTTATCATTAATCTTAGATTTTTCAACTTCCTTTGGTGAAGGTGTGTTATTAATTATTTTACCACTTGTATCTGAGATTTTTCAGCAACGACATAAGGCTTTTCAGCAATTTCAGGACTAAACAGTTCCAACTCTAAACGGACTGCATCGAACTCAAATTCTGGCAGTTGTGATGATCCATCAACATGTATCTGAGATTTCCAGAAAGATGAAGTTTCGTATTAATATACAACATTGTTACTACAAGGCAAATAATAATGATGATAAAGAATTAAATAAAACTTAAATAACAAAATCAAATTAAATAACAAAATTTAAAATAGTAATTAGAGAATAAATATGGAGTTCTTTTGTTTTCCCTAGCCAGAGAGAGAAGCAGACTTAAAATTCCAAAATTTAGTCTTCCGAATTTTGTACCTATTGTAAAATAGGAAGGAAGGACACAATATATAATACACGAAATTGACAAAAATGACAAGAAAAAACACCATATATGTTAGTTGAAAGACAACACTTATTGTGTTTCCACGGGCTCAGACATTAAGATAAGGGAAAGACAGTAAGATTATAAAAATAATCAACTTGTTTTCATCCCTGAGCTGAGCATAAAAATAATTTGTAACTAAGTTTTCAATAACATGGGAGATGATGGTCACAGCTTATACCAGGGCAGAACACCTCTCAGTGTGCCGTAGAAACTCATGTCCCAAACCAAAACCCCAGCGTGCTCCTTCAAGTAAACCTGGCAGATCTGCTACTAGCCTACTGCCATTGTAGAATCATAGTAAAAAAAAAAAAACCACACCCAGATTAGGAAGTAAAGTTGTGAAGGGATAATTTGCTATTGTTGGCTGAGCAGCACTTATCACACTCAAAAGTGTGCTTTTCCCTGCATTTGGGGCGCCCACTATTCCAATACCTGCAACTAGCTTTAGCTCCAGCTCCAACCACCTGATCAATAATACCATCATTTCATTCATTCTGTTCAAGTAGTGAAAATGATAACACAAAGATAGCAAGTATCTCTAATTTTGACATGGCTGGGAGCAAGCAGAGGCCAATTATTGTGTTGGACAGTTAATATACATAATTTTATGCCTCTTGTTGATGCAGAAAAATGGTTCGGCCCTTTCCCGCGCAACTTAGAGATTTTGGGCCTTCGGTATGGCAGAGGTCTCGGTAGGGCGTTCGATCTGTAAGATAACAAACGCGCGGTAAGACCTAAGGCACCGGTGTGGTACCGGCCGAAGGCTCTCCGATGCTTAAGTAAGTACGGATTTAGTAAACTTTGAGTACAGATCAATAGGCAGTATGCCGTGAGTTCTGATTGCTTACCCTGATTCTAGAGCTGTTGCTCCTATTTGTAGACCTTGGGAGGTGTGCAAGTTGTTTGTATTTTCGATGTGGGACTGATGCCAATGAACGTGGATCTGCCACGTAGCCCTGGGGCTGAGGATGCCCTAATGACGTCATCGGTAGAATCGATGCCGAAGCTAGGTGCCGAAGGCTTCCTTAGCTCCGTTTTGGCCCACGTGTCGGCCCCTTATTGGCCGTCCATTCTGGTATAAACAGGAGTCCCCCAAGTTCTCTTGCGAGAGTTCTCGGAAGGGGACTTGTAATAACCTTCGGGAGGCAGGATACGGTCCTACCGTTCGGTATTGGGGCTGGTAGAGAGGCTCAGCTTCGTAGAAGTCGGAGAGTCGCACTTCAGAAGACGAAGGGTCGCGTCGAGTCGACCGGTGGAGAGACGCTTCGTCTTCCGTGCCTGGCGTGGCGTCAGTCCTCCGCAGAATGCACGACACGTGGCGAAGTCTGGTTTACGAGGCGCGGCGCATTAATGCGCCGTTTGGCTTCCCGAGACATACCGTCGCGAGCTTCTCCCTATAAATAGGGGTGATTTCCGGAGAAAATCCCACTTCGCTTTTGAGAGAAAGGAGAGCTCTGCTTGAGGCGATTTCCGACGTTGCGAACGGCAAGAAAGGGCGATTTCCGGCTTTAGTAAACGGCAAGAGGAAGCGACTTCCGGCGAAGCGATCGGTATCACTACTGCGAACCTCACGAGCTTGTTCTAAGGTACCGTTCGGCATCCCTCTATTATTGTCTTTGTTTATTTCTAGAATCGTCTTCCCATGGTTGGAACTAGACTGAACTTAGGGTACCGTTCGGTAGTCTAGTCGCCATAGGTAACGATGTAGAGATCGGTAGGATAGCATCCGGCATGAGCCTTAGTTTCCCATTTTTCCTTTTGTAGATGTCTGATAGCGAGTCCGGATTCGAGAGTGAGCCCAACGCCTACGAAGGGGAGTCATCGGACGGTGGGTTCGATACCGATAGCGGGGGGGTAGCCCCTGATACCGAAGACGGAAGCGACACCGATGTTGAGATACTCGGTGAGTGCTCCGGCTCCGCTCCCCCCCATGGCGTTGGGAAGGGATTCATGACGGCACCGGTGCCGTTGGCGATCGTTTATAAGGACGGTAGCCATGTCGTGCCAGGCATGCCTGGAGAGACGAGTGCGGGGCGGCAGCAGGAGACCTCCACTTCCGGTCGTGAAGAGGCAGTTATCAAACCGTCCTCTCGGCCGAAGGTGTCGGTAATCTTCCCGACCAACCCTAGGGTACCGATGGGGGTTCCGAAGGAGACCGTCTTCGGCGTAGACTACCTGGAGCCTAATAGAATAACCGAAGCGGATATTGCTAAGTTCCGCAGAGAGTACCTCATACCAGATTCGGTAAAGATGAGGATCCCGACGCCTACCGAGTCCCTCAGCAAGCCGGAGGATGGTGAAGTGGTCTTCTTCACGGACGTACTCCTGCAAGGAGTGAGGCTTCCGCTGCAGCCTGCCGTCCAGAAGATCCTGGCCCAGATCGGCTATGCCCCCGGCCAATTCAACCCCAATTTCTGGGTGGCGCTGATGGGTGTGGTTACGGCCTTCGGCATGGCCGGCCAGGGAGAACCTTCGTACGAACAGTTCTCCCATCTGTACAGCATCACGAAGTCCAAATCCAAAGACCAAGGGGGCTGGGTCCAAGCCAACTGTCTGAGGGCTGCCGAGCGTGGCCATTTCATCAGCCACGTGCCCACATCCCAGAAGACGTGGAGGAAGCGGCGGGTTCTTTTGTCTGGTGATTGGGAATCGCCTTCGGGACATCCCGTCCGTTTCCACATCCCTAGGAACTTCCAGATAGCAGGTGGAGATGGTGCCGTTTGGTAGGATGCATTTCTATTTTAGCCTATTTAATGACCGACCGTTCTATTTTGTTTGTAGGGAAACTGAAGCAGCCCGTAGCGACCGGAGCAGAGCTTCGGCAGATAGATCAGGTGAGGGGGAAGGTCCCTGCCGTGGACAGGGTGTATCCGCAACTCCTTTTCACCCAGAATCTCATCAAGGCTCAGCTTATCAACCCTGCCGAAAGTAAGTATACTTATCATATCTTGCATTTCGTTATGATTTTTAGGTACTGACCGATCTTTTCTTTGCAGTGACAGAAGAGAGAAGGGCTGCCGAGGCAAAAAGGATGAACGAGTCCTCCAAGCGGCGGCTCATGATGGGCCTGGAAGGAAGGAAGAAGAAGAGCCGCCAGCCCGAAGTGGTACCAACGGCAGCCGAAGAGATAGATGTTGATGACCGGCCTCTTTCGGAACGGCTCCGACAGCTAGGCAATGATTCTGTTCCTCCAAGGTCGGCGGCAGCCGTGCCGTCTCCTGGCCGAGGGGTGCTTTCTGAAGGAAACTCCTCCCGAGCGGCCAGCAAGCGCCCGCACACAGTCGACTTGGAGGCCGACCCCATGCCGAAGCGCGGACGGCAGGCTGACGTTGCCCGGGTCACTCTTGCTGCTGAAGATGATGACGCGCCTGCCGATCCTGTCACCCTGGCCTGCCCCCCGAAGACAGTTCAGTTTGCGAATCACATGATCCTTGGTTCGCAGATGGAACTGTCCGAAATCGAGGAGTTGCCGAAGAGGTCCCTTCGGGAGGAGGCCGGCCGCGCCTTCCGTCTTCAAGCCTCGGTAAAGAATCTCTAATCGTTCGTTTTCGTTGGCTTTTGCTTTCGGACTTGGTCTAATGGTTTTCCGTTTTCCAGGCCTCAATGGATATGTGGCTCTGCGTTAAGCGAGCCATCAACTCCGCCGAAAGGGCAAAGAAGGCATATGAGGACGGCAGGGCAAAGGTTGCCGAGGCGGGCAAGGCTATTCAGACCCAGGTGAATTTGTCCAAGGACTTGCAGGCTGCCGAACGGCAGATCAAAGGGTATGAAGCCAAATTTGCAGAGATGGTGGCGGCCATTGAGTCGGCGCAGCTTTCGGCAAAGGAGGCTGAGGAGGCCAAGGGGGCGATCCAGGTGGCCTTGGAGGAGTCGGAGCGGACCAGGGATTCGGCAATCGAGGCTTGCAGTCCCGACGCGATTGAAGTACCGCAAACTCTACCGATTTTTCTGCCTTGGTGGACAAGGAGGTGGGTTCGGAGATGGTGGACCTGGTCTACCGTTTCAAACGGTACAATCCCGGAGTGAAGCTAAATCTGAACTTCGTTGCCGACCCCCCTCCCCTTCCCGAAGGTATCACCGAAGAGATGATAGAAGATTACGAAGGGGAGGACGCTCCGGGAGAGAACGCCGGGCCTGATGCCGAGGATGAAGCCGTTGCTTAAGCTTTTCTTTTTTCTTTTTTTTTTCTTTGTTTTTGTTTTGTACGGACACCTTGATGCCGAGGGCATCTTCTAATGCTTTTATAATTTATTTTTCCAAGTAGTTTTACTTTCGGTACTGTCTCTTTTTTGACTTGTTTTAAGTAAAACAGGAAACTTCCAAGTGATTTAGCTATCGGCGGAATTTTAATATGCCGATGGCTAAATTGCCGTAGGCTAATGGGGTACTTTCCGAAGGCCTTTAAATGCCGAGGGCTAAATAAATCTAGGCTCCAGCTCTTTTTTTTTTTTTTTTTTTTTTTTTTTTTTTTTTTAACAAGCTTCGATTGGATCGGTACCTCGATTGCCGTAGGCTAACACGAGGGTTTTGAAATGTGATTTGAAAAGTAGTATACCGTGACCGATGGTCTATACCGTATCTTTTACAAAAAATTGGAAGTATTTAAAGCATGCCGAAGGTTATGATTTTACAGGCCGTAGGCCTTTTCCATTAATAACTGCCGTAGGCAAAGATACATGGGAGTTCTTTTTACAACTGAAACCTGCCGTAGGCTAGGGTGCTCATACTGCCGCAGGCTGTGAATAAATAGGCCGTGGACCTTCTGAAACATATTCTTATCCTGCCGTTGGCTAGGTTACTTGTAATAATATTTCAGATGTTCTACGTTCCAAGGATTACCGAGGGTCTTCCCGTTGGAGTCTTTGAGGCGATATGCTCCCGATCGTCGAATGCCGATGATCTCATATGGACCTTCCCAGGAAGGTCCGAGGGTTCCTTCCGTGGGGTTTTTGGTTGCCAGAGATACTTCTCTCATGACCCAGTCGCCGATTCGGAAGGATCGGGGCCTGACTCTGGAGTCGTAGTACCGAGAGACACGTTGCTTGTAGGCTTCGTTCCGAAGGTTGGCCTGCGCTCGGCGTTCCTCGATCAGATCGAGGCTTAAGGCGAGGGCCTCCGCGTTGGCCTTGGGTGTGAAAGTTACCGTTCGGTAGGATGGCTCACCGATTTCGACGGGGACGACCGCTTCCGAGCCGAAGGCCATGGAGAACGGTGTTTCTCCGGTTGCCGTTCGGTAAGACGTTCGGACGGCCCATAGCGCCTCTGGAAGCTTCTCCGGCCAGGCCCCTTTCGCTTTTTCAAGCTGCCGTTTCAGCAGCTTCTTGACTATTTTGTTCATAGCCTCGACTTGGCCGTTTGACTGGGGGTGGGCTGGAGAGGCGAAGAACAGGTTGATTTTGAGGCGAGTGCAGAAACCCCTGAATAATTCCGAATCGAATTGCCTGCCGTTATCTGTGATGATTGCATAGGGGATTCCGTATCGGCAACAGATATCTGTCCAGACGAAATCCTCCACTCTGGCTGCCGTTATCGTTGCTAAGGCCTTTGCCTCTACCCACTTCGTGAAGTAGTCTACAGCAACCACCGCGTACTTGACCTGGCCCTTGCCTTCTGGCATTGGTCCAATCAAGTCCAGTCCCCACTGGGCGAATGGCCATGGGCTGACAATTGGTGAGAGTGGTTCGGCAGGGATATGGGGGACGTTACCGAACCTTTGGCACTTATCGCACTTTTTGACAAATATGCTTGCGTCTTGGTGTAGGGTCGGCCAGAAATATCCCTGCCGGAAGACTTTGTGTGCAAGCGATCGGGACCCAGAGTGGTCACCACAGACCCCGCTGTGCACCTCCCGAAGGATGTAATCTCCTTGCTCCTTGGTGAGACATTTCAGGTATGGGGTGGTGTAGCCTCTCTTGTACAGAACGTCGTCGATGATGGTGTACCTTGCCGACCGGTATCGTATCTTCCGAGCTTGGGACTTGTCGGTAGGAAGGGTTCCGTCTGTTAGGAAAGCATAAATTGGAGACATCCAAGTGTCTTCGTACCGTACGGTACACACCTCAGCCATTGTCGTGCTTGGTTGGGATAGTATCTCCACCGGTACCTTCCTTCCGACCTTATCGTTTATTGCCGAAGCTAGGCGTGAGAGTGCATCGGCATGACTGTTTTCTGACCTGGGGATCTGCCGAATCTCATAGGCCTGGAATTTATGTAGAAGTTGGTGAGCTGCCGATAGATAGGCGGACATGGAGGCATCTTTCGCTGCGAAGTCTGCCGTTATCTGATTCACTATGAGCTGGGAGTCACTGTGGATGCTGATCTGCCTTGCACTCATGCTCTTGGCTAGCCGAAGGCCAGCCAAGAGAGCCTCGTATTCTGCCTCGTTATTGGAGGTTCTGAAGCTGAATCGGAGGGCATACTCAATCTTTCCTCCGTCTGGAGTTGTCAACACCAGACCGGCTCCGCAGCCTTGTTGGTTTGCCGATCCGTCAACATGCAGGATCCATATTGGAACGGAGGGATCAAAGCGTTCGGCGCTCAAGCCTTTGGTGACCGTAGGTAAGGGATCGGTAATGAATGGCTCTGATGGTGCCGGAAGCGTGAGCTCAGAGATGAAGTCGGCAACAGCTTGACCCTTCTCTGCGGGCCTTGGCTTGAATTGTACGTCAAACTCCCCTAACTCGATCGCCCATTTGACTAACCGGCCTGACGTCTCTGGTTTCTGGAGCACCTGCCGAAGGGGCTGGTTTGTCAGAACGGTAATCTGGTGCGCCTGGAAATATGGTCGGAGCCTTCTCGCTGAGATAACAAGAGCCAATGCCAGTTGCTCTAATGGGGGGTACCGAAGTTCTGCGCTCTGGAGTGCCTTGCTGACATAAAAGATTGGTAATTCTGCCTTTTCAGGCTTTCGTATTAGCACGGAGCTAACGGCAGTAACGGATACCGAAAGGTAGAGGAGGAGGTCTTCTCCAGGGAGCGGCTTTGACAGAAGGGGGGCTCTGCTCATGTAGTTTTTCAGGTTTTGAAACGCTTGGTCGCATTCGGGAGTCCATGTGATCTGGTGCTTGCCCCCTTTTAAAGCTTTGAAAAACGGTACGCACCGATCGGTAGCCTTTGAGATGAAGCGGGTTAGCGCGGCAACACGTCCGGTAAGGCTCTGGATGTCCTTCTGTGTCTTCGGCCTTTCCATGTCGATTATGGCTTTGATCTTTTCGGGATTAGCCTCGATCCCCCTCTGGCTGATCATGAACCCGAGGAACTTTCCGGAAGCGACGCCGAAGGCGCACTTGGTTGGGTTCAACCTCATTCGGTAGCCCTTCAAGATGCCGAACATGAGGGCCAGGTTCTCCAGATGCCCCTCTGCCGTTCGACTCTTTACCAGCATATCGTCGACATAAACCTCCATGATGCTGCCGATATGCTCGGCGAATATTCGGTTGACTAGCCGCTGGTATGTTGCCCCTGCGTTTTTTAGGCCGAAGGGCATAACATTGTAGCAATATAGTCCGCGATCGGTAATGAAAGCTGTATGCTCACTGTCGGCAGGGTCCATGAAGATCTGGTTATATCCCGAATACGCATCCATGAAGCTGAGCAGCTCATGGCCGGCAGTGGCGTCGACTAGTTGATCGATCCTTGGCAACGGGAAGCTGTCCTTAGGGCAAGCCTTGTTCAGATCGGTATAATCCTGGCACATTCGCCATCCGCCTCTGGCCTTCCGAACCATGACCGAGTTGGCGAGCCAGACGGGGTATGTGGCTTCCCGGATGAAGCCGATGGTTTGGAGCTTGTCTACCTCATTGCGCATGGCCTCGTATCGTTCGGTATCGTACGATCGGCGCTTCTGGCGGACAGGCTTACAGGTAGGGGAGAGGCTAAGCTTGTGGCTGATGACATCAGGAGATATGCCGGGCATATCGTCGTAGACCAGGCGAAGACCTCTGCATGCTGCCGTAAGAAATCGATGAACAGTTCCCTCAGTTTTGGGTTTAAGGCGGTGCCGATCTGGACGCACCGGTCGGGATGCTCTTCGTTTAGGACTACAGTTTCCAGCTCTTCGGCGGGCTGGGCCAACGGCGTTGGAGTTTCCTCCCTTGGGTCATCTATTGGCCCGCTACCGTTCGGTACCCCCTGCACAGACATGGCCTCCATCGGGGATTTGCTGGCTACCGATTTCAGCGCTGTTGCATAGCACGTTCGTGCGCTGAGTTGGTCCCCTCGGACGGCTCCGGTACCGTTGCAGGTGGGGAACTTCATTAGTAACATGTGCGGGGATAGATGGGCCTTTACTCGAGTGAGTGCCGTTCGCCCAATGATCACATTATATGCAGTCGGGCAGTCAACAATGAGGAATTGGTCGTAGGTCATTGTTTTCCTCGGGACCACACCGAAGGCGATGGGTAGGCTTACACTGCCGATCGGTTGGATCAAGTCCCCAGAAAAGCTGAGCAGAGGAGTTATCTGCCGATTGACCATGCTGTCGGCAACTCCCAGTCCTTTGAACGCATCGGCAAAGATTACGTTTACCGAGCTCCCTGTATCGATCAACACCCGGCCCACGTCGTAATCGGCAATCTCGGCTCGAATAATCATCGGATCGTCATGGGGGAAGATGATCCCTTCTTCTTCTTCCTGGTTGAAGGTGATGGGCTCCCATCCGACCTTCGCAAACTTTCGATGCCGATCAGACTCGATGCCGAAGACCTGTGGATAATGAGCCGCCCGGACGTATTGCTTTACCGATCGATTTGAAGGTCCCGCCAGTGTAGGGCCTCCGCTAATAGTGCTGATCATGTTTATCTGCCGATTGGGATTTTGTGCCGGTGCCTGTTGTGGCCTGGCGATATACTGGTCCAGCTTCCCTTCCCGAATCAGGCGCTCTACGATCTTCCTTAAACTGATGCAGTCCTCGGTATTGTGGCTATTCTGCTGGTGGTACCGACAGAACTTGCCAGTATCCCGATTGTCCTGCCGACCAGGCTTTCGGTTAGTCGGCTTAGGGATTTGCTCGTGCTCATTCATCAAAACGGCTTCGTACGTGGTGTTCAGCAGGGTAAAGACTTCCTGGGCACGATCATGATTCGGCAGTGGCGCACGGTGGTCGTTACGACCGTATTTCCCGCGTCCTTTCCTCGAGTCTTCCCGCCGATCCTCCCGACGGTCCTTCCGTTTGTGACCTGCTAAAGAGCCGTCAACTCGCCCAGGAGGATACGATGATTCCTGCTCGGGATACGCCTTGGGTGCTGATTCCACCTGCCGTGCCGTGGGCTCGGACTTGGAGTTGAAGTACTCGGCTTTAGCATGGACTGCCGCTTGCTTCATTAACTCGTCATACGTGCGCCAGTTGCTACTGTGCACGAGGTACCGAAAGTGAGAGGACCGTAGGCCACTCTTGAAGGCGCCGTAAGCTGCCCTGTCGTCCGTTTCCGGGCACCTGGAGTACTCGTGACTGAAGCGAGCAGCGTATTCCCGTAGGGGCTCGTCCTCTCCCTGCCGAATCGTGTACAGATCGTCGGCAGAGTATAAACGGTCTGTTTGGATCATGAAGTGATTAAGGAAAATCTGCTTTAGTTCATCAAACGAGTCGACCGTTCCTGGTTCGAGACGGTAGAACCAGTTTAATGCGGCTTCGGAAAGGGAGGAAGGGAACAATAGACACTGCCCCTCATCGGTAAGGCCCTTACACCCTACTGCCGATTGGAAAGAATGAAGGTGTGTCAAGGGGTCTTGGGTACCGGTGTAGTATGGTATCCGCAGCGGCTGTATATCCCTTTCCTGCTGTGAGCGTTTGATGCGCTCGGTAAATGGCCCTGGCCGAAGCTTTCCCCAAGTGGGTTCCTGAGAGCGGGTTCGGTCGTCTTCCATCTTCTGGATCTTCTGGAAGAGCAAGCGGATAGCGGGGTCCCGGCTCGGGACTTCCACGGAACTGTAGTCTTCGGAAGGCCGCCTTGGGCTCGGCGGTCTCGCCTTTGAGGATCTAGTTGGGGTTGCCGAACGGTAGTTCGACTCGGTGCTCCTGGAAGGGATATACTCGTTGTCAGGTCCCGATCCAGATTCCAGCCCTTGGACCCTTCTGATGGGGGATTTGCTCCCGAGGACCCTCATCCGTGTTTCCCTCAAGTTGGCATTAATCCTGATTGGGGATCTATGCCGTTCGGTCTGCTTGTCATTGATACGATGTCGGCAGTCGGTATACACCTTCTTCGGTATGTGAGGTTGGTTCTGGGGTGCCGGTACGATTAACTGCCTGGAGGGCGCAGGCGTTGCCTTTGCCCCCCCTTTCCCTTTCTTCTTCCGACTAAGAGTCGGAAGGCTTTGCGTAGATTCCTCGTTCGGGATATCCTGCGTTTCCTGCTGGTTAAGCAGTCGCTGAGTTTCGTCCACCTTAGACGAGAGTAGTTTGTTATGCTCCTGGAGCCTGGCCATTTCCTTCCGAAGGGAAGTCATCTGGACCAGAAGCTCCGCTTCGACCGCAGTCTGAAGCACCGGGGTGTTGCCGAACGGAGTGCTAGGGTGCAGCGCTGGGCTTGCTCCACTTGGCATACCGAACGGCAATCCATCCTCCGATAGGAATTGTGGTCCCGAAGTGGTTCCCATTTAGATTTTAGGTCTTTGTAGGTTGATTTTATCGTTTCCCACAGACGGCGCCAAACTGTTGATGCAGAAAAATGGTTCGGCCCTTTCCCGCGCAACTTAGAGATTTTGGGCCTTCGGTATGGCAGAGGTCTCGGTAGGGCGTTCGATCTGTAAGATAACAAACGCGCGGTAAGACCTAAGGCACCGGTGTGGTACCGGCCGAAGGCTCTCCGATGCTTAAGTAAGTACGGATTTAGTAAACTTTGAGTACAGATCAATAGGCAGTATGCCGTGAGTTCTGATTGCTTACCCTGATTCTAGAGCTGTTGCTCCTATTTGTAGACCTTGGGAGGTGTGCAAGTTGTTTGTATTTTCGATGTGGGACTGATGCCAATGAACGTGGATCTGCCACGTAGCCCTGGGGCTGAGGATGCCCTAATGACGTCATCGGTAGAATCGATGCCGAAGCTAGGTGCCGAAGGCTTCCTTAGCTCCGTTTTGGCCCACGTGTCGGCCCCTTATTGGCCGTCCATTCTGGTATAAACACCTCTAATACTTATTGTTTTGCTAAGATTCTGAGTATTTTATGATTATTTAGTTTGTTTTAGTTACTGTAGAGATAATATTTGCTTGTTGAAGGAAAAGAAGAGAAGAAAACAAATTCTGGAGCTGTTGTACCAGCAGCAAATAAATGAGAAAAGAAGACTAGTGCTGCACCCAAACATAAAAGTAAAGAAGAAGAAATAGAAGTGGATGCAGCAATGAAGAATAAACAATTGCAGTGGGTTGGGGCAAAGCTACAGAAAATCATCTATAAATAGACAGGTTTTTCCAGCTTCAAAACCACCCTAAGAGCTCTCAAGTAATCTTAGAGTTCTCTCTCTTCTCCCCCTCATGTATACCTCAGTTTTCCATTTCTTTCTGAGTTGCACAAACATTATGTGTAACTAACTTTCAAGTCTAAGGATTCGATGCAACCCTAGTAAGAATGTTTCACGTTATTTAGTTGTTTAAAACCAGATTTCAGATTATATGCTTGAGTTCTTATTCATTGTTTTAATGTGCCTATATTCAAAAGCTTATGATTGTTTATTCAAAAGCTTATGATTGATCACCATTAGAATTTGTCTATAGGTTATTTGATGCAGGTTTGGGGCAGATACCATGCTGGAACTTGACAGTTGCTATGTGAATAAGAAGTGTGAATGCAATGCAGATACCATGCCCAGAGTTTGCATGATCATTTAGTCTCTTTTGTTCTTAATGAGTTTCCAATTAGTTGATCTAAGTTGGATACCACAATTAGGTTGCATGTTAGAAATACTTGATTAAAACCAGATAACATGGATAATCATACTAAAGTAAGAACTGATCTTCAATGCATGTCTGACAATCTGGAAATAATTAACTAATGACTGAAATAGTATTACTCGTGGTGAAATCGTATCCTTAGTGTTTTCTATCTTGATTCCTCATAAAATTAACATTAATCTTATATATTCTTATCTCTGCAAATCTTCAATACAAATTTACACCAAGACTCACTCTTGCTTATTTGATTGTTTTGGTATTTAAGTTCTTTAAATTTAGAGTTAACTAGTATTAGAGATTAACTGAGTTAAATAACTAGAGTAGATTAGAAACTGTTCTTGTGGATTCGACCTCGTATTTATTACTATACCATCTTATAGTTTTTATATTCGAGTATTAGTTAAGTTTAGGATTCAAAGTTTTTAGGTTGAGTCTAGAAATAAAACTTACGACATATGTTAGTTGAAAGACAAACTTATTGTGTTTCCACGGGCTCAGATATTAAGATAAGGTAAAGACAGTAAGATTATAAAAATAATCAACTTGTTTTCATCCCTGAGCATAAAAAGAATTTGTAACTAAGTTTTCAATAACTTGGGAGATGATGGTCACAGCTTATACCAGTGCAGAACACCTCTCAGTGTGCCGTAGAAACTCATGTCCCAAACCAAAACCCCAGCGTGCTCCTTCAAGTAAACCTGGCAGATCTGCTACTAGCCTACTGCCATTGTAGAATCATAGTAAAAAAAAAAAAAATCCACACCCAGATTAGGAAGTAAAGTTGTGAAGGGATAATTTGCTATTGTTGGCTGAGCAGCACTTATCACACTCAAAAGTGTGCTTTTCCCTGCATTTGGGGCGCCCACTATTCCAATATCTGCAACTAGCTTTAGCTCCAGCTCCAACCACCTGATCAATAATACCATCATTTCATTCATACTGTTCAAGTAGTGAAAATGATAACACAAAGATAGCAAGTATCTCTAATTTTGACATGGCTGGGAGCAAGGAGAGGCCAATTATTGTAAGATATCAGACAACCTCTACCAATTCTAAGAATTAATTTAACTAAGCTAACCCCAACTGTTTGATACCAGCTAATGATTGCCTATTTTTCAAACTCGAATCCTGCAAGTAGAACAAAGAGAAACACTACATGTCTACAAGAGAACCTCCTTTACACTAACAGGAGTAAAGATATCCCGGAAATGCACCTAACTTCTACTTACACCAATATTTGGATCACACTATCAGTTTTTTAAAATGCTCGGTGCATATCAACATTTACTGCCAGAACAATGTCTCAAATAATCCACAAGTTTTTCACCATTGTTCTACTTTTGAACGACTACATGCTAACAGAACAATTCCAACTATCAAAAATCACAATGTAAGAGCCAAACAACATTAATGATAACAACAAGCATAAACTTAAAGCAATGCAATTCGGTTGATTAGAGAACCAAAAGAGCTGAACTCACATTTCAGGACCCTCTGCACCATTCTCAGCAATCCTTGGCACCTTATTCGTCCCCGACTTAAACGAAGCGTTCCCTCTCCCGCCTCTTCCTCCCGGCAACAACAATGCACGCTGCCCCAGGATGCAATAACTCCAGAAGCACCTCCTCCTTCCCAGCCTCTCGAACAACAGTCCCAGGAGCTACTTTAATCACGACGTCCTCTCCCTTAGCCCCATTCTGGGACTGCCCTCTTCCATGATCACCTCTCCCTGCCCGAAAATGAACGCTGTTTTGAAATGGCAGAAGTGAATTCATCGAACCATCTACTTGCATATACACATTACCTCCTCGCCCACCGTCATCGCCTGACGGACCGCCCAAAGGCACGAACTTTTCACGCCGCATTGCTACGGCGCCGTTCCCTCCGTCCCCTGCCTTCGCGAAGATTTTTGCGCGGTCGAAACACCGCATTACTGCTGGTATTCCCTTCTCCTTCACTTCCCCTTGTTAGAGTTTGTATAGGAAATACACTTGCATTTAGTCCCACATTGGAAAAGAGTAGTTTTCTTCATGCTTTATAAGCACCAACACTTTAGAAAAACCAAATAGAGTGTGGGCCTAGTGGAGGCAAATTCATGGTTTGGGCTTGGGTTATATATATATATTTGTGTAATAAATATATATATATATATATAATTAATGGTCAAAAGATGGGCCTTGGGGCTCTTGGGCTCGGTTGATTTAATTAATAATTTAATTTTTTATTAATTGAAAATTCGGTTTTTCAGATAATACCAATATCTGAAATTCGAATTATATGAACAGTTAACATAACTGTTGGATGAAGAGGTACCAGACCTCTTTATATTGACCATACGTTCAAATCAGAGAGATACTTTTGGAACAGCATTATCATTCTCACGTTTTAACACTTTCTGAGAGAATTCATACCACAGTTCGCCAGAAATCAAAGCCACTGTGCTTAGACTTTGATTTAAGATAGTTTAATCCTGGTGGACAGACTCCTATTGAACTACAAGCACAAGGGTAGAGGAGAAATACTGTCTAAAGGACACTGCAATCTGTAGGACTCTATCTACAGTTCAAGTCAGTATTCTACAATTTACATTACTGTTGTATTAATTCAATTTTATCAATATAGAATATATTTCGTTTGTTTTACTATTCTGTTATTTTTGGTTTTATTCTGATTGTTTTCCAACAATCTTTAGACAGTATAATGGAACAATCAGGAAGTAAGACCTCTCATGCCGAAAAGCCTGAGAAATTCAAAGGCACTGACTTCAAACGTTGGCAACAGAAGATGTTGTTCTATTTGACAACATTAAATCTAGCCCACATTCTCAGACAGGATGCCCCTGTGTCGAATGAGAAACCTGCAACCAAAGAGATTGTCGCTGCAATTGATGCATGGACACAATCTGATTTTCTGTGCAGGAACTATATCTTGAATGGACTTGATGATGCACTGTATGATGTTTATGCAGCATTCAAGACGGCTAGAGAGGTTTGGGAATCTCTTGAGAAAAAATATAAAACTGAAGATGCAGGATCCAAGAAATTTGTTGTAGGCAGATTTCTGGATTTCAAGATGGTAGATTCCAAACCTGTTGTCAAACAAGTTGAAGACCTCCAGAAAATTATCCATGAGATTCTTGCTGAAGGCATGAAGATCAATGAATCTTTCCAAGTGGCGTCCTTGATTGAAAAACTTCCACCAAACTGGAAAGAATTCAAGAGTTATCTGAAGCACAAGAGAAAGGAGATGAGTATGGAGGATCTCATTGTTAGGCTTCGGATTGAGGAGGATAACAGAATGAGTGAGAACAAGAATGTGGTTTCAAACATGGAAGCCAAGGCAAACGTAGTTGAAGGAACCTCAGCAAAACCAAAATTCAATCCCAAAAAGAACAAGAAGAACTTTGTTCCTGGAGCAAAAGGAAAAGACTTCAAAAAGATTAAAGGAGCATGCTGGGTCTGTGGGAAAACAGGCCATAAGGCTCAAGACTGCAGGCATAGAAGGGATCAGAATCCTGCAAATCCTGCCAATCCAAACAGCAACAGGCCAAGGAACAATCAGGCCAATGTGACTGAAGAAAACCTGGCTGCAGTGGTGTCAGAAACCAACATGGTTTCGAATGACAATGAGTGGCTGATTGATACTGGAGCCACCCGCCATATCTGTGGTAATAAGAATGCGTTTCTTACTTACCAAGAGATACATGGTGGTGAGCAATTGTTTATGGGAAATGCCTCTGCATCTGCTGTTGTTGGAAAGGGAAAAGTGCTTCTGAAATTCACCTCTGGAAAGGAACTAACCCTCCTAGATGTGCTGCACGTGCCAGACATACGAAGGAACTTGGTATCTGGACCTGTTCTAAGTAACAAAGGATTCAAACTAGTTTTCGAATCCAACAAAGTTGTACTAACTAAGGGGGGAATGTTTGTGGGAAAAGGTTATCTTGCTGATGGGTTGTTCAAACTCAATGTATCTGCCAATTCTATGAATAATAATATAAATAAGGCTTCTGCTTATATGGTTGACTCTTCTTCTACATTATGGCATGCTAGATTAGGACATGTTAATTTTCGTTCCTTACATAGAATGTATAATTTAGGATTGCTGCCTAAGTTAGATTCTATTGAAAATATTAAATGTGAAACATGTACAGAATCTAAATTTGCTAGACAAAGTTTTAAATCTGTACATAATAGGTCCAATGAGTTGCTAGGCTTAATTCATAGTGATTTGTGTGATTTTAAATCAACACCAAGTCGTGGAGGAAAGCAATATTATGTGACTTTCATTGATGATTGCAGCAAGTACTGTTATGTATATTTATTACATAGCAAAGATGAGACCTTGAATATGTTTAAGACATATAAGGCTGAAGTTGAGAATCAACTCAACAGAAAAATTAAAGTCCTAAGATCAGATAGAGGAGGGGAATACGAATCCACTGCATTTGCTGAATTTTGTGCCACAAATGGTATAATTCATCAAACGACAGCCCCTTATACACCGCAACAAAATGGTGTTGCTGAAAGGAAAAATAGGACATTAAAGGACATGATAAATTCTATGCTGAATAGTTCTGGGCTTCCACATAATATGTGGGGTGAAGCCTTACTTACTGCAAATACAATCTTGAATCGAATTCCACATAAAACGAGCAACAAGTCACCATATGAAGTATGGAAAGGAAGGTTGCCAACTTATAAGACACTCAAAGTGTGGGGTTGCCTAGCAAAAGTTCAAGTTCCTTTGCCAAAAAGAACTAAACTTGGACCCAAAACTATAGATTGTGTCTTCATTGGATTTGCATCCTGTTAGAAATGTGCCCTAAGAGCCAATACATTTGATGTAATCTCCTTAGAATACATTTCGTATATAAAGGGCAAACTTATTTTGTTATCTATTACATCGTGTAAAGAAACAAATGTCCAGGGTATGCTATATAAGAGATAAAGTAATCTAAAGAAGTGTAGATTCATGAGACCTTTAATCTCTAACTGTAGTACCCCAAAATGTTCCTAATCATAGGTTATCAAATGGGCATTGATAAACCGTCAAGATTAGCACATATTATGTATGCTCAATTGGGAGGATGGTTAGTCTCGAACCATTTGTGTAGTTGACACTAATACAAGTATGTGGGTGCTCATTAGTGAATGAGTTCACTGAACGCGATCAATCGTAGTTCTCGTATGGAGTATTTATCTATATGTCAAACGAGAACTCATAGTTGCAATAATGCAAATTAGTCCTTAGACCTGAGGCATCATGGTTGTCCTGTAATGCGTTATTGATCTTTGATAGCTCTTCAAGGCAAGTCGTAAAAGATTTGTCTAAAGTGTTGTTGGGATCTCTTAATTCATCATAGGGGCATGTGAATGTACAATAAGGAATCTCTACTTTTGATATAGAAAGAGAATGTTTCAAGATGTGATTCAGCAAATCTTCGGCCGAAGTATTTGAACATGATTTAGAAAGTGTTTTAGTCATGTTCTATTGAATCACATGAGGTTAATCATATTAGGGGTTTGACATTATCAATCCGTACCCTGAAAATATGATTGGAAACATTGTATAAGAGAAGGACCGTATTGCATTGCAATTCCAACTGAATAGGTTCTTTGTCTATTCTGATTAGCTTGGGTAGCCATGATATGTTGCTAGATGTCACTCTTGGCTTGTGGAAGTCCTAGGATTGATTGTGATCAATCCGAATAAAGGAAGAATTAAAAGGGGGTTTTAATTCCAGTTGGTTAGAAAGAGTTCTAATATTTTTCCCACTGCCTTGCTAAATTAGAACCTAATGGATCGCACACCTTAAATGGTTAACTTTGAGTAATACAAATGAGAATGAGGAAATCAATTTGATTGATTTGATGTGGATGATTTACAACGTGTAAAATGGTATTTGGGCCTCCGTAATAGTTAATGAGAAGCCCAAATGGTTGGGTATCAAGCCCAAGGGCTTTACACACTTAAAGATTATGGTTTAAGTGTCATAAAGCCCACTTTTGGAAGCCCAATGGGGTTTGTCCGAAAATGCATATATGGATATGTATGGGAATTGTTTCCATAAGCAAGTGAATAAGCTAATTAACACACAAACACAATCCAACATCAACCAAAGGGGTTTGGGAGATCAAAGAGAGATAAAAGAGAGTTTTCAAGAGTGAAACACTTTCATCTTTCAAAATGGTTTAGATTGAAACCAATCTTGAGATTCTTGAACTAGCATTCTTGTATTCTCAAGATACTCCTTCTCATCTCAAGGTTCCATTGGTGTCGAGACTTAGAGGCCATATCCTTTTGTGGCTCACAAGGAGGAGAAAGATCAAAGAGGAGATCAACAAAGGGAAATCATCAAGAGAAGACCAAAACACAACTTGGTTCATATTATAGCATCAAGGGTAATTAAGACTTATCCTTTTCTCTTGTGCTTTCCTTTATGAAATCATATCAATGTTCATGGCTTAAGATACTTGGAAGAAGTTTTGTTTTTGAATTTAAACAACCACCATATTCTTCCGCTGCGATTAATTTGATTAAATGCAAGTTTAATATTCAAATGAACTTCTTAAAAAATGTTTTAAAACCAACAATTGGTATCAGAGCCATAGGTCATGAACTTGATATGTTTCTAGGGTTTAGAGATGCATATATATGGGTTAAAAAATTCATTTAAAGTATAATAGTTATACTTGATTTATTTTGATATGATTGGATAAAATCAAATGGAGTGAAAAGGGTTGTTTGGGATTTTGAATTTCCGGTTTTATGTTTTGATGATTGATGCTCTCTTTGTATGCATATATGTATGTATGAACACTAGAGCATGGTTGCATTAAAACCCCATGATTTTAACCTCATGAAATATTTGATATTTAGAGCATGAGATGGTTAAAATGGAATATGGATTTTTCCGGAAATTGCATGAACATTCATATATTAGTTCATATGTGTGTTCTTGGTGTTCTTGATGTCTTGTTATGGGATCTTTTTGATCCATAAGTTAGGTGACTATTTTTGGTGGTTGTGTTAGTGGATTTTTCCACCAAAATAGGTCAAAAGATGATGAAGATGTTTTATTATAAAATTGAAAGTTTTTCAAAAATGTTTCCACTTGATAAACATCTACCCACCACACTAAAATTAATAAGATTACTTTGTTGAGTGTGTAGGGTTTATCTAGATATAAATGTTAGTGATTTGATATAAAATGCAAAAGTTGGTCAATTTATTCCTATCACTAATTATCTACCCACCACACTAAAATTAATATGATTACTTTGGTGAGTGTGGTTGGCCTATCTAGTCACATACATGATTATCCACCTAGTTGGTTTAATTGTGATCACCACTTTGTGTTATACAAATGCATGTATTAACCCCACACCCTAGTGGATCATCTTTGGATCCATTATTAATTGTTGAATAGTTTTGGACATAGTTGCAATATATGATATGTGTGACTATGCTTAAAAGGTTTCTACAATTACATTTACTATTGTAGAAAAATGTTTTCACTCCATGGTAAATTTATTTTGTTTGAATATGATTACCACTTGAATTAAACCCATATATATGTATGCAACCCAAGAGCATGTTTGACATTACTAGTTTAATTGTTTAAAGCGTTTAAATAATTAAAGGATGATTATGGACTTAGACCAAACGATTGAGTTATGTGATTGGCCGCTTGTTGGATATGTATTCGATTTTGATTGGCTATGTAATAATGAAATGGCTTTCATGCCTAATTTATTTTATGCGCGCGTAATTAAAATGAATCACCTTCCAAGACCATGATCCAACATGGTGGCTCATGTTGGATCAACAAGAAAGTCCATAATCATCCTATAAGCCCAATGCAATTGCAATGTTCGGTAATGACAATAAATAAACCAATTAGTAGTACCAAGTATTCTCACTATCTCAAGGAAATGGTTTTCTAAAATATTTAGTGGGAGTATTATGTGCTACTAATATTTGCATTGGGAACCATTTAATGAGATTAAAAATGCAATTTTAACAGGATTAAAATTGGATTAAAATGAGACCAATTTAACTACCCTCAAAGCAATATTAAGTTGATAAGCGAAATAACATTTTGAATGTTTTTTGTGGCCTTCCACCGTGGTAGTCTCTTATTGGGTGGCACATTTACATCTTGTTGGACCTCAGTGAGGCAACATCCAGTACTTGTAACCATCCAAGGGAAGCCTATTACACATACTTGATGTAGTGCGGATAGATAACGAGTGTGTCCAACAAACTGTTAGGTTGAGGACATACTTGAAACCCTATACCCACAAGCATGGTGGGAATAACTTAACTAAGACGAACGAAACCAACAAACTGTTAGGTTGAGGTCTAGTTCTCTAGAGGCCATAGTGATGGGTATTCACATTATGATGTGATTGGATAAGAGTATCCTCATTAGTATCATGGCAATCCAACAAACTGTTAGGTTGAGGAAAACTATGTGAAAGTGAGACTCCCATCCCCACTAAGAGTTTCAACGGAAACTCTCGGATTTCAGGAGGGATATGAAATTTGCCAAAAATAGTGGGAGCTACCATCATGACTTAAAGACCTAAGTCCTTGGTAGAAGATTAATCTAAACTAAAATTTGTTTACGTTGTTGCAGAATTTTCAAATGGCCATTAAAAACCCAATTCATCGATACTTAACAATTACATCCTTGATGGCACGAACTATCCGGGTTGGCTTCGCAAAGTCAAACTTGTCCTTAAAATGGATGAGATTGATTATGTGTTGACACATGCCCCACCACATATTCATCCTGACGAAGAAGCTTCTCAGGAAGAAATAACTGCTTATGAGAAGCATGTCAAAGATGATAGTAGAGGTAAATGTTACTTACTAGCATCCATGAACGATGAGCTACTAAAACAACATGAAGATATGGATGATTGTGCTTCCATATTGCTTCACCTTAAAGAGCTTTATGGTGAAGCTACTCGTAGCTTGCGTTACAATACAATATGTGAACTTGTCAACGCAAAGATGACAAGAGGGACTCCGGTTAATCAGCATGGTCTCAAGATAATATCATTGCTTGAGAAATTGGAAAAATTGGATGCTCCATTTAATGCTGAAGTTCAACAAGACTTTTTTCTTTCGTCCCTCTCATCAGATTTTTCCCAATTTGTTATGAACTATAATATGGGAAAGATGGAAAGTTCCTTATCTGAGCTACTCAATATGGCTATGGTAGCTGAAAAGAATATCTTGAAGGATAAAGGAATGAAAGGGACAGTTGCGGTGTTTGAAAAAGGTTCTTCTTCCTCTTCCAAATCCAAACCGAAAGGTAAGGATAAGGGAAAGAAGAAGAAATGTTTTCTAAAGCCCAAGGAAAGAAAAATAACAAAGAAAAGCAAGGAACCGAAAGGAACTTGCTTTCACTGTGGAAAGGATGGACATTGGAAGAGGAATTGCAAGGATTACCTTGCAAGCTTAAAGAACAAGCCTTCGGAAGGTAACACTCTTGTTCTTGAATCAGTTTTTACAGTTAATACTTCTACCTGGATAGTTGATTCAGGAGCTAGTCAACATATCTGCAATTGTGTGCAGGGACTAGTGGGAAGTAGAAGACTCGGAAAAGGAGAAATGGTGCTAACTGTGGGTAATGGCACTAAGGTAGCTGCCAAAGCTGTAGGCACCTATCATCTCAATCTACCTTCCGGGGAGACCCTGAAATTGAATAATTGTTATTTCATTTCTGGTTGTGTAAAGAACATAATATCAGTCTCTATGCTTTTAAGAGACGGATTTGTTGTTTTGTTCGACAAACTACTTTGTTCTATTTCACATAATAATCAAATTATTGCTTATGCAAATTTGATTGATGGTCTTTTTCATTTGGAAATGAATGGTAGTATTAACTGTATGGATAAAGATGCATCTAGACCTAAAAGGCCCAGAGAAGTGGATAACTCAACTAAATTGTGGCACCTCAAACTTGGACATATTAGCCAAGATAGGATTCACCGGATGGCAAAAGATGGATGCCTTGGATCTTTAGATCCTGATCCTATGCCTACTTGTGAATCTTGTCTACAAGGTAAAATGACCAAGTCTCCTTTTACTGGAAAAGGAGAAAGAGTTGCAGAATTGTTGGGGTTGATCCACACAGATGTTTGTGGACCTTTGTCTACAAACGCAAGGGGAGGTTATTCGTACTTCATTACCTTTACCGATGATCATTCACGGTTCGGGTATTTATACTTAATGAAGCATAAGTCTGAATCTTTTGAAAAGTTTCAGGAATTCAGAAATGAAGTTGAAAACCAAACTGGAAAGAGTATTAAAATCCTTAGATCCGATCGAGGTGGTGAATACTTGAGCACAGTGTTTCTTGATTACCTCAAGGAACATGGCATCTTATCACAGTGGACTCCACCAGGAACTCCACAACATAATGGGGTCTCTGAAAGGAGAAATCGAACCTTAATGGATATGGTTCGTTCCATGATGAGCTATACTGATTTACCTATATCCTTTTGGGGATATGCACTTGAAACAGCAATTCATTTGTTAAATAGAGTGCCTTCTAAATCTGTTCCAAAAACTCCATATGAAATGTGGTTTGGGAAGAAACCAAGTCTTGGATATATCAAGATTTGGGGTTGTCCAGCATATGTCAAAAGACAAGATGTGGATAAACTAGATGCAAGGTCTGTGAAGTGTAGATTTATAGGGTATCCCAAGGAAACTATGGGATATTACTTCTATCACATAGACGAGCAAAGGTTGTTCGTCGCAAGGTCAGCTACCTTCCTAGAAAGGGAATACGCTCTTGATGGGAAAGGGGGACATGAGATAAAACTCAAGGAATTGTCCAATGAGCTAGAAATCAACACTGAACTAAATGCAATCCCAGATCCACAACCTGTTGTAACACAAACTCCGCGTATTTCAAGTAGGGTTAGAAGAATGCCTGAGAGGTATTATGGATTCCTTCATGAAAACGAAGGAGAGTTAAATCTCCTAAGTGATTGTAAGGATATTGAAGACCCCTTGAACTACAATGAGGCAATGTCAGACATTGACTCACAGAAATGGCTTGGAGCCATGAAATCCGAAATGGATTCTATGTATACCAACAAAGTCTGGACTCTAGTTGATCCACCTCTTGGTATTGTACCAATAGGAAATAAATGGATTTTCAAGAGGAAGATAGGCTCGGATGGGAAAGTAGAAACCTATAAGGCAAGGCTAGTAGCAAAAGGCTACAAGCAGAGAGAAGGAATTGACTATGAAGAAACCTTCTCTCCTGTTGCTATGACAAAGTCTATTCGGATTTTGCTTGCAATAGCTGCATATCATGATTATGAGGTTTGGCAAATGGATGTGAAGACGGCTTTTCTGAATGGCCACCTTCAGGAAGAACTATACATGGATCAACCTGAAGGCTTCATTTCTAAAGCTGATAAGCATAAGATATGCAAGCTACATAAATCCATTTATGGATTGAAGCAAGCTTCTAGGAGTTGGAACATCCGTTTTGATGAAGTTGTCAAATCATTTGACTTCATACAAAACATGGATGATCAATGTGTGTACAAGAAGGTAAGTGGGAGTTCAGTGGTATTCCTTATCTTGTATGTAGATGACATACTGATTATTGGAAACGATATAGGAATGCTATCTTCAGTGAAGCTGTGGCTCACTAAATCATTCTCAATGAAAGATTTAGGAGAAGCATCTTATATACTTGGAATAAAGATTTATCGTGATAGATCTCAGAGAATAATTGGATTATCTCAATCCTTGTATATAGATAAGGTGCTAAAGAGATTTCATATGGAACAATCTAAGAAAGGGTTACTTCCAGTTAGACATGGACTTCACCTTTCTAAGAACATGTGTCCGAAAACTCCAGAAGAGATACAGCAGATGAGTAAAATCCCTTATGCATCTGCAATAGGGAGTCTCATGTATGCCATGGTTTGTACAAGACCAGATATCAGTTATGCTGTAAGTATAACGAGTAGATATCAGTCAAACCCCGGATTAGATCATTGGGGAGCTGTTAAGTGTATCCTTAAATACTTACGAAGGACTAAGGACATGTTCCTCGTTTATGGAGGAACATCAGAGTTACAAGTGGAAGCGTTTACTGATTTAGATTTTGCATCCGATGTAGATGATCGTAAATCCACATCTGGGTACGTCTTCATTTTGAATAGAGGCGTTGTTAGCTGGAGAAGCTGTAAACAAAGTGTTACTGCTGACTCCATGACTGAAGCTGAGTATGTTGTTGCTTCAGAAGCAGCAAAGGAAGTTGTTTGGATGAAAGGTTCATTACCGAACTAAATGTGGTTCAAACCATAATGTCACCAGTACCTTTGTACTGTGACAACAATGGGGGCGATAGCTCAAGCCAAAGAACCCAGGTCTCATCAGAGATCCAAGCACTTTGACAATGTAGCAGATCCACTCACTAAGCCTATGTCACAGTCACGACTGGATAGACATACAGAGAAAATGGGTATTAGATACATGGCTAAATGGCTCTAGTGCAAGTGGGAGATTGTTAGAAATGTGCCCTAAGAGCCAATACATTTGATGTAATCTCCTTAGAATACATTTCGTATATAAAGGGCAAACTTATTTTGTTATCTATTACATCGTGTAAAGAAACAAATGTCCAGGGTATGCTATATAAGAGATAAAGTAATCTAAAGAAGTGTAGATTCATGAGACCTTTAATCTCTAACTGTAGTACCCCAAAATGTTCCTAATCATAGGTTATCAAATGGGCATTGATAAACCGTCAAGATTAGCACATATTATGTATGCTCAATTGGGAGGATGGTTAGTCTCGAACCATTTGTGTAGTTGACACTAATACAAGTATGTGGGTGCTCATTAGTGAATGAGTTCACTGAACGCGATCAATCGTAGTTCTCGTATGGAGTATTTATCTATATGTCAAACGAGAACTCATAGTTGCAATAATGCAAATTAGTCCTTAGACCTGAGGCATCATGGTTGTCCTGTAATGCGTTATTGATCTTTGATAGCTCTTCAAGGCAAGTCGTAAAAGATTTGTCTAAAGTGTTGTTGGGATCTCTTAATTCATCATAGGGGCATGTGAATGTACAATAAGGAATCTCTACTTTTGATATAGAAAGAGAATGTTTCAAGATGTGATTCAGCAAATCTTCGGCCGAAGTATTTGAACATGATTTAGAAAGTGTTTTAGTCATGTTCTATTGAATCACATGAGGTTAATCATATTAGGGGTTTGACATTATCAATCCGTACCCTGAAAATATGATTGGAAACATTGTATAAGAGAAGGACCGTATTGCATTGCAATTCCAACTGAATAGGTTCTTTGTCTATTCTGATTAGCTTGGGTAGCCATGATATGTTGCTAGATGTCACTCTTGGCTTGTGGAAGTCCTAGGATTGATTGTGATCAATCCGAATAAAGGAAGAATTAAAAGGGGGTTTTAATTCCAGTTGGTTAGAAAGAGTTCTAATATTTTTCCCACTGCCTTGCTAAATTAGAACCTAATGGATCGCACACCTTAAATGGTTAACTTTGAGTAATACAAATGAGAATGAGGAAATCAATTTGATTGATTTGATGTGGATGATTTACAACGTGTAAAATGGTATTTGGGCCTCCGTAATAGTTAATGAGAAGCCCAAATGGTTGGGTATCAAGCCCAAGGGCTTTACACACTTAAAGATTATGGTTTAAGTGTCATAAAGCCCACTTTTGGAAGCCCAATGGGGTTTGTCCGAAAATGCATATATGGATATGTATGGGAATTGTTTCCATAAGCAAGTGAATAAGCTAATTAACACACAAACACAATCCAACATCAACCAAAGGGGTTTGGGAGATCAAAGAGAGATAAAAGAGAGTTTTCAAGAGTGAAACACTTTCATCTTTCAAAATGGTTTAGATTGAAACCAATCTTGAGATTCTTGAACTAGCATTCTTGTATTCTCAAGATACTCCTTCTCATCTCAAGGTTCCATTGGTGTCGAGACTTAGAGGCCATATCCTTTTGTGGCTCACAAGGAGGAGAAAGATCAAAGAGGAGATCAACAAAGGGAAATCATCAAGAGAAGACCAAAACACAACTTGGTTCATATTATAGCATCAAGGGTAATTAAGACTTATCCTTTTCTCTTGTGCTTTCCTTTATGAAATCATATCAATGTTCATGGCTTAAGATACTTGGAAGAAGTTTTGTTTTTGAATTTAAACAACCACCATATTCTTCCGCTGCGATTAATTTGATTAAATGCAAGTTTAATATTCAAATGAACTTCTTAAAAAATGTTTTAAAACCAACACATCCAACAGTGCTGCTTATAGATTTTTAGTATTTCACTATGATGTTTCTGATATACATGTGAATACAATACTAGAATCTGTGGATGCAATATTCTTTGAGGACATTTTTCCTTATAAACAAGGAAGGTCCAATGTCAATAGGAAAAGAACTATTGATGATTCTAGAATAAATGAGAATTCTAGAATAGATGATGGTAATCCTACTTCATCTAGTGTTCAAGAAAATGAAAAAGATCAAGAACCTAGAAGAAGTAAAAGGACAAGAATACCAAAAGATTTTGGACCAGATTTCTTGACCATGATAGCTGAAGCTGAGCCTCAAACATATAAAGAGGCGATATCAAATCCAGAAGCTCCATTTTGGAAAGAAGCAATCAATAGTGAGGTTGAATCCATTATGCAAAATCATACATGGGAATTGGTTGATTTACCACCTGGTAATAGACCAATTGGATACAAATGGATCTTTAAGAAGAAGTTAAAAGCAGATGGTACAATTGATAAGTATAAGGCTCGTTTGGTAGCCAAAGGATACCGTCAAAAGGAAGGCTTAGATTTCTTTGACACATACTCACCTGTGACAAGAATAACATCAATAAGGATGTTGATTGCTATAGCGTCAATTTATGACATGGAAATACATCAAATGGATGTAAAAACCGCTTTCTTAAATGGAGAGTTGGATGAGGAAATATATATGGAACAACCTGAGGGGTTTGTAGTAAAAGGTCAAGAACAAAAGGTTTGCAAACTTGTAAAGTCCCTCTATGGACTAAAACAAGCTCCAAAGCAATGGCATGAAAAATTTGACCATACTATGATGACACATGGTTTTAAAATAAACGAATGTGATAAATGTGTCTATATCAAGACACATAAGAACGCATGTGTTATAGTGTGTCTGTATGTAGATGACATGCTCATAATTGGGACTAACAAGGACATAATTAACTCTACCAAGAAAATGTTAAACTCCAGTTTTGACATGAAAGACTTAGGTCTTGCTGATGTAATTCTTGGAATTAGAGTTAAAAGAAATTCAGATGGTTATATATTAAAACAGTCCCATTATGTAGAAACTGTTCTTAGAAAGTTTGGAAGTAGTCATGCGGTAACACCTTTTGATGCAAGTTGCAAATTAAAGAAGAATGAAGGTGAATCCATTTCACAAAAGAAATATTCACAAATCATTGGTAGTCTTATGTACATTATGAATTGTACAAGACCTGATATAGCCTATTCTGTGAGTAGACTTAGTAGGTATACAAGTAATCCAGGACATGATCATTGGGAAGCATTGATTAGAGTTTTGAGATATTTAAATTACACTTTGGAGTATGGATTACACTATACCAAATATCCTCCAGTACTAGAAGGATATAGTGATGCCAATTGGATTTCTAATGATTTAGAAACAAATTCCACTAGTGGATATGTTTTTACACTAGGAGGAGCATCCATATCTTGGAAATCTAGTAAACAAACTTGCATAGCCCGATCAACAATGGAATCGGAATTTGTAGCTTTAGATAAAGCTGGTGAAGAAGCCGAATGGCTAAGAAATTTTTTGGAGGATATTCCTATTTGGCCTAAGCCTGTGACGGCTGTTTGTATACATTGTGATTGTATGGCTGCTCAAGCAAGAGCCAAAAATAATGTATACAATGGAAAGTCTAGACATATTAGACGAAGGCATAATACAATCAAGCAGTTGCTCTCAAATGGAATAATCTCAATTGACTATATAAAGTCAAGACAAAATCTTGCGGATCCGCTTACAAAAGGCTTGTCAAGAGAGCAAATCAAATTAACATCGAGGGGAATGGGATTGAAGCCAATTCAATAAATGAATTGGCCTAACGGAAACCTAACCTAGCTGATTGGAGATCCCATGGTCTAGGTTCAATAGGCAAACTGGTTAGGCATAATTCAAAAGAGCTAGCACACTTAGATCTCATTCCTATGATGGAAAGAAGTGTGTTGTCTGCAAGAAGTCTATTAGGGTACGAAAGTTTAATGATGTTGATTTCTTGAAATCACGAGGAATAGAGCAGACTATTCTTAGTCAACATTACCTATGTAGGAGTAAATGTGGGGTCGCATTTATGAGAATGAGATGGCTAAATTCTCTAAAGCTCCTATGAATCCAGGATTTGTTCAGGACCAAAATGAACACAAACGTATGAATAAGTGGTATGTTAAGATGTAACATATGTGATACTTGTTGTCTCGGTTTACTACAATAGGTGAACAGTTCAAGATTTTATATTCACTGCGTCACCTAGTAAATCCGATAAGTATTCACTAGGGTAGGTTCAAGTCCAAAAGACACCTCTCCTGATGTGTGTTATATCTAAGTGTTCTCTCAAATACGCACATTATAGTTTTCCTATACAAATGTGGGGTATTGTTAGAGTTTGTATAGGAAATACACTTGCATTTAGTCCCACATTGGAAAAGAGTAGTTTTCTTCCATGCTTTATAAGCACCAACACTTTAGAAAAACCAAATAGAGTGTGGGCCTAGTGGAGGCAAATTCATGGTTTGGGCTTGGGTTATATATATATATATATATAATATATTTGTGTAATAAATATATATATATATATATAATTAAGGGTCAAAAGATGGGCCTTGGGGCTCTTGGGCTCGGTTGATTTAATTAATAATTTATTTTTTATTAATTGAAAATTCGATTTTTCAGATAATAACAATATCTGAAATTCGAATTATATGAACAGTTAACATAACTGTTGGATGAAGAGGTACCAGACCTCTTTATATTGACCATACGTTCAAACCAGAGAGATACTTTTGGAACAGCATTATCATTCTCACGTTTTAACACTTTCTGAGAGAATTCATACCACAGTTCGCCAGAAATCAAAGCCACTGTGCTTAAACTTTGATTTAAGATAGTTTAATCATGGTGGACAGACTCCTATTGAACTACAAGCACAAGGGTAGAGGAGAAATACTGTCTAAAGGACACTGCAATCTGCAGGACTCTATCTACAGTTCAAGTCAGTATTCTACAATTTACATTACTGTTGTATTAATTCAATTTTATCAATATAGAATATATTTCGTTTGTTTTACTATTCTGTTATTTTTGGTTTTATTCTGATTGTTTTCCAACACCCCTTCCTCCAATTTGACCTCATTATCTGATAAATTCACAGCTTCGCCCTCCTTAAACCCTAGCAATTCACCGTCGTCGTTTTGATAAACACTTTCCAATTTGTCATCACTAAACCCCTCAATATCGCTATCATCATCTTCCTCGTCCAGTTCAGAATCATAAGTTCCCTCAAAGACCTCAAATTGACCATAATTCAACCCCAAACGACCATCTAAGCCATTTTCTTCTTCTTCTTCCTCCTCGTCCTCCTCGTCCTCCTCTTCACTGCTTAAATTATCAATCTCCTTCTCAACTTTAAGCGCGATTTGATTCGGAGAGCTTCACTTCGGGTGAGAACTCCAACGACGACGAATCCAAAGAAGGGACTCCGATGGACGACAACTCTTTGGCGCCAGTTCGAGCCTTCAGCTCATGGCTAGGGTTAGGGTTAGGGCTCCGTACTGTATGCTTCTTCACCGGAGGTATGCGAGTTTGTGGGACCCTGGGGCGAGCCATAGCGTACGAACAGAAGCTTATGGATATGGTCGCCATTTTCAGACGCGGCAAAATGAAACTCCAAGGTTTCTTGAGAACACGTGGTCGGGCACGTGGGATGGGATTGGCAAATTTGGCAGAGAGTGAAGGTTTATGTCCGGAGCCAGCTTCGGCGGTGAGAGGTGTGGACTTCAGTGTAGTCGATTATGGCTTTCGTAACAAAATGGTTTCATGTTTAATCTTAAACCTCGTTATAGTTGTTAATATTTTTCAATAATACTTTGACTTTAGATTTCTCTCTTAAATGTGAGTTTTTTCTTTTTGATGGAATTTTAAATTTAAGTTAATAAATTTGAACTAATACACACCAAGTTTCAATAAAATTAAAGGATAAACGTATTTTCATTGGCGCGTCCGCCTTGATTCATAATAAACTTTTTTTTTTTAAGTAAGAAAAAAAAAGAAACTTTAAAACATTAAAACTACTGGTGTTCTCCTGCCCTCTCGTGCTTCAACGCTCTCCCTTGGGCCATTGTGCATATCCATGCTCTCCTGTTTTACCTTTCCTGCAAACAACAAATATATAATTCAAATTTTTTTTTGTATTTCTTTTAATGCAATTTAAAAAAAATTGTGAAAACACTCACTCGTTTAGAAGCAATTCCTTCTCCAGTGAAAATGGAATTATTTCTAGCTTATTTTGTTCAGCTATGTGCACTATTTGTTCATGTTCCTTCGGGTCCAGGTCCCCGTCAATGGCAACCTTGTTGCTATTGGTCCACATGTTATTTGTTTTGGCCGTGACCACTTTGTGCATGTCTTCCACACTTTTGACAGAAATATGAGGCAACTTGTTTAAGTTGTCAAGGGAACCTTGGCGGACAGAGGAAGGTTTTGAAAGCATCATCTTATACAAAGCATTTGAAATGAAAGCCATTTCAATTTAAGACTGAGGAAATTACAACACAAATCAAAGGAGGAGATTTTTGTTTACCATCAATTGATTTTTGTACGTGTAGATCATTTAAATGCAATGATGATCATTTAAATGCAATGATGAAGTTGGTGCATCATAAGTTTTGAGTGATGCTGAACAAACTCTAAAATTAACTGAGTATACCCTAATATTTAGTCAAAATATAAAATTAACTAAGTACACTCTATTTAAATACCAAAAATACCACTGGTACATCCTAATACACTATCACACAACACCAAACCCATTCACCATTTTTCGTTCTGAATTTTGATTTTTTTGTTGAATTCTGGATTGTTTGCCCCATAAATTTTGAATATGTGTGTCGATGTTGGCATGAAATTTCAGCTTTAGTTTACCACTTTCCATTCCAAATGATTCTAGAGGTTAGACTATTGAGACCCTACTTTTTTTTTATATAAAAATGTAGCCACCTTTTTAAATGTTTTGAATTCGTAAAAAAAATTTAAAAAATTACTGGTCATGAAAGACCATTGAAACGCATCCTTTTAAATAATAATAATAATAATAATAAATGTGGTCACCTTTTTAAATGTTTTCAAGTGTTGTTTTAAAAAAATTATAGAAATGTTTTGGTCATGGAATATTGTCTCTAAATAGTAGTTTAATTAAATTAAAGAATACATAGTTGTGGAATGCATGAGTGTTGTACTATAGTTTTTCTCAAAATAATAAAATATGAATGACCCTAAAATATAGCCATGCATGGCTGGAGATGGAAAAATTTAGCCATGCACTATTCTTTAAAAAATTAATATTTTAGAGGGCTAAATATTTAGCCCTATGACTAGAGATGGCTTAACTATTTGGTTCTAAAAATATATCATTTGGCCTTTGATTTGAAAACACCACAAATATCATGAGCCATGACTCATGCTATGGATAAATAAGGGGAGAAAAGGGTAAGCATACCTTCATGTTTTCTGTTTTGTTTTTTGTTTTTTGTTTTGGGTTTTTGGGTTGTGATATCTTCATCGTTTCTGTTGCTGTTGGGGTAGATGAGCAGCATCACATCAGTTGAAAAGGAATACATTGGAAGTATTTGAGTTCCAAACGAATAAAATAAATGAATAAATAAATAACAAGCAGTTGCGTCACATGTGCACACAAGAATTTGCCTTTTTTATAAACTTCAACATTCAAACGTGCACATAATATATACTGAAATTAGAAAGAAAATATGTTCAAATTATCGTTATTATTGCTATCAATTGTGCAAAAAAAATATTAATTAATGGACAGTTTTGAATTGTTTTGTTTTAGGGGTGGTCATAAAAAGAAGAGAGAGAAAAAAAGGCAAAAGGAAATCCTTTATTTCATAACGTTACAAATTACAATTTAGACGGAATTCGATTGGAAAAACAGGCCTCATTTATTACTTAAGCACAACACCAAATCAATATCTAAACATTACAACAATAGAATACACAATGCAACTGGAACAATAGCCGCCGTTGATATTGCATTACCAAAATTAAAATTAAAATTCGAGCAACTTCATTTTCTTATAAAATAAAAATAAAAATAAAAATTACTATCTCAAAGGCCGTAGGCAAACCTAGTCCAGAAAATGTGACTCGACAGAGGCAATACGCAGAACTTATGTTTCGAGCAAGAACAGCACCCGAAAAACTTGTTGGCTGCTTGTCTTAATCTAATATTAGAAAGTAGTGCACAACGGAGATATATAACATATATATACAGATTTACGTGATTGAGGAATACATTCTAAGAAGAAAAAAAAAACTAAACTAAAACATCTAAAAGTTGTCAAATAAACATCTGCGTATTGTTACTCCAAATTCACCAACCTTGTGAGGATGAAAGAGGACTGCACAAAATCCTAAACAGATAGCTGCTGCACAAATTACATAAAGTACAGGGCGAAATCTCAAGAACGCCCCACAAAGCGAGACCTTGAGACCTCCCCAGAAGTGCAACAGTTAGCTACTCTTGGCCATTTCTTGATCAGTTTAGCTTTCATGACTGCTTTTTTACTCAATAGTGGAACAGTTTCACTTATCTCGTGAGAAGTTGAACCCACCATCACATCCACCTTACCATCCACAGTAATCTCCGTATACTGTATAATATTACATAACAATTAACGGAACAAAACTTGTATTAATTTATCAAATAAGAGTACATAAAATAACAAGTACGTAAATTATGTACAATTAGTGACCGCCCTACCCTCAATTGGAAATCTCTTGCTAGCTATAAGAAGTACGAAAACATTTTACAAATAAAAATGTGATGGTGAATAACACAACTGGTTATAAGATCTTAGATGGCCAAAAATAACTAAAGATTTCAACTTAGCAAAAGGGAGGAAAAAACCAGTTGTCATGCGCTTAACCACAACGTAGCCAAACAGCTAGAATCAAATAAATCCTTCACCAGTTGACTGTAGAAGTAGTATTTCATATCCCAAAGTGATAGGGAAAGAAAGCAGGCAGCCTCTAAGAAAAATCAGTAGGGCAATAACTAATGAAATGACATGCAAGGAATGCAATGCCTCACCACAATATTTTCTTCTTAAAAAGTTGGATTTTGAACAACATAGATGGGTCTAAGAAAAATTAGTCACACAATAAACTTTCATAATGAAAACAAATTTTACACAGACACAACACGTTTGCCAGGAATTATAAAAATTATTATGTCACTAAATGTATAACGAATTGTTGGTTACTTCCAAAAAGCCTACGACAGTAAAGAAATGCAATTATACTACATAGATGGGTCTAACGTTTTTCAACATAAAACAAAAACTACTCAATATTAGCCACACATAAAATTATAGCATTAAAGTTCCCTTTGAAAAAAAAAAGAATCAACTCCCACAAAAAAGTCTACACGGTCTTAAAATAAATAATAATAATTATTATTATCAAAAGAAAATAAAGTAAACATTTCAGGGCTAATTAAAACAAAATAAGATATATTCCAATAAAAGAGATATCAAAACTCATATAATAAATGTACAAAATAACTTCAGTTTTACAGAGGTAATCAAATCACTCAAAATCTGGAAAATTAAATTCAAAAATAATTATTGATATTAATTTTGTATTTAAAATACCCACAAAAATTACAACAAATACTCACATAGTTAACAAAAAACTCAACCCCCACAAATTTATAGGAATTTTCAAAATATATGAAGACTGTACCAAATTTTTATTTAATTTTAAATTCATAAGATATGCTAACTCACGGTCATATTGATAATTATTGTAAATATAATAGTGAAACCACAGGAAGCCTCACAAAATTGAATGAAAACAAATACCTATAAAAAAATTTCGGTTTGAACGCCTCATACCAAAACTCAAAATTAAATGCCACTTACAGTGATATAATTTATTATTTTATTTTAGTTTTCTCAAGAAGATTTCACAATATACACTCCCTGGCAATTAACTCAATGTGGCAGCTGTCAAGACTTCACAATCAAAAGAACATTAATTCACTCAATATATTTGTATCAAGATTAACTCAAGTAACTGTTTGTGCCAAAATTTGCACTTTTTGGCCAACCTCTCCATTCTAGCCAAAATACAATTGGATTTATTTTCTACTCATAGCCAACTGGCTATTCGGGCTCCACTTGCCAAAAAGAAAGGGAGAACAAACAAAATGATTAGAACCCATGTGCAACCCTTTTTGAAAAGTCATCAAATTCAACCAAAAGATAACAAAGACATGCGTACGTGAAGAAATGGAATGCATTTCTGGAAAAGCCTTGCCACCATGTGCCACCAGGAAATTATATATTCAAAGATAATGTTTTTTTTTCCAAAGCAAGCAGAACATGGGAGAAAAGCAAAGATGAAGAATGATGGTTTTCTGAGTGCTCACCAGCAAGAATCAACAGAGTGCCACCCACTCACAATGCCACCCACTCACGTTCAATATTTCCTACAAATATGAAGAGAGGATGAACGCATCAAGGACACTCAAACAACCAATCAAACAAATCAAAACTGCCAAGGGCAAAACAATCAGTTCACTGATCATTCTAGCCATCGATAGAAGCAAAGCCAACAAAGGTACCAAGGACCTTCAAAGCTATCCTTGAGATTCTGCTCAGAATTCCCAGCCACTCACAACTCAACTTGATCATAGCTCTGCCAATTTCAACATTGGTATCGATTTCCAGCTAATATTTTTTAGCTGAAGGTGCAACCAATCCAGTCCAGCCACACAATCCAGTGCAGTACAGCCTGACCAAAATAGCCTCAGAAATGGCATTTCAGGCAGAATTCGAAGTCCAATATTTTGATGTATTTCCGGACTCAGCAGTTCCTTTTATTTACTGTATTTCAAACAGTTCTCCTTGAACTTGTTTTTATTTTCAAACACATGTATTTTTACTTCACTTCCCAGTTTTATTTAGATAAATTATGAAGTCCTTACCAGTCTAAGGCATAGAAAAGAACTTTCTTGGGAGATATTCCTCACCCAAAGTCACAATCGCTTTGATCAGAAATCAGTAACTTGGGGCGCAAGTTATTTTCACTCTCAAGTCTGTTAGAATTGAAAAATTGCTAACAGTGGCACGCTCCCACACCAAAGAAAGTTGGCTCGCTGACCGATCCACGGTCCCCGAGCCAATGGGGAACTTTGCCCTCTCCGTCCCAGGAGGAATCGCAAAAAAGGGGCGAACAGTAACTAATATGAAGGATTGCACAGTCGAAATATATAGGGTGTTGGCAACTTTAAAATGAATCCAAGGCATTAAAACAAAGATGTAATTAAATTGCATAAATGTTAAGAACATTAAAGGCAATAATCACCTAACAATATAAACAATTTTACTGCCAAAAATAAAAGCTATAAACATGAAATTGACATTCAGGTTTTGAAATTAAAGCTGCATAATAAAAGGTCTAGTAATTGAATGTGCAATTCAAAAGCTTTTAAATAAATTAATAGCAATTAACCAATTTTGGAACCAAAAAAGCTAATGTACCAAAACCCAATTATGGCACATTTAAGATTTCAAATATAAGACATTAAATACTATTTAACAATAATTCCCGCATAGTGATTATGTGATTTAAACCTTGAAAAAAAAAAAAAATTGATCTCACATGTTAAGAGCATATAGTTATTATGTGACAAATTATTATAATATGTTTACAGATTATAATAATTTCCATATAATAAATCATAATAATTTAATGATGAACCTGTGGGAAATTATTATAATATGTTATAAACTTGCGGGAAATCAAATATGTGTAGTGCCTAACAATGTGAAATGAAATCAAAACAATTGAAGCAATCAATGTGAAGCTTTGGACAAAATTGAATTTCAGCACTAAATCTTTTGGATTCACCCTTCAGTTTAAAAGCAATAATAAAAACTATATTAATTGTCCCATTTGAAAAAAAATATATAGGCATATATGCACAAAATAGAATTGTCAAATTTAAATTTCCCATAAATGTAAAAAGATCTAATTCTCAACATTGATGTATCAACCAACTAGCTAATGCATTTATACTATATAAAACAGTTCGTTTTTCTCCCAAATTTAAAGCAATGACAACCAGCAAAATAAAGCATAATTAGGCCCAATAAAACTTGCAATAATATCACATAAACTCTCTGCACGTTTTCGCAAAAATTAATAGCCACAAATGAAAATAAAGAATCAATATAGAAAATGAATACACAGATAGGCCAAAAACTGAGGCAATATTAGATTTTGTATTCAAAACAATTAATGACAGGACCCGCCCTGAATTTTTCACAAAACTCGAGACGAATTCTGCGGAGACCCCGGCATCACACCTATGCCGGGCCCACTCCTTAAAAAGGCAACCTCCCTCTTCAAAAGGATTAAGGGCACGAGACTTTCTACCGACATTTCGGTAGAGTCTCCCCTGTAAATTGAACATTTCCCAAAATTTTCACCTGCATAAAACACATTTTATATCACCAACTGGCAGCATGCACAAGATAATTTCATGCAATTCATAATAAACGGCCTCCGGCCTTCAAACCATTCAAAACGAAACCAAAACTACCATCAAAGCCCTTAAATCAAACAATGCTTTAAGCAGAGCAATTAATAAACTCAATTAATATTTATGAACAACAAACGCAGCTTACCTCATCTAACTTTCCCCAAATATCCCGTACACTCAAATAGCCACACCCAAAACATTTTGCCCATACGTATAAGAAAATCCAAATCCATCCCAAACATCATTAAATCACATTTATCACCATTTAAAACATATGCACAAAGCTTTTATCAATAAAACCATGCGAATGCTTGAAAACAAAGTCCACAGGACAAGCCTCAATTCAACCAAGTTCCAGACCCAACAACAAGGTCCGAACCAACCTCACTAACACAACCTAAGTGAAGTTCAACCCGCGGCTGCGCCTAGTAACTTCAGGCTGCCTACGTACCCTTACCAAGGGATCAAGCCACACGTAGTTCTCTCAACAACAAACACAACTTCGATAATATACCATTATTTAGAGCAGAAACAACCAATACATTTCAGATTTATCACTAATCAAATTCCAACTGTACACAATGAACAATAATAGGATTATACACAAAATAACAATCTACTTAAAAATATAGGTATACATCTCACAACAAGCCATTAATACAATACGCATAAACTTTCCATCACAAAACCTTAAAAATAAACTCATTGACCCACAAACTCAACATCAATCTCCGACGGGCCTGGACAAACTCCGACGGGCCTGGGCAAAATAAATCAATCTCCGACGGGCCTGAGCAAACTCCGACGGGCCTGGGCAAAATAAATCAATCTCCGAAGGGCCTGGGCAAAATAAATCAATCTCCGACGGGCCTGGGCAAGCAAAATAAATCAATCTCCGACGGGCCTGGGCAAAATAAATCAATCTCAAACATAAAACCCATAACCGGGGAGGTACTTAAGATAGTGCGTATAGAACTTCAAACGGACAATCGATACTCTTTCATACTTTTACAAATACATACAAATGTATATTAATTTCTAATATTGTAGGCACCTCAACGACAATTCACAAGGTGGCACTTATAGTGCCCTCAAGCATCTTTACAAAAAAAAAGTGATATATATTTAAATATAATTCACTATTGCATCAACCTCAACCCCAAGATATAACATCCGATAAACCCCCAATTTATCACCATAAATTGATATCCTAATCCCACATAATCCACATAACTCAATTAACGATCAAGACCTGTCTCTACGGTCATTCTAATCTTCCTGGGAAGGTGGAACTACCTAGGAGGTCCCACGGTCAACCCTGGGTCAAACTATCTAACATTGGTCAACCGGGCCCACGGGGTCCACAACCTCCAAATTCCGATCCGACAGTTTCTATAGGTTCTCCAAGATCTAGGACATACGTCCTGCAAGTTTGGTCCAGATCAGACGGTCGGATCGCTCACGATGGCACGATCGAACGGTTACTGAAACCCTAGCCCTAGGGTTAGCTTTTCCAGAGTATCCGGGACCCCGTTTCACGATCTGTCGAATCCTATCCTATCCTGTCAATACCTGGATCAACATATCAAAACCTCAGGACCATCTGACGGTCCAAACCTAGCGAACCCGGAAAATACGCAATATGCGATATCCGTTCGGAACCCTAAAGGTATCCAAATTGAAATCCGAGTACACCTACGCGCTCGTGACATCGAGAAGATCACATTGGGACAAAAATACCCCTAAGCTACAGTGCCCATGCGCCGGCAGCGCGTGGGTATCCAAAGCAATACCGATCGGCGGAAAACTTCCAAATCGAGAGCTACCCTTCTGGCTACAGCAAGTGGCCGGAATTTCACTTTGAAATCCGGCCAAAACGTAGGTTTTAAGAATCGGATTCTAGGCAGCCAATCCATCCAAACCCAACCCAAATGCAGCGAGAGCACACAGAGAAGGTTCGAAAACATACCTGGTTCGACGAAAATTCACGCCGGAAACCACCGCTCCGACATCGTGAAAATCGGAGAGAAAACCAGTCGAAATCGTCGACTGGATTTGAGTTTTCCGGCGGGGAAAACTGGTGGTTCTGGTTCGGGCCGTCGAGAGGAGTCGATCGAGACCGGTCTCGTCGGATGGGGTGGCCGGAAATGGCGGCGGCGTCGTGGTTTCTCTTAGGGTGAACAGTGACTAGGTGCGAACCAGAGAGAGAGAGAGAGAGAGAGAGAGAGAGAGAGACTGAGGGCATTTTTGGTTTTTAACCAAAAATCCCTTTTTGCCAAAATTACGATTATGCCATTGGGGTATTTCGACAGTATCTCTCTCGTTACAGCTCCGATTCAAGCCCGCAACAAACCTACGGACTCATCTCGCCGCGCTCTACGCAATGGCCTAGTCGGAATTCAAAAATTCCTTCCGAATAAAATAACCAAATTACCCCTATCCCAAGGGTAATTTCGTAATTTCACTTAATTACATTAAATAGGGTATAAATTTGGAGTCGGGGTGTTACAATTAAGCTACAAAAGAACTGTTTGCAATTTTTTTTTTCCTTTCAATATTTTAAAACCAAAGTAAATAGTTCAACATTGTAGGTTTCAACATAAAATGATTAATGAGTAATAATTAAGTAATTTGTAATGAAACAATACATGCTATTTATAAACAAAAAATAACTTAGAAAAAAAGCGTAGCTCACTTCAATTTTTTTTTCTTAATTATTTCAATGGTCATTAATTAGCTTTTGAATGCTATTAACATTATTAAGATTTTGAAATGTATTTTAAAGACAATTGTGCTGTAGAAAATGGACACACCACATAAAATAATAATACGTTGAGCTATAATAATAATACCACATAAATTAGTATGTAGGTTTTTATTTTCAAACACTAGCAGTAACTGCATCTAACCAAAACAAATCGTAATTTTCAATTTGAAATCCCAATACAAACGCAAAAGCTTCACTCAAAGAGTTAAAAGATATTAAAGCAATCGCAGTACGAGAAGAGGTGGTATTTTTAGTTAAAATTATGAAAAGAGTGGCATTTTAAGCTATTTCCCTAGAATTAATTTGAAATTTTTTTGAACAAGAAACAACACTTTGCAAATTGATCGTGCGATAAAGTTGAGATAGAATTCATAGATTCAGGTTCATCTGCCTCCCTAGATGACTATTTATAAACATTAAAAACATTAACTTCCATAGTCATATTTCCAAAACAAAGTTTCATGACTCCACTTCTGCAATTAATGTTAGCATCACACGTAGCCAAGAAGGGACGTCCTAAAATCACATGAATTTGATTATCAGAATTTGAAACATGTGCAGTGTCCAAAACAATTAAATCAACAGGATAATAAAATTTGTCCATTTGGACCAACACATCTTCAATAATCCCTCGCAGTGTCCTTACTGATTGATCAGCTAATTTGTTGACACGTGTCAACTAACATAACAGGGAGTTAACTCCGTTAACTTTTTTATTTGACAATTTTAAAAATTAAAAAAAAAATTAAAAACTGCCCAAATAACCCAACAGCTAGCGAGCGTCGTCTTCCTTGTAAAACCCAACGAACAGCGTCTTCCTTGCTAAACCCAGCGAGTGTAGTCTTCTCTGCGAGAGTCTTCTCCTCTTCTCCAATTGCAGCCGGTGAGCGTCGTCTTCCTTACAAAACCCAGCCATACCCATTCTCCTCCCTCATAATCTCTGCATCTTCTCCACCATCAGCTCTCAGATGCTTGCAAAACCCAATTCTCCTCCCTCCTAATATAGAAATAGATGGTTAATGATTGCACAAATAACACAAACCTCTTCCATGATGGCTTCAAAAAGAAAGGTATCCTTGCGCATTTTCGATTCCACGGAGTACTTTAACAGTGTGTGATGACTTCCTAGCTGCTCAAAAACCCATTTACCTCTAAATGAGTCAAAGTCCTCTTCAACCTGTTCAAAACTTATCTCTTGTTCAAGCTGTTCACACAAGTCTAGGACAACACGTGCATGAAGCACCATATAAAGTAAGCCCTTGCATCCTTCCTACACATTACAGGAAAAGTAAGTTAACTTGTGTATGACTTTTAAGATGATTGGCACTCTCACATCACTTAAGTTAAGAGTATTACAATGACATATCAGAGAGTGCCTATTTATACAGCTAGAGCTATAAATTGTCCTCTTTATTAACTAATAAGATCCACAAAATGTACATTTAGAGATCAGACACATTATTTAATCCCAAAATTAAAAAGACTCTTTAGAAAAAGTATGGTCCTAGGTTGAGAGGTGGTAGTATTCTTCATGTAAATTGTTGTTTCAAAAGTGAAGTAATTGCCAAGAACACTCCAACTCAGCATGCAATTCTCTACGACAAATAATGTGTGCGGAAACATAATAGTTTTGTTGGTTTTCCAAGGTATTGCAAACATGTTTGAGCTCCTACATTGGAACACTAGAGTTCCTTGGAGGTCTTTATAAGACTTACTTTTGGAAATAGAATAGTTTGTATTGGCTATGCAAGTGGCCCAATTGAGTGGCTTGTGGATATAACCTTCAGTTAAATGCCTAATTAGTTGGGCTAATGGTTAATTAATATATTTAATTAATCAAAAGAAGCCTTGGGGTTCTTGGGCTATGTGATTTAAATTAAAACCGATCAGTTAAATAATTAATTATTTAATTTTAAAATAGTATAGCCAGGAGGTTTTACTTTTTAAATTTTTTTTTTTTTTTAATAAATAGTATAGACGAGCGGCTATGGTCTTTTACATATACACACACATATATATATATATGTATGTACATACGTACATATTTTTCAATGATATATTCGTGTTCTACACACGTCTCACGTTTTTAAAAAAGCAAACATACAATAGTCATATTGTACTTGTACATACGTATTGTTTTCAAAATTTTCAGTAAGATGCACATAATTCGCGTATTATACAAACAATTCTCACATATTATTGAATAAGAATAACATATGTTATAAAAATTACATGAAAATATCATATAGTGGAAGATTAATATCTACTTTGGATATGTTGAAACTAGCAAATTAATATTTATAAGAGACAAACTAATACAACTAGGAGGGTCCTTTTTTATTTTTTTATTTTTGTACTAAAGGGAATAGCCCCTTTTAAACATAATGTATTTAAACAGTATAGCCGGGTGGCTATACTACGAATTTTTTTATTGAAAACAGTATAGCCGGGCAGCTATACTTATTTTTTGACACGTGGCGCATTAGCGAAAGAGGGTAATCCTTTTTATTAAAAAAATAGTACGGCCGCACGGCTATACTCGGTGCTTATAATTTATTTAAAAAATAAAATGGGTTCTTAGATCTAGGTCCAAAACGATTAGCTATCATTGGGTCTAGTCCTTGTGTTTTTGGTTTTAAATGTAGGTCCTTTGACATTTATTACTTTTTTGTTGTGTTGATTTTACCATTTAAGGTAAATAAGGAAAACACATTGAAAATCTAAATTTAATGCATTATTCCCTTGAAATTGAATTCCAAATTTTGAATTTTGAATTTTTTTTCCTTGATAATATTCCTAATATATAGAAAAATACAATTTAATCAATAAAAAGTAAAGACTCACATATTATATCAATCAATCAGACAAGCACCCACATTAAATTATGTACCTGACATACAGGTAAATAATGTTAATACATAAAGGTATATATGTACCTGCCTTACAGGTAAGTATTTTTTTCTTGAGTTTTCTTAAGCAGTTTTTTCTGGAGGTTCATATTTATATACATACGTACATATCTTCCATGGATTTTTATCTCAGTTGAGTTTAAAGATCCATACCAAGATATTATATGAGTTCAATTAGCTGGCCTAGAGGGTATAACTACCTAAACTAGAGGTAATTTATGGATTTAATTACCTGGACCAGAGGTAATTTTTGGGTTTAATTACCTGCATACTGCATACAAGGTATATGCATAGGTACCTTACCTATTGTTAATGTATGAAGTTTTTATGAACTCTTATTACAATTTTTTATGTCGGTATACCTTGGGAAAATTTCAGAATTCAATAAATAGATTTGCAATTAAATTCAAATCAAATATGATAATTAATATCATACAAATCAATAACTTACTAGTTTTAGGAATTCATAATTTACCTTATTTATGTTTTAGGTGCATAACTGGAACAAAAAATAAAAAATAAAAAAAAGTAAATATCAATAAATTGAAATAGGCATGTAATCTTATGTAGCGCAAAAGTCAAAAGACTTGAATCAACAACAATTTATGCGTGGATTGCACCCAAAGTCTCTCCTCATAATTGGACTTATGCCAAATTTCTAAAAATAAAACTGTGTCGACACGTGGCGACAAATAGCTGGGGTTTCCTCTTTTTTTACTATACTCATTTTTTTAGAATTCTTTTTAACTTCTCTGTTTTATTCTTTAGTAAATAGTATAGCTGCGGCTATACTCGATTTTTGTCTAATTTCTTTTAAAAATAGTATAGCTGGGAGGTTTTACTATTTTTTTTTTTAAAATTATCTTTAAGAAATAGTAGAGACGAGCGGCTATGGTCTTTTACATATACACACACACACACACACACACACACACACACACACATATATATATATATGTACGTACGTATTTTTTAATAATATATTCGTGTTCTGTACACAAGAAGGGCTGTGAGTCTGTTCTCTTTTTTTTAAACAGGAAATAATATAACCGCACGGCTATACTCCGTGTTTAAACTGGAATAACATATGTTAGTTGACACGTGTTAGCAAATTAGAGAGGGGACATGGAGGGGACACCAATTTGGGGATAGCGGATCCGCTCCCCCTTTTTAGTGCTTAGTTAATTAGAGACTAGCTCCACGAGGTCATTTAAAAAAAACAGCCATATGAAGACGACGGAAAGTAAACACCCACGACAATTGAAACGTTAAAAACGCAAAAAGAATGGGATGCAACGCAAGGACTTCCCAAGAGATCACCCATCCTAGTACTACTCTCGCCCAAGCTCGCCTAACTTTGGAGTTCTTATGGGATCCGGTGCATTTGAGTTGGTATTATCGCATCCGTTAACTTATAATGCCTAAAAATTTGTTTCAATTTATGAGGTCTTCTAGCAAAACAAGTGTGTTCACCGCAAATGGTGCATCAAACCCCATAACAGGAGTTGGTTCCATTGCTCTCTCTCCGACTTTGTTCTTACATAATACCTTGCTTGTTCTTGTCTTGTCTAATAATTTGCTATCAGTTAGCCAAGTTACGGAGCAACTGGATTGTCTTGTACTAATGTTTCTGGTGTTTTGTTTGCTTTAGGATATTTAGACAAGGGAGATCATTGGTCGTGGTACTAAGAGATGTGCATTATATTATATTGATGATGTTGCACCAAGTAGGGTTCATCAAGTTCTAGCACCAACAACGAGGTAGAAAAAAATATTTGGTTATGGCATCAATGGCGGGGCATGCCTCTTTTGGTTATCTGCAATCTTAATTCCTTCGTTATTCGAATGTTTGGGGTCCATCCCCTATTAGCACACCATTTGGAATTAGGTGGTTTGTTGTTTTTGTTGATGATTGCACGACTGACATGACTGTATGTGATGAAGAATAAGAGTGACGTTAGCTCCATTTTTCAAGCTTTTTTATCACATGATTCAAACGCAATTCTCCCACTCCATCAAAGTGGTTCATTCAGACAATGATGGTGAATTTGTAAATACGACTCTTTCACAATTTTTCCGGTATCATCGAATTCTACATGAAACCACACGCCCCTCAAACTCCCACACAAAATGGAGTGGCTGAGAGGAAAAATCGACATATCCTTGAGACTACCCGTGCACTTCTTCTGGGTGGCTTTGTATCACAATGTTATTGGGCTAATGTCGTCACCTATGTTGTGTTGAATCGAATGCCATCTCAAGTCCTAGATTTTCAAATGTCGATGGAAGTCTTAGCTTCTCATGCTTCTATCACCTTATCCATCAATCTTACTCCTCGTATTTTTGGTTGTAGCTTATGTGCATCTCCACAAAAATCCAAAGAGTGAATTGGATCCATGTGCACTTTGCTGTGTATTTATAGGTTTCTGTCCACAACAAAAAGGATATTAGTGCTATCATTCGTCTTCCTGTCGGTAGTATACTACCATGGATGTTACATTCCTAGAGAATGAATTGTTTTTTTTTTCACTGAGTTTACCCAATATGTTCTTCAGGGGGAGACGAATAGTAATCAATAAGAATAACACATTTCATTTGAGATCAACATGGGAGATGGAACTACAACAACCGATGATGAAACTAGCTTCCTAGCCTAGCCCCATACACAACCAATTCCAGTGCCGATCAGTACTGAAATCAGCATCCCAGCCGAGCAACAAAGTAGCCCAGACAAGCCGACTGAAACAAACATCCCAGCCCAGTCGGATACACAACCAATGCCAATGCCGACAGATGCATCCCCTCTCACACCACAATAGTACCTACTTAGTCTCCTCCGAATGTTTCTAAGGTAAGTAATTCGGAACATAGTTCAAATAATCCTATTGATATTGTTGGATAATCTTACCAGTTGCCTCACAAAGCAAACATAGGAAAACCATCGGACAAATATTTGCCAAAAGGCCAAGTGTGATATGCAATTGCTAACTATGTGTCCACTCATAGATTGTTTACACAGTGTCAAGCTTTTGTGAATTAAATGGAAGCAGTTGTAATACCAAACAGAGTAGAAGAAGCTCTCAGAGATCCCAAGTGGACCGATCCTATGAAAGTGAAGATGGAAGCGTTAAAGGAAAATAGGACTTGGGATATAGTCTCATTACCCAAAGGAAAGAAACAAGTGGGATGCAAATGGATATTCACAATTAAACATAAGGCAGATGGATGATTGATCGATATAAGGCAAGGTTGGTGGCAAAGGGATATATATAGATGTATGATGTTGATTATCAGGAGACTTTAACTCTAGTAGCCAAAATGAACAATATTCGGGTATTGTTGTCTCTAACTGCAAATCTAAATTGGTCTTTGAAATAATTTGATGTGAATAATGCATTTCTTCATGGAGATTTAGAAGAAGAAGTTTACATGGAGTTCCCACCCAGTTATGGATTGACCAATAGCATTGAAAAAGTGTGCAGAATGTGAAAGACTCTTTACGGTTTGAAACAGTCTCATCAAGTGTGGTTTGGGAGATTCACTGAAGCCATGAAGAAGTTCGGGTATTAACAAGGAAAATATGATCATACCTTATTTATCGAACGCTCGGGTGGTAAGGTGACAGGACCCGCCCCGGAATCCCTCGGGAACCGGGAAGGATCCCGTCTTCTTGTCCAGCACCATGTAGATGCTGGGCCCACTCACTAAGAACCGAGACTTCCTACCAAAAATTTGGCAGAGTCTCCCCTGTAAACAGGACAATTCCAAAATTTAAACCTGTCAAAAACACAGATATTTACAACCCAACAGCCAGCATGCATTACACAAGCATAGTGTTAACAACCCATGGCCTCCGGCCTCGAAATACCAAATCCTAACAGGGCAATACCAGAGCATCTAACAGAATTCAAATAAAGTTTACAAGTAGGAAGTTTAACGAATTTACATAGCACAGGGCTCTAAGAAAGCTCAAGTACTGCAGCTCGTGAAAACAAGAGTACAAGACGCGACTCTGCAGCTCGCTCTAGTCAACTACTGGCTGTGGGGCGCAAAACAGAAAATTGTGAGTGGACAAAACCAAGTTTAGTTCATTTAAATCAAAGTAATATAACCCCACCGTTATAACACCATGCATGAAACCAATATATTAAAAACCATCAATTCATAGATATAAAGTTTGCTCAAACCAGAGCTAAATTCGAAATCCACAATGAAACTTACAAATCAACCCATTCAAACCCTTCTTTGCAAATCTCAAATCAAACTCTTGAAACACGTGCCCACTAGCACGACAAGTGGGGAAGTATCCTCACTCAGAAACAAGAATAATGAATAGATATATATATATAAGTAATAAGAGATATAATATAAGTATACGACACACCTAAATATACCAGGGAAACAATCCAACTGGGGATTGTTGAGTAACCACATGTATTCCGTCCCAATAAAGACCATGTGGTTAGGGACGAGCCGTCCAACTGGGGGACTAACTCTCAGCCAGCACGTACGGACGAAGAATCAAGACCCGTACGCCTGATAAGTCCTACGCGCGAAGACTACCCAATTAAGGGTCTACGGTAACACCCCGTTAAGGTATGCCCGGGTCCCGACATTTCCAAGTATATCACATTCCATATCCACAAACCATGATTCCATTCCAGGGGAGGTACACATGGTAATGCTTAAAGCACTCCAAGCTGACTTTCTGACTTTCACAACTTTCCACAATTTCACAACAACTTCCCAAGTACCCCACCAAACTCAACATGAAAATAATTTACCAAACCATATATTTATAAATCAAGATACTTGAATATGTCCAAAACCCAAATGTATCCCAAATACTTTACCAAAATAATAATTTCAATTTAAGATATACGGTAATTTCCATAAACTCTTAAATTCTTAAGCATAGAAATATCATCATATAACTCATGCAAATTTATTGAAAACAAAGTCCACTCACAGATAATCCCAAGCTGCCTGGCCCCGAGAGGGTCCTGCCTGCTGAGTACGATCGGTCGGAGCACCTATTTCGAAATACGAATCTTGAATTAATATAAAGCGCTTCGAAACGGAAAACACAAATGGAAATACTTGAAACCCCAAGTTCTCGGTGCTTAAACGTTGAAAGAGATATCCTAGGGTCTGATTACAGGTTCAGGAATCGCTCCCACTGAACGGTTAACGCTAATCCTACAAACTTTGAATTGTTGAATCGGAACATCCAGGGCTCCAATTCACGATCCACGAATTCCTATAGGATTCTAAGAGTACCTAGAACAACATACTTCAATTTGGAAACGATCCAACGGTCGGAACCTATCAAACCCTGATAACGCACCATATGCGATAATCTGTTCGATAGTCAAACGACCTCCGAATCGAGATCCACGAAATCGTACGCGCTTGTGACAACCTAAGGATCTCATTGGGACAAAATGCAGCTTCACCACTTCTGCCCACGCGCCGCCACACGCGACGGCAGCGAGCGGGTGGCTTGAGTAAATTCCGGCGACGGAAAATCTCCAAACCAGCGCTCACCCTTCCGGCTACAGGTCCTACTCAACTAGTGGAGCATTTCATTCAACTACCCCGAGGTCCAATTCGTGCCGGAACTGGCCGGAATTTCAAATTGAAAACCGGCCAAACCTAGGTTTTTAATTCGGTTTCCAAACTAAAAATCGATCCAAACCTATGCAACAATAAGCTAGAACAGGTAGCAAGGAGAAGAAAACTCACCAATTTAACCTGGAACTGACGGCGGAGGCGACGGCGCAACGATCGGAAAACTCCGGTTCAAACCAGTCAAAACTGGCAGCGGGATTCGAGGTTTCCGGCCACGATTTTGGGTGGGTTAGGATCGGGACTTCACCACGAGTCGAACGGGACCGGTCTCACGCTCAGCCGTGACCGGTGCAGCGAAATCGAAGAGAGAGAAAGGGTCGAGGTCGAGAGTGAGGAGAGAGAGAGAGCGTACGCGGGAGAGAGAGAGAGAAGCTGAGGGGTAAGAGTGAAAAATCTGATTTTTACCAAACTTCTTCGAAATAATTACGGTTCTGCCACTGAGAGTAACTTGATCGCCGTTTCTTCGTTACAAACTCGATTCAAGCCTACCGCCTGTCTACGGATTCATCTCAACAATACCTACGTAACCAAACCACTCGTGGTCTCAAAATCCTTCCGAAAAAGAAAATGACCAAATTACCCTCACTTAAGGGTAATTCCGTAAATTCAATTAATTAAATTAGGAATAGGAAAATAAATTGGAGTCGGGGGTGTTACAATCTACCCCCCTTAAAAAAATTTCGTCCTCGAAATTTACGTCCCCGTCAAGAGAAGAGGTAAGGATACTGGGCCCGCATATGCTCCTCGGGCTCCCAAGTAGCTTCTTCGACATTTTGGCTTCTCCACAACACTTTCACCATTGGAATGGACCTGGAGCGTAACACTTGCTCCTTTCTGTCCAGGATTTGTACGGGTTGCTCATCATACGACAAGTCTTCACTCAACTCCACAGGTTGATGCTCCAAAACATGAGAAGGATCAGGCATGTACTTCCGTAACATGGACACATGAAACACATCATGGATACGTGATAATTCCGCAGGTAACGCCAATCTATAAGCAACAGGTCCGATGCGCTCAGTGATCTCATAGGGTCCAATGTAACGAGGGCTTAACTTCCCACGTTTCCCAAATCTCATCACACCCTTCCAAGGGGATAACTTCAAGAACACCCAATCCCCAACTGCGAACTCAAGATCCTTGTGCCTATTGTCCGCATAACTCTTTTGTCTGTCTTGTGCGGTCTTAAGCTTCTCTCGAATCATCTTCACCTTTTCAGTTGTATTCCGAATGCTATCCACTTTTTCTACTTTCCGATCACCCACCTCATTCCAACAAATATGAGTTCTACATATCCTCACATATAAAGCTTCATACGGAGCCATCTCAATGCTCGAATGATAACTGTTGTTATATGCAAACTCCACCAAAGCAAGGTGAGTATCCCAACTACCTTTTAGTTGTAACACACAAGATCTCAACATATCTTCCAGAGTCTGAATGGTCCTTTCTGACTGTCCATCAGTCTGTGGGTGGAAAGCAGTACTGAAACGTAACCTAGTGCCCATAGCCTCATATAGCCACTTCCAGAATCGAGAGGTAAACCTAGCATCCCTGTCCGACACAATGGACACAGGAGCTCCATGCAATCTCACTATCTCGTCCACGAAGAGTTTCGCCAGCTTTGACAAGGGATAGGTTTCTTTTACAGGTAGGAAGTGGGCGGATTTGGTGAGTTGGTCAACAATCACCCAAATTCCGTCATGCCCATTTGCAGAATGAGAGAGAGCGTACGCGGGAGAGAGAGAGAGAGAGAGAGAGAGAGAGAGAGAGAGAGAGAGAGAAGCTGAGGGGTAAGAGTGCAAAATCTGATTTTTACCAAACTTCTTCGAAATAATTACGGTTCTGCCACTGAGAGTAACTTGATTGCCGTTTCTTCGTTACAAACCCGATTTAAGCCTACCGCCTGTCTACGGATTCATCTCAATAATACCTACGCAACCAAACCACTCTTGGTCCCAAAATCCTTCCGAAAAAGAAAATGACCAAATTACCCTCACTTAAGGGTAATTCCGTAAATTCAATTATTAAATTAGGAATAGGAAAATAAATTGGAGTCGGGGTGTTACATAAGGTTACTTTGTTGGTTATTTATGTTGATGATATGGTTGTTATAAGTGATGATTAAGATGTAATTGAGAAACTTAGGAAGCTTGAAATATTTTCTGGGAATTGAGTTTACACGCTCTAGTGACAAAATCTACGTCAAGCTACTTCACCTTTGTAGGAAGTAACTTGGTTACATGGCGTAGTAAGAAGCAAAATGTAGTGGCACAATCTGCGGCTGGGGCCAAATATAGGGGTGTCACCCAGGGAGTGTGTGAGCTTCTCTGGTTGAGAAGTCTACTCATTGAAATTGGCTTTCTAGCTCAGGAAACTATGGACCTGTACTGTGATAATTAGGCAACTAGAGAAATTGCAAACAACCCAGTTCAACATGACAAAACTAAACATGTTGAAGTGGACCGACACTTTATCAAGGAAAAGCTTATTGGGAAGTTGATTGATATCTCGTTTGTGAAATCTGAAGAACAACTAAGAGATGTATTGACGCATGCAGTATCAACAAAGATGTCTCATGACTCACTTGACAAGTTGGGCATATGAGATATCTATGCACCAACAAAGGTGATTGATATCCCTTTTGTACAGATATCTTATAATTTGGAATATTTACTTTCCTTGTTTTACTCTATTAGGGTTTACACCATTGTACTATAAATACCTCCTTTTGGAGAATGGAATAAACACAACAAACAATTCAATACCAAATTTCCTTTTAACTTAAAATAAGAATGAAAAGTCAATGGGGTCTAGCCAAATGGAAAATGGTCTTGACTTGTAGAACAGTAGTCTCAAGTTTGAACCAGAGGCGGCTATGAGATTTTAGGGGCCCTTTAAAAAAATTAGTAATAGGGCCTCCTAAAACAAATTATTGAACAAAAATATATAAAAAGAATTGGACCATATATATTGCTAGCAGATTTAAAACTACTCATCAATATATATATTTTAAATATTATAAAGGATTATCAAACAAATTATTCAACAAGGAACATAAAACCAAAAACATATGTTTCATCAAATTAGTAATTATAATAAACAAAAAAAAAAACCTATGGTCGCTGGATTTAGTGCTAGTTTGGCATTGCTTATTTGGGGTGACAAGTGATTTTTTAAAAATTTTGAGAAGCTCAACCCGTTTGGTAAACTGTGAGAAAATCACTTATTGTTAAAAATTGCTGTGAGAGAAAGCTATAAGGGAAAGCAGCTAATGAGGTGCTTTCATTTTTTGATTATTTAGGAATCAGTTTCGAAGAGGTGCTGGATTTAATGATTATGCGACAATCATTTTCTGATTATGCATAAAATTAATACCAACAACACTTTGAACAAAAATTTTACCAAACGCCAAACTGCTTTATCTCACAGCTGATTTCTCTCACAGCAAATCTGATAGCGATTATTTTCACAGCACAGCAATGCCAAACTGGCCCTTAGTATTGATGAAGATAGATTAAAAAAAAAAAGGGTTGGAGAAAATGACATTAACCGCTTGAAATTCTATCCATGTTGATATGAAATTGATATAATCATTTATGATTAGACCAAATAACCTTGTGTTTTGATAAAACACTATAAATCAAAATGGCCAAACGATGTTCAATTCAGTCAATCATTTTTATGAATACTTCTTGAAGAATGACCTTAATATGAATAATTATAATATAACATTGCAAAAAAAATATATATATATATATATATAAAATATAAGAAAATAAGTTGTAAAGAGAAAATAGCTAGTATTCTCGTAATTAGAAATTTGTTTAAGGTAATATATAATGCTAAATTATGCGTCCAACAAAAGAAAAAGAAAAAGGCAAGTTATCTTTGACTTTATAATTGTATAGATGCATGACACTTATGTAGCACACATAACATGTCCCAATCCAAAGGTCCCAAACCAAGGTCCACAACACACAAGTTTGCGGCGGTATTTGCAAAGAGTCGCAGCAAACAAGTAGCAAACCGCGCCGTTTCCTTCAGAAACCTGTCTCCTCCCTCCGACTTCCGAGAGTTTTGATTACAATGTCGCTAAGCAATCATGTATTGGCACGCACCCTCACTTTTTCACGCGCCACAATTATATACTTGATCATTAAAGAAAAAAAAAAGTTTTTATTTTCAATTTTCAATTTTTGGGCTAAAACTTACCTATACTAGATACATGGTAGCGCTATCCTGAGCTAATAACTCATTGTTATGTGTTTTAACTTTTTGATATATTAAATGCTATTTTCTGATATGGCAATGTATAATAGGCTTGGAATACTGCCACGATAGCATCGCTTTACATGTAAATTCTTGATATACAGAGCCCTGGAAATAAATAAATTTAGGGTAAAAAGAAAAGGTCCATAAAAGGGAAATGGCCCTCAGTGCCACCCATTTTATAATTTTTTGTCAAAATATCACACCTCCCCAAAATTTTTAAAACTAGCACCTATAAATACATTTTTATTGTCCACTTATTGCCCACATAACACTTTTCTTTGAAAATGTGTTCTCTCTCTCTCTCTCTCTCTCTGAAACCCAGTTCTTCCTCTTCCTCTTTGTTTTCTTCTCTACCCAAATGAAGTCTTGCAGCAACAGTGAAAAGGAATCGGGTGAAATCCCCAGTTTTTGAAGTTTCCCAACAAGGCAAAGAAGAACATGTTTACAATTGACAAAGTGGATTTGATAATCTCACCGGTGGGTTCATGGCCAAACCCCAGATACATCTTAATCAAGACCCCTGACTAAACCCACATGAATGAGATTGTGAAATCTGATACAAGCAAACCAATCCTCCCCATTTTGCTCGCACAGAAATCACCAACGCTTACGCTTTGCACAGAAATGGTGGCTGGCCAGTGCCCATTCTATTTTTGGTCAGCATCCCCTAGATGGACCTAGCAAAAAAAAAAAAAACCTCTTTATTCCTACCCAAATCCTCTTTGTTTTCACTATAAACCACAAGAACAGCAATCGTATTGTGATTTTATTGCAGTTGTATTGTAGTCATATTGCTTTTGTATTGCTATGGTATTGCGATTGTACTATTTTTGTAATAGGATTACAATACAGCAATACCATAGCAATACAAAAGCAATACGACTACAATACAACAGCAATAAAATCACAATACGATTGCTGTTCTTGAAGACCGTAAACCCATACTTCAAAACCCCCAAAATTGGACCAAAATGCTCAAACAATGGCCACCTAATGCCAACACATGCTGTCATATTCAGAAAAGATGGTTTTGTTTGGGTTTGTTTAGGTTGCAAAAGGGATTCGAAGAGAGATAGAAATTAGGGTTTGGATTTGGGTAGAGAAGAAAACAAAGAGGAAGAGGAAGAACTAGGTTTTGAGGGCAAAGTTGTGGGTTTTGCAGGTTGTTCTTGATCTTCTTCTTCGTGAGGAAGACAAAATTGGGGTTTGGATTTGGGTAGAGAAGAAAACAAAGAGGAAGAACTGGGTTTCAGAGAGAGAGAGAGAGAGAACACAATTTAAGAGAAAAGTGTTATGTGGGCAATAAGTGGACAATAAAAATGTATTTATAGGTGGTAGTTTTAAAATTTTTGGGGAGGTGTGGTATTTTGACAAAAAATTATAAAATGGGTGGCACTGAGGGCCATTTCCCTATTTAAATAGACAGAAGGGGAAAGACGAAGAAAGCAAAGAGAAGAGAGGCAGTGTGCGTAAAATCGAATCAATACGATTACTCGCCGTCTAAACCCGTTGCAGGCAATCAATACTCAGCACTGATCGGTCCGCCCAATCCCACCGTCGATCTCAGAACCTGATCGTCGTGTTCAAGGGAAAGAGTTTTAACATAAATGAATTCAGTTAATTTTTATTTGATATTTTTGGGGATTTATTTCATAGAGGGCCTGTGAAATTTCCACTGTAAGAGTCGGTTATCGGAGATTTGGTTTCTGGGTTTTGTGAAAGCTTTGGTGGGTCGGCGAGCGTTTTCTGGGAATTGGACTGATGCTGGACTTTAGGAAAGGTTGTTGTGGAAGGAGTTAGGGTTAGGGAGGGGTAGGGTTAGGGTTTGATGGGGTTGGAGATGGAGGAGAATAATACTGAGCTTGAAGAAGGCGAGGCTTCTTGCTATTACAAGGATGACGAGGAAAACGTTGATCGGACAACGATCTCTCTTACATTGTAAGGGCATCTTTGTGTCATTGATTCAATTAAGTTTGAATTTTTCGTCGGAATTTTGCTTAACAGCTTTGGAGTTAATTAACAATGGTCATCTTAACAATGTTCTTAAGACTGCGTTTCTATTTTGTTTGATATATCTGTAAATTAAATACAATGGTGGATTGTAACTGCTTGTTTTCGTTTCCAAGAACAGATAAGAATAACAAAGAAATTGAGTTAAAACAGGAATCTTAGACTTGCAGACAACTGTTTGGTTTGGTGAAGTAGAATTTTTGATCACTTGGAAAGTAAACAAATACGAAACGCAATAATTAAGATTCTTAAAACTCTTGCTTTAGTTTGTGCTGTATTCCAATGGGGCGTAATATGCAAAAAGCTTCGGAAACTACCAGTGAGGTTTCTGGATATTTTGCTGGCTTTGGAAACAATGTAGATTATTTTCTGATTTAAGTATTGGAAAAGTGCACATTCCTATACTTAAATTCTAGTATATAAATTCTAGTATTCAGAGTTTTTAAGTTCATTTTTTGTCTTTTCTTTTTTGTTATTTCATAGATTATTGATGATTATCTGGTTGTTGATCCAAGGAAAACAAAAGTGAATTTGAACTCAATACTTGTTTTGTTCAGTGTCTGATAGAACAAATTATTTAACCCCCCTATAAATTTCCAAATCCTGAGCAGCTGAATTGAGTTCAGTGTGCCAAATGTTTGTCTCTGAACAATGAAAGTTAATAACTTTCTGTTTTTATTTCCTCATTTTTGTTTTCTTGGCTATCAATTTTACCATTCACGAAAATAAAATAAAATTTCCAGGACAGTCTCAAGACTCAACCTTATTGGTTGCCAATTATGTTGATAAGATAAGCAGGAAATTGATATCAGTATCCCAAAACAAGTTCACATCATTGGCTTCTTTTAAAAAAAAGAAAAAGAAAGTTGAAGTGGGATTTTCTTCTTTTACGCTATGTGTGCCTAGCAAAACCTGTTGTCGCAGTCAATTACAGAAATTTTGGTTATTGTTCATATTTCTGATCTCATGTATGTAATGACACTACCTTCTGATTTTGGCAAGGATGAGAGACTTCAACATGCTCTGGGCCATTTCCTGAAGGATTTTTAGGGCGGGGCTTTTGCTGAGAGTCTGGGTAAGTGACATGCATGAAAGTAATAGAGCACAGAGTGAAGCTAAGTTCATCCTTTACTTGAAAATTTAGTTATTAATAGCTCATCAGGTATATTGACTTTATTGTTATGTCAGGGCCAAAATATGGTGGATATGGCTCATTTTTACCATCCTATGAAAGGTCTTCTGCCGTTTGGTCTCATCCAAAGACACCACAGAAAAGCTACAACACATCAAGATCTCCTAAAAGTTTAATGGAGGTATATTGAAAAAACATTTCTTCGTATTTGTTATTTGGTAGGAAGGAGATATATACATATGGCTGAGATCTTGTCAGATTGGAAAATTATATTTTAGTTGAGCACTGTGGGTTATGTGACCATACAGGGTGCTACTCAGAATTTGAAAGCTTCATCAAGTGCACCCCCAACTGTGAGGCTTGGTACTGCTAACAGTGCTCAGTTGTCACATAATTCAAGAGTCCCCCCTCGGGACATTTCAGTGAAACAGGATTCATGTGTGCCATCTACTCAAGTAGCTGAGAGGTGTTCCTTGAAAGATGAAACTTTAAACAAACCTGGCAATCCAACTGATCTAAGGACACTGAAGGTTCGAATCAAAATGAACTCTGATAACACAGCTCGGAAGAATGTAGCAATTTATAGTGGTCTTGGGCTTAACTCCCCATCTTCATCCTTGGAGAACAGCCCTGAGGAAAGTGGAGGTATGCCACCTCCATCTCAAGTGACTGTGGACGAGTCTCCCACTAACATTATTCAGGTAAGGTCAGATGTTTTAGTACAGTTCCTCTTTCTGTAGATGGACTATGATCTGGTTGCATTTATGGGCAATTTTTTGTTTGTCTTTTTTTTTTGGTTGTTGTAACAGGTTATGACTTCTTTCCCTGTTCCTGGAGATGCGTTGATATCACCACTTCATGACAGTTTTCTTTGCTTAATAAGAAAGAGAAAGGTGCCTTCATCTAAGGGTCATCAACAACATTCTTCTTTGTCTGGAGAGGAGTCGGTTTCCACACGGGGCAATAGGAAAGTGTCAAAGGAGACGAAAATTAAAGTAGCAGGGAAAGGTGAAAGTTTGGTTAAGTTGAAGCTTGAGAATGGTATCAAGAATAATACGAGAATTCTTATGAAAAAGAAATCAGAAACTGAGACCCTAGAAGGCAAGGAGCTTCTGCCCAATGACTTGAGAGCAACACCTTTGTCCAACTTAGTATGTGATGTTGGTGACCCTCTGAAAGGGATTGGTAGGACATCTGAAGCTTCGAAGGAAGCCAATGCGAATGAAGTGAAAGGAAGATTTTCTTCTTCTGAATTAGTGAAGGAAGAATCATTGGAGTTGATATCTAGTCAGGGATGTGTCAAGAAGGAGAAACAAAGTTCTAGGTATGGTTCAGTGGAAAAGGTTTGGGAACAGAAGGATGTTCCAGTTTATCTCAGGGATGATGGCAAGTGAAAGGGTTACAAAACTTCAGCCCCACAACATGATACTGATGTATCCAAAGTCAAGGAAGAGCCAGACCTGCACAGACACAATGCTGGAAAGAAATGTACATCACATGAGCAAGAAAAAACTAATGTTCCTGGTAAGAGGGCAAAGCTATCATTAGAGGGCAGGATTAAGTCAAAGGAAAATCAAAGCAATGAAAAGCCACCTACTGTCTCAACAAAGGAAAGCTTGGGGTTTGAAATGGGTGTAGTACCAAAAGATGAATTGAGTGGTGGTCATGGTGTTCCTCCTTCTGGGAGAAAAATTCGTTAGTTAAAGTCGCAGAAGGAAGGTCATAGATAATCAAAGAGATTCATTTGGCGGCAAAAGTTTGGAACAAAGGAATAAAATGGATCTAGCAGAAAGACCTGCTGATGATATTGAAGTAAAATGGAAGGCATGTTTGGATAAACCAAAGGAAAAATTGAGTGGTAAAAAGATTGATAATAGGTTTGTTTCAAAAGATGCTCCTCATTCGTGCCAACCCACAATGGAAAATGGAATTGCTTCAGAGGTCGTACCTGCAGCTGCAGCTCCTATTGTTATAGAAGAAAATTGGGTATGTTGTGATAAGTGTCAGAAGTGGCGGCTTCTACCCTTTGGTACCAAGCCAGAGCAACTCCCTGAGAAATGGTTGTGTAGCATGCTAAATTGGCTGTAAGCTTCCTTCTCATTCTTGGGTTTGAGCATTATTTAACTGCTCTATCGCATTTATTGATTTATGGTTGCGGCCAGACCCTAACTTGAATATTTAATAATGTATTGCTTGCCTTCTCTCTCTCTCTCTCTCTCTCTCTCTCTCTCTCTCTCTCTCTCTCTCTCTCTTACACACACACATACACATTTAAGTCTTTGGGTTTATGTGTAAATAATCAAATAATAACATGTTCATACGTGTGCATGTGTATTGGTGCCTTTTCACTGTGGTATTGAGTATTGACACTGTCCTGTAGGCCTGGGATGAACTTATGTGACATCAGTGAAGAGGAAACTACAAAAGCACTCAATGCATTGTACCAACCATCTTCAGAAAGTGTAAATAAGCTGCAGGCTCATGCTAATGGAACAGCATCTGCAGTACCTGCAGTCGATGTCTTAAATCTTGATCAGAATCACCAGAAGCTCAGTTCTCATGCCATGTCTAATCAAGGGAAAAAGAAACATGGTTTAAAGGAAATACCCAATACAGGTAGTGGTAGTGGTCTCTTGAACGCTACAAAGAACCACCTTCAAGAAGCTGTGAAAAGTATAAGCTCAAAGGACATAAACCGGCCTCCTTTAGAATCAAATCCAATGAAGAAATCTGGTTCTCGACAAATGAGCAAGCTGCAAAACTTGGGAATGGAAAAAAGCACAACAAAGCAGAAGGAGGAGGACACAAGTGGAGGTATGTAATTCATTATGAAGTTTCCGTTTCCTAACGCCATGACACATTTGTGTAAAATTAGGTAACTTGTGCCAGTATTTATTTATTTGGGTTGTTATATATCTGCAGGTGACGCCAAGAAAGTAAGATTGAAATACAACGGGGCTGATCAATATACTTGTGGAGCTTCAAAGAAACTCAAGAGAGAAGAGACGTGGCATGGTGATAAAAATCGGAATGCTCATATTGACCTTGGGAAAGTTGGTGTTGGTTCAAGTACTGGTTTGCTGACCCAGGCACGTGGTCAGGACGTCAAATTCAATGACCTCTGTTATTCTGAAGATACAAAGGATGTAGTGAAGGACATAGCACTAGTTTCTGCAAAGAAACTGCGAGACCAAACTCAGGTGTCATGCCCTGGTGGGTCTTTGGACGTGAGAAAATGCAGTGACTCATAAGGAGAAAGACCGCCTTTCAATTGTGACATTTTATGCTCCTAGCTATGAGATAGAGCTTGGACCTATGGAAGAATTGGTGGATGAGAACAACCCATGCAAGTACAGAAGATACAATCATGGAGAATACAGTAAACACTATGTAACCAACAAGTTGCAAGGCAAGAAAACCTTGGAGTTTGCCATGATTTAAAACCAAAAACTCAGACTAGTTCAAGAAGGCCCCATTTAGTCCCCCACCCCATCATTAAACTCTGTACACACTGTATCATTGTAATCTGTTCCCAGTTCACCAAATCTTGTAAATTTCAGGCCCAAAAAGAAAAAGCTTGTTGGTGCTTATGTATGTCAAACAAGTGCAAATTATTGTGCTGCACTGTTCATGTGCAACACAATTTGTACGAGCCTACCAATCAATTGAAGCCTTGTGGGGTCTTTGTGTTCACAAGCTTTTCTTGTCAATTTGTCTGTGTCTTTGATGGCCTCATTGAACTAGCAGTACTTGTAAGCACAAGGAAACAAGAATCAAACAGAAAAATGCCACTTTTTACTGTTTTCTATATAAGATTCTTAATATATAAAGAAAGAAGCATGCAATGCAATCATATGTAGGAATCAAAGACCAAACACCAAAAGAAAATGGACAACAATAATCGGTCTTCCATTGTTAACTTGGCCATTATCATCAGCAACTGTGGAAACTTCACCCCCTCTTTCCCCCAAAGGCAATTATGCATCCTTTTCAAGAAACCCTTTGTTTGGTTAGCATAATTGTAGGCAGGTGATCTCAGCAAATGGGTCCCAAAATCCAAGTTCGACGAACTTTATAAGTTGCAAATGCCAAACATGAATAAACAAGTGATTTTGTACTGAGAATGAGCAGGCTTTAGAAAAAGTAAGCACCAATGGGATGAGAGGAAGAGGAAGAGGAGGCTCAGAACTAGTGTAGGGATGGGGACCCAAGTTGGCATTCATGAGAAAAACTTCTGGTTTTCCCTTTGTGAAAGAGAACCGCTAATTTTGCTTAGCTCCACTTCCATTACCATTCTGCACTTTGGCATGTTGTTGGTATGGGAATTCATTGAACCTCCTAGAAAAAGCCTACAAAAGTTCCATATTGATTTGTTGCGTAACCTAATTGTTCGGCTTCCCACCAGTGCTTATATTATATTAAGATTTGATTGCGTGTCGACCTGGTCAAAACAGCACTCATGTTTTAAATATTATGACCAACAACGCAGATCTCTCAGAGAAAGGTGCTTCCACCTCTCCCAATGTCGGGGGTTGAAATGATACCAAATATTACGACATCAACTCCTTTAGCAATCATTTTTAACCCCACTGCTTATATTTTTTCAACTCTACTCTCACAAGCATTAAGCCTTGAGGAACCAATTGCAGATTGAGATTATGAGTGGTTTTTAATTTTGGGATTATCCGAGGAAGAGTCCAAACGGGTTATCCCTACCGAATATTCTCTTCCCAGTCTTAACTTTTCTGAATAAAAACGAAAACATTCCTGAGAGAATTCTTATTCAAATTCATCAACGTCAGAAAAGAAAAAAGAGCATCACCTGAACTAATATACAAGACTCAGACCAAACAACTCGTGAAGCACAAGTGCATAAGCATCTGATGATTATAGACAAATTCAGAGTTTACAAGCCATGCGTTTCGCAATCAAAGAAGAACGCATCCCACCTGATCAATTTTATATTCCATCGTCAGATTGCACAACTCAAGTGGGCATACTGGGAACGAAAGTACACTTTTCCTTCCAGTGGGGGTGAAGAAACAATTAACGGAAAATGTAGTCATGGGACGACCGAGATCGCGGTAATTAAACAAAGATACCAGAGTCCTGTGGTACACTGGACCGTATTATGAAGTCAATTACAAATTTCTCCAGCAAGGGTGCCCTATCTATAGTAGCCAGCCATACCTTGCGCCAAGGGCAAAATGTACAAAGCAGTCTCAGCTCCTGCTTTAAGCAATCACTATTAGTCACTGGTGCACCGGCATTTACATGTGATTGTGCCACTTCTTCCACCGCCTGACCCACTTCTTGGGCAAACTATAGCAGAAAAAGGTACCGCTTCCTTTCAAGGATAATCAACTAGACCACATCATGCCAAGTACCTAAACAAATTGGGGTTATCTTTGTCCCTTTCTAAGTAGTCTCTTGTGATTAGATCTTCAATCCGCTTTTTTATTGCTTTGAAGTCGGGCTGAAAGGAGAGGGAGAGTGAAATAAACACCACTGGTTTAGAACCAAGAAAAAAGATCTCAATATCTTATAAGAGCAGAAAATAAAGTACTACACAAACCTTGAACATGCGACCAAGCTGCTCTACACACTCCATAACCAATTGCTGATGACCCAAAACTTTACGGCTCTTCATGATACGCACAATTGAGGCATCAATGGCATACCGCCTGTCCTTGTCAACATCTTCAATTACTTTCTTCTTCTCGTCCACAGGTGGGAGGGGAATCTGCATGGTGAACACAGTGATAACTCATCACTCACATAAACCACAAAATTAGAAGACAAGAAAAGAACACGAGACAGTGAAAAGATCCAAGTACCTTGATCCTCCTCATTTTGTCAGTAAACTTAGAGTTGAACTCAAAGTAATCAGTAGGAGAGAGAGTTTTTGTATTTGGTTCCTTGTTAAGGATCTTATACTTGGCACATGACAAGGAATGGAGCAGTCTAACAACATCGTCATCAGTCAAGTTTAATTGAGTCATGATCTCTGAATAACTCAATCTATCTGAGGTATTGAATAGCAGCAGGGCTGATGCCTAAAGTAAGATTAAGAGAAATCAGTCTTAGAAAATATAGAAATGTCTACTAGAAACTGTATCTCAGAACCCAAAAAGAAAACATGAAAAATAGATCTATGGATTAGGAAAGTTGGAATAAAATGTTGAACACATCACCTGATAAGTTGTCACAATAAGCTCTATGGTTTTGGGTTCAAATTTTCCACTGATGTTACAAGTACCCAGTGAATACATCCATGTAAGTTTTCTGTGCTTTGTCTTTGTTTGATAGAATTCCCTGAAAACTTCAACGCACTTAACCTAAAGCAAGGGTGATACATGAGAAGTTAGCAACATCATCAGATACTTAACCCAGCAGATATAAATTTTATTAGGAAAAAAAATTCAAATTTTCTCAGTAGAATCTGTGTACCATCTCTGCAGGAAGGTTGAGGTCAAAAGACTTGTAGCTTGGCCAGAAGCCAGTGGTCAACACAGTAACTGTCAAATCAATACCAGGATTCGCCTGTGGATTACTGTTCAGATAATCCTCAAAGCTGGCTTGATTTTCCTTAGCCAATGTCAAATCTGTAACCTGCAAACAAAACAACCAATTTTTCTTTCTTTGGTCAGATCCCCAGTAGCAACCCAGAAATACATGAACAGAACATTCAAAACAACATTTCTCGAAGGATTAGCAAATGCAACTGACCATCCCCTCCATCTTTGAGGTAAATTGACCGCCACATTGTTGCTTCAGTTTTGTCAAGATACATCTCTCATGGTCATCATTAGCACTCTTGTCAAACAGAAGACGTCGAGCAAGCTTTTTCCTGCCATCAATTAAACATCTAAAGTTAATCTAATGTTTACTAGTTTCAAACTTAATGTAATCATCTAAGACCTCACCAAAACATATTTGATTGAAATCAAGCAATTTGAAAAATAGAAGTGATATACCTATAGAATTCAGCAAATAGGTCTTTGTCACTAATATACGCCAGCAGCTTCACTACCTGTAGTTTGATTGGCATTTATTAATGAATACTGTTTATCCAAAATAAATAATAATAATAATAATATTTCTATGTAACATAAATAAATGTAATGGCACATCAAGAGTCCAGACCTTCTCAAGTGTCTCCTCAATGGCTTCATCACTCAATTTCTCACTCCCACCTTTCTTAAGAATGTTATCACAAAAAGTGGCAAGTAGTTCCGCACTTGAGCTTCCAGCAACACCCTTGTTGCAAAAGATCTCAAAAGCCTCCTTGAGGGCCTACAGATTAACAAAAAAAATACCATCAGATATGCACAAGTAGTCAGTAGAGACAAAAAGAACCTTAATAGCTTGTTAAAATACAAACCTTGTGGAAAAGAGTATGGTTTTGGAAACAATCATTGACATATGCTAGATACTTGTCATGAAGCTCAATCACTTTTCTAACGAAAACCTGAAAAGTACAATCATATTAGCTTTCACTCAAGCATATCAAAAGTTCTAGATGTGCAATGTTCATGAAATTACCTGTTCCTGCAAACCAACCACGTCCTTTTTCTCCGCCTGTGGGGGGAACAAGAAGTCAGCATTCAAGTACAATTAACTGTCGATTACTGTGACATAAGCAAATAATCTGTACCAAATGAAGGTTAGGGCACAAACCTTCTTGTTGCTTGCTGCATCTTCCGCCTGTTTGACTAAGGCCGTTCCTTCAGCAGTAACATGCTGCATCATGGCACACCGTGTAATGTTTAGAAAATGAAGGAAAAGACAGGAAATGAAATATATATATATATATATCACACACCAGATAACCCAGAAAAAAACAAAGGAAGAGTACTAACCTGCTTAAATATACTTGAAACTGGATCCAAGCCCCTAGGTATCTTAGAAAAGAGCCTGAACATTCTAGACAAATCATCCACCTAAAACAGACAGAAGAAAAATGATAAGAAGAAAGCAACAGTTGTCTGGTTTTTCTGATTTTCTTCGATCTAATCAACAAATCTGTAAATTTAACGGACTCAGAGAGTACCTTGTCATCTCGCAGCAATGCATGGCATCCAGAGTGCTCTTTCTCAAGTAGTTGGGTTGCATACACAGACAACAGCTCGTGTTGAACTTTCTACATTAAGAAAATAATAATATTAACAGCCAGTATTCATATTCTACAAATAACTGTATTCCAACTCACCTAGAATTACAATTTCCAAAAGACTAGATACACGTACAAGGTGAATTTAAAGAATAATAAAGTACAAACCTCAAGCAGCTTCGGCTCACTACTAGAATGCAAGTAATGAGCAACTCTATCTTTCTCCCGCCTTAAACATTCTTCTGCCTGAAATTTCGAAAGAACAAAGTCCATTGGTGATAATTTCATATAGACACATATACATTTTAACCTGATAAAACAAGCATAATGAAGTTTACTTTCAGCATATAATCTGGACAAGAATCTTCTAGGATCCAGTTGGAAGCTTTCCGTGAATAATAAGCAGCAGTGTCTTTAAGCATGTCTGCTTCAAAGTCATTTTCATAGTGATCCATATGTCCCATTCCAATCTCAACAAATATATCCAGAACATTCTTCAATAGAGCTCGATCAATCTGCTCTCCTTCACGTTCTTGATCAATCTGATTTGAAAAAATACGGTCAATTATATTTATTCCACAACTTCACTAGTAGGACATGCAGCTCTGGTAAAATTGAAAACGTACCAGAGATATTACAGCATCTCTTACTTTCGCATTTAATTCTTGGTAGACCTGAAAACCACAATCATATGTCCATCATATTACAATCTATTACACAACAAAATCTCATCAAGCTGTGAAAGGATCAGGTTGGAGGAAATCTTTCATTCAAATTTTTCTAAAATTAGGTTAGGGATGGGGGAGGAGAACAGATAGTAGAGAAAAGAAAGTATCAACATGGGAGTATCAAAATGGGTATATGGAAGTCAGTTTGGGCTATGGTCCAAGCGGCAATCCAAAGAATACACCAAAGAACATGAGTTAAGATGAGTAAGGGTTTTCCAACATGACTTACCAGATCTCGGAAGCAAGTAAGTCCAACTTCATTTAGGGGAGGAAGCGACCTTCGAGCTATAAAGTAGCGATCAAGATAATGAAAGAAACGAGAGAGCCACCTAACCATGATTTTATGGTTTGTCCACCTCTTCACAAGCTCTCTCAACATGAACTCATCATGCTTCTCTCTCAAAGATGGCAACACCTAAGCATAAACATTAAATTATATTAGAAATAGGCATCACAAAGAGCATCCGTAAGTGAAAAGAAGGAAAAAACTATTGTCCAATATCTCTCAAACACTAGGGGTTGGGGAAGGCAGACATTAGCCCTTACTACACATATCACATTGAATATCATATCAATATAAATTTAATTCTAATAGTTCTAGGGCAGGAGATTACAGAATCTCAATCTGAGGCTTAAAAAGGGTTAAGAGTTGGGAATTGAACAAAACAAAAATGCAATCTGAGGCCTAAACCCTAAGAAAACAGAGCTCGTGACAGTGTAAACAATGCAATCTATATTACACAGTAGGAAGAGTTGGGAATTGAACAAAACAAAAATAGCTAAAAGCTTCCTCACTGTCGAAGTAATGTACTCTTCAAAAGACTCCTTATACTTGTCATATAGCTGTTGTGAATAGTCATGTGGTGGCTTTTGAGTGCACATATTGTATATGGTTCTGCAAATAAAATGAAGACAACAAAAACACAATCAGCAACATTAATCTTTGGAGCATACAGAACCAACAAAAATGACAATGAGTACCACAACAAAACAGATAAAAGATTACGTGTAGAGCATCATGTAGTCCTCTGAGCTGAACTGCGGCTCAGGCAATCCTTCTAGAATGTTCTTCAGCTTTGTGATCCCCTTCTGCATAAACTCCCATCCTTGTTCTAAATCGATCGTCTTACGCTCGTTCATCGTCATTTTCCCACACTCGAATTCTCAACCGCAATACAAAAATCTGCAAGACTCAATCACCGAATTGTCAGACACTGAGACAAAGTCAAATTTCCCAACACATAAACCAAAGACATACAATAAACCCTAAATCGACTAGTTCAATCAACTTCCCCTCTAATTTGAAGGTGGAGAACCATAAACCCTAAATGCTCTGTTTGGCAGCCAATAAAACACAGGAGAGATTTCAAAAACAGTGATTTCCCACGATTTCTCAACAATCAAACAAAGCTCAAGACTCTAAACCTCCCGAATCGAACTCCAAAATCAAAATTGATAAAAACACAGCCCCAATCAATGCTGACAAGCTCAAGTTCACAATTAACAGTAAGTTGAAGAAAATAATATAATTGAATTCATGATCAGAATAAATATCAAGAATCACGATATACACAAGTAAGTAGACGGATTCACCTGAGTTAGGAAGCGAAGAAACTCTAATCGGAGGAGACAGAGAGCGGGAGCAGAGGGCTAGAAGAGGAGGGTGAACGAAGACGACGAAGTCCGATAGAGCATTGATGAGAAAAGGGGAAAATGGTTGACAAAAGAGTTTGGGTAATTGGCGGTGTAAAGTGATCTCAGATGTGAAGCTCTTTCGGTTTCGGATCCACTGCCTCTACTTCTGCAATCGTGTTTTTTTTTCTTTTTTGTTTTAAATTCGCTTTTTCTTTTTTTCCTTTTTCTGTTTTTTGTTTTTTTTTTGCCAGTTCTTCTTTTACTTTTTTAATAAATGTTTTTTTTTTCTCTTGGTCTAAAAGCTCCTCTCAGACTTATTGTTTGTGGCAGTAGGATAAGAGGCTCGTGATAAAGTTTGGTGGCTCATCATCTATTTTTTTGGGTGAAAATTTCGACAAGAAGAAAATGGATAAAACCAGTAAAAACTAAAAATCACTCTGTCAAAATAAGAAATAAATGAGAAGAACTTATTTCCATCCCAAAATAGGAGCACACGAAACTCTAGCCCAAATATCCAAACTCAAAGAGAAGAAATATACTAAAGAAAATTGCCCAAATCAAGCACAAAAATTAAGAGCTCGTTTGATAACCATTTAATGTTAAAATGATCTATGTGTTTTATCTCATAGGGCAATTTAGTCCCTGTGTTATGAATTTGGCCAATTTAATCCTTGTGTTTGATATGTTAGTCAATGTGGTCAATTCCCTTAAAAATATAAAATATTTAAAATTAATTAAAAAAATTGTAATTGATTATAAAATTTTAAATTCAATCTCAAAATGGAATTTTTTTTTAAATTTCACATTCCCCAATTTCGCGCACACATCTCAACCACCTCCCAAACCCAGCCACCCTCACCACCACCACTCCAACCCCAAACCCATAGCCGCCCTCACCACCATTCCAACCCCACCTAAACCACAACAACTCTCTCTCTCTCTCTCTCTCTCTCTCTCTCTCTCTCTCTCTCTCTCTCTGTGACAAATCACGAAGATCTTCATAGCCAGTCACCGTAACCTTGATGGCTCTATCGCCAATTGATCATCCTTGCTACAGCAAAAGTCGACGACATTCAGGCCAATGGATCGGAGAGGAGAGAGAGATGAAGGGTAGAGTACGAGAATATCTTAAACATAAGAGAAGAAAAATTGCAGCAAGAAAAGAGTAGGCATCAATTCGACTAAGAACCCTTTTTTTTTCCTACAACAATCGAGACCATTGGAGGTTGAGGTTGTGTGGGTTTTAATCATTTTAGCATTATTATTTATTGAGTTTAAATCTTTATAATTAATTACATATTTTTAAATTAATTTTAAATGTTGTTTTTTTAGGTTTTAACATAATTTTGATGGAAAGGATCAAATTTGTTAACAGAGACAAACACAGGAACTAAATTAGCCAAATTAATAACATAGGGACTAAATTAGCAGATAAGGTAAAACACAGGGACCATTTCGACATTTTAGCCTTTCAATTTTAGTTTTTAGTTTTCATTTTTTGTGCTAGAGTATAGAGGAAAATGAGAGTGAGAATGGAAGTGAGGATGAGATTGAGAGAGAGGATGAGAGGGTGGAGTAACAAAAGTGAAAACAAAAACTTGAAAGTGAAAACAATTTCAAATAGATTTCAGTTTTTTGTTTTAAGTTATTTCTCTCTCCCATCCTATCTTGTCATGTTCTCTCTCAATCCCATCTCCACTATCATTCTCACTTCCATTCTCCCTCTTTTTTTCTTTTTTTCTATACTCTAGCACAAAAAATGAAAATTAAACTAAAATTGAAATGGTTATCAAACGGGCCCTAAATATGTTAAAATGGCCCAAGTCCGATGTTTCCATCAAGATAAGATTACTTAAAACTTAGTTTGATAGAGCATATAAAAAAAAATTAAAAAAAAAGGAAATATAACACAAGTGCACAAATACTCCAAGTCAAGGTGACATAATAAACCTACAAATGTCCTCATTTTCTCTAGGTGCACAATCAACATCACTATCGCCAATAAAAACAAAGCCTCCAAATGAAATTCCAAGCACTTGAAATGGAAGATTTATGTTCAGCAAAACATGTGAGAATTGGCCCTAAGAGCATCTCCAACAAACTCTTTATCCTCTCATCCCTAGCTACTTTGGCTAAAAAAAAGGAAAATCCTTCTCCAGCACACTCCCTACTTGCCTCTCTATTTTGGAGAACCAACTTTTGGCTCTCTACAGCTAGAGAGAAGGAGAGAGAAAAAGGGAGAGAGAGATAGAGACATTTGGGAGGTTGGTTGGGTTGGCTTTCTACTTTTTTTTAAAAATATATTTGATTTGCAAGAGAAAAATGGAGAAAGAGAAAGAGAAAATAATAATAAAATATTTCAGATTAGCCAAAATAGAGAACATTGCTAGAGGAAACACCTTTTAAGTGGTTTGCTATAATACCTTTCTAGCTAGAATTTGACTAAAATTTGGAGACTCTCCTAGAGATGCTCTAAGTGGTTTGGTAAAGTGGCTAGTGGTGCAAAAACTACCTTTATTTTTCCACGACTACAATATGCATTCATGGTATTTAATTATTGATTTAGTCAATGTTTCGATGTGAGACTTTATATTCTTCAACATACCCCTTCATGGGAGACCACCATATAGTAGGCCACAAGTGGAGCCAAGTCAACATCGGACACGTGAACACCACATATTAAGTAAGGGTAAACATTCAAGTCCGGCATGTGAACACCACATGTTGGGTAAGGGGGAAAAGGTAAAGGCCAAATAATCTAGACCGAGTCAAGCAATCCACTCTTATACCATGTTAAGTTTCAGACAGAAGAGCCAGCGGCCCATTACTGGCAAACTTTAACCTCAACTTTAGATTATGCCCCCATAGTACAAATCAAATACATCTAACTTTTCTACTCTTATCTAGAATTAATAACGCTCATAGTAAACAATAAGTCCACAATATTAATATCAAGCAGCTAGTTCGCAGCTTGAACCAGTCTTAAGTAACAATAATATATAGCTCTTCCAACAGAGCCAACACACTCCCTAAACGCCTTTGCATATATACTATTCATCTACATCCAATCCTTTGAATCTAGTTTCTCTGGCAATAATTCCATTGAAAAATATCGACTCATTTTGCCACACAAACTATCAATATCTATGCTATTTCCGATCTCCAACATCTTTTTTATATCACTAACCCAATTGTCATCCATCTTCACAAAATCTTATTCCAATAAGTTTTTTTTTTTGTTGTAGAGACAATATTCTTTCCCAAATCTTTACCTTCCACATTAATTTTGTATTTTTCTAAATCTGAAGGTTAGATAGTAGACAGGGACAGTGGGAATCTCGTTAATCCATTCATGAGTGTCACTAATTAGATGACGAGGCATTTGGCTACCTTAAGAGAGTCATAGTTACTCATGTCGTTTACCCACGCTTGGTTGAATTTTTTCACTTTGACATTCACAGCACTGGGCAGAAATCACATTGCGTTAGCATTATTCGTACTAGTTTTGAGGCAACTGTTCGACGCCTAGGGAGAGTCCTCAAAGGAACGCTCCTAGTTTGTCCCTTGGTAGGCACACAATGGCCCACATGAGCAGTTTGAACAGTCCACCGATAGCCGATGGGTTCAGGACTAGGACCCTCGTGCCCAGCCCTCAGAGCCAAAACCTTTTATGAGGTTACAGATCCATTTTGCCGACTTCCCTTGCCTACATTATTCCATCGACCAAAGGTTGTTTACCTTCGAGACCTGATGTGGTTATGAATACGACCGAGCGTGAATGGTACTCGGTCCTTTGAATTTTTAAGGGTCGCCAGGGGCACACCGTACACCACGCAACGTGCGGTGCTCTTCAAGCAGCTGGATCCTACCTCCTGCTAAGCCGTTTCCAAGGTGGGCAGGCTGTTAAAAAAAAACATAACTCATCACAAAGGCCTTGACAATGTCTTTGAACTTCTTAACGTTGCCGTCAACCACCACGCCCCGGTTTAGGAATTTTAATCCAATTTTCTTTCGAAGTTTGCATGAGACACGCTATTAGATAGGCTTCCCCCGTCTTTTAGGATCAACTAACCCATGTGCAAGTGTCGTCCACATGGAACCTTTCCTCTCTTCGGCCTTCAAAGTTGTCATTTGAATATTTGCTACTACCACCAAGATCTACACCGACGGCAGCTCCGCCCGGTATGGCGGCCCATTTTTCAGCAACAACCAAGCCCTCTTACTCATCGGGGATTAGCACTTGCCCCGACTGCCCAATATAGGTCACGCGCTCTCTCCCAACCATCTAATATACGGGGGTGGCTACATTAATGTTGTCAAATGATTTGTGAGCCGAACCAAATTTGCAGTAAAAAATTAATTGAAGCCCATATGGATTGCAATCGACAATGGCTAGTACTAGAGGTCTTAAGTCATAATAAAGTTTTTTTAAGAATACCTTAGTAGATCTATTACTATATCCTTTGTCGGACACCATAATGCCTTTAGCATTCTCATGGAACATTGTATTCTTCTCAACCAATAAGATGAATGTTGCCTCACAGTTGTTACAATTAGTACAAACTCTAGATGACAAGATGGAATCTCCTAAGCATTCGAAGAACAATCATGAGGAGTATCATCGCACACGAAGTTAAATGGACCAATAACCTTACATGTTAAGTCAGAAATGACCCTAACATTCGGCCTTATGGAGCTTTGCAGGCAACATAAGTCATTAAGTACTCCATATGTATCGTCCTCACTTTTAAATTGGTTAGTATCAATATAATAAATCTCACAGTTCTTTATGTATCGTTGTTTACCAATGAAGCATTTTTAATAGATGGTCAACAAAAAGAAAAGTGTAGACATACATACAAAAAGAAAAGGGTAGACATACATATCTCTGAATTTGTAAAAGAGGAGAAAGGTCTTGTATCATGTTTGGTTAGCAACCTATGACCTAAGTGATGCTTAAAAACATGTAACTCTTACTTCTAGTAGGCATATTGGACTTGAAGTTTTTTTTTTTTTCCGGAAGGAAAGAACGGCATAGTCGATTGTTTTTATATATAAAAATTCACATCTTCACCGAGAAGATTAGACACCTCAACATGTACTTCTTTTTCTTGTATAAAAAAGGTGGGAGAGTTGCAAAATCCGACTCATCATCCTTAATGTTCTTCTTGATGAGTTCGAGATCAGTGTTACATTGCACCTCTGGTTGATTTGATACATCGTCTTGAAGATAATCTTGAACCATGGAGTGAAGGGATAGACATAACTTCTTGTTGTAGAGACATCTTTATCACGCTTCGACATTGTCAAAATAGATTTTTTTTTTTTTTTAAATCTCAAAATAAGCCTTTAAGCGGTTTACGCTAAAACCTTTTTAAAATTCCAACATATAATCCATATAATAACATAGTTAGAACTAATAAAGTACAATTGAACTCATAGGCTGTTTGTTAACAAACTATGTTGTAAACAACATCTCTAAAGCAATCCAATTTGTAGCAAGAACTACTGCTGCAAGCTTTTCCAGTCCATAACTTCTTTATGGGCCTTCAAAACCAATTGTGTTGCTCTAGTTGTCAGATGACAACCTACAAAATGAAAATGGCAAATACATAAAAATTTCAAGAGATAAGTTATTATCAACTATGATGTGTATAATCTATCAAGGACATGACCAACTAGAGTATTTTGTTTGGATTTTGGTATATACAAAAGTATGCATGCGCCTCCGTCATTTAAGTTGATATATTGACTTCTTGTAACGACTGTAAATAAAAATACATTATCAGTAAAGCACCGTCTTTAAATCTCAGATAATACAATTGAAAATATAAACCAAATCAACCAACCAAGCCAAAAATAAAAACCAAAAATTTTAATTTTCCCATAAACCAAACATAAATATATACAGAAAAATGAAAATGAAACCCACAGCAAATAACAATACACAACTATAGTAAACAAATCGATTGCAACCTCAATACCTTTCATTTGCTAAAATGAAGAACATAAACACATTAACCCATGAAAGCTTCTTAAACTACAAATACTTATACAAATTTTAACTCCTCCAATGCTATCCTACTCAACAAATCATTGTCCAAACAAAAACAAAATGAGTATCTTGACAAAGAAATCATTCAAAATTGAAACAACCCAAAAAAGAAAAGAAAAGAAAAGAATACAGAAAATAGCAAACAAGAAACCCAATTGTAGAAATTGTAAGTGAAGTGCCAAACTCATAAACCCAATCAATATCCAGATTCAATTTTCTCCACATTTATTAAACAAGAATAACAAAATGAGTTATTCTACATATATACAACCACAACCAGTTGATTGATCAAACTTTCGAGTGGTTAACCAAAAGAGCAAAGCTTTTACGTGTGGAAATTGAAAAGATAAGAACTCCAGTTGATGAAAAGAAATTTTGTTCAAGGATGAGGGCGACAGAGGACACAAGCTTGAAATTAGAGCATGACCTTAAAACTTGGCATTCAAAAAATGGATGACTAAGATGGAGGATAAAAGAATTGGGAAAGTTAGGCTCAAATTGATATTATGAACTTGAAAGCTTTGTGTTTGTGAGAGTTGTGAGAGAAGATGTGTTTAGAGCGTAGACATTAGCCAAATGAATTTTTTAGGGGATAAAAGGTCAATATTGAAGTATTTATATGCAAGGTACTTTGTTACTTTTAGGTTGGAAAGTGAGTATTTGTGGTTAAGTTTTATAAAGTGAGTATTTTTTATTTAGGTTTATTTTTATTGAATATGTAAGTTAATTTGAAACCCATATGGATTGCAATCGACAATGGCTAGTACGGGAAGCCTTAAGTTATAATAAAGTTTTTCCAGGAATACCTTGGTAGATCTGTCACCATATCCTTTGCCGAACACCATAATCCATTTAGCATTCTCATGAAATTTTACCTGGGCTAAACCGTGGAACACCATATTCTTCTCAACTAATAAGATGAATGATGCATCACAACTGTTGAAACTAGTACGGACTATACGATGACAAGACGCGATCTCCTCAGCACTAAAAGAACAATCATGAGGAGTATCATCGCACACGAAGGTAAATGGCCCAATAACCTTACCTATTGAGTCAGAAATGACCCTAAGACTTAGCCTTATGCGGCTTAGCATGTAGAATATGTAATCAATTACTCCATATGCATCGTACTCTCTCTTAAATTGGTTAGTATATAAATCTCACGCTTCTTTGTATACTGTGATTTACCAATGAAGCATTGGTTACAGATCGTCAACAAAACGAAAAGGATAGACATGCATAACTCTGAATTTGTGCCAGATGAGGAATGTCTTATATTATGTTTGGTCAGCAACCTACGGCCTAAGTGATTGAAGATCGTGTAACTCTTACTTCGGGAAAGCGCACTGAATTTGAAGTCTTTTTTTTTTTCTTGAAAGGATTAGATGACATAATTGATTTTTTTTTTATAATAAAAAAAAATTTCACATCTTCCTCGAGAATATTGGACATCTCAACATATACTTCTTTTTCTTGTATTGAAAAGGTGGGAAAGGGTGTAAAACCAGACCTTAAGCTCTAAAAGCCTACATAGGGGCAGTGAAGTAGGTTTTTGGACAAAAACCTACATTTTTAGATTTTAAGTTCTTTAAAGGCGCACAAGCACAAACACAAACAATTTTGTGGTTAATAAGCTAAAAATAATAACAGTGGAATGTAAATAACACATGAGAATTGTTGACCCATAAAACCCAACAGGATGAAAATCTGGGAGCATCAAGCCAGGAGAGATCCAATCTACTCAATTAAGAAATACAAAAAAAACGAAAGAAGACTTAGCTCAATCTATCACCTCTAGGCGGCTACAACCCAACCTTTTAGTAAACACCTTTTCTTTATCTCTTAGCAGCAAATCATCTCAGGAGCACCAAGCTCAAGTTGCATGTAGTTTGATGTATGAAGTGAGTTATGGTTTCACTGATTCATCTATCTCAATCACAAATTATAATTGAGCTAGACAAATAAAACCTGAGCATTGTGATGATTTAAACTCGAAGCAATGATTCATGAAGCGTATAGATTAAATCAACATAACAATAATATATACAATCAATCGTATACTCATAAGTAACAAAAACTACCTGAAACAATAATGAAGTAATTAAAGCAATGAAAATATTCAACAGTTTAAAAAGTGAAAACCAGCTTGGGGAAGAACTTATGTATATGCATTCATTCACATAACCCTCAAGAGTTTAAACATTGGCTGAGGAAGAGAAATGGTTTTTCCAAAAGCTTTTATGAAACTGTTTCTGCAGAGAATGTAACTTGTGTAGCAGAAAAATAGTTTCAATGCATGAGTGAGTTGCAAAGAAAACGTCAGCCAAGGAAGAATATATAGATTCTTTGAATAACTCTATTTTCAAAAGGAGACAGGTCAACATCTCTTAAGGAAGGAGCAACTCAAGAAACAAAGAAGATAAAAGATTTTGAAATTCTTTTTGGGACCAAGTGAACTGACAAAACACTATTATTAAAGATAAAATAAAATAATAAGCATCAGTGTTTTGATAAGTTGGAACAATAAAGAGCCGCACATGGGTTTTGAATAAAAAGTATTCAATTCATAGTCCAAAGTCTAAAAAGATGTAATAAATAACTCATACCTCATAACTTAGAAAATGGGGACGTTTTGAAAAAGCCCATCAATTAGAAGAGATAAGGTAAATAAATAAATAAACTAAGAACTCATGGGCCAGAGGATAAAAACATCCGCCCAATGTATCTATATTTTCGAAAAAAAATTTAAAAGAAAAAAATTGTAGCGAATGCAAAAATGAAAGTTTGGATCAACATACGTGAGCATGTATTAATCCTGTGAACATGCATATGATTTTACCTTTGACAACAACGAGAAGACTTGGAATCATCTTCAACCCATTTCAATTCTATCCTCTAATCTATCCTAAAAAAACTAAGAACTTAATACAATGGTTTTGTGAATTACAAGAGAAGAGCCAAACAATATACATGGAAAAATACAACCCTTACAGAGGGGCAAAATCCGACTCATCATCCTTAATGTTCTTCTCGATGAATTCGAGATCAATGTTAGGTTGCAATTCTGGTTGAGTTGATATGTCTCCTTGAAGATAATTTTGAACTATGGAGTGAAGGGACAAACGTAACTTCTTGTTGGAAGGGACATCTTTATCATGCTTCGACATTGTCAAAATAGATATTTCTAATTCTCAAAATAAGTCTTTAAGCACTATATACAATAGTTGTTTGGGCAAGAACTCCATTTACAAATATCAATTCCCTTTGCAATACAAACTATTAATATTTACGCTCTTTCGAATCTCTAACATCGTTTTTATCTCACTAACCCAATTGTCGTTTAATTAACTAAATCTTGTTCCAATAAGTTTTTTTGCGGTAGAGGCAATATTCTTTATCAAATCTTTGCCTTCTACATTAATTTTGTACTTTTCTAAATCTAAAGGCCTCATCCCAACCATCTAATGTATGGGGTGGCTATGTTAACGATGTCAAATGATTTGTGAGCCGAACCAAATCTGTAATGAAAAAGAATTTGAAATCCATATGGATTGCAATTGACAATGGCTAGTATCGGAAGCCTTAAGTAATAATAAAGCTTTTTCAAGAATACCTTGGTAGATGTGTCACCATATTCTTTGCCGGACACCATAATGTATTTAGCATTCAACCTAAGATGAATGATGCCTCCCAGTTGCTGAAACTAGTACAGACTATACGATGACAAGACAAGATCTTCTCAGGACTCGAAGAACCATCGTGAGGAGTATCATCGCATGCGAAGGTAAATGACCCAATAACCTTACATGTTGAGTCAGAAATGACCCTGACACTCGACCTTGTGTGGCTTAGCATGCAACATACGTCATCAATTACTCCATATGCACCATACTCACTCTTAAATTGGTTAGTATCAATATAATAAATTTCACGCTTCTTTATATAATGTGGTTTACCAATGAAGCATTGGTTATAGATCGTCAACAAAATGAAAAAAGTAGACATGCATGACTCTGAATTTGTTCAAAAGGAGGGATTTCTTGTATCATTTTTAATCAGCAACCTACGACCTAAGTGACGCTTGAAGATCATGTAACTCTTATCTCTGGAAGGCACATTGAATTCGAATTCTTTTTTTTCTTTTTCTTTTTTTTAAAATCTTGGAAGGATTGGACGACATAATAGATTATTTTTTATATAAGAAATTACACATCTTCCCCTGGAAGATTGGACACCTCAACATATACTTCTTTTTCTTGTATTGAAAAAGGTGGGTGATGTGCAAAATCCAACTCATCATCCTTAATATTCTTCTTAATGAGTTTGAGATCAATGTTACGTTGCACCTATAGTTGAGTTGATACGTCTCCTTGAAGATAATCCTGAACCATGGAGTGAAGGGACATATGTAACTTCTTATTGGCAAGGACATCTTTCTCACACTTTGACATTGTCAAAATATATCTTTTTTATTCTCAAAATAATCATTTAAACACTTTATACAATAGTTGCTCCGGATTTAGTGTTGGATTTAAAAGAATTTAACAATAAATGACATGATCCCATTAAAGACGTTACGAGACATTAAGGCAACGATAGTATAGAAATAGGCTTTAGGAAAACAATAGAGCTTATAAGGGAAAAACAATACCACTATTCTCCATCAAGAAAAATAAGAAATAAGAACTTAAAAGCAACCAAATTCTCCAAGCAACCAAACAGACCATAAGATTAAAGTTAAAACCCTAAAACCTTTTTACTTGAGGAAGCGGGTAGAGAAGGTTGATTGGTATGTCTGGATTGCAGATCAGTGAAGTGAGCGAAGATAAGTCTAACGGCGTCATTTTGGGCTTCCTTTGAGGACATGAAGAGTTGCACTGTGTCGAAGGTGGCGCCGTTTGTGGTAACGAAGGCTGAAAAGTGAGGGTTGTGGTCGAGGACAAGCTTTGTAGCGTTGTACTCGAGCAAGCGCCATTTCATTTGCTGGCACAGCTCATGCAGCCTCGACTTGTGCATCCTCTCTCTTTTGGTGTGATGCAATGGTGGTTACTCTATTATGAGAAATTTGAAGAATATGGAGATAAATTGTAAGTATTTTCAAAATAATAATAATAATAATAATAATAAATGGTAAACATTAGTAAAAGCTGCACAATTAATGAACTGAGGTTAAATCTCAAGTAGCTGGCATGCAAGGAAAATAGACTGGCAGATTTATTTATGTGAAAATTTTATTTATTTTGTACAAATTGAGTAACATTTTTCGGCACTACTAATGTTTTTTTGAATAAAAAATTTAAAAACATTTTCTATTTAATTTATCAAACACTACAATATACTTCCAACCATTAATTAGTCGGCAATTTCAAAACTTGAAATAATAGTACTATAAGCCACAAGCATTGTGGAATAGTGATGAATAGTGAGGAAGTCGTAATGAGCATAACACACTAAATAAGATAATACATAAAAATTTCAACCTAGCCAGCATCAAAATAAATTCCAAGCTTGAGTCCTTTTTCATGTATATAATTAGCAAGAGTTTTAATTCTTAGTTGAAATATTTTAGGATGAGGGACCAGTTGACCCTGCTCAACCAAACAACAACTTTGATGAATTGAAATTCAAATATACATCAATTGCACGATTTTACAAGTAGATTCATAGAGGACAAAAAATTTTATAAATACTGGACTAAGATATATTATTTTGAGAAGTTGCATTTGAATCATTAATGCTAAATTTTCTTCATAATCTAAGTGCCGTAATAAGTTAAATTAAATACGAAAAGCGGAACTCAAAGAGTTGGATTCTAGGGAATTTGAGACAGGTAGAGGACTTAATCAAGCACGTAGTTTGAAACGAGTTGGAGCCACTCGTTGGGGCTCTCACTTTGCTTCTATTACAAGTTTAATGAGTTTATTTAAAGAGATTAAATTACTACATCAGGAAATCAGTGATTATGGACCTAACCAACAATTTCGTGGCGGTATAGAGAGTAACTATATTGCTATGATGTCTTTTGAGTTTGTGTTTTCATTGGTTTTGATGGATAAAATTATGGGATTGACCAACTTTCTTTGTCAAGTATTTCAAACAAAAATTCAAGATATTCTAGGTTCTTTAAATTTTGTTGAAAATACAAAAATGTTGTACCAAGATATGAGGGCACATGGCTGTGATGATTTATTCATGAGTGTGGTAGCATTTTGTGAACTACATAGTGTTGACATTCCTGATATGGGTTCTCGTTATATGACGGGCACACGTTGTTCTTGTCAATAAATTTTTTTTTTATTACAGTTGAAACATTACTATCGCGTTGATGTATTTAATGATGTGATAGATTATATGTTGAGGGAGTTAAATGACATATTTCTAGAGCAAACAGTTGAACTTATTATTCTTAACTCAGCATTGGATACTCGTAATTCCTTCAAGTCATTCAATATTGAGCATCTATATAAACTTGCTGAGAAATTCTATCATGATGATTTCATTCCAAGTGACTTGAAAGCTTTAGAAATTGAGTTGAGATATTTTCAAAATGATATGCATCGCCTTCCCTGCTTTAAGGAAATCACCACTCTTCCTCAATTATGTCAAAAATTGGTGGAAACAACTTTGGTAGAAAACTACCATTTGCTTTACATGTTGATTCAGTTGGTGTTGACTTTTCCTGTTTCTACGGCAACAAATGAACGAGTTTTTGCATGTATGAGAATTATTAAGAGTAGACTTCGGAGTACCATAATTGATGAATTCCTTGTTGATTGCATGATCCTCCACATTGAAAGAGAGTTTGCTAATAGTATCGATAATATATTGATAATTGAGGAATTTAAGATTTCTAAGCCTCGTAGGGTAAAGTTTTAGATTTAAATATTTTAGTTTTGTGTTGCATTGTATTTACTTGTTTTGTTTTTAATCTTTTATTTATGTATAGAGATGCATATTTGAGGGTAAGGCTCATTACGTCACCCCTAACTAGGTGTATCTTTTTATTTTTATGAATGAAATTCACTCGTACCGTTGGGTTTTTAAGGTAAGTTTTGCCTACTTGACTTTTGAATCTTGGATCCACCACTGATGAGGAGTATCATCGCACACGAAGGTAAATGGCCCAATAACCTTACATGTTGAGTCAGAAATGACCCTAAGACTCGGCCTTGTGCGGCTTAGCATGCAACATATGTCATCAATTACTCCATATGCATCGTACTCACTCTTAACTTGGTTAGTATCAATATAATAAATCTCACGCTTCTTAATGTATTGTGATTTACTGATGAAGCATTGGTTATAGATGGTCAACAAAACGAAAAGGATAAATATGCTTAACTATGAATTTGTACCAAATGAGGAATGTCTTGTATCATGTTTGGTCAGCAACCTATGGCCTAAGTGATGCTTGAAGACCGTGTAACTCTTATCTCTGGAAGGCACATTGAATTCGAAGTATTTTTCTTCTTTGAAGGATTTGATGGTAATCAATTATTTTTTATAAAAAAATTTCACGTCTTCCCCTCGAAGCTTGGACACCTCAACGTATATTTCTTTTTCTTGTGGGAGAGGGGCAAAAATCCGTCTCATCATCCTTAATGTTCTTCTTGATGAGTTCTATATCAATGTTATGTTGCACCTCTGGTTGAGTTGATACGTCTTCTTGAAGATAATCTTGAACCATGAAGTGAAGGGACATACATAAATTCTTGTTGCCAGGGACATCTTCATCACACTTCGACATTGTCATAACATTTTTTTTTAATTTCTTATTTATTCTCAAAATAAGTCTTTAAGTGCTTTATATAATATTTGCTCTGGCAAAGAATTCCATTGACAAATATTGACTCCCTTTGCAATACAAGCTATGAATATCTATACTCTTTTCGATCTCCAACATTGTTTTTATCTCACTAACCTAATTGTTGTCCATCTTCACAAAATCTTATTCTAATAAGTTTTTTTTTTTTTTTGCTGTAGACAACATTCTTTTCCAAATCTTTGTCTTCCACATTAATTTTGTACTTTTCTAAATCTGAAGGCCTCACTCTTAACCAACTAATATATTGGGTGGCTACGTTAACTCTGCCAAATGGTTTGTGAGCCGAACCAAATCTATAATAGAAAAGTATTTGAAGCCCGTACGGATTGCAATCGACAATGGCTACACTACATGAAAAAATCCTTTTAACAACGCAATGTGCATTGTGAAAGGGTTCGACAACATGCAGTGCACGTTGTCAAAGCCCATGTCATCATTAAAGGTTTCGGCTTTTGACAACACGTGTTGCATTTTATGAAATCGTTTAGGACAACGCTCAAAGCACGTTGCAGTAGCTATATGCTTTTGACAACATACGGTACACGTTGTTAAACCGTTTACAACAACATGCAATGCACGTTGTCTTTTGTTATATGTTCTTTAAAAAAAAAAAATATGTATATACAAAATTAGTTTTTTCTTTTGGTTTTTTCTCATACATAAAACACCACACACATCATATTGTAACTCGGCAAAAAAATTACACATTCAATGACAAGTTTCACGTAATCATTTTTCATCATTTCAAATACAATCCCAAGACGTAGGAAATTGAAGTTTGATACAAACTATGATACTAAAAATACAACTAAAATTCAAGGGGCTCAATAATTAAAGTTTACAAAATAATACATACATTATTATACCTTGCATGTTCTAAAATTTTCAATAAGATTCCAAAGTTCCCTTTGCTTCTTTTGTGAGCAATGCACCAATAGCTACAAACTTGTATATGGTTCTGATTCTACTCCAAGTAACAACAAAAAATGCATGATTAGTGACAAACTTTCCTCGGACCCAAAACTTAAAAGGTCAAATAAATAGAGTTGGGATACATCAGTATCAAATTAATCACATACCTTTGCTAGGTTTACTGTCAATCAAACTAGGAAAAAACTTTAAGTTTCCAACTCCTGCAATACCATTTAACAGGGACAATGATGAGTTTTGCAATTCACCAGAGCACAAAAAAATAATGAACTTTTGGAGCAAAGAAAAACTATATAGTTTGAGATAAGGATGAACCGCTAGAACTTTTCAAATTCATTAATGTCGTGTCCCAATTTTGATCTTGTTCGAACAACAAGCTCCCTTCCATAAAAGAAGCATGAGCCCACATATTAGAGTTTGTATAGGAAACATACACTTGCATTTAGTTCCACATTGGAAGGGAGTTGTTTCCTTCCATGGTTTATAAGCACCAACACTTTAGAAATACTAAATAGAGTATGGGCCTAGTGGAGGCAAAGTCGGGCCTCATCATGGTTTGGGCTTGGAAAGTTTGTCACTAATCATGCAAAACAGAAAAACAACATATACAAGTTACAAATCAAATATGATAAGCAGCATAAACAAGATAAGAAACAAATTTGTGGCAAAACATCAAACAACAAGAAAAGTAAGGACGAACGGAGAGGGAGGCGCAGATGGGTTTGGATGGAGGCGACTATGCAAAGTAAGAGAGAGTAATAAGTTATTCTAGGGTTTCGAAAGAGAAAGAGGTTAATTGGTTATAATGTGAAGCCCTTTTATTTAGAAATCAAAATGTTTTCATTTTTTTTAAGTGCTACAATTTCAACAACGTGAGGAGAGCGTTGTTAAAAATATGAGATTTACAACATGCGGAATGTTGTTGTATAAATAATTGACAACATGCAAGTAGCGCGCGTTGTTGTATGGATAGTTTTGACAATGTGCAGTCACTGCACGTTGTTGTATTAGAATGTTTAACAACATGCGTCCCGGGCATGTTGTGAATTGTATCTTCAACAATGCATATTTGATGCACGTTGTTGAACTTATGTTGTTGTATGTCATTTTTATTCTAGTGCTAGTATTAGAAGCCTTAAATCATAATAAAGCTTTTTCAAGATACCTTGGTAGATCTTACACCATATCCTTTTGTTGGACACCATAATGCATTTAGCATTTTCATGAAATTTTGCCTGGGCTAAATCATGGAACACCGTATTCTTCTCAACCAATAAGATGAATGATGCCTTCCAGTTGTTGAAACTAGTACGAACTATACGATGACAAAGATGAGATCTCCTTGGCACTCGAAGAACAATCATGAGGAGTATCATATTTGGTCAACAACCTCCAGCTTAAGTGACGCTTGAAAAGCATGTGACTCTTACCTCTGGAAAGCACATTGAATTCGAAGTCCTTTTTTTTTCATGGAAGGATTGGACAGCATAATCGATTCTTTTTGTTAAGAAAAAATTTCACATCTTCTCCGGGAATATTGGACACCTCAACATATACTTCTGTTTCTTGTATTGATAAAGGTGGGAGAAGGGCAAAATCCAACCCATCATCATTAATGTTCTTCTTAATGAGTTCGAGATTAATGTTACGTTGCATCTCTAGTTGAGTTGATTCGTCCCTTTGAAGATAATCTTGAATGATGGAGTGAAGGGACATACGTAGCTTCTTGTTGGCGTGGACATCTTTATAATGCTTCAACATTTTTTTAGCGCTTTATAGAACAGCTGCTCTTGTTGGTGCGTCAAACCTTCAGCATATGTCTTAAGCAAATTAGATACTTGGGTGCACTTTTATTGGAAGGAAAAAAGAAGAGAGTTTTGGTTGGTAGTGTCGATATTGCCAACGGCCCACTACTAGCAACAAGAGCAACTGCAATTGAATATGGAATGTTTGTTTTATATGATTGAAGATTGTTAGGTTGATGATTTTGGTTTCATAAGATTATAAGAAATAAAATATTTGATGCATTGTTTCAGCTTTCAAGTATAAAATTGCTATGTTTCATTTCACATGACTATTAGATTTGAAAAGTTCATGTAAATACAAGTGCTAGAAACTGAAACACTATAAAAATTGATAAACTTTAAAATCTAATTTGGCTGAATCACCAAAAAAAGACTAAAACAAATAAAAGAGTATTTAGCTTAGATTATTTGGGATATGTTTGCGTTGAGAATACATTTGTAAGAAGCACTTAAAGGATATATATAGCCAGAAAACCCTAATTGTTTCTTTAACTCTTCCTTTGTGTTTATGTGGTTTCACTACAAAAAAAAGTGGCAACAGTCACCAACAATTGGTGACTGTTTGGTGACTGTTGTGGGGGTTACTAAAAGTAACAGTTACCATTTTTGACTTTTTTGGTGACTAAAAAGGCTTTTAGTCACATTTTTTGCTTTTTTAGTGACTAAAAGCCTTTAGTAACCCCCACAAAAGTAACCTTTTTTGCTTTTTTTGGTGACTAAAATGGTGACTATTGCCACTTTTTTTTGTAGTGTTTAGGAAGATGACCTGATACAATCACGTAAACATGGCCTAATTAAATTGGGTTTTGGCCTGAATATTGTGGTCCCGAACCCGGCAGCTCCCACATTTTAGGTTAATTAAACAAACTCCAACGTTAGACCCTTGTCCTATATAGTCAAAATTTGCAAATACGAGATATATGCATACTTATAAAATTAATTATATCACAGAGAGTGATGTTAATTACGCGTTAGTCATCATCATATGAGTTTAATTGAAGTTGATGAACTCAAAAATCACGTATCATTTCGATTGGATTAGTATACTTTGTGTTAATACTTAGATATATATAGGTAATTACCCTAAGTACAAACTAATGAAGGTAATTACTATCTATAAGAAGCAAATCCCAAAATAAAGCCAATTAAGATTTATAACTCTCAAAATAAAGAGAAAAACAACCCACACATGATGGAAAAGCAAAATGAACAGTAAAATCATGACTAAACTAGACATTATCAGTATCTTAATTACATGCCTAATCCCATGAAACTCCAAACCAGCCTTAGTATATAATCAATCTCCTCTCTCAATGACACTAATTAATTTTCCCTTTATTGGAAAAAAGAAAAAGAAAAAAGAAAAGTAGATGCAGTAATTTGGGCTCAATACTTAAGCAAACACACGCACGCGCATACTGAACTTATCTACAGCCCAGTAGTATTTGATCCTTTGTTAAAATTAGGTCTTTGTATATGAGGATGGTTGAGTAATATCCTTTGTTGTTGATCTTCGGTGTTGTTGTTAGCCTTATCTTGATTATTCTCACTCTTATTATTATTAGCTGATGATGATATTCTCTCTCCTTCTTGCTCTCTGTACCTGTGTAAGAACCTCCGCAATGGGCCGGTGTAGTCGTCGAAACCCAGGGCTCCGAGAGCCCAGCTGACATCGTCGCCATTCACGGTCTTTCGCCTCTCCTTGCGGCACTTCTCCGACGCCTCGCTGGTGACGAAGCTGATGAACTCCGAGACGCACTCTTGCATGGTTTCCTTGGCCTCCTTGGAGATCTTGGCGTTGGCTGGCAGTATTTGCTTCATGATCCGCCCAACGTTGGCTATTGGCAGCAACTGGTCTTGCTCTTTCATCATAGCGCCGTCCTCATCATGATTTGCAGCACCACTTGCTCCAATATTATTATTATTGTCGACCATTATTTCTCTGGATATATGATGAGCTACTACTTGCAGCTTTTGTACTTGTGGCTTGGGAGGTCAACACCCTATTTATATACAAATTCATGTCATGGATGTGTGTGTATGTAGACGCTCTACATCAAATACTTGTATTTATATGTATATGTAGACAGAGGTAAGTTTCAATTAAGGAAAATAAGCTTATTATTTGAGGATACCTTCTAGGGCTCATTTTGTCTTTTTGTTTTATTTTGAGTACAAACGATAGTTTAAAGGAATTTCTCACACACACAACTATAATGTCATAGAGGTTCAAGTTTAAGACTTCTGATATGTAAGTCAAGCCATAGGGTTAATTATGTATTTTTAGTTTAATGATCTAAAGCGTTTATTTTTTTAGATATGAATATAATATGCCTAGCTATTTGTTATTACATATATATATGTTTCAAGGTACGCAATATATCTAGTTAAATAAACAAAAGTAACATCTTGTCATTGATTTAGTGGTATTTCTCTCTACTTTGTTAGATGATATCTCGAGTTCACATCTTCTACCTCAAAGAGTATAAAATTAAAAAAAATAAAAAAAGATTTAAAATTGGACCAAACCTGATATCCAGTGTACTTAATTAGGTTCAATGAAAAGAGAGTATGGATGACAATCTCATTTTCATTTGAATCATGCCCAAATATCTGAAATATATAAAGAGAAAATTTTCCACCTTTAATAGGGCATGTGGATGTGATATTTGATGCCGACCTGGTCGGCATTAGTGTTGGGGCCACGCTCGATCGAGCTTAATCTAATTGGATCGTATAATTAATTTATGATTAACACATATATATAGTTTGATGTTCTCTGCAAAATTAATTATGTATTTATGGACCATGTCAACATACCTTCCTGATGATGCAGATTAATCTCTAGGGTTTTTTTAAAAAAATTTTAGGTCCACTTGGTTCAAAAGAAAGAAGGCTTGGGGATGGAAAATCAATTGTTTTCTCATATTTATCCAGGGCATGGTATTTTGTTGCCTAGCCCATGGGAAAATAAGAAAGTGAAGTCATCCTCATAACTTGAGTTTTGTTTTCCCTCCTCATGAGAAAGTTTGGGAATATGAACCAACATTAAATACACATTTTTTATGACCATTTTGTCCCCATTAACAATTTAGAATTACAATATATCATTAAATGTATTTTTTTTATTTGATTTAATATGGGTATAATTGAAAAATTATACCAACTTCATTTCCCATTTCTACTCAAAACAAACATGGAAAATGAAATAAAGTGATATCTCCCAGTTACTTTTCCAACATCACCAAACGTGGGAAATGAATATTTCATTTCTCAACCCTTGGAAAATTACATTGGAAGTAATTTCCCCTCAAATCCGTTCCGTGAACCAAATGAAGCCTTATAATAAGATTCCTTTACATACAAACAGTTAATTGTTAATGGGTGCTGAGAGGATAGTTTAAACTAGAGGGGCGGGAAATTTCTCACACATACACGACTATGATGATGTGAAGATTCAAACCTGAGACATCTAACCTGCAAATCAAGGCCATTTTTCATTTAGCTAAATTCCGTTACAAAAGTTAATTAATTTAAAACAAGGTGTACGTCTCATTTGATCAATGTTTGCAAATATACCAGCCCCCTCCGCATTAATATTTAGAGCATTTTATACGTGCTTCACCAATAAGCTCAAAAGCATGTACGTTTAAACAATAATTAAAAGTTTGTGGAATGCGGAATGTGGATGCATAATTTTATTTATTTATAATGTCAATGCATAGTAATAATAATTCATGTGGATCGCGTGGATAATATTCAAACCAAATCTTTAAGCACTTAATCTTTTGAAATTTTGTATTATGTACGGAAATTGAGTTAATTAATGATCATGCAACATAGGTTTTACTAAAGTTTACATCATTCCATGCGACAGCATATTTATGGCTTTAATTACTACTTTTCATATTTGTTTTATTTTTCATGTTGGTGGGAGACGCATACAAAGCCAAAGGCAAAGTTGGCAATGGGGTGTAATGTAGAAATGGACAGTGTAGCTACCTAGAATTAGTTGGTAGTTTTTATAATAATAAAAATTACTAGAATGATTATAAGTCCCAACAGCAACAAAAAGTCAACACACCGGCGGTTTCAGAATTTGAATGCCGGCTAGGTAAAACTTACATATTAAACTCGACAATATGAGTGAATTTCATTAATAAACATAAAAAGATACATCTACTCATCAATGTATTTAATCAAACATCTCAACAATACCGACAACAAATCAAACATTTCAACAAAATTCCTTAAATCAAAGCCCTAATTAATTTCAACAAAATCCCCTAATTATAATTTATTCTTAATTAAACCTAAAATACTCAATTTCAAATAAAAGATGCATAAGATAAGTAGAAATGAGATAATGAGAAGAAAAATTGTTGACAAGGGGAGAGAAAAACAAGAAAATAGGAAGAAGAATAAAATAACTGCGGAGAAAAACAGAAGAAGAGAAGTTGATGTAGACGCAGATAAGAGGAGAGAAGCTGCCCAGTCTGTCCTTAACGTAGAAACAAAAAATAGTTAGAATGGCTTAAATCTGTAATCGCATCTGCTACAAAGTTAGCTTCCCCGTAAATATGATGAAAAGGAGATGCACTCGAATCGACAAGCAATCTATTGGATATAATTGGAGTTGCATATGTATATATTTACAGTACTTTATAACAATGGCTCCATTTCATAATAAAGAAGATACACTCAGATTCCTCATCGGCTGATGAGTGGGGAAGTAAGTATTTTACTTAAGATCCAGTCAGCTACATATGCTCTCTAGTTGTATGGCTCCTTATCATGTAAGTACGAGTTTATACGTTCATGTTAATAACAGTGTGACATATATATATAAGTTTTTCTTTTTGGATTTTTGATAAATTATTTTTGTATATGTCAAATTGTGATTTGCGGAAAGAATAAGTATCTCCTTAAAGGAAAGAAAGCAAGCAATTATATATCCAAATATTATTGTCTAAAAGCTTGTCTCGAACTCAATTTCAGTTTATTGGGTTACTGCAAGTTACAAGTTTTTCTTATTATTATTTAAATGTAAATAAAGAAAAAAGGTTGTCCTTTTGTGAAACCGACTAATCTTGGTGACATTTTCACTTGCCCTGTTTTTAAGGTGATGAGGATGATTATGCGGATAAACATTGCTAACCCAAAACCTTTTTTATCCACTGATTGAGATTTTTAAACTACATCCTCTTTTGTACTAATATATCTTAGACTTTTTTTTATTGATAGGGTGGATATTATACTACACTCGTGAACCGAGATTTTTTTTTAGAGAACAATTACTCCAAATCACTACACTAATAAGTCATTTGCTATCGTATGCATGTTTAACTCTATTGCCACGCTTCATATTATTAATTAATATGTTCTTTAAGTGGCACTTAAATCAATATATACGCAGGACAAATTGAGTGTTAGGTGGAAATAACCTTAATTAAACAAAGTAATACTTCACAGACTGCAAATACTCTAAATTAAATTAATCCTAGGATGTTCAACAGAAAGAACAAAAAAATCCTAGGATGAGTTGAAGATCTACTGAGAATCTTAAGAATATATCCTTTGATGGTGTCCTTTCTTCTTGATTAGCGGCCGCTGCTAGTTTTGCGCCCAAAGAAATATTCTCCACTTTTTGTAGTTCAATAGTAAATATTCACATTGAAGTGAAAAGCTAGTTGGAATATTAATTCAAGGCATAATTGTCTCTACGTTTTCAAAAGTCATCATTTTGGTCATCTATTTTCAAAATGGATCAGTGTCGTTTTCTATATTTTATTTTGTCCCCAACACCAATAGTGTTCATGTTGTCTAATTCTGTCAAACTTTGCGTTGCTTTTAGGTAGCAATTTTGTCAAACCATCCCCACCCCCAATGAGTTTGTGACATCTGTATGAATCTTTAAAAAAAATACTAAAAAGAAAGAAATTAGAAATCCACAAAACATTCGCAAACAACCAAAAATGTAGGCTTTATCTTCTTCTTCTTTTTTTTTTTCTTTTTTTTTTTTTATAAAAAAAATGTTAAAGTAAACAAAACTGTAAGACTAAAATTACAGAAAAATCACATATGTGGATTAGCTCCCAAATTTGAATCTCATTTCTTGTATATTAGATTAATTTAGAATAATTTATTATTTTTTTTAAAAAATGAGTAGTTTATTAATATGAGTGGATCTTTATGGGCCCATTAATGGAGGATTTTACGGATATACTAACAGATGTATAAAAGTGGTAAGAATATCAAATTTTAGATATGAAGTTGACACAAAAAAAAAACTTAATATAGCAGTCTAAATCTCGTAAAACTTACGGGTAGTAAAGTTAAATTTACCCTACATCTATACATATAAAGTAAAAGGCAGAGAATGGTGAAACATTCAAAATACCAGAAAATGCCTTTAGTTAATTCAAACATTAAGAATTGAAATTATTAATTAAATGAGGATAATATGGTAAATTTACACTTTTTCATATTAAAAAAATTAAAATGAAAAGAAAAATCAGATTATGAAACCTATTTTTATAAAACACAATTACCCATTATCTTTTTTAATTCTAAAATAAATTTAATTTTTTTTTTTAAAAACCTCTTACATGCACAGAAGCACGTGCAGAACGGCTGGTTTTTATAATGCACCTTTTCATAATTAGCACTTTAAAGTTGGGCCAAGCCACTAATCTGTATAGCTTATTAACGAGTAAAACTTAAACACTTTTTCGTGCTAAAACATGAAGCCCATTCTCAGTTTCAGGCTTGCTCCTTTGGAGGTGGGTTTTGGTGTCTAGTTTTGTTTCTTTGTCCATCATCCATGGATGTATGATAAGCTGTTTCGGCTTATTCTACCATTCAATTTTCTTTGTGTGTTCTGAACTGTTCCTTGAGAATGATGGGACCGTGTTGGAGTTCTCTGAGGGAAGTCGAAGTTTTTTGTTTGTGTAAGTGATTGGTTTGCATTATTTTGTTCTCTGTTGAGTTAATTCATTTATCATGAAGTTTGAAACTCAGAATGATGTTGGTGTAATTAGTTGAGATTATGTTGGTTTTTCTATCTGAGATCAATGTGCTTAATGGGTTTTGAGATATTTGTCTGAACGTTTTGGTTTTGACAGTGATGCTGCTTTGAGTTTAGTCTGGGTTCGAAAACAAATTCAGGGGTTGATTATTTTGTTATGAATTTGCTGCCTCGTGCTATTTGCATATGTATCTTCTGGGGTGTTGCTTGCTGTATAGAAATATGTGTTCTTCTGGATGGGGGTATGTACGGTAGTGCTATACTTTTTGTTTTGCATTTAATACTCATGAAACTTAGTTAATTGGTACTTCCGGTTCCTTTTGTAGAAATTTCATCCTCTTCCTCTCTGTGATTAGTGGTTGACTAGGATTGATTGTTGTCAGTTGCAGGGTTTCAATGTGTATTACTATTTGCTAGGATAAGAATCAATACTTTGCCTGGTATGTTTTAGAGGAGCCCGTAATAGTAGTAGCTCAAAGGCACGGATTGCTTCATTTTCGATAGACTGAAACTCGGTGTGACTGAACCATTGAAAGGAAAGGTATCAGAAAATTGTAGAATTGTCTTTGATTTTTTTCTTGGTGCTTGATTAATGAAGAACTAACACTTTTCATAGTAAGATGGAAGAGAAAGTGTTCATGGTTTTTTTCACTTTAGCATGCATTCTCATGTTTTATTTTTCCTTTTTGTTTGGCTACTGTCTTGGTATAGTGGTGTTAGAACATCGTGCGGATGACACTATAAATTTCAAATTGGGATATATCATTCTATAATTTTCATTTATTTTTTTGACTTTCATGCCTAATTTATTGTTCATTGAACAGAAGGGGGAAGAGGAAAAGCTAGCTTTTTTATGTTGTCTCAGAAAGCAACTTAATAGTACCATTTCTTTTTTCTCCTCATTTGGCAGATGGGTTCCGTTGAAGAACATCACCATGGCGATTTCAATGAGGTTGAATCTGGTGAGCATTCATTTCCTCCAGAAGCTTCTGATATATGTGATTTCTGTGGTGATGCTGTGGTACTTCCTAGAGTTGGAGATGAGTACCAGGTTGAAGTTCCTCCTCTAGCAGCTATATCTTACTTTATAAACAACCTAAGTTATGCAAAAATGGCTGGCCATGGTCCCTATAATTTTCTAATGGGTTGCCCATACCAGTAATGTGGATCAATCAGGAAGTTGAGAGCAAAGAGCATGAATCAGAGGCTTTTGATCTTGTAGTTAATGTATCAAATAAAGATGAGTCTCTAAAATCTGAACATGTCAGAAAAACTCTGGTTGTCTATAACGTGACAACTTAAAACCCAATTCTGAGCCAAGAATAGTAAGTCAGATATTGGGACAATATCTGTACTAGTACTTTCCTAAGTTTTCTTTCGTTTTAAAATGTTATTGCTCTAATGTCTGAATTAATACACTTCTGCTGGCCTGTCTTTTTTTTTTTTCGTAGAGTCAAATTATGTGTAAGTGATTGGTCTTGAATTATGCGTTTCTTAGCTTGAGCAAGAGAGTTTCATTCGTATGATGACTATTTTGCTCATGAATTTTCTCTAGTAAAACTTGAAGCTCTTTTCATGTGATTTTGCATTACAGGACTTTGGATATTGGTCTGTACAAAGATTTAGTTTCAAGTATATTCAAGGATGGAAATAGCAATACAAAGCCTGGGCATTACTTATATTTTAACCGATAACTTCTGCTATCGATTCTTGCCTACTCAAATTGAATTTATAGATATCTTTGGTTGCTTGTACTGTACATGTTATGTAAATCCTAGCAAAAATCCTTATCTGTATTGTATAAAAGGACCATATGAGAAAATGTACTAATCCAACATAGAGCTTTTCATTTTCTGATGACAAAAGGGAAGTATGTGCAAATATGTGATGCTTGTGGATCCATCAGTTTATCTGTCAGTTGTGTCCATCAGATTTTTTATGTTGGCAGATGAGATAGCTCTAATTAGCCCCTATGTAAGCAACTTATTATTGACAAAAAAGAAACAACATAGAAATTGGTTGCTCACGATGAAGCCATTTTGTGCAGCTAATGAGATAATGGGCAGAAGATGTGCCCTGGATTTTGAATTTTTGGTGTTGTAATTTTGTCATTATCGTCATGTGCCCAATTATTTATGAATTGGGTCGGGATGGCAGTCAAGGACCCAAAAGTGGTGCAATCTAAGTCCAAGGACGGTAATGTGAAAGAGCTGCTGAAGAGATCATTCAATCAGAGTGCACAGGTCTGTGCTGACCTTAAGTGTTGTTACCACTCAGCTGCTTGTATTTGCTTGTGCTAATATGTCATGTTCGCTGTTTTTAGGCTTTGTTCACTTTCTTCCAAGCTCATCAACAGAGACCATTAAGATCCTGAAGGAAAAACATGACCAAGTGACAAAGATGGAGTTGGAGGCCAGCCTTGTTATTGAGCGTGACCAAGCTGAACAGGATAGGCACAAGGCTACTGCAGCCAAGACACAGCTCCATCTCATCCAAGAACAACTGGCCATAACGCAAGGATCTTGTTGAGGCGAAAGCCAAGTTCACCAGGTTCAGCTCAGAGCTGGATCATGCTCAGGGAGGGAGAGCGGGCAGCGGTTGAGATGAGTAGAAGCAACTCAAAGTAGAGGCACATAAGAGTGGGAGCACATCCACGCAATCTTGAACTCAAAGTAGAGGCCAAGAAGCGCTGCTACATGATGCATATAATGCATGGATGCATGGATCCATGTTATCGTTGTGTTAGTTTGTAAATCATATTTTGTCACACACTCTCTGCAATGCAAATAGCTTTTCCTTAACGAGAAAGAGGCTCTAACAGTAATTTTACAGATATTTAGAATGTCTTAATAGTCAATAATGTAAAAAACTAAATATAAATAAATAAAAACCTTATTTTTTGCAAAAATAAAAAACATTTGATCGTGTTATTATCGATGATGTGAAGATTTTAACGTCCCAATTTTCTTTTATTTCGTTTGTTAATCCCACTGCTTCTTCTTCTATTTGAATGAAATCCTTCTTGATAAAAATAAAAGAGCAATTCAATATAATTTTTCTACACGATGTTCTTTTTGTTCTTTCACAGATATGTGGTGTGACCTGCTATGGAGGGAGAAAGGAAAATGCAGGGAGACGAGCAGAATGAAGAAGCGAATGAGTGGCTTCATTGACTAAAGACACCCACACCTACTTTTTCTTTTTTCTTCTTTTCTTGGAAGATATTTGCAGCCTTTTTTTTTATTTCCTCACTAAGGTAAAGTTTAAAAAAATAAAAATAAAAAGAGTTATCCTATCCTTATGATATAATAATTGATCATGTACAACTACAACTGTCACTAATTAAATGACAGTTAATCAATGAAAACTCACCGACAGTAATGCAAACGTCATCAAATACATGGACGATTAGTGACGTAAGCTTGGCATGTCATTCAATCCGTTCAATAATACTAAACAAGCACATATGTGTCAGTAGAGAATATATCAATTGGTTGAGCTCTTTCGTTTCTACTTATAGCATTCGCAATGGTTGCTCAGTAATTCATTTCAGTTTAGTTCAATAGTTCAATTTATTGAACTGAATTGTAATTTCATTTGTAGTGGTGCAGTTCAAATAGCTTATAAATTAAAAATTAATGTTGTCCATGTGTCAATAAGAAAGAAGTCGTAGAGTTATTATGGTGGATTAGCTTATTGAAATGAACTATTGATCCCTAAAATGAAATATTGATTTGTGAAATGAACTGAACTTTACCACTGCAAGTCAAAAGTTCAATTTATCGAAATAAAATTGAAATAACCTTCACTATTGCGGATGCTCTTATGTGGGCAAAAATTTGAAACCCCAAAACACTCAAATATTTGAGTAAACCCCCCTTTCCAATCACTTGTATAAAAAAACAACACACATTTATTACACCAACTTTTGATCATGGGTACCAACTGATGTGGAAAATCCAGAATGAGGCTCAAATGAAAACAACGAAAGAAACTATTGTCACATCAGTTAATGTCCAAAAGTCTGTGTAATAAGTTGGTGTGTGTAGTATTAATTCTTCTATTGTTATGATAGTTTGTGAATTAGTTTTTTTTTTTTTTTTGGTTTAATTCCTCTATTGTTATATTTTTCTTGTCTAATGAAATAAATTGAGTAGGCAACAAGTTTCACAGGCGATTACTTAAATTAGAAGGAGAAGAGAGTTGGCTCGGCTGCTGCTGTCTTTCCTCCCCAAAGAAGATAGGTCAACATTATAAAATGATCTCCAAAATAGAAACAACTCTCTTAAAGCAACTAAGCATGTAATTATGGTTTTGAGGGGCGTTTTGCCTTCAGGCAAGCATGAAGGGATTTTTCTTTTTAAAACTGAGTAAAACTACATCTTTGCAAATGGGTAGATCACGGCCATTTCTTTGATCTAACGGTGGATGCTATTTGCAGCAAATAATTGAAGTGATTTTAGCTACTTCTCTGAGATTTTGTCATAAATTATATACGATATTACTTACTTAAAATAATTGAATGTAGCAAAAAGAACATGGAGAACAAAAGAGAATTCATATCTCATTGAGTATCTCTTACAAAGACAATTTAGTACACCATATCTCAAGAATGTCAATTGCATACATTCAAACATGTTCCATCTTACCATTTATATGGATTGATAATTTCATAACATAACATTGCCTCATATTTTATACACTACTCCATGCATAGTTGGTAGTTTGTAACATAATATATCGAAGCATTTGGTAAGAAAGCATTACCTTGCGCACGCTAATACAAGTTTATCTTTTGTTGGCAGTATGCGCTTTAGTGCGCACTATCCAGTATCATAAAAACTGAATCCACAAACCAGATTACGTATTCAAATGTCATTAATGGTACACGACAAAATTTCTTTATCCAATGTCATTACATGTGAAGGAAAAAGAGAAAGTTAAAGAGAATAAAACCAAACGCATACGTAACGTTATCTGTTCAGATAGTCAGTTACTCAGTTTGCGCTGTCCGTTAGTGATATGTTATATTATTTTGCTGCTAATCACCTCTTCTCCTTTGTTAATTGGCAACATTGTGTGGTATTTTAGTGTGAGTTATGAAGCTAAGCCCAAGTTAACCCTTTACCTAACTCGATGTTTAAGAGGCTATGTCCTCCGAGTTAGCCACAGCTTGACTCAGTTAATAACCAAACCTCACGTGAATTGAACGTTGAGCCTTTCCTTATTAAGAAATTCCGCAAACAATATTTAAGAAATCCCTCCAAATGATTATTTTGGAAAAATAAAAAAATTTACAATTAAATGCAATCCAAACAACTATTAGTTATCCATACGCGCCATAGAGTGCGTAGGGCCACAATATGCAACAATCACCATGGCTGCAATTCTAGCTTCTAATCACAATCACAACGACCTGTCGTTTAACCCAACCTCCTATCACCCACATACGTGGCAGAAGATTATTGCCCGGGCCCAGGGCTACGCAGGCCATTATGTAGCAAATTTGGGCCGGTCGATCGCAGTAGGAATCTTTAGTGCCACGTGTCAAATACTCCAAGCTACTCATTCATTACGCGCCGTGGGGAGCGTGGAGAGATCACTTTCGTACCTCTTTAAACGGTCCAGAGCCCCCTCTTTCTCTCACTAAAAGAGAAAACACTCAGACTCTCTCTCTCTCTCTCCAGGGACACAACGACTTTGCTTTCTCATATATATATTTATTCTCTCTCTCAAGGCCTCTTCGAAATCAGCCTTCGTGGTCATGAAGGCTTAGCTTCTATAAAACCCAGGTACCACTCTCTCTCTCCTCTCTCTATTTTCATGTACAAGTGTGTATGTGTGTCTTCTTCTCTCTCTCTTTCTCTCTCTCTCTCTAAACAGAGACTCTGTGTCTCTGTGTGTCTCTGCGTGTGTGCGCTTCACGCTTTGTATATTTTTAATCTATAACTTGCAAATTGGTGCTCAAACTTGAAGACCCATTTTCTCAGGTCTGCTCTTCCACGTGGGTTTCGGCTTCAAATTTCGTTTCTTTGTCCATGGAGGTATAGTAATGAAAACCAAATCTTTTCTTTTCTGGGCTGCTGTTTTTTCTTATTTGTACGATTCAATGCAGTTCTTTCTGTGTTTGTTAAGGGTCATTGTTAGTAAATAAGTGGAATTTTATGGGATCGTATTGGAATTCTCACTGGGACAGTGGTTTTTGTTTGTCTAAGTGTGCTTGCTATGCTTATTGTCATTTATTTTCTATATTGGTTTTATTTATTTTTGTTCAAGTTTAAAGCTTTGGATGTTTTGTTGGTTTTGGTTGTGATTATGTTTAGTTTTGTTATTTGTGATAAATGTGCTTAATGGGTTTTGTGATATTTATATGAAAGTTTATGTTTTTCCTAGTGGGGTTGCGTCGGTTTTAGACTGGATTCGAAAATGGATCTGGGGTTGATTATTTGTTTATGAGTTTGCTGCGTCATGCTCTATTTGCTTGTATTTCTTCTGGGTGATGCTTAAAAAGACATGTTAGTGGATTTTTATTTCTTTTGAAAATTTACGATCATTTTGTTACCAACAAAAAAATTACGATAATTCGTGGTGTATGAATAAACTTTTAAAATTAAAAAATAAATGCAGGAAAATAATTTTTGTTTTGTTGTTTATTTTCTATCCACGAAAAACTGTTGCTTATTTTGACCGTGTGTTCTTCTATTTGGTGGTACATAGCATAGCATTATATTTTTGGTACTTTGCATCTAGTCTTCTTGAAATTTTGACATTGGTACTTGTCAGTTTCTTTTGTAGAAAACCCCCATCTCTTTCTATCTGTGAATAATGGTTTACTAGGATTAGGATTGATTGCTGTCGGTTGCATGAGTACTTCAATGTGTATTGCTAGGTAATAGTTCAAATGCTTTTGGACTGCTTCGTTTTCGATAGACTGTAAAATAGGGATGACCAAACCACCATGTCTAGCTTGTTCTTTTTTATCCTAGAAACAGAAGCCTTTAGATTGGCTACGTTGAACAGAATGAAAAATTGAGTCTGGCAAATTTTGAAAGGTGTCAGAAAAGTGTAAAATATTGTCATCGGTTTTTTTTAATCCTGAGGGATTTTAGTAAGAAAGCTATATTCTTTTTTATTGTGTAATGAAAGAGGAGATGTTCCTTCATGGTTTAGCATGCTATGTTCTTCATATTATTTTCTATATTTTCCAGTTGGCCATCATTTAATATGGTGTCAAAATATGATCAGGATAGCAATGTAAAATTTCATATTGGCATATAAAATTTATTAATTTTCAAAATTCTTATGAATTTCATGCGTTATATATTGTTTGTTGAAAAGAAAGGAAAAAAATTAATTCTCTTGTTGTCTCAGAAAGCCACTTTAACAATACCATTTCACCCCCCCTCAATCTCATATGGCAGATGGATTCAGTTGAAGGAAACCACCACGGGGATTTCAATGAGGATGAATTTGCTGAGAATTTATTTTCTCCAGAAGCTTCTGATAGATCTGGTGTTCTTGGTGACCCTGAGATACCTCCTAGAGTTGGAGATGAGTACCAGGTTGAAGTTCCCTCTCTAATAGCCGTTTCAGACTATCTCTGGCTTTTAAAGAACCCAACTGTTGCAGAAATTGCTGCTGGCGGTTCCTATGGTTTAATAGCGGGGTTGCCCATACCAGTAATGTGGATCAATGAGGGAGTTGATGGCAAAAAGCATGAACCAGAGACTGCTTTTCATGATGCAGTTTATGTGTCCAATAAAAATGAGTCGCTGAAATCTGAACATGTCAGAGAGACCCTGATTGTTTCAGCAAGTGACAACATAAAATGCGAAGTTGAGCCAATGGATGTTAAGTTCGATCATGGGGTAATATCAGGTGAGTCAGCAAAGTTTGCTTTGAAGCAAGAAGTGATAACTGAAATGCATCAGAATGATACTGGAAGATGGTGTCCAGTTCCTGGTTCCGCTGGTGACAACTGGAGTGACATAGAAGAAGCCAGCTTTCTTCTTGGTTTATATATCTTTGGAAAGAACCTCATTCTGGTGAAGAAATTTGTTGGGAGTAAAAAGATGGGTGATATATTATCGTTCTACTATGGGAAATTTTACAGGTCTGACAGATACAGGAGATGGTCAGAATGCCAGAAAAGAAAGAGTAGAAAATGTATATTTGGACAAAGAATATTTACAGGGTCAAGGCAACAGGAGCTGTTATCTCGTTTGATTCCTGATGTGTCAGTAGAATGCCAAAATACTTTGCTTGAGGTAATTACATCTGACCAGAGCTTTATAATAAGGTTGACCTATGGTATGTGGATTGAATTATATCAACCTGTCTGCACATACACATTAATATGTAAACAAACAAAAGTATGCTAAACTAGTTGTTTTGCTTGTATTTGCAAACCTTTGAAAATTCATGAATTATATATAAAAGAGTTCTATAAGAAAATGCATAATGTAGCAGAGAACTTTATATTTTCTGATGAAGAAAGAGAAGCAAATGCTTGCGATGTATGTGGATCCATATCTGCCACTTGCGTCCTTCAGATGTTTTCTGATGCGAGACATGTTACCTCTAATTACCCAATGTGGAAGTAACATGTGATTCACTAACAGTAACATATAACATTGATTGCTCAAAATGAAATCCTATAATGCAGATAATCAGATATTGGGCAGCGGGGGACATGGACTGGATTTTGCTGCTATGACTGTTTGCTCTTTATTTGTTCATATCAGGGTATGGTTCCTTCTAATTTTGTTTGACCAATTGCCAGGTATCGAAGACATTTGGGGAAGGAAAAATTTTACTAGAAGAGTATGTATTCATTTTAAAGGCTAGATTTGGCTTGAATGCTCTTGTAGAGGCAGTGGGAATCGGTAAAGGGAAGCGAGATCTCACAGGCATTGCCACAGAGACTTTAAAGTCCAATCAGGCTGTTCCTGTTCGCCCAGAAATACCAATTGGCAAAGCATGCTCCACACTTACACCATTGGAAATAGTCAACTTTCTAACAGGGGACTTCCGGCTAAGCAAAGCCCGATCAAGTGATCTATTTTGGGAAGCTGTCTGGCCTCGCTTGCTTGCCAGAGGGTGGCACTCTGAGCAGCCTAGCCATGGTTTTTCCACTGGTTCCAAGCATTCATTGGTCTTTCTAATCCCTGGGATTAAGAAGTTCTCAAGAAGGAAACTGGTGAAGGGAAGCCACTATTTTGATTCTGTAACTGACGTCCTGAGTAAAGTTGCTTCAGACCCGAGCTTCTAGAGCTTGATATGGGAGCAAATAAAGGTTCCGGAAGTAAGGATGAAAATGGGTGGACAGATGAAACAAAGCTGGACGAAGAAGATTTCCCTAATCAGCAACGCCACTGTTATCTGAAGCCTCGTACTCCAAAACGTAATGGAGATGTTGTGAAGTTTACCGTTGTGGATACAAGTCTGTCTAATGGGAAGACATCTAAGGTGAGGGAATTGCGAAGCTTACCATTTGAATTGAACACTCCCACCTCCAGTAGTGATTCTGAAGATGATGATGGGGATGCTTCTGAGTCAACAGATAAATCCATTTCTTTTGATAACTTGTGTTCGCATGGGGATGAAGTCAATGTTCCCAAGGCCATAAAGATCCGCTTGGGTAGAAAAGATGACAAATATTTTGAATATGATACTTCAAAGTGGGAGCATCAAGTTTTTGTCCAAGGTGCAAATATTCCCAAGGATGATAACTTAGGTATGTGCAATGACATGCAGCCTAGAAAAGCTATGAAGTGCCAAAAGAGCCGGAAAATGGTGTCTCAAAATAAAAATCATGTTGCCCCTGTTTCAAAACGACGTCGATTAGCTGCTTGTAGTCGAGCAGAGACGACACGCAGCATGGACCACGTCTTGCAAGGTCGCTTATTACAACAAGATGCATGCAGCTCTGGAGGCCAACTTGAGCTTAGTGAGAAAAATCCCTCTCAAATGGACCCATCTGAAGAGAAGTTATCATCCACCAGTACTTCATCTAGAGGTGGCAGCCCAGTCTTTAGTGGTGAAGGCATTCCTGGCCGCAACAATTTGCATGTGGAACAACCTCATGAGATTCCTCAGCCCCGTACACTGATTGACTTGAACATCCCCATTTCTCTAGATGCTGAAACTGATGAACCTTTCACAATGATAGAAAGACAAGATGATCAAACAAGGCACGAACTGGATGAACTCCATTCAGTGAAATCCTCTGAATGTAGGGGTACTTCTGAACAGCAGCCTACAATTAATTCTCGGAGACAGAGCACAAGAAATCGACCACTGACCACTAAGGTACTGGAAGCTTTTGCTTGTGGATTTTTAGACACAAAGCAGAAGCGGAAGAGTGCCGATGCATTTCCTGGGGACAGCTCCAAGCCATCTCGTCGTGCTCGTACTAGGAAGAGGGTTCCTGACAGTTTTGATGCTAGTCTCGCAGATTTCAATATGCAGGAAACCACAGCCGCTATCCATAATAGTACTGCAGATGGGTTCAGCAAGGTTGACATGGTTTCATAAGTTGCTGAAAATCCAACTTACAAATTGAGCATGGAGCTTCTGGATGCAACAGAGACTGCTGGTTTTGGCTGCTATCATAACCGTTATGATATACAGCAAAGCTAACAATCTCTTCTTTCTTCTGCACTGTATATGGTGTTACATACAAATTTCACATAGGGGAGTCGGATTAGTAGTGTCTTTGCAAGAGCCATTACATCAGACAAAGCGGCACCAAGAATCGGAAAGCCAAGATGAGAGTTAAAAGTTGCCTTCCCTTCAACTCTTAGTTCAACAGCATTTGATAAATCATTACTGTATCTCATGCACAATTTGCTTTAAAGTGGTTATCTTCTTTTTATTTTTATTTTTTTAGTTGCAATACCAACCCATAATGTCAACGAAAGTCAGGTGACTGCTGCATTGCTTGCATTCTGATCAAATGTCTGCACACATGCTTGCCAGTTGATAATAGTAGTGTAGCAACCACTCTGGTTGAATTTAGATTGATGACAACAGTTTCATATCGTTTTACATGTGAAATTATCCATAATGAGTAGAGTTTTGTGTTATGCAGAAGATAAATGGAGCGTTTAAGTTTCCCTATTACAGTTTAGTGCCTTGCAAATTACAGTGTCAGAAAGAATGCATGGAGTTTATGAATGTCCTTGCCCCTCAATTTGTAGAAAAATGCTAGTAGAAACGAACTCGGCTACTGGTGTTCACAGTGAAAGCCTCATTTACAGTTTCATTGATTTATCAAAATTACAAATAATAATATCAATAATGTTGGCTGAATCTCTGCATTATTAAACAATTTCATTGAAAATTCATTCTACCCACATTTTGAGATGCAAAGTGAAGTTTTTTTTTTTGTCTTCCTTAAAACATTTCTTCAAATTGATAGAAGAGTTGGTCCATTTATTCACTCATGTTACATGGTGAACTGTATATGCAATTCTTTTTTTTCTTTCTTTTTTTTTTTTTTTTAATTTTAAGATCAAGCTTGTTTTGTGTGAAACCAACTATTCTGCAGATTGTTCTGTACTGGATGGTTACTCTTCACACGAAAGCTTTCAAATTCCCTTGTTTAGAGGGACGAAGTGACTCGAACAAAGCAAAGCGAAGAGGTTCTTTAGCGTAGGCTAGTCAGTTTACTTGGAGTAGCTTTCCCGCTGCCCTTCCAGTTGAAGTCATAAGGTAAGCAAGCCTCTCTAGTGAGAGTTCTTCTAAGGGTTGAGGACCTCTTCATGCGAATCTTTCTGTTTCCTCTTAATGCTTCGAGCCACTGTCTCTTGAAGCCTTTGTAGCTGTTCCTGGACTTTGGATAGGTTCACCAAGTGGATTTTGAAAGAAAGGTTGTTGGCAAAAGCCCGGGTTGGGTCCTCGAATAATAAGCAGAAAAAGTCTGCCGGGACCTCTCGTGTCTGTACTGGATGGGTCATCATGTTCTTGATTTAGCTATCTAAGAGTTTAATTTTGGTTCTCTTTTTTTGACAACTTAACAAAAAAGTAAAAAATTGACTGGGGGAGGGACCAAATAGCAAATGGACATACCTCATAAATCAATTTTCTAGTTCTTTGGTCGAATTGCAGATGTTTTATGTGGTTTATTAGAATTTTCGCTTTCATCCCTATAGATAGTGTGTGTGTGTGTGGTTTTTTTTGTTTGTTTGTTGCATTTTCATTCCCTTAGCACCATTAGTCTAATCCTTCAAAGAGGCAACGGAGGCAACGGTTTCCAAGTTGCAAAAAACTGGGGTTTTCATGTCAAACCCTTCATCTTCAAGCTTAGTTTCGATTCGTAAAAACTATATTTCAATATCCAAAACTATAGGTGTTCCGATAATTGTAATTTCTAACAATAGCTTTCAAATGGTATAAAAATGTGAATGATTGATAAACTAAATTTGATTTTTAAACCTAATCTAAATATTCTCATACTTTCAACATTTAACCCTAAGAAACTTCTGAAGCACAACGCTCTATTATATGAACATGAAAATCAAAACTGAAAATAAATTTAAAATTCAAAAATAATTTTTTTGTAAACTCCAACTTTATTTATTTAAGACAAACGATAGTCTAAACGTTATTTAAACAAGAACAAATAAAACAATTCAAAATTGAGTTTTCCAAATGAGAAGATGTGCTCAATAAAAATAAAATAATAATAATAAGATGCGCACATAAATAAATAGATGGAAATATTTTGAGAAAGGTGAAAAGGGAGCGAAAATGCGAAAAATAAAAGAAATGGGGGGCATGCCATGGTAATTTTTGGTATCTTGTGTAGGACAATAGGCCAAGTAGCAGAAGGGAGACGTGTGTCCATAAGGAGACCACCACGCGCCACTCCAGTGTTTACTACTTACTGCTCCATCTCCCTTGCTCTTCATCTTCATCTTCTGCTCTCCCACCTCCTTTTCCAATTTTCCAAACCCTATATTCTATTCATTAAAAAACTAAAGAGGGTTTTTCTATTTAATCAAGATTTTTTTGGAGAAATCGGCAATGGGTCAGGCACTTCGCCGAGCTGCTGGAAGAATCCGACCCTCTTCCAGCATTGAAACGACGTCGGCGAAGCCAAAGACCGTCGTCGTCGATAAGCGGCCTCCTCCTCTGGGCCCCACCGAATCGGCGGAGATCTCCAAGGCCGGCGACGCTCTTAATTCTGGTATATAAAGTTGTCGCCCTTAATTTGTCCCTTCACTCTTTACGCGCATTTTTTCTCAGCTCAATTTCATTACATTTACGGCGTCGTTTTCGTTGGTTTTTGTCTGAAGATGGTAGTGCAGCAACAGCAGCAGAAGCAGAAGCAGGAGCAGCCAACGTTGAGAATGTGCTTGAAGAACGAGATCCAAGCTACGACGCCATGCTTAATCAAATGGTGGGTAGAATTAAATCAAAGCCCGGAGGAAAACTGGAGATGGGTGAGGTCAGTTTCTCTCTCTTAATTTCTCATTTTAAGTTTTGTAAATAATTAAAATTCAAACTAAGCTCCAATTGGGTCTTTGAATTTTAGTTTAGTTATTTGATTGGTGCATTTTATATCTTTTGGTCATGTAATTGATGTAATTGTGGTGCTGCAGGCATTTGTGGTGGAAAAGTATAAGAGGCCTCTACCAAAGCTGAGAGATACAAAGCCAGATTCAGGCAGGTACGAGGAGAGGCCGGCTGCTCCAGGAACTCTGAATGTGGCGCAGCTGCGCCACATAATCCTCCTCCATCAGGGCAAGGCTGAGGATCACAATGGCCCCATGGAGGCGGACCAAATCGCCGACAAGTTCCGGGTTGATGTCGCGGAGGTTCGGAGGATCTTGCAGTTTGTGTCACTGCCCCCAGAGGACAGCAGCAAACAGAAGAACAATCCTTGAAGAAGACACGGGCAGATAACTTTGGTGTCTACCATTCTCCTTTCAACACTGGCACTACTGGTTGGGTTTTCTGTTGAATAAAACTGGCTCGCATACAAATTTGAAAATATCAGAGAATCTATACTTTGGCAGCATCTGTAACATGTAGGAAATTTTGTACCTAGCGTTTGGGTTCTGAGAAAAGGCAATTACCAAACTTATAACTTTTGTTGAGGTATTTGACTTGAACACAAATTGAGAATCTGTTTCATGTTATGGGAAAGTTCTATTTTGTTTTAAAAGTTCATTTTGAGGTAGTAAGTAACCAGCTAATTTCCAAGAGAAAAAGAAAAAAAGAAACAATTCAATCATGACTCAAAATGCTGATGCAAAAATCCTGGTGCTCCAAATCTCAACTTTCATCTTCAAACATTTTGCTGTCTAATTACAATCTTATGACCTGTAGTCGTGACAAAAATAATGTGCCCACTTCCTTTCCTTTGAGGAGGGCTTTGTAAGGTCTCGAAAGACAAAAGAATCGCATAATCCATAAATAATATCTGAAACTAAAAGTGAACGGTTCGATCAAGTCAATGCAGACTCTAACCAGTCTGATGTATATTCATAAGCCACAAATGTTACAGCGCCAGCAGGAGCGGCCTTGACCGTCGATGGAACTATTCCCTTATAAAGACCAGCCCAGCCCTCCCTCTGCAATATTCTTTGCAAGGCATCAAACATGTTTCGGTAAGCACGATGCTCTACTCGAGCCCCATATCTTGGGTGCCTCTGTAGTCCTTCAATCTGCAGGGATAGAACAAGAAGATTCATATAACCAACCTCATTGCATTAACATGAAAGCATTTTGATCTACATTTCCCTTCCGATGTATTCTTCGGGGATGATTGCTAAACAGCATAAAAATCCAGATTAACTGAAAGTTCTAGAAGTAGAGACAGAGCTCAGGACGTCTAAATATCTACCTGGAACCTTTTCTTGACCACATCAAGTGGATGACAGACAAGTTTGGCACATGTCCCAGCTGCTAGACCACAGAGGAAAAGCTGAAAGCTTGAGAGACCATCTTCTCTACTGTGTAAGTTTGTATTGGAGGATCTATACAGGTTCCATGTCTACAATAAACACAACAAAATACGTGAAATCTTACTATGACTGGCTACTGTTGTCAAATAGGTTGTGCATTAAGCAGAAAGAAACATGCTGCAAAATATGTTCCTTAATCTAAGAACCCTCCTCACAACACAAATACATATTGGAAGCGATGGACAATTTTATTCCAATTACTGACGCTATTTGAATTCAAGTATTAAAACTGTCATGTTTTACAACTAGCTATTGAACTTCAAGTCATGGTGAGTTTGAAAGCACGTGCACACAGCATATACATACAAAGCTGATTTCAACCAAAACATTTACAAATCTGATTACCTAGTCTAAAAGATATAGTCCCATCCCATCAAGGCATGGGGACATAAAGTTATCTACTTCATACCCAGAAAAAGGAAAATGATACAGCAGAACCAGAACCTTACCATGGTCCAGCGCTTAAACGTGTCATATGTACCAAATTGCAAGCCTGCATAAGGAATAATCTCAACCAGTGTTGGCGACAATCCAGCATACAATCCTCGAAATCCACGAGTTTTAACTATTTCCACCAATGCAGTCCTCATAGTTGGATACACCTAAATCAAGGTAAATATTAGTACCGTCCTATTATGCCAAAGAACTCTTCACATTGGTGCTTTTGCAGAAACCAATTTTAAAGATGGCTTGAGTTAGGGTACTAATATTTATTGGTAATATAGCTTTAATTACTTCACAATTACACGAAACCCCAAAGAAACCTCATAGTGAAAAACAAAAATGGCCAGCTAAAGGCTGTGTAGTCTAAAAGCTGTATGCAAACCAAATCCTCTGAAAGACATCATAGGCCTGCAAAAAAGAGGCCCACCAGGCCTGCCTAAGTCCCAAAAGTGTGTCGAATGTCTCGGTCAACCAATTCTTTTTGCAATTAATATACAGTCATGCACCAGGGTCTCAACCCAAGCTTGGTCAAACCAACCAAGCTTGCCCAAAGCAAACTCTCAAGACCACCATGCCAAGAACTAAGTCCAATCCATAAATAAGCTACAGCATCAAGTTTGAAACTTTGGCCATTAATATATGAAAAGCAGTAGAATTACCCATGGTAGACAAGAAAGAAATTTAGAACACTTGATATTAAGCACTTTTCAAAGCTTCTGATTGCATAAAGGACAGCTCATTTACTGTAAGATGCAGAACTTTGTAAGAAATTAAAAAGAATAACACAGATCTAAGATTCTAACACTAACTCCTATGCTCTCAGATTTGCAGTTGCAGTCATAGATAGTGAAAACCAGTTTGAAAGTTAATGTACACACATACACGCACACACATGGTAATAATTCAAAGCATTAGCTGGAGTTCTATACCTTAGGTTCGCCCTGTGAAGCTAATAAGGTTCTTAGAAGATCAAATGGATATGATCCGACAGTGGCTGCACAACCTGCTAATGCTCCACTGATGTAAGACAAATAAGGACTCAAATATATGTGATCCTCTGCATCAGAACAAACAAACAAACAATCACGACATATAAGAAAACGGGGGAACATCAGATATAACCACATCCAAAGTTGAGTCCAAGGTTTTCAAACAAATGTTGAGTCCCAGTTACCATACCCTTGCTAGAACCATGTACTATTGAAATTAGTATTCCAGTGAAGTGAAGAGTTCACATAAGATAACATCGAAGGAAAAGATATTGACTATTCTCAAAGTACCTGTCTTGGAGGAACCAGCAGCAAATGTTTTCAATTGGTGCAACACAGCAAATTGTATAGCGGTATACGGCATAACCATAAGTAGAGCTGGGACATTGCCACGCCAAAAGCCCTGTCATAAGAAATTCTCATAATAAAATTTAGAGAAAACATAAATTTCCTTGCAAAACTGAATGAAATCTCCTTCTATAGAATGCCACAAGGAGAAAGTGGATAACGTTTACATTGCAAGTTCCATGATTAGAAATTGATTCACTGTACCGGTAAGCCTTCCTCTCTGAAAATATCCCTTGTTGCCTGCAACATCCCAGTATATTTTGACGGTTGAGACAAATTTTTACGAAGCAAAGCCCATGAAGTGGTGGGCTCCAGTTGAACCTATCAACCAAAACAAAGAACAATTTCTTCAATTCACCACCAACCTTTAAAATATATACCGGAAATAAGCATACCCCAAACTCCAAACTGATAAATAAACATTCCCAAAACCCACTACATTTTTCTCAACAAATACCCTTTTTTCTCACTTTCATTTTACCAAGTCAACTTATGCATAACTTACAAATACAAAACAAAAATACGGATTTTCTACAGTAAAAAACAAGGCAAAGCTCAGAAACTGCAAAAATTACAAACTGCTAAGTTTCACGGACCTGGAATCTAATCTTAATAACGTCGAGCGGCGACGTAACTGTTCGCGATATACCACCCGCGATTAAACCCGCCGTAGCATCAATGAAGGCTCGCTTGAGCTGCCCTGTCTCTTCCATTGCCAACAAAACCTCCCTCAGGTAAAAAATCTAAGCTTTATCACCTAACAAATCAACACCGTTGAAATGCAATTCAGTTGAAACACCAAAAATCCAATTCCAAAAGCAAAATCGACGAGCACATTAACAAAATCCAAGAACCTGCTAGATGATTAGGGTTCCAATGAGGAAATAATACGCAAAAAAGGTAAAGTTGAAGAGAGAAAGAGAGGAACCTGGAGAGAGAGGGCACAAGCGGCAATGAAGAGAGTGGGGGCGCCATTCAATTGCCTTTTGCCGCCTTATTGGATTGAGAGAGCAGAGAGAGAGGTATGGGGCAAAGAGAGAAAATAGACAGCGGCGACCTGTACGAAAGAAGAGGGAGGGAGATATTATATTTTGGTGGGCGGTGTTTTTGTGGGCCAGCTAGATAGTCGGGTGGGCAACGGAAGCCCTGCCTTTCTATTTTCACTTCACAGAATCCTTCCCGTCCGCCAACAGTGGTCCATTTTAGCACCCACCCCTACCCCCACCATATTTTATTATTTTCCTGACCAGATATTTGTTCCATTTTTTTCATTTTCGTTTTTTATTTTACTTTTTATTTCCTTACAGTAAATAATAAGTAGCATGGCCCAATCTCGTGTCATGCCACTATTGTTAAACACGCGAATGTGTTCCGCGTTTTCTTTAGAGCGGTCGTCGTTTGCAATTATTTGTTCTGTTCGAAGATGCGAAATGCAAGAATCAAAGTCTTACTATAATAAACGTGAGTCATGACAATAAAATTTGATAGATTTTATGTCACGTGGTGTATCGTATACATTTATCGGTTTTTTAAGAACATCTTACTAATGCAATAACTTTCTAATTGCGTAGTAGATATTCACAATTGGGTTATTCCATAAGTTAACTTATCAAGAATATAAAGAGTCACAATAACAATATTACGAGTTCGATGAGTCGAATATATATAATTAACATTTTATACATTATAATTGACAAAAATAAAACTAGAGCTTAGGATAGGAGTTTCATGGAAAACAGTGGAGGCAAAACAATACAGAAGCAGACCCAACAAACCCAGATTTCATAAAGACCAGAGAAGCCCAATATAAGAAAGAGCCCATGAGAAGCCTTGACCCCACTGGGTATTGGCCGGAAGATGGGCCTGCAAGTTCCCGGCGCCTTGTTAGCCTCTCCCTGATATGCGTTTGCTTTTGAAAGACCCTCCTTATGGAAAATATTTCCCTCTTTACTATGTAAGTAGGAGCTTCTATATTCCTGCCAATAGTAGTGTGATATGTATGCAGAATTTTATCATTTTGGGTTTTTGATGAATTATTTTTGTATATATGTGTGATTCACACGAAGGAGGAGTATCTCCTTACCGAGAAGGAAACAAGCAATATCCGTTTATTAACTTTTATTTTTCCAAGCATTTACATTTCAAAGTCTAATTACTTTAATACCAACTATTCTCTCCGAAAGTAAAGTATTACAAGCAAGCAACTAAGAAAAAGGAATCAATTTGAGATGGACTTTGACTTCTCCGTAGTTGATAGCGATGCCCAAAATATGTTCAACTTTGGATGCAACTACCGCTTCTTTTCTATTTCGTCACGTGAATTGACACATAATTATATGTAATTGGTTGTGTTAAAAAAGAACTCGTGAAAATATATAGTTGAATCCCTTTTTAACATATTCAAACCACACTTTATTTACTAATAAGTAATACTAGCTAACATCAAACTTTTTTTTGCCATATTTTGAACTTTTTTCTTTTTCTTTTTCTTTTTTTGGATTCAAGTGCATCACTAAACTTATTCCCTCTCATCAAATATACCTTACTTTCCCTGTCTCTATCCCTAATACTTCTAGTATTATAGTGATTAATCATGTACATATATTATTATTATTAAGCATATTGTTAATTACGGTATCTCTCATCCCATGTTCCCAGCAATGAGCCATGCCTCTACTTTTCTTTCTTTATACAAAAGGAAGCCTTGACCTTAAAACCTAAATCACCTTTCCCAGGAGTTGACCTAATCTTTCAGACTTTCACAATATAAACACTTCTAACAGCCTTTCTCTCTTCCAAATCCCAACCTCACCTCCAAATTCCAAGCCCATCTCTCTTTCTCTCAAAGATGGAGCAGAGAACCCTAGAACTCGAACTTATCTCAGCCAAGGACCTCAAAGACGTCAACTTCATCTCCAAGATGGACGTATACGCCGTCGTTTCACTCCAGGGCGACGACTCGCACGGCAAGCAGAAAACCAAAACCAAGGTGGCGAAAGACTGCGGGACCCACCCCACCTGGAACTTCCCCATGAAATTCACCCTCGACGAGCTTCTTCTCAACCGCCTTAGCCTCGAGTTCAAGCTCGTCTCCGATCGCAGCCTCGGTGACAAAGACATAGGCCAAGTCGTCGTCCCCGTTAAAGAGCTCTTCGACTCCGTGGTGGCGGCAGCAGCTGACCCCAACTCCATGAAGTTTGTTGCTTACCAGGTCAGAAAACCATCCGGAAAACCCAAAGGCGAACTTCATTTCTCCTACAAATTTGGCGACAAAGTCGCCGCCCCAGTGAAGGCGGCGCCCCCGAAGGGTTATGAGTCCGTAACAGCAGCGCCGCCGAAGGGTTATGAGCCCGTGACGGCTTATCCGATGGTCGGGCCATCGGCGCCGACAGTGAAGGGATACGGCGCTTACCCGCCTGCAGCTGGCAGCTCAACGGGACCGCCGCCGCCACCTGAATATGGGTACCCACCACCGCCTCCGGGATACGGCTACCCGCCGCCACCCGGGTATGGGTACCCGCCTCCGCCGCCGGGGTATGGATACCCTCCGGTGCAGCAACCCCCGGTCCAAGAGAAGAAGAAGAATAAGTTTGGGATGGGGCTGGGGGCTGGATTGTTAGGAGGGGTGCTTGGTGGGATGTTGATCGGAGATATAATATCTGATGGCGGTGGTGGTTGTGGCGGCGGCGGCGGATGTGGTGGCGGTGGCTGCGGTGGCGGTTTTTAAATTTCGAGTGTGGTATGTTTTTTAACTTTTTGTTTAGAGTCTAAGTTTTGTTTTTGGATTGTTTTGTTTGTATTTGATGGTAAAATTGGATTTTGACTTTTTGTCAATGGGAATGTAATAATAATTTTTATCTTTAAAAAAAAAATTTTAATGTGACATGACATCATCGATACTTTAAACGGTAATGCTACGGTCGCCAATTCTTTTACTAATTTTTGATTACCAATTGATGTTGCATATGATATGGCAATACACGTAATTTACCACATCATCTTTTTAATTACCCAAAATTTAAAGTTTTAACTAAACTTAAAAAAAAATAAAAATTAAAAAAATGTTTTCAAACTTGCTCATTGAGGATCTATGGTGCTCCCTCTGCACCCTAGTAATAGTTGGTGTTGGGTTCCATGGCTATCAACCAAGCACATATATTACAGACTGGGCAACGAGGTGCACCTCTGGTTTGGTCCCGAGCCCTTCATCTTTCTTGATGGGGTTCTCATAGTTGATGGTCTTCCAAGTTCATCAAAGTTGAGACTCAGATCTGGTTTCTTCTACTAGTTTCTATATGTGTATTAAGTTTATTGTGGTGATGTTCATCTGGGTTTGTGAATCAGTATTATTGCCTTTTCTTCTTTGCACTCCTAAAGATACATTGAAGATTTTATGTTATGGCTCGGGATACCATGAAAAAGAAAAAGGGAAAAAACTGATCTTATGGAATTACATATATAGATGAGTATTCCATGCAACTGGTATTTTTCTTTTCTTTCATGTAATAAAAAAAATAAATTAAAGGTGTTCTTCCATCTGGATTTTTTCCCCTAAATTTTTCTGAAAAATTTGAGTGATGGTGGTGGTGACTACGAAAGAGGCTACGGAGGAGCTGTGTAGAGCGGCAATGGAGGGCGTACCGTTCATGGGTCGTGGCTGGGTACCATGGATGGAGATGATTGTTAAGGAGATAAACACATAACATTTATAAAAATTAATACCAGGTTAATAAAAAAAGAAGAAGACATGTTTAGAGTTTAGGGTTTAAAAAAATAAGACAAAATAAAATGAGGATGTGGCGCATGACTTGGATTGACATGTCATATGCCACGTCAGTTGATAACAAAAAGTTGGGAAAAGAATTTGTGCTCGTAGCATTACCGTACTTTAAATTTGTAGTTTTGTTTTTTTAGATAAAACTCGAAACTTCCAGAGCTTATTTGCTCATCATTTTAATTCAAGATATATGCTCATCATCATTTTCAATACTTGACATGTGTTCATAAGTATAACCATGGTTATGTAAATCAAAATAAAATGTTAACCTTGTTTATGTCTATGGATACGTTTCAAATATTAAATGATGAGCAAAAATATTTTCCAAAACTTAGAGGGTAATTTATTGAAAGCTTACGTAGTACACTTGGGGGGGAAAGAACCTGACCCTGATCAACAAGACATCCTGAATAGAAAATACAAATACAACTTCTAGCCTCTCAATTTAAAATTCCAATTCCCATTTTAAATGCTTAATTTGGGGAAATCCCCATTATAATTGCACTCAAGTAGCAATTATTTTGTAACCATCTTATTAGTAATATGAAAATGAAGACTTTTAAAATAATGCACATGACATATTATGTATGTTTTTTTTTTTTTAGTTTACATATATTATGTATGGTTGCACACTCAAGGACAAGCATTTTTCAGGTCAAGTGTATTTTTTTCCTTTTCCTTTTGGAACCAACTCAAGGTCAAGCCATTAATCAAATATGAAAGGGTGTTATTGCTTGTCCTATTATTCTAAAATTAATAGGACTTTGTCCTCCTCCATATTATAGTATATATATAAATTTTCTTATGCAGACGTTTGGATGTTATTATCGTGTGGATGTCATGTATTTCCTATTACATTTTTCTGTTTTCCTCTCTAATTACAATGACATTCACACGATAATATCCAGAAAGAAAAAATCTATATATGGTCAAGAATATCTGGTGCCGGCAATAAAGAGTTATATATGGTCATTGGAGCAAGTAATCAAGAATAGTATTATTAGAATATCAACCTCTAATTGGCTGATTATTTTGTTGCTTTCATCTGAGGGTGAAGTGTATGGAAGACAACGTCAACTGGGAATTTTGGCATTATTTTAGCACATAGCTTCTTCTTTTTTTCGGTCGAAGAAGCACATTGCTTGTATACCAAACCAAAAGCAAAATGCGTTTTTTCTAGGAGTTAAAATGATGACACTAGGATGCCATTTCTGACACGACACCACCATAAGTCATTGCCCCATTGTAGACGCTTGGGTCCAAGTTGAAACCCGCCAAATTTATGGCCCATTCCAATCTAGACAGATTGATTCCTAGATAGAAAAGCTATAAGCTCCCGCTCAACTCATCAGGAATTAAAAAGTCATAATAATTCCAATTAGATTTTGAATTTTCGAACACTAAACACCCTTAATTCTTAATAATACTACAAATAATTTAAGATAGATGTCATTTTATTTTTTAATAATTCATGACTTGCTATGCGGGATTAACTTCATCCGAAATTCTGTTAAAATTTGTCATGTGCCATGCACTTTTTCTCTACATCCGAGGGTATTTTAGTAATTTAATATTAATTTTAAAATAAATAAATAAAACCATAAACACAGAAAATCATTCAGATCATGGAGTTAGTGCTAGGTGCCAAATCATGGATTTTCAAAAGTGGAGATGACATCTCTCTCTTAAATTGTTTGTTAATGTGACAAAATTAAAATGATGTATCAGTTCAGGTAACGTTTCTAATATTTTCCCTTAGTATTGTTTCCTCTTTCAGAACAAATAACATAAAATCATGCTAATCATTTCATAGCATTTTCCAAACATTAGGGGAAAATACTCCCCAAGTTTTACTTCCAAACATAAAATAATGCTAATCATTTCATAGCATTTTGCTCCCCTGAACATTGCCCCCAGTTGCAATTGGGTCTGTGAACTTGTTTTTTAGGCAATTACATCTTTTAACTTGACAAGTAGTTCTAATTTGGTCATGCTATCCAACTCTATTAATTTATCTGTCAAAATGAGGGGTAAAAGCGTCATTTTGAGTTCCAAGAGTCTCCTTCGCTGGATAATCCAGCGGGTGAACCTCCACCCTCTCCTCCTTCTCCTCCACATTCAGAGTGGCACAAATTAGAGGTCACACCAATTTACATTTAAAAAAAGATCTCAACTGGCACCTTCAGTATTACTATACCAAATTAATATTCAAGTTTTAAAGAATTAATTAGTATTAACAATAACAAGTTGCGAATTAGGGATGTCAATAATACATGTTGGCTCGGGTCCCCGACCATAACGGGGGGAGTTTTCGGGGGGAAATCGGGGCCGGGTATGGGGATTCCCGAATTTTCAAAATCCTTGCCTGGGGATGGGCCGGGGATGGGATTGTTATCCCCATCCCCGAACCCGGCTCGATAAGTAATATATTTATTTATAATCAATATATATTAATATAATATAATAAACAAAGTTCCCCTAGAGACTAGATAGATTTATTGTGCTTACTAAAAAAGTTTCTAAAGATTTAGATAGAAATTATTTCAAGTTTTGTGTCCTTCTTTGCCATGTTGAGTTATTATTTTAACAAGAAATATCTTGTGTTGTTGTTTTTAAAATTTCACAATGATGTGATTGTGCTTTAGAAAATTATTTTAACAAGAAATATCTTATTAAAAACCAGGGATTGGGGCGGGTATGGGAAGGACTACCTCGACGGGGACCGGGACGGGGATTCCCCGAAAAGCCTAAACCGGGGATTGGGGCAGGGACGAGGACGGGGATGGTGAGCAGGGATGGGGATGGTATGGCCATACCCGGCCCCTAACCGGCCCATTGCCATCCCTATTGCGAATAAGATAATGCCACTAAGCAGTATTGAACATATATACAGAAAAAGAACAGTTGAAAGAAGAAGTGCAACTTTCTGAGCCACGCACCAGAATATCGAGAGAAACAGGAGGAAAACAAGATAGAAGAGTTTGAAAAGCCAGATCTTCTTTTCTTTGTGAAGCATATTGAATATCTTAGTAACATCTACCATTAGATTCTGAGAGAAAGACAGTGAATCTAGAGCTCCAATTGGATTCCGAGAGAAAGACAAGAAGAGGAAATGAAAATCAAGCCCTAATTCTTCATACCGTTGCACTGCCGCGGGGATGCATTTACAAGTACCCGGTACCGCGCCAGAATACCCTCCCCTAGCCGTGGGGCAACGCGGGCAACTCCGAGCCCACCGGCGTATTGGTCTGCTGCTGAGGATAACTCTGTTCGTATTTAGTGTTGGTGTTTGTGGTGGTTGCGGCAGCCGTTGTTAATTTTTGGATTGTATGTTCCTTTCTCTTAAATCATTCTCTATATATACTTAACCTATGAAGTGTGCTCCAATCCAGTGAAGTCAAATTTCGAATGTTATGTGATTTGGAGAGCTAGAAGGGTTTGCTCCCAAAAAAAGGTCCAAGTTAGTGTATCGAAAATTTCCTAGTCATCGATTTTGTTTCGTAACTTTCATTTATCCCCTCATATTGGGTAGCATTCAGTGCAATATGTTGAGCGCATAGGAGAATTTATCGTAGTTAAGTCATTCCAATTGGCATGAACTAAGAGGCTGCATATGCTGCATGCTTGTGCTTGAAGGAATGTACACAGACTTGGTGCTGAGCTTGGCTTGACTGCATGCATGTGTGTCTATCTTAGTTCTTAGAGGCTGATGCAAAGGCGGCAATGCAATCCTGCGGCCCATATGTTGTCCTAATTCTGATACATATGTCTTGACCCTGATGAAGGAACAGTGGTACTGCTTCCAAACTATTCGTCTTGATGATGATGATAATGCGGCTTTAAGGGCTCATTAACTCACTAAATTTAACCAGCGTGTGTTGCCTTCACCGAATATTCTTCTTATTATGTGATATCTCTCATTTGACAATCATCTCTCCTCCATCATTTCCTCTTCAGAATCGGTGTCAAACAAGTTTTGTTGGCTCATTGTATTGTGGAGGAGGAGAGAGATATTCATATGAGATGAATGTTTTTAGTGTAATGGTAAAGATGTCTTTGATATTTATAGAAAAATTGATGATATCTGAGATAAGAATCAGGGACTTGAGATGAAAATATGAGAATCTAATTCAACGGTTTAAGATGATATCACATCCTATCACGTCGGATCTTGAATTGTGTGAAAAAACGTGATGAGAAAACAACGATTCAAATTAAATGTACTTTACGATCCAACGGTTCTTATAAGATGCTCTTAACCGAGCTACCAAATCCCTTGATACATCTACAAGTTAATCATAAAATTCTATATGTAAATTTGAACCCCTCTATCTATGATTGAAAAAATGGATCAAGAGTATTTTGTGACTTTCATTCTCAACAATCAACATTGAAATCTCATGTTTCTTTAACTTATTACGTGAATCAAATAGATACTGAAATTATTGTTAATTTATCATTCTTTTGAAAGATAAATATTATAAGTAACTAACAAGAACAAGTTGAAAATAACATGTAGCTCAAATGATTAAGAGCATATGTATCCATGTATCCCAAGTTGTGTGTTTGATTGGCCATTTCTCAATATAAAAACAAAAACAAAAACAAAAACAAAAAGGATAATTTGGACGCACATGATCCTCTTCTTTCTTTCTTTCTTTCATTCTTTTTTTTTTTTTTTTGGTATTACCCTCCTTATGCTCAAGACAAAGACTAGTCAACCAAATTTTTTTTATAGATACATAGACTCGTGTATGATAATCTATATATATAAAGCAAAAGGTAGAGAATGGTGAAACATTCAAAATACCAAAAAATGCCCTTGGTTAATTCAAACATTAGAATTGAAATTATTAATTAAATGAAGATAATATGGTAAATTCACACATTTAAAAAAAATTAAAATTAAAAGAAAAAGATAATGGATCCTATTTTTACGGAATACAACTACCCATTATCTTTTTAATTCTAAAAAAAATTAAATTCTTTTAAAAAATACCTCTCACAGGGGCGGAAGCGCATGCAGAGAGGCTAGTATATTACTACTAAGAGAATACTAATTACATTCTTATTACGATTCTAATAATGAATCCGTTTTTAAACAAATTAGCCACAAAAAAAGCCATAGCCGCTTTGAGTACGTATATACTTGAATTAATCCCTCTCTCTCTCTCTCTCTGTGAAAATGATGGAGCAGAGGACGGTACAACTGGAACTCATCTCAGCCAAAGACCTCCAAGATGTCGATTTCTTTACTAAGATGTCCGTGTACGCCGTCGTTTCAGTCCTCGGCTGCGACCCCCGCAGCCAGCAGAAAACCAAAACCTTGGCGGTCCGAAACTGCGACACTCATCCCAAGTGGAACAACTTTCCCATGAACTTCACCATCGACGAGTACCTGGCCCAGCAGAACCGCCTCGCCCTCCTCTTCAGGCTCGTCTGCAAGCGCCGCCTCCTCGGCGACAAGGACATAGGCCAAGTCGTTGCTCCCATTAAGGAGCTTTTCGACGCCATGGCTGACCCCAGTAAGTGCACCATGACGTTTGCGGCTTACCAAGTTGTCAGAAAACCATCAGGAAAGCCGAAAGGTGAACTCCACTTCTCTTACAAGTTCAGCGATAAAGTCACCGTTTCACCGCCGGCTCCCCCGTACGCTCCACTGCTTTATGCACCACCTCCGCATCCTCTGCTGATGTATGCTCAGCCGCCGTATGTGCAGCCGACATATGCTCAGCCGCCATATGCTCCGCCACCATATGATCCTCCTCTGCCTCCGATTGTTCCACCGCCACATGGATATGATTACACTCCTTCGGCACCACCGGAATAGGGATACCCAATCTCGAGCCCGATAGATTAATGGAATTACTAAAAAGATCAATGAGAATTGGGTTTTGATATGCACAGAAGGAGCTTGTATTGATATGGTGCTCACAAAATGGTTTATATTGGTACTTTAGAAATATGAAATTATTTACTCGTGGCGGCTGTGTTGCTAGTATTGATTGTTGTTGCAGTGGTGGTTGTGGTGGCGGTGGTTATGGTGGCATAGTTGTAGTTCTTAATTTTTGAATATCATTTTTTAGTAAGCATCTCCAATTACGTAAGGTGTGTTCCAATTAGACTTGTAAACGGGTCAGATTCGAATCGGATATACTTCAATCTAAATTCGAATTAATTTATAATTTGATTATCGGATTCAAAACGTATTCGGACTATCATATTTGGATTGCACTTATCAATCTATATCTGTTATGCACCAGATTCAGATCGGATCGGATTATTATCGAATTTATTTTGAGATGTACAAAAAATCAAAATTTCATTAGTAGCCTCGTTCTTTTATTGTATTTACCTACTTTTTATATCAAATTTTGATATTTTATCATAAAAATTAGTTTTGAGTGTAATCTTAGTGCATATAAAACTAAAATTACTCATTTACACATATAAAATCTTAATATAAAGTATAGACTAACTAAATTATACTTCATACTAAGTCGGATCAGATAAACTATAATCCATATATGAATCCATTTATAATCGGATATCATATTCGGATTGTAATCGGATTATTGGATTCAGAAGTCCAATCCATCTCCTATTAATTACACCAGATTCGAATCAAAATCTGATCCATTGACAGGTATAGCTCCAATCCACCCTTATACTTTCCTCAAATTTAAGAAACCCCTAAAATAATTTATCATATTAAGTTGAATGTTGGGAGATCCCCAAATTATGCTAAATTTTGAAGGGAATTGAGTTTTGGAGAGAACACATAATTAAATGGTTTTTTTAAGATATGAGAATCAGATTATATTTTTTTACAAGGATTTGGTGTTAAATTTTAAGCTTGCCCTCCTCTCTAAATTTTGTTCTTTAGTATAATCCATCGTCAAACTTGAGTATAAAATGGGGAAGGGCTTGGAGTAGTTCTCTTTTAGATCGTTTTGTTTGTTTGATGGGAAAAGTTGGATTTTAACTTTTATAAATCTGAATCTGATAATATTTGTCAATAGATTGTGACTTGAATCTACTCTACAACTACATTCCTCAGTCAGTTGGCTCGAAGTTGATCCATCCATATGGATCGTTCCAATTTGAATAAACTATGTGAGGCCGGCAGAAGTTGAATAGAAATAAAATAATAAGCTAATCTCCAAGAAGCCATCAAATTCTGGTTCAACAATCTGTGGGTGTGGCAATCAAAGTTCATGGTGGCAATCAATGACGTGGCTGTTGGTGCTCACAAAACAGCAGCCCTATCTATCTTTGAATGTAAGAGCTGTGTTTTGCCCATCAATATTATAACCTTTCCCTCTCTTTAATTAATTATATGATTATTTGTTACTTATTTCTTTTAATCTAGGCTGGTTTTCTATTCAGGCGTCTTTGTAAGTGTTATCGATCGACATGGTTGCATGATAAATACTATTATCAATGACTCAGATTCTATCATGCGTCCACACACGACTGACGGTAACACAATTCAAAAAAATATAAATAAGTACTTCAAAAACACTAGGTAATATAAAACTTCAAAAACAATGTGAACAGATAATGCCTCAATTCTCCACGGGATTAATTGCTTCTTAAATATATGTTTGCAACAGTAAGAAAATTGTGAATTATGTTGTTCAACAGCCATTTGGGCTGATATGCCTTCAAATACAACGACATGGGAGCTGACCTTCTTCAATCCAAGATACGGTCTTGAGGGAGGAGATACGGTCATGAGGCACAGAAGCATTCTGGGCTAGCTTTATGGAGTTTGGGCCTTTGCTTCTCATTGTACTAAGATCCCTCAAAGATTTATGGATTTGGTGTAACAGGAGGAGATCCTCGAACTCCTTTGTCCATGTTCTTACGCAAGCCCAATTACATGTTTTTTCATATCTCAACTTCATGTTTAAAACAGTTTACTAATTTATGAGTTCATTAATTCATGGAAGAATTTATTTATTTTAGTTTCACTTCCTCTTTTCTTTTATCTCTCTCGTCACGTGTATTACGTACGTGAATAAATAAGTTGCATAAGATGGATATGTTGCTTAAGAATAGGGACTATCTATAAGAGGTTGATGACTAAAACTTATCCCCACAATTCCTTCAAATATATACCTTGATTGCACATGAAATGTACCCACTTTGCTAGTCTTGTATACACGGAGACTATAATGAGAGGTAAAAGTGAGGGCTTGTAATGAGGGGTTCCTTAATAGCTGTCCGATCTAGTGCGTAGTTATTTTGAACTGCTGGATTGAACCCCCTCATTATAGCCCCTCACTTTTACCCCTCATTATAGAAGCTCCCGTCTAATCTAGTTTAGTCACTGGAGAAAGTAATCAAGAATTGTATTATTAGAATATCAACCTCTAATTGGCTGATTATTTTGTTGCTTTCATCTGAGGGTGAAGTGTATGGAAGACAATGCCAACTTGGAATTTTGGCATTATTTTAGCACATAGCTTTTTTCTTTGGGTTGAAGAAGCACATAGCTTTGTATACCAAACCAAAAGCAAAAGACCTTTTTTTCTAGAAGGAAAAATGACGACACTTGGATGCCATTTCTAACGCGACCCCGCCATAAGTCATTGCCCCATTGTAGACACTTGGATGCAAGTTGAAACCCGCCAATTTTATGGCCCATTCTAATCTAGAGCTTCTAATGAGGATTGATTCCTAGATAGAAAAGCTAGAGGCTCCCGCTCAACTCATCAGCAATTAAAAAGTCATAATAATCCAATTAGATTTTGAATTTTCGAACACTAAAACAACCTTTATTCTTAATAATACTAATTACAAATAATTTAAGAGATATATCATTTTAATTTTTAATAATTCATGACTTGTCATATGGGACTAACTTCGTCCGAAATTCTGTTAAAATTTGTCTTGTGTCATGCATATTTTCTCTACATTTGAGGGTATTTCAATAATTTAATACTATTTTAAAAATATATAAATAAAACCATAAACATAGAAAATCATTCAAACATGACAACAATTTGTGGATCGCATGCACTTAGGTCAGGCTCCACAATAGTTTGACACGCCTGTAAATGGAAAGCTAGTTTGATTTTAGTCCTTTTTATGACAGCACCTAATCTGTTGCTTCCCAAGGATGTTGAATTCAAGTTCAAACCTACCCGCTCAATTGTCTGCCAACAACCACAACCTCTCAAAAACCAAACAAAGATAATACAAATAAGAGGAAAGTAGCTCGCAAGTAAATTGTAACTCAAGTGATTAAAAACATTTATTCATATATTTTTGAGGTTCTATATCCGATTCCAAGAGGCAGTACAACAAATTTAGATCCAGAAAATAACGCAACCCAAAAGCAATAAATAGACCTAGGACATAGACAGTAGCTCGCAAGGAAATTGTAACTCAAGTGATTAAGAACATTTATTCATATATTTTTGAGGTTCTATATCCGATTCCCAAGAGGCAGTACAACAAATTTAGATCCAGAAAATAACGCAACCCAAAAGCAATAAATAGACCTAGGACATAGACAATTCGTATTCAACCAATAGAAAAGAAAAGGAAACAAAAAAAAAAAGCTACATTCAATTTAATTTCCTCTAGAATTTGGATATAAATATTCCAACGACCCCAATTCCTTTTCATTATTAAGGTCTAGGGAAGCTAAAATCAAAATGCTTGAATGTACCAGTGCTGATGAATGGGGCTCACCAAGCACCTATTGACTAGAAAAACTGTCCTGCAATCGGGTGTATATATCCTTCTTCCTATATCACTCGTCACATGACTCTAGTGTATGTAAGTTTTTCTTTTTATCAACTCGAATTTATATATGCTTGAAAAGCGGTCGTTTACCGTGAATTAACGGTTTAAAACCGCAAGTTCTTTTTGTGTCATAAAAATCCAATCTTCCACATTTTAGGCCTAATTTTGATGCTTCTTTTGAAGCCTTTTGATTTCAATCATACTTTAACCCAAAAATATAAATTCACAACCTCAACTTCTCAAGCTTATATAAATTCACAACCTCCTCAACTTCTCAAGCATTCACAACCTAAAAAAAATTAAAGTTACAATTCCAAGCATTCCAATTAAAGTTAAACTTCTCAACATTCACAACCTCAACTTCTCAAGCATTCCAAATCCAAAATTAAAGTTACAAACCAAAAGGAAAATGCAATGCAAAATGAATTAAAGTTACAACCCAAATGAAAAATCCAATTCAAAGTTAATTAAAGTTACACACTAAAAGGAAAATGCAATGCACCAATGTTACAAATTAAAGTTACAAACTCAAGTGTCGGTGGTGGTGGGTATAAGAAGGACCCCGTTGTGTTGTTTGAGCACCAATGCTATTTACAAAATGCAATTTTTTATTTTTTTTAAAATATAGTCGCGGTTTGCGATAACCGCAAGTTTTGAAAATCAAATACTATAACCGCAACCGCAAATGCGGTTCGGTTCTTCATACCGCAAATGCGGTTTGGTTTCCCACGATTGCAGTTCCATTATGATAAATTGTCGGTTGGTTTTTGCGGTTTTTTTATTTTTCGGTTTAAAATGCCACCCTAGATGCAAGTTCTAATGGAAGCCCATGACCCCATTGATTACCGATAACACCGATAATGAGTATTAATTGATTAAGCTAATGAGTATTAATTGATGGGTAAACTGCCGAAAACCCCCTGGACTATATCGACTATCAAAATGTTCTCCATGGATTATTTTTTCAGCAATTTAGCCTTCGAATTAAAAGAAATCGCCAATTTCACCCATGCCGTTAGTTTTTCCCCAATTCCATCCAAATGCCTGTTAAAAACACCACGTGAACAGCACGTGAGCCGTGTGATGAGGGTAATATCGCCATTCTATACCCTCAGCCCTCAGCCCCCTTTTATTCGAACGAAGCCTTCGTTTCAGACATGGAGATTTGACATAAACCACCCCTTTTTCACAGAACCCACCCTTGATGACAGAACCCAACCCTATTTGCAAGCGTTTCAACCTTCTCACGTCGTTGATGTTCATCAATTTCACAAAGAAGAGAAGAAATTGTAGTTGAAGATAGAAATTGCAGTTGAAGACAGGATGCATTGGAACAGACGTGCAGTTTCTACCGAATCAAGTTCGATCACTTTTATTACGAAGGATGATATGGTACGTATCTGCCGGTGTGGATTTGAGGCTAAAACGATTGTTTGCTGGTCTAATGAAAATGCAGGGATGAGGTTATATGAGGTTAAAGTAGGTTAGGTTTTGATTTGGTTGAATGTAGGTTAGTTGATTTGGTTGAATGTAGTGGCCTTTTTGTGCCTTGTTTTGGCTTCACGAATGCAATGGCATTTGGTTGAATGTAGTGGCCTTTTTTTGCCTTGTTTTGCCTTAACCAATGCAGTGGCATTTGGATTTGGTTTAGTGTACATTTTGAGGTTAAATGTAGATTGCACAATTTCTGGATGAGTTTGAAGTTTGGACCAAATCTGAATTTAGTTCTTGTAAACTCAATGATGGGTTTGGCTGTCATTCATCAATGTAATATTCAAAACCAAATTAACCTAGCACAACTTCATAGAACTGTTTTTTAAGCTTGTTTAAATTGGATACTTACCCTTTGGCACAAGCCAAGACAAAATACTCATAAACTGCAAACATAGTACAACAAAAGTAAGGGAAAGATACTAATCCAAAATTACAACAGAAATAGAATTCATTCATAAGAGTCATCTGTTCAAAATATACATTCCAACCCAACCTAAATACATACAAATTCCATCCAAAAGAGCCATCTGTTCAAAATACACACATCTACTAGCCAATGTATTAAAAATATACATTAAAAAATCCATCCTAATCCATCATGTATTTTACCTCCATGACCTTGCCCTTTTTGCCGGGGATTTGAACATTTTCCCTTGTGGCCTGAAAGTGTTTTGAGTGACATTGTTTGGACCTGCTTGTGAAGCAAAATTGCAAGGAGCTAGTTGTGAAGCAACATTGGTTCCACTTGATTGGGTAGCAACATTGGTTGGAGCTATTTCGCTTGTAGTGGTTGCAGTCTTTGTCAACCCTCCTCTAATTGCCTACAAATGAAATTAATCACAATTAAAACAATTGAAATGAATCACAATTAATCACAATTTCACATCATTTACCCATTCCTCTTCCTCTTCCTATCCCTCTTCATCTCCCTCTCCCTCTCCCTCTGCCTCTTCCCATATTGCCATCTGCCCTTCCACAATTAGTAGCATTATTGCCTTCTCCTCCACAGACTGAGCAATGGATTACAATTCCATATCTCCTAAACTTAGTATCACCCTTTGGGATCTCATCAACAGGTCTAGTCCTTGCCTTCTTTGGCCTACCACTCTGTTTGTGATACAGTGGGGGTTTAATTGGCATATGCCATGATTTCCTCCATAATTGTTGGCTTGGCATTGGTGAAATGTAATTGCTATAAGCCCTATCATAAGCTTCTCTTATGCACCTCATTCACATAAGTCATTGGGCTCCTCTGTTGCCTTGATATAGCAGCCATGGCATGACAACATGGGATGCCACAGAGATCCCATTTTCTACAAGAGCATGAGTGAGTATTTAGATCAACTGCATATTGCCCACCAAGCATATGGGTGACTTAAAACCTGTTTCCACCTGCATTCTATGAAATGCATGAGCCACTCTCTTTCAAATTCTTCTCAATAATCTGAAATATCTTTGGCCCAACTCTTTGAGTCCATTTCACCTCATTTTGTCTTGTAACTCTCATCATCAAATAGGTTCTGATCTTTTCCACCATCGTGATTATTGGTTTATCTCTTGCCTCCAAAATTGTTGAATTGAAGCATTCAAATAAATTGTTCAGCAGTATATCACACTTGGGCCCAGTAGTAAAATGTAACATACTCCAATGAATTGCTTGCCTATCCTGAAACCATGCAGGAGTTGGGGCAGATATTTCCATAATTTTGTCCATCTTAGCTTCCCACCAAGGACGTGTTGTACTTATAGCAGCAGGCCATGGCCTCTGTTTAAGTGCCAAACTACCATGCCCAGCAAGTTTGAAATTATTGTGCAGATGCCTTACACAATGCCTATGTTTAGCATTTGGCTTTAAAGCCTCAATTGCTTGCCCCAGTCCCTTTTGTTTGCAGTGATAAAAACCCTCCCATTTTCAGTGCCTCTTACCCCAACATCATTGAAGAAAATTTCTAAAAACCATGTCCAAGTGTCTCTGCTTTCTGTCTCCACAACAGCAAAAGCTATTGGGAACATGCCATTGTTGGCATCAATCCCAACAGCACTTAAAAGTTGTCCTGGATGTTGTCCTTTGATGAAAGCCCCATCAAAACGAACCATAGTTCTGCATCCTTCAATAAACCTCTTCCTCAGTTGAGCAAAACATATTTAAAGCCTCTCAAAAACTGGATCATCTTCCCTCAATGATGTCTTCACTAAAACTATGCTTCATGGGTTTTGCCTTTTAAGCTCCTCACAATAATCCCACAGCTTTGAATATTGTTCTTCAATGCTTCCTTGAATCCTCTCCTTTGCCAAATTTTTTGCCTTGTAGCATTGGTCCGTAGTAACATCTATATTGTAATGTTTCCTCACCAATGTCATGAACTCAGCAACTGACATGTTAGGATTAGTTTTGAGATCCTCATCAAACCTTTTAGCCAACCATTATAAAGTGGCAAACCTAGTTCTTTGAGATCTGCCACATATATTAATTGGATGGTATGTCTTCACTTTAACAGTGAGCCCTTTCCCAACATGTGCAGCATACAATAACAAAGGATAGTCTTCAAATTTATTTGCAGATTCATCTTCACCCTCTTGACCTTCTTCACTCTTACCATGCCTCTTACTCTTATCACTCTTACTATAACTCGTTGCCTTATCACCTTTAGCATGCCTCTTTGCTTTTTCACCCTTAGTAGGCCTGTTTGCCTTATCACGCTCCTTATTACCATCACATACCAGCCTCACCCTATTAGGGTCATTCTTCATAAACCTTATTCTTCTAGCACACCTGCATGCATAGTACTTTATGGCCTTTCTACATTCCTGCATATTAGGAAACTCCAAACCCAGTAGAATTTTGGATCTAAACGGTCATGTTGTTTATTGTATTACTTGAACTTTGGCTGCCTGAAACTTCTCTTCTTCCCATCTTCATCTTCACTATCTTCATGCAAACTCTCTAAGTCTGATGTATTATAACCATCAGTGTCACCCTCACCTGGTTCATTATGTCCATCATCTTGCTCTTCAGTTACAACATACCTATGAAAATTCATGTTGTCCTCTTCATCACTTTGTTCAAACTTATTATCTATGAAATCACTATCTTCTTCCTTATCCTCCCTACCTTGCTCAGCTTCATCACTTTCTACCTCAACTTCTTCCTTTGCTTCACCAAATTCTTCATCTATCTCAACATCCACGAACTCATATTGCCCATTTTCTTCATCCCCATCATATCCATGAGCAGTGTCTTCATCTTCATAATGTTCAGCATTTTCACCTTGTGCAAAGAATACTGGGGATTGAACATTTAGAGGCCTAGGTGCTGGATTGTCAGTTATGTATAACACAAACAGCTAGCTCGATTTCACCAACTTCAATGCTCCAAAATAATCCTTATCTGTCCTAATTTCAACCCAGCCATTTGTCCTGTGCTTGTAATAGTATTGAACGTTCTACTCATCATAACCAAGGTGTTTAACCAGTTCAAATAACTCAAGCATTGACACCTCATCTGCATCTTGTCCATCAACCCATTGTACAATACCTCCCATATATAAACCATCAACAAAGTAGCCCTCATGGTGTACTTCAAGTGTGAACATGTCAGGATTAGGTGCATAACAATAAATTTTTTCATTAATTTACTATCTACCCTATACAGTACAATATACATTTACTATCTACCATATACAATACCATATACAGTACATCACTATTTACCATATACAATACAATACAATACAAACTCAGACAAAGAACCCGACAAACAATAAACAAACAACATGCATAGGGACCACATTCACAACCCAACCTAAGTCTCAGTCAACAAACAACAACCATAGGGACCACTTTCTTCCTTTTATTATGTTTTTTCATGAAGTCTAGCAATGAAATCCAATAGTAAAACCCAAACAATGGCATCAAACAAATAAACTAAAGTACGCTACTTACTGTATATGGGAGCTTCCCCACCATCTCTGATTTTCATTCTGCCTTTACCGTCGCACCTTCATTTGGAATCTTCAAGTCACAAAATATCTCTCAATCGCAGCCTGTCTTTCTCACCCTTTTTCGAATCTTTAAGTCGCTTTCACCCTTTTTCGAAATCCCTAACTCTGATTTGGGAATTGGCCTTTGAACGATTCAATCAAAGGGTGTTGAGGGTATAAAATGGTGATATTACCCTCATCAGACGGCTCACGTGCCTTTCACATGGTGTTTTTTACGGGCATTTGGATGGAATTGGGGAAAAACTAACGACACGGATGAAATTGGCAATTTCTTTTAATTCGAAGGCTAAATTGGCTAAAAAAATTATCCAAGGGAGACATTTCGATAGTCAATATAGTCCATGGGGGTTTCGGCAGTTTACCCTTAATTGATTAAGCATTCCTAAAACAAGAAAAAGTAATTCATCTCATATCAATGTGTATTGGCAATGGAAATCCACAAATGAGAGTAGAAGAAAAGCTGCATAGAGAGAGAGCTGCTTAAATTGAGAATACTGGGCAAAATTCCACATAATTTGATTCAGAAAGAGAGTTCATCACTATTGCAAGACAACAACAAGGTTGTGGCAAGTTCTAACTAAAGCAACATATCAACCCCATAGATTAATTTTCCCTTCAGGAATAAACATAAGCCATGCATGCTCCAGGGTAAAGCCTATCTAGCTTTCAGCTTCTTTAGTCCCAACCTCCTTAGTTGAAACATTTGATTTTTTGTCACCATTTTCTTCAACCACAGTATCTTGGGTCTCTTGGCCTTCTTTTTTATCTCCTGAGACATCCTGCAGCTGCGGCAATTAATAAAAAGTTATTCAGCTCTTGTAGTAGTTTTTTTGACTCCAAAGACACAGCAATAGGTATGAAAACATACCCCCAAGTTTCTAAGACTAGTAGTAACATCTTCTTGCTGCTGCTGAAGAGTGGTCCTCAGTTCTTGGAATTCCTAGTTTCATTTCAATAAATCAATTTAACACAACATTCACATATGAAAATTAAACTTGGACAAATTTTGCTGGAGCAATACTTACTGATCGAAGCTGATCCACTTCAGTGTTGAGTGATTTCTTAAGTTCCGAAAGCTCCTGCATTAAGGAAGAGAAAATTGCATCAAGAGTTGCACATGTTCAACAATTGCAACAAGAAAGCCATATACTTATGAAAAAGGAAGTTTCAGGTCCAAGCAGAAGAGATAATTCAAAATATAACCCTAAACTAATAGAAAGAGAAACCAACCGCTGTGGCTTTTCCAAGTTTCAAAATAGGAAAGAAGGCATTGGTTTATTGACGGGTATTCTTAACAGGTGAGAAGTTCAAGCATCCCTTTTCTCTCCCTCTCGCTCTTACTCTCATTCGCACACCCACACACACAATCAACATCAACATCATTAGGTAAGATATGGAGGCAGAAAGTGATTAGAAATGCTAATTAGTCAAATCCATACCAAACAACTTAACATTCATTGTGGACCAGTAGACAATCAATAACCTATCTTCAAATTCTCTCTTAAAGAATCCTTCAGTCAACAAAACTGTGATTTAATGTTCCAATAAAAACTTCGATGAGTTAACCCTAAACTAATCATATTACGATCCCATAACTAAGAACTACACAGATCATGGAAAATGCCGACGAACAAGCAACCAAATCTACATTAACCACTCCTATAAGCAAGAACAAATCATCCCACCAAGATGAACTATTAATGACAATGCCGTGTGGCAGAGAAAAAGGAACCCAGAAACCCAAATGCATGCTTTTCAAGTGTGAAGAAACACAGTATATATGAACACTTACATCGCGGTAGACCTTAACTTGAGTGTCCAATTTTGACCTCCAACTTTGCAAATCCTAATTGCCCAAACAAACAGATAAACAAGTAAGCAGTCAGCCACAAATTTAAACTCAGAAAGTATTGCTCAGTTTCACCTGCTTCAACCCTTGAATTCTGCCAAGCAGCTCAGACCTCGATTCATTCAATTCCTAGCAACAAACACAACATTGTGGGCAAAATTAAAATGAATACCAAACATCTCTTTCCAGTTCCTTCATAATGTTGAACCCAAAGTTAAAATCAGTTTTCTAATTCCCTCTGTAAACATTCTCAGCGCCCAAACAGAATATATCAAGCATAATTTAGAAAATGGTTGTAAAAAATGGAGCAAAACAAGTTACCGCAATTTTGGAGCCAACGGGGGTCAGATTCTCTTTCGTCTGCAACCACACAAATTTCAAGTTAAAGCATTCATAAAAGCAACACAAATTAAAGAAAAATTTGAAAGAATAAAGAGAGGGGAAGAGGAGCGTACGGATGAGAGTGGAAGAGGAACGGCAGGGAGAGGCGGGGTTGAGGAATCAGAAGAGTTGACGGCCATTTGAGATCAGCAACGATTTCTTGAGTTTGAATTTTGGGGTTTTGGAGTTTCAGTGGGAGATTCAGTGGGATGGGATGGGATGGGAGGGAGGAAAAGCAGAGAGAGAGAGAGAGAGAAAAACAAGTTAAATTTTGAATTTTGAAGTGTTGGAGATTTGAAAGACGCTTTGACTGTTTGAGAGAGAGAAAATAGACAGCGGCGACCTGTAAAAAAGAAGAGGGAGGGAGATATTATACTTTGGTGGGCCAGGTAGATAATCGGTTGGGCAACCGCGCCTTTGTATTTTCACTTCACAGAATCCTAATCCTTCCCGTCCGCCAATACTGGTCCTTTATATATTTTATTATTTTCTGAAACCAGATATTCGTTTCGATATTTTTCATTTTCGTTTATTTATTTATTTATTATTTCCTTATAGTAAATAAGAAGCAGCATGGGCCAATCTCAGTCTCTTTGGTAAGTCTTCAAATGCAAGGACATGGGAGCTGACTGACCTCCTTCAATCCAAGATACGGTCTTGAGGGAGGAGAGACGGGCATGAGGCACAGAAGCATTCTCGGCTAGCTTTTTGGAGTTTGGGCCTTTTGCTTCTCATTGTACAAAGATCCCTCAAACATTTGTGGAGTTCGTCGAACAGGAGTTTATCCTCCAACTCCTCTGTCCATCTTCTTCTGCAAGCCCAATTACATGTTTTTTCATTTCTCAATTTTATGTTTAAAACAGTTTACTAATTTATGAGTATTCAGGGAAGAATTTATTTATTTTAGTTTCACGTCCTCCTTTCTTTTATCTCTCTCGTAACGTGTATTATGTACGTGAATAAATAACTTCTTTTACTATTGAGAGCTTATTTAATAGGGATGACTAGATTGGACTAAACTAGACTAGAAAAATGCATACATTTCTTGTGCATTCAAGACATAATATAAATATATTGCCTAAGAATAGGGACTATCTATAAGAGGTTGATGACTAAAACTTATCTCCCATAATTCCTTTGAAAATGGCGGGATTATAAGGGATAAGTTTTAGTCATCACCTCTTATGAATAGTCATCCTTCATTCTCCAAGTTTAGACAATAATATCCATATTATACCTTAATTGCAAATGAAATGCAGCCACTTTGCTAGTCTAGTCTACAGGAAGGCTATAATGAGGGGTAAAAGTGAGGGCTTATAATGAGGGGGTTCTTAATAGCTATATGATCTAGTGCATAGTTATTATTCGACTACTAGATTGAATCCCCTCATTATAACCCCTCACTTTTATCCCTCATTATAAAAACTCCTGTTTAATCTAGTTTAGTCTAATCCAATGGTGGAGTTAGGAATTTAAGTAAGAGGGGGCACCCTTAAAAATTAAAACACTTTCTTTTATGACAAATCAACCTATTTTTTAAGAAAAATCCGTAATTTTATCAGTTTTCTCTATATTTTTTTCTTTATTTTTTGTATGAATAACCTATCACTCTTTTATGATAACAAAATACATGCAATTCAAAAGAAATTTAGACATGAGAATGAAAGAGAAGCAAAGAAAATAGTGGACATTTAAGAATTTGTGAGGAATTTTATAATATTTTTACAATATCACTAACATATAATTGTCTATATAATACTAGCCCCTTGGCACATGCGTGGTTTTCTTTTTTCTTTTTTCTTTTTTAGAATTAAGAAAAGATAATATGGGTAGTTATGTTCCATAAAAATAGGACTTGTTATCTGATTTTTTTTTTTTTTTAAAATTTAATATGAAAAAATGTGAATTTATCATATTATCCTTATTTAATTAATAATTTCAATTCTTAATATTTGAATTAACTAAGGATATTTTCTTGTATTTTAAATGTTTCACCATTCCCTGCTTGTTGCTATATATAGATTTAAGAAAGGGCAGTGCCCACCCTAGGTATGCATTGGCTCCCCCAGTGATCTAATCCTCCCTAACAAACGAGGCGGGAGTGTCCATTGCATGTTCTTTTGAGGTATGAAGCCCAATTTACTTTTATAAATTCATTAGTCCACTGAATGTGCACCAAATAATTTACAATTATAAGAAGGGAATACCACCAAAGATAACGTCAGGTTCCATACTTAGTATTAGTTTTCCAATGATAGTAGAATTAGAATAAAATGATCGATCTTGTCATTTTTAGTGAATTTGGAATATGATTAAAAGAATTAGCACCCCTGAATTTTTGTTCTTATGAGGGAATTGATCCTACATTCCAAATGTTTATTACTTTATTCTCAAAATCAGTGTAATTGGCCTAAATCCATCTTTCTAATTCAAAGTTAGGCATAAACTAATACTAGATAAGCAAATCCTTCCCTAATTGCTTTATTTTATTCTCATTCTAGCAAAGTTCTCTCTCTATATATCTCACTAGAAGACAAATTCCCATTATACCCTTTTAAAAACCCAAATCCCCCAATGAGTTTTTATTGTATTATTATATAAGTATAATGGAGAATAGGTTCACTACACAAGCATGAAAAGCCATTGGTAATTTATATTGAAGATACTACTAATTAAATTAAGTGGGATAATCATTTGGAATTACTCACTTTAAGGGGAAAAAAGTGTAAACAAAGATTACTAGGCACTCCATTTTCCTTTACACTATACATGGTATCCACTTGCCTCTCCATTAGGAGAAATCAAGGCATGTTGCTCTTCGTATAGTACTGCGTATTTCACTTTATAAAACTCAAATCTCGCTTAATTGCTTAATTACGAAGAACAAAGAATATACATCTTCCTAACATATAATCGACCTCATTAGACAGTAATCTATAATCGAATGTCCTAATCTCCACTCATTCAAATGTTGTGCCTTAAGTTCGAATCATGATGTATACATAGTCATAGTTATATGCACTTACGTGAACAAGGAGAGAACACATAAACATGGTGCTTGCTCCAAATTTATTACTCTTTATAGTAGAAAACCAACAAACTGCCTTTATTTGGTGATTAAGAGAGGTCGTTGCTTTTCTTTAAAAGGTGATATACAAATATCTTGCTTAGTTAAATGGAGGACCTGAAAGAAGAAGGAAAAAAGGAAATTTGGCTTTTGTGGAGGACAATCACATGGGCATGTTGACATGTTGTATATGTGTTACAAGAAATAGAGCTTTCCATACTTTATATGGAGACTCATATATATATATATATATATATATATAAACTTATTGACACTGTGATGATATATAGAGGGTTAAAGCCAAGCAACTATGCATGATGAAAAAAGCTGGTCGGGGCTATAGAGATGTTCCCTCAGATAACTTGGAATTCCCAGAAAAAAGTTTGAAGAAAAAAGATTCAATTCAGATAACTTGACATTGATCAGTGTTTTCTATTTTTGGGCTACCGAACGTGTTTTTGCCTTATTTTTGTTCTCTAAAAATGAAAACAACCCCTTAAAACGTTACCAAATGGGGCCTTAGATTTGACAGAATCATGAGGTGGGAATTGGGAAATTTCCCTTTTATGGGGCATCACTTGTATATATATCATGATGATCTTGATGCATTCCCTTTGGTTTATTCTTTCGTGGGTGAATTGAAAGTTTCTAGGCTAGGCTTGATGAAACACAAGTAGGAATAACATTCTCGTAAGTTATATATCCATAATGTTCTCTTATCAGACTTACGTTGTGAACGAATTTGAACTATATATATTATGGCAAAACCAACATGATCAATAATCTGCAGGTAAAAAATTGTGATATAAACATATTACGTTAACAATGGTAAAGAGAAATTTCTAGAAGACATTGCTACATCAATGATCTAGAAATAATAAAGGTGATTAATATTCTGAAATTTTCTAGAAGACATTGAATACTACTTGGGTAAGGAATTTGAAGGGAAAAAGTACTTAAAAAAATTGGGGTGGTCCAAACTATGAGATTGAGAGGAATATGAAGGAAGATGTGACAAAATTGGAAACCCAATTAAGCAGAGCTCATTGTCATGAGAAGGGAAATGCTGGGTTTGGTCTGGCTGGGGTCTGTGTCACAGGGCCAGGTGGCTGGAGGAGGAAGAAGCAAAAGCTAACAAGGGAATGATCATGGCACTGTTGAAAAGAGAATGTGTGTCCTAAAGGGCAACAAACTCCATGCATATATCACACCATCTATCCATTGGTTTGGTTTGGTTGGGTTGGATTAGATTCTGCTGGAATCCATATAACTGCTTTTTTGAATTTCCTAGCTCCTAATTGTTGTTGGTTACTCCCCCTCAGACACATACCATAATTTCCTAGCTCCTAGTTGTTATTGGTTACTCCCCCTCAGACACATACCATAATTTCCTAGCTCTAAGTAGCTAGCCAAAATAGAAAATGCAAATTATAGAGGTCTCTTCATATAATGCAAATTAAGATCATGATGATGACATTACCTAATTACCTAATAGATAAAACAAAAATTTGGAGAAGAGACCGGGAGAGAAAAACTTACATACACGGGGATGTCACTGTGGTTGTATCCCAATCAATTACATACCATTATATAATAAAAAATTATAAAACGTAATTAACTTGAGATACCGACACATTGACATTCCCGAAAGTTGTTTTATAGAGCATGTGTAACTAGTGAGGCAAGTAGCTAGTCAACAGTTAGGCATAAATCTGCACTGGGGGGCCTGTGGGGGATTCACATTGGTCATCTCTACAGAAAGTGAATTATACTGAACCCCCAAATATACCTCCCAACAACTAGAGTTGAGAATCCTTTTCTTTTTGGTCCCACCCTTCACAGCTCATCAGTCATCTCTTTGCCACAACCATTCACATACTCTGGAAAAAGACATTAAACTTTTATAACTCTACAATGCCTTGAGCATCTCAAATTTCCCTCTTACAGAAATTTTATTCCATGACCGTCCAATTCTCCTATATATTAATTAAAATCCACACTAATTCCATCTTTTCTTTTATTCAAAGTGATACTTCAAATGAGTAAAGCAAAAACCTTTCAACTACAAGATCTTATATCGCATGGGAATTAGATCATTGTTCAAAGTTGATATATAGTTTTCAAAACTTGTAATCTAAGTTCACTTTTGAAAAACAGAAGCAATATTTGTTCGGAAAGATACGTACGACAAGAGAACATTACTCCTACTATACATATGTAATTCGACCTACATCATAAAATAATAAATTCTGTTATTCGCTGTATTTTTTAAAAAAGATAATAAATTCCGTTATTCGATTTGTTTTTTGAAGATGGAATATATGTCACAAAGTAAATTTCACCATCCCCAATTCAAACTATTCCACCTTCCAAGGTATATGACCTAGCCTTAGGTAATTGAATTACATCATGCATGCATATGAGACCCTCTCACTCAAAACTCAAAACCATCAACATCAAACTGCCTTTAACCGATGCCCGAGTACAAACATCCGCAGAGATAATCCGTCGGCAGCTTACAAATAGTGATAGCTATATGTGTTTTTTCATGCCCACAACTTAATCCACAAAAACTATGAAAGTCATGATCATTTTCTATTAGTCTGCTAGCCAGCTTTCTCGAGAATAACTAGTCTCCATCCTAATATTTTTTCCACAAACAAAACAAAGATTCCCAATGTGGGGTTAAAGCCTTAAAAAAAACAAAAAACAAAAAGAAGAAAGGGCAAAAAAAAACCAAGGATTCTCTCCTAGCGGATATATGAGATATGCCCACACACACTTAGATAGGTGATTGGTACTGGTCCATGGCTGCATGTCCCAAACACCATGACCCCTATTGTATCCTGGCTAAGACCACCCCAATCAAGTGGGCCCCACCTTACCCCACTATAACCACATCCAAACATGCCCATAATTTTATTTCTCCTAAATTATAAAAATAATAAATTAACCACATCACATTTTCCATCTCATCTCTCTCCTATATATACACACTACATCTCCAGGCTCAATGGCTCATAACAACTCTCTCTCTCTCCTTCTCAGCTCTCTCTCTCTCTCTCTCACTCACTACCAGCTTTTTGCCTTCTTACTTAATTAAGCTCTTGATTATCAAACATGTCTGGGGTTTGGGTTTTCAAGAACGGCGTCGTTCGACTCGTGGACGGGGCGGATTCCATGCAGGGCTCCAACGCCAGGCGCAAGGTGCTGGTCCACACCCCAAGTGAGGAAGTGATCAGCTCCTACGCCGTGCTCGAGCGCAAGCTGTTGTCGCTGGGTTGGGAGCGGTACTACGACGACCCAGACCTTCTCCAGTTCCACAAAAGATCCACCGTCCATCTCATCTCCCTCCCCAAGGATTTCAGCAAGTTCAAGTCCATGCACATGTACGACATCGTTGTTAAAAACCGCAATGTGTTTGAAGTGAGGGACATGTAGTCCTTCCTTGGTACTTGTTATATATAGCTACCCTGCTGCATGTGCTTGGTGATGACTTAATTGTGTGTTAATATATAATTTATGTATGTTTTTTCTTTTCTTTTTTCTGATTTGGGGTTCACTTTTGAGTTTTAGTTTGGTTTAGTTTGGTTTGGTTTGGTTTGATTCGGCTTGGTTTGTAGGTGAAATTTAATTGGGTTTAGTTTAGGGTTTGCTTACTGGGTGCTGTAGCTATGTACAAATTGTATTTTATCATTAATCAAGGATCATTGTGAAATGAAAATTGGGTCTCGATTCTTGATGGTTTTTCTTTATTTATTTATTTTACATGCCCTTTTGTTTCCTTGGAAAGAATCAGAAGAGCCAGCAATTTCCATGCCCCTTATTGATAAAATTCTAACTAGAAGAGAAAGAAATTTAAACTAAATGAAAATTATGTTGGTGATGTTCTTTCCTTTCTATAGACAGTTTGAAAACATAATAGGTAAGATACATGAATTCTATCTTTCTATAGAATTTATGTTGGAGCATGGTTTTGCTCTTTAAAATTGGAGAAATTTTTATATGTTTCAGGTGCATCACATGTAAATTGAAGAGGAGCACATCCTCATAACAAATGGGATTTTGACACTTACTAAATTCCAAAAGAAAAAAGGTTAAAGGAATTCGAAAGAAAAAAAATAAAAGAATTATTTGACAAGTTCAAAACTCCATTTGTTTTGAGGAGTTCCTCCTCAGTTTTAAGGAGCCAAATTGTTTCCTAGCTTGGATCCTTAAAATTGGGAAATTCATCAACAAAAAAGAAAAAAAAATATTGTAAAAAAAATTACACGTGTCAAAACCACATTTGTTGTAAGAATGAATTCCTCCTCAATTTTAAGGAGCCAGACCTTTTGCTTGGAGAAATGCATGTTGATTGGCATGGGCTAAGAGAGGGGATGAGGGGCAACGACATGTCGCCTAATTTGTTTGTATATTATTATACGTTTTTTGATAGTATACAATACTAAACTACATAGAGGAAGATAAGAACTAGTGCGGAGCACATCCCTTCTAGCAAACTTGTAGGTTGAATCAACACCAATATAAGAAAGAAAGGAAAAAAAAAAAAAAAAAAACCCTTAAAGCCAAATCAATTGGGCAATATATGAAAAACTAGATCATTAAAAATTAAAAATGGGAATGCGATAAAGTGGATCACGTTTAGGCCAACCATTTGCTTTGCTTACCAACAACGTGGTGCCACCACGTGTGTGACAACTGGCCAGTTCTATCCGCCCAGAGAAAATTAATTGAAATCCCCAAATTACCCTACGCAAATCAAACAAGTGGGAGGCAATTATTGAGTTTTTCCGAGCCCAAAAGTGGAATAATACAAAGCCATGGACATGCAAGTCAGCAAGTAGCTAATTTTGGGTGAGACAAAAATAAGTATTTTCTTGAAATATCGAAACTTTATCTGGGGTTTAGGGAAATTGAAATATTCTTTTACTCGAAACGGAAAATTTTGCCAGAAATGGAAATAGAAATTTGTCCAACTCAAGGAGCAAGGAATATAGGTAATCCGATCCTTCAGGAGAAAATGTTAAAACGGAAAGAGTGACAATTTTTGCCAACTCTAACACGACTCTTGAAAGCTCTGTCTCATCCTATAAAGCAAGCATCGTTTTGACCTAGCATATATATGATCTAACATCAAGTGTGTTAGGTGGAGGTTTGGTAATCTAAGTAGGAACTCAAAAACTTTAAAAACAAGGAGTTCTAAAATTCATGTTTTAAGGTTCAAAAACTTGTTTGGTACGCAATTTTAAAATAGTTTCTCGAAGAAAAAAATTCTAGAAAAACAGATTTTATCTGTTTTGTTTTCAAGTATTTTGGTGATTTTGAGTTATCTTTTAGTTTAGGTTTTCAAAACTACGTCTACCAAACAGATTTTTTGAGTTTTGGACTCAAATTCTGTTTTTTAAGTTTAGAAAGTTGAATTCAAGTAGTTAGAGCTGAATTTAAAGACGCAAGACAATTAGAGTTACTACGCACTCATTAATTTTGATCACCAAATAATGCGATAATTAGATACCTAGCATTATTTATGATAGTTCGGTACTACACATGGGTCCCTTACTTAAAAAAGTAGGGACAAAGATATTAGGGGACACCAAAAAGTGGTGGAATATATCCTCCTAAGGAGGAGGACCTCGAGCCCTACGTACCCTAATAGGCTATTAATATCGTTCTTCCCAAACTCTTACTCAATTTACTTCTTCCTACTAACATTCTCCTATACACTTCCGAGATATATGGCCATGCATGAATTAATCCAGAGTTTTTGGAGCCATATATCATGCCATTGCCAATTTGCCAATTTGCCATGCATGTCCTCCAAGCAACATTTGCTTTAAAGAACGTTATGGGGGAGAGATCTTCTACTCTCCAAACCCTAAAACTAAAACGTCGTGTGGATAAGAGGGTTATCAACATGTGTCAAAAAGATCGTACGGCCGAGAGCCCATGATGCATGAAGGGTCATGAGAGAGCACAAATTAGAGCTCATCTCCTTTCTCATTCGTATGGCAAAAAGCCCCCACCCCCATCCCTTGTTTGAATGGGCTAGAATTGACTTTTCATTGAGTGGTCAGTTCCTTCAAATTAATAATGATATGGTCTTCTTCTGATTCCAAAGGGCAACAAAGTATGAATGAATGAATTGATCGAGCGCCAACTGAGAAAAGGATCAATGATAGCTAGCAAGGGAAGGGAGCTCTTTGTTTTCTTCTTTATATCATCCGATTCCTATCCACAAAGGATGGGGAGAGGGATCCTTTCTGTCTTCTTATGTGACTTTGATTTTGACGGCAATGTCAAAGCTAATGTCGTATCAATGCCATCATTGCCATGCAATACTTTGTCAAACAGTTTGGAAGAAGATATATATGTACTTATATGTAAATGAGAGCCGACTGGACTACACGCATTGAATATATTATCCTTTCGGCAAGAAAAGGAATGTTGAAAAATGGAAGCACATGCATTACATATTTGAATTAACTAATGTCAACAAACTGACAGTTTCAATTTTGCCTCATCAATTAATCTCACCAATTTTATTGTTTTTTAAAAGAAAAAAGAAAAAAGAAAAGAGAAAAGAGAAATAATGAACTCATTATCAAGCTCGATCGAACTCAGATGCAAGAGGATGAACGTTAACACACTACATGTATTGATCAACTGACCTAATTCACATCTAGCTAAGTCGTTTATAATATGCATATAAATAATGATATATATACAAGTTCCATGGTTTCTTAGGGGCTCGTTAAGTCTCTCCCCCAATCAAACCCTACTCACCAAAAGGGCAACCTAGCTCTAAAATCACTTTTGCTGTGCCAAATTTCCAATTGATTAGGATGTAGTATCAGGGCGAGATGTAGACTTGAGTTCAGTCTGAGCACGCCTTTCGTACTAATATTATAGTTTAGTTTATTTTAATTTTTGTTTCAAAAAAGTTGTGTTCCAGAGTTTGAATTTTCGAGGTGGAGTGTCCTGTTTTTCAAACTTTTACTTCCATATATTCTTCTGCTGCGCCTGCCTTAATTTCATGGGACTCTCACTCACTACTTTAAGGTCGGTACATTACAGAAGAAAATGATTAGATAAAGAGTTTAGTGGTTTGGTTGGCAGGCCATGACTTATGGTGCTTCTAAATCATAACCTATAGCTCTACTTATTTGTCTTTATACCTTCGGACGGTTTGTGCTGCCATTCTTTCAAGCTTAAATTTTCTCAAGATGATGATGATGAAAGGAATCGGATGTTTCAGTTGAGTTGAATACTCTAATTAATATTTGTCCGCTTTTAATCAGTCCGTTTCAGTTGAATACGCTAATTAATATTGGTCCGCTTTTAATCAGTCTCTCACTGGATTGTCATTTTGTTGTCCTTTTTTTTTTTCTTTTTTCTGAACAAAAACTTTGGACCATTTCCGTTTCCTTTTTCTGAACAAAAACTTTGGACCATTTCCGATTCATGCGTGATTCTTGCGCATGGGTCATGCTAATCTTCTATGTATCGTCGTTCTTGCGCATGGGCCAGGTCATGCTAATCTTCTATGTATCGTCGTTCTTGCGCATGGGCCATGCTAATCTTCTATGTAACATTCGCCATGCTAATTTTCTATGTATCATTCGCCATGCTAATTTTCTATGTATCGTTTCACTATGCTAATCTTCTATGTATCGTTCTAATTTTAACAGATGTTTCAAACGAACCAAATGTTTTTCGTCAACCACATTTATTTGGTTTACCAAACTAGATTGTTTTCCCCAACTCTTTGTGTGGAACCCATTATGTAAAAGTCGTAAAAGTCACCCAATGTATATTAAAGAGTCGGGAAGGAAAAATTGAAGTGTGAATTGAATTGTATAAAATTTACACAAAAATTTCTTTTGGAACACACGAGGGATCTTCTGATCTAATCGGTCAACTGAAATTTTGAAAATAAAAATAAAACCAAAACCGCGTTCGCATTGTTGCTGTATTAAAATAAAATCTAGAAACATAATGAACAATTTGATAAAGACCAGAATGTAAGAAATCTCTCTGTCTCTCCCTTCCCTCCCTCCCTTTTCAACACAATCTGTTGAATTGATGCCCATGTATGGTATAATTTGAACGCAAAGCTTTGTGCCTAATTATTACTAGTTTGTGCAGTCAAATCCATGACAAATAGAAACCCAGATTACCAAGACCAGAAGTAACAGGATTCCGAAAACGACCAACTTTATCTTCATGTTTTGATACCACATTTTCCTTCTGATTTGTGTCCCCTTACTTCTGTAGTCTTGGGCCTGAAAAGTGCAACAAACAAGGGTGTTCAGTACTCAACTAAGATGTACATAGCAGATAAACGGGCAGGGTTGCTCTCTTGACTCAACTTACCTGAGAACGAAGAGTTTCAGTCTTGTCAACAAGAACAGTCAGGTTTTCCCCTCTGTCAATAGCCTGAAAAACATATACGGGAGGAATTAACATGAAAAGCGACATCTATTGCCTAGTTTGTAGGGTATAAATAATAAACCGATACAGATGAAAGGAACCTTTAAAATGATGAAATGAAGTTAATAAAGCAAGGTTGATACATGCAAGATGTTGAATGCCAAAAAAGAAGAGACGCATACAGCACCACCAGGCCTAGTTAAAGGAAAAATGAATTAAAATTTAATGCTAGTAGCATAAGGCAACTTAGTTTATCCCTCCTCTTTAACTAAACACTCAGTTTGCAATTTACCTCCAAGCAGAGAGAGCATCTTCCAGTTACAGCACCAGATGCTCTGGTCCTTGGATTAAATGGTTTGGTCTAAACAAGTAAATCACTCCAAACTCTACTGCAATATAGTACAAATACAGGGACCTCCCATTTGTTTCTAAGAATTATACTCAAGTGAATTTTAAATAGTTAACTGAATATCAAATGACAACGCTTACAGCACAGCAACATTTACAGCATCACAGAAGCCCCAGTAGCCCCTCTCCAACAATCCATGGAACCTGTGAACTACAAAACCAAACTCAAAGAATAGACTAACAAACCCGCAAGATCTCCTTGTCTCGCTATATCTTTATGTTCCTTCTTAGTTTGAGATTCCTCTGTTTAAGAGGTTGTGAACTAAATATAAAAAGACTTCTTTTGTTTTTTGCCAGAAAATAAAAAGACTTCTTAACTTGCCTTTAAGAAAAAGCTTGGCATGTATGGGTTGAAACGCAGATCAATCCCTTGCCAAAAGAATAATTGGAAAAGTTAATCTACAAAAGATACTCTGTGTTTTTTGGCGAATTGCGATGACTTCCACCAGCCTCAGAAAACCCCAACACCAACAGTACCACACCACCACCATGAATAGATCACATACATTCATGACGAAGCCATTTGACACCACAACTGGTGGGTCACATCTCTCTCAAGTACTTTTCTTTACAAATAAATGTTAACCGGAAGATTTTGATCCATTGTGACCTCAGAAGTCTAATATAAGTCTGGTTTATACAATATTTCATAGATTTTTGAAAGGCTAAATTCGTCAACTTACTTGATTAAAGATAATAAAGACATTTTAGTTCTTTGATAATGGCATTACTCTTAATTGTTTGTCTCCATCTAGTGAGGATCAGTGTGTCTTCTGAGTACAAATGTTGAGGGAGGCCAAATTTTAGAAACGGGGAGAGGCCCGTGCATGCTAAAAGAAAATTTCTACTGAAGAAAAGAAAAGTTCGTTGTGGCAACATCACTAATTAGACCTATGTGTATGTTAGCAGATACAAAAAAAGTGTGTAGTGTAGATGCAGACGGAAAATTACTGACTAAAGAAAAATGAAAATATGCACTATAATTGAGAACAGAAACCACGTTTAACTCATCGAGGTTTATTTACCTTGTCAATATTCTCTAACATTATACTTTTAACTTCTGAAACCTGCGCCTTCACTTTCAATAGCTTTTCAATCTCTTCTGCATGATCGATAATATACTTCATGTGCTCTTTCATTATTGGTCTGTAATTTACAAATCCATCTTAGTTGACCACCTGGACAGAAAATTGCCCTCAAAAGCATAGAGATACTTGCATATATTACATAAAGTCTATCTTGAATGAACATACCCGAATTCCTTGTTAAGACTTTTGGCAATAGCCGTATCTGCTTTACCACCCCCATATCTTTTTCTAAAGTCAGCTTTCATTCGTTCCAAAAATGCAATAGATATCTGTTTGCCAACAGAGTCTTTGGCAACCACACAGTATGCTGCAAATTCAATAAAACACTGTATATAAGGTTTGATGCCACATACATTGCCCACTAAAACTTACTGACTGAAAGTGCATTGACTTGGACACACACATAGACGCATACAGAAAACAAAAGAGAATAACAGATTGCAGTACTGATTCGTTAAATACCACTTCAACTAGAAACTAAGAACTAGCACTAATGGTTGCTTCAGAAATAACATAAAGCTTTTATTCTATGAAAGATTTGTATGCAAAGAGTAATGGCATAAAACATCATAAAAACAAACATCTAGCTATTGAAATGGTTCAACCCCAGGACCTGTATGACAAAACTGATGTGCTTGTGCTATGTTTAAATGAATTCACAGGTAATCTCAATTGCCAACTGACACAACCGCACAATGCTAGAACTGAAACTACTTTTCCTCTTTTGTTTGAAGGAGGCCAAAAGTCTAGAGTCGAGATTTGAACTCCCACCATAGATGTGGGGTAATATAATATGTCTTATCAACTAAGCTGTTGATCCCCCACAAACTGATACTCATTTTCATAAGCCTTAATAGATACTTATTTATAGAGAGGTGAGCGGTTCAAAACTCTGTGGAGGATTCATTTATATTCAAGGCAGCATACTAATGGGATGCATGGTGTAATGTGATATACAGGTTCTAGTACTAAACGAACATAAAGTAACGGACTGTGATACGAATCCCGGAGAATATCATATTTGTTTTTCTTCTGTTGAAAGTGAATTAATAATAATTCACAATAGGAGTTGAATTTCCAGAATCTAAACAAGGACGAGCTTATTCGCATTCTTTATTAATCAAATGGTGTTCTTTAAATCAGTACTTCTTCCATCCTTAAACTTCTACAATTACTTGCATAGAATTCCATTCTTTTGAACAATTTAACTAACGCTACATGCCAGAACTCAACTGATTTCTAATCCTACTAAACTGAGCTGAAACACAAACTCTTTTAAAGTGTCGGAAAGCAAAACAACTCAAAAAGTAAACTCAAAATTCGAATTTTTAATCTTTTTTTTTCCATTTCTCAGCGATCAAACAGCTAAAAAACCAAAATTTATGAGAAGCTCAAACCCAGTTAAAAAAGTTCACTGCTTTTCAAGTTTCAGCAACAAACCAAGCACAACCAGATCATACATACTAAAATTGTAGTGTTTAGCACTAGATCCAACTACTTCCACATGCAATTCAAGCTTCCAGAGTGTTTCGTTCTTGGGAACCGAGAGAAAGTAAAAAGAAAATGATACAGAGAGATAGAGATCAGCTAGCTAAAGGGTGAGAATTGAATCACGCACCATAGCCATCCTCGACGAGAAAATTGAAGGTGTGGTGATCGCAGCTGTAGGTAAACTTGTTGTTAGAGGACGGCAGTTTCTGAAGGCACTGAGTCGCAATCGCCGGGAAGTTGCCGGTGAACTCAGTGTACTCGGCCAGGATCATTGTGCCCCTGGCCACAAAGCTGTATATGAACGATTCCTGACTCATTCCCTTGCACTGAGTCAGCTCGCTCTCAGCTTGTGGGGGGTGGAGATCAGAAAGGAGGAAGATGGAAGCAGACAAATTGTAGGCTCTGGTTGGTTTTGTTTCTTTACAGTGAAGTAAGAATTTAGCTTTTGGTTTTACTTTATTTGACTCAGAAAAAAAAAAAAAAAAAAAAAAAAAGGGACAGGGATTTTGTTTCGGCGCCGGTGTTTAGAGAAAAAAAAAATGATAAAGAGATTAATTTTAGAAAATTAATTTTGGGTGGACCTAAGTCGTAAAGGACCTGTAATTATATTGTGCTGTTGTTGTCTCGGCTTTGACTGGTTCATACTGGAATGACGACTATGCCCCTGTTTGGGCGAAAAGTGAAATGTGACAATTGGCGATCGATGTTTCCAGATGAGGGTATTATGGGAAAATAAATAAAATGAAAACACAATTGATTTACTACATTATAAAAAGCCGGCAGCGGGGCAGCGGGGCAGCCGTGCAATGCACTAGCGCCTTTCTGCTTTTTCCTCACCTTTCAAAATTTTATAGCCGTTCGATTATCATTATGGTTGTTTTTATGCGTCTATAAAAGACTGTAATTGTTTATTATTTATAGAGATTTAAGTCTAACAACTCAAGAGGGCGAAACAACAACAAACTTTAGAGTCGCATTGGGCTTTAACAACTTCCTATGCAATCCCATGAAGGCTCGAAGTAATTGGATCATTTGTAAGGAGGATATTGGAAGTATGTGCGGCCCAACTTCAACCCAATCACGGTTTAGGGCCGCGAATATTTTTTTGAGATTACGTTTTTGGGGAGCTTCTACAATGAGGAGTTAAAGTGAGGAGGTTATTTGAGGAGACCGATCCAACCGTCAAAACATTTAAAATATTTAAGTCCCATGATTTCTTTACATTTGTTGATGGTGAGATTTGAGCTCGTCAAATAATCTCCTTACTTTAACTCCTCATTATAGCCTTTCCAACGTTTTTGTTCTTGTCTCTTACGTTTGGGTTATTTTTTTGCTATTCATTGTATTTTCTTAAGATGCTTATATTGTTTTGAATAAAGCAAATTTTTCAACAACAAAAAACACCAACATAATCATAAATTGGTTCCTTTATCTCACATTAGAGAAAGGTTCTCACTGGGTATAGTTAGAACAATATTTAATGTTATTTTTTTTATAAGAAAAATCATTGTATTGGTTGGATTTCATGTGTTGGCCGGTTGTTGAGGGGGTGTATATGACTCTTGTATGAGCAAATAATCATATGCTAAACAAGATGTCTTGTACAATTAAATTTTAAATTTTAAAAAACCAACCATGCGAAACAAATTTCTCTTGATAAAGGGCGGGAGAGGTGCATCGGTAATCAATGGGATCATGGGGTTCCATTAGAACTTGCATCCATGCTACCATTTCATGGTTCACAAATGCTTTTCAATTTGGCTTTCTACAAGAAAAATAGATGCATTGTTGGGCGATCAGTGTTACAATTGGGTGCAAAATGCAAAGCATCAATTTTCCTTCGGTCCTTACTAGATTACGGTTTTTTTCTTTTGAGTAATGTTAAAGATAGAGAACGCATTAGCTAATTAGTGTTATGCAAAACATAGCATGTTTACTTAACGGGTAATCCCTCAAGAATATATCCTCTTTTGTAACTTGTGAAGTTACCACATGTGGCTTTGACTCGTGCTTTGGATCAATAGAGAAAAAAACTTACATATACCGGAGTCACGTGATTGCGTAGTCACTTGACGAGTGATATACTTGAGTCAATAGAAAGAAGAACTTACATATCACGTGACGAGTGATGTAAGAGGAGGGATATATACACCCAATTGCTGGACAATTTTTCTAGTCAATAGGGTGGTTGGTGAGCCCCATTCATCGGCACTGGTACATTCAAGCATTTTGATTTTAGCTTACCTGAACCTTAATAATGAAAAGGAATTGGGGTCGTTGGAATATTTATATCCAAAATCCAAATGAGGAAATTAAATTGAATGTAGCTTTTTTTGTTTACTTTCCTTTTTTGTTGATGGAATACGAATTGTCTATGTCCTAGGTCCATTTATTGCTTTTGAGTTGCGTTATTTTCTGAATCTAAATTTGTTGTATTGCCTCTTAAGAATTGAATATAGGATCTCAAAAATACATGGATAAATTCTCTTGAATTACAATTTCTTGCGAGCCACTTTCCTCTTTATTATCATTATCTTTCTTTGTTTTTTGAGAGGTTGTGGTTGTTGGTGGACAACTGAGCGGATAGGTCTGAACTTGAATTCAATGTCCTTGGGAAGCAACAGATTACGTGCTGTCACAAAAAGGACCAAGACCAAACTAGCTTCCCATTTACTGGCGTTGCAGGAAAAAAAAAAAAAAACAGCTAGTTAATTTTCTTATTCAAATTGTTGTCACGTTTGCACCATGGAGCCTGACATAAGTGCATGTGAATGTGATCCACAAAGCTTTGTAGTTTGGGGTAAAATATGGAAACATATCTAAGCTATATTAGTTTGGCGTAAAGTTTCACATCAAACAATCTTAATGTACCGAGTTATCTCAACGACATTATAACATAACATATTAAATTATTTAATAGAGAGAGCATTTTTGCTCACCATTTTAACTCAATGTGTATTATCTTATCATCATCATTCTCAACACTTGACAAGTATTCATAAGCATACTTATGGTTCCATAAATACAAAGCAAAAAGTTAAATATAGTTAAGCCTATGGACTCGTGTCAAGTATTAAGAATAATAATAAAAATACACATTAAAGTTAAAATGGTAAGAAAAAATATTTCCTTTAATATGAGTACATTTCTGTCTTTATATAAACAAAGACATTGGTTTTGCATAAGTAAAACATCTAATTACTACCCTGCTTCCCTTAAAACTTATAATATACTTCATTTTTCTTGAGAGCAAGAAGTAAAGATCGAGAAAAAAAGGGGTACTTTATGTCATTTTCCCAAGGATTTTCTGCAGTTTTGCCTTTTGAATTATTTGTATATTGTTAATTTAGCTCCTTAATAATTTTTTCAATAAATTAAAGACTCCAATTGTTTAAAAATCGCCATTAAGAGCCTACAGTAAGATTCTTAAAGACGCCATCCACTTTTCCGTTAAATTAAGGATAAATTTGTAATTTTGCAAAAATAAAATAAAATTATACCCTATTAAACTATCAAATAATAGTATTAAATAGTTGTTTAAAAATAATATGAAAAATGAAAACAAAAATTTATGGCCCATCCCTCATCTTCATCCCCAAACCCTAGCACCCCACCATCTCCTCAACCGCCACCCTACCCTCTCAAAAACGCCACCCGCCTCCACCCCACCCTAGCGTCGCCGCCCATCCCCTCTTCTCTCTCTCTCTCTCTCTCTTTTCCCTTTCTCTCTCTTCCCCCTCTATCAATTTGCAGGTTGCTATAGAAGAACCTGCTTCTCTCTCTCTCTCTCAATTTGCAGGTTGCTATAGAAGAACCTGCTTTGCGACAGGCTCTGAGCAATTTAATTGAGAGTGCATTATTGCATATGCATACTGGGGGAAAGGTAGAAATCGTGTCCACTGGAGCACCAACATGTGGTGTTCTTGTAGTAATTGATGATGATGGGCCTGATATGCACTATATGGTAATAGTTTCAAACCTTGAACTACCTTCTATATACAAATGAGAGAGAGAGAGAGACACAGAGAGAGAGAGAGAGCTTGGGGTTATGGGGAAGAGTGTTGTGTGTGTGCCTTAAGTTGAAAATGGTGATGGGGGTGGATGTAGTGGAGGTGGGTGAAGCGTGGTGGATGCGGGTGGGCTTAGAATTTAGATGGGAGGGGCGAGAAATACAGGGGCGGGGAGGGTAGAGGTGCATCGAGAGTGGGGCTGGGTGGTGAGGGTTTTCATTTTATTTTTGAAAAAAACAAACATGAAATTACGAATTCACCCTTAATTTAGAGGGAAATTTGGATGGAAATTGAAAAACTTAACGGTAGGTCCTTAATTGGCGATTTTTAAACAATTGGAGTTCTTAATTTACTAAAATTTTTGTTAAAGAGCTAAATTAACAATATACAAACAGTTCAAGGGGCAAAACTGCAGAAAACCCTTTTTTTCCAAAAAAAAAAAACACTTTGATAGCTGAGCTCCTTGCAGCTTTAGATGTTACATAGGTGTACACATTGCGGACCACATCGTCCATGCTCTCTGCCACTACACTCTAATTGTCTCACTCAAACTCACCTTTCAATTTCCTCTTCCAGTCTGAACCTTCTTCAGTGTCTTTAGCTCTCCTTCTAGGCTCTGGTAACTGTTGCTGCTAGCTCTCTCTTTCCAATGGCTTCCCTAGTTTCAGCTCGACAAGTCTCAGAATCACAGAAATATCAGGTACATTTCTCTGTTACATGCACAAAACAAGCCCATTTCTCCTCTTCATCTTTCCTTCTTTCTTGTTCTGCCGTTTTTCAGTTTGATGATGCATGAGTTTTTACTGTTCTTCTTTCTCTAGCTTGATATTTTTCATTTTAGTCCTTAACTTTTACTTCTCTTTGGTTTTTCCAGACATGGATCTTGAGAGTTTCTATCCACTGTGAAGGGTGCAAGAGGAAAGTCAAGAAAGTTCTACAAAAAATTGATGGTACACATTTGGATGAAAAAGAAAAGAACTTTCTTTTTTGTTTGTTTGTTTTTTTTCAAAATCAACAAATAAAAAAAGAGTACACATATAGTTGTTTATCCTAGACACAGTTAACATAAGATTTGGACTATATTTCTTTGACTAATAATTTCTGCAGGTGTTTACACCACAGCTATTGACTCACAGCAAAACAGAGTTACAGTCACTGGAAACGTCGACGTTCAGACCCTCATCAAGAAGCTGATCATGAAAGCAGGTAAGAAAGCAGAGTTATGGCCTGGAAATCTCACTGGGAAAGACCAACACTCCGTGAAAGCCAAGAACAAGGACAAACAGAAAGGCCCAAATCACAGTGATGAGCAGAACCCATGTGAGAAAGTTGTAGCACTCAAGCTTAGCTCTGCTAAAAGCAGAGCAAGTACTGCTACTCAGGCCGACCCACTTAAGGTTTCCGGCGATATTTCGCCGGAAATGACTACTGGGGGCAAGGAATCTCCGGCCATGAACCTTCAGAGCAGTGAAAGTGAGAAAAGAAGTGTCAGCAAAAAGAAGAAAAACGAAGAGCCAAAAGATTATGAGAACAGCAGGGGGTGTAATTTGGGTCCTACAGGAGGCTCTGGTGCACCTGCAAACAGAGGATCTCAGCCTCTGGATCATCCAGGTGATCGCAGCCATACACGTCAGATGGCATACCTGTATCCGATGGATTACAACTCTCCTCTGGTGTATGTTGCGAGTGGCAGTGCAGCTGCTAGCATGAGCTTGGCTCCCAATTTTTATCATGTTCCATCACCACCGTACACGTGGGCAACAACTAGTCATCAAGAGACTGATGGGGTGATGAAGAAGGCAACATGTCTGGACATCTTGCAGATTTTCAGTGATGAAAATGCTAATGGGTGTTTTATCATGTGATTTTTGGCTTGCCCTTTGGGCTTTGTTGAAAATTAGTGCAAGTCAATGTTAATAATAGAAGCAGCCGTGGGGAATGGAAGGTAGATGATTTTGTAACATGTAACACAAGAGAGGGACTTAGTAGGTAATGGGAGTAATTAGAATGGTTAAGACTTGACAAAACATGTAAGCACTAGTCCTTGATTAGTTAATTTCATGCTTTTCGTGCTTTTAGTCTAGTGGTACTTTCTTTTTCTTAATATTGAAAGAGGTCGTATGTTCGAGAAAGTTCGAATCCTCCGTCTTATTTACACAGTTCACTAAAAATTCCAGCAGTGAAGAATAGTAGTAGGGTCTTATGTCCCCCCTAACATCAACAACAATTTTCTCTTTGCTTCTGCTTTTTCCAGTGTAGAATATTCACTACAGGTTCCTCATTGTGAAATTTGGAAAATACAGAATATATTGATTCCCTTGGATTGCCATTTGAGATTCTAATAAAGCTTAGGTTTTAAAAAAACAGCATCACAACTAAGTTCATTAACATATTCTTTTGAAGTAGTAGGAAAAGGGAAATGCTTTGACTTTGGGCCTTTGGCTGGAAATGATACATGAACTGGACGATTCATAAACAACAATAATATGATATGATTGATGAGAGCACATGAAAGACAACTTTGTGCTTGTGATTCTCATGTTGAATGAAGGCCACCCATTTTGGCACAGAAGTTCATGCCACCCATTTCTATTTGAGGTCTAAAACTTAATTTTTTTGTTAATTATCTGAAGGACTTGTCCTGTCTATCATAAAAAAGAGGCATCCATGATCATCTAGTTCTATTGATCATTGACAAATATCAGAAATCTGAAGCACACACTTGATCATCAGTGCATCATTTGCTTGTGGACCGAAACTTCTTGTAGGAAGAAATCAATTAGGTAGCAGAAAAAGCAACGAAATAAAATAAAAATAATGAGTGAGCAATGTATCAACACTAGTTCCACTTTCAGAATTGTGAGAGGCTGATAAGCCAAAGAACAGATTTCAAGAGGGAGACTGCGATCACATTGACATAATTACAAGGAGGGAATAGATTTTTATAATCTTAAAAAGCATTTCACACTAAATTTTAATTTATTGAGAGCAATTGCTTCATATGGGATACATATATGCTTGCAAGTTTTGGGAACAATAATAAAGATTCAGACAATTCTGTGCCCTTCTTTGACAAGCCTCTCAAAGGATCATAAAGATCAGCAATTTGCAGATCAATGCAATCAAGCAGTTTTTGTCAAACAAAAATGGATAATGATAAAGATCATTATAGAGCAGGGCAGGGGGAAGGACATATCTGATATCCAATATATACAATTTGAAACCTAAAACTAGAATGCCAAAAATAAAAAATATTACACCGCAAAAAATCTTACACGCACGTTGATGCCTTTGTAGTACGCTGATTTGTACCCAGAATAATCACAATTACAGTTACATCATCATGATACTTCCTCCTCCTTCCTGCTGGAATATTCATTAATTCTTCCATACTGAAACCTGAAACAAAAATATGGTGCTTAAAAACCTGGGCAGTGAAAAATAATAGACTAGTTTATTGGCTACATAGACTACTTAGTTTTTCAGTTAAAATAAATTTTAACCAACCTCTGTACTGGTGTTTACATTTTTGAAGACGGTATACCAAATTCTGGGATCAAATGTGCATGCATGCCTTAGGGTGTGGTGCGGTGTGGTGTGTGGGCTGTATGATCAGTGTCTAATAACATCTTAGTTAAATTTGGTCTAAAATGTTTCAATCAGTAATGTTGTCAGGAAGAGATTTGTATCAAAGCTGGAGTTTTGTTGAGCCATCCCCAAAAGTGTTCTCTTCAAACAGTTCAGAAGAAGAAATTATGCGAGAATTTAACAAAGAACATTTAAACTGATTATAAGTAATTTGACTGGAATGACAACAAAATCTTCATATGAAATGTCAGAAGGTCTACCTGCACAATTGGCTGCTCTTACTACAAGCTGCTCCAGCAGAAACTTAGCTGGATCACCAGAGGGGTTGCTCAAGATATAGGAATGGACAAGCTTTACCGCCTCGTCATTGTTAAAAAAGTCAAACAAACCATCACTCCCAACTACAACAAAACAATCAGATTTTGATATTCTATGCACATTCAACGATGGTTGAGTGGAAACATATGGCGGGCTCAAAAGGTTGCGAACTTGAAGAATTCCCATCAATGCATCATTCAGTTTTTTCTGTACGAAAATAGAATCAGTAACTAACCAGATAATGTCAAAGTTAATCTAAAAAAATTATCCAATTTGGTGTTGGTACATAATTGTTAAACGGTAAGAGTAGTCACCTTTTTCAAGTAACCAACCCCAAAAGCTCTAGTGACCTTCAATTTCCCTTTTACTCTTCCAGCCACAATGGTCATGGGATCATCAGGATGATCACACAAAACTCGCATCCTTTCACCTTCGTCATCAACTGTATGACTATCTGTGAGCTGAATAGCTTTTAGCCTCTCACTCCCATTCATGAAATCACCATCACCATATGTTGCCAAAACAGCTCGGCTGTCTCCTAAATTAAGTGTATACAAATCCTTCCCATGTAGAAGCACAACTAAAACACAAGACCCAACAGAAACCAAATCTGGGCGATCCTCCATTTCCTGCTCAACCATGTATAGAAAGTCATTCTCAGCCTGACTAAGAGCACGTTGGAGGCTGTCAAGCACCCCATGCCTAAATGAATCAGTAGATATTTTTGGTTTAGCACATGGAGCATTCTTGGAAACATTGTCAACATTTGAATCCCTGTCTCTGTAAATTTGGGGTAGAAATCTTTCTTCGTTAATAGTATTGCTATCATCTTCTATGTATGGAAGGGACCCATCTAAATCTAGACCACTAGAAGCTTTGATGGATTCCTGACTTGATTCCCAGTCTAATAAATTAAAGTAAAATACGATGGTTTCATACAGTGTCCCAGCCAGAAAATCAGCTGCGTCTCTTCCATTAAATCCATCATATATTGCACAGAAGAGCCACCCATTTTCTTCAGAACAGACAGCTTGAACCCTGTCTTCACCAGCAGCTCCACCTGCCACTTGCACTTCCATGGCATTAAGAAAACCTTCACTTCTGGAAGGAGGACTCGTGGATTTCAATAAGTAAGAATCAGAATCAGGTGTAGATGGACTGCAACTTAAGTTTGACAAACTACTCTGAAGAGAAGATGATAGTATGTCCAACCTTGAAAGAGTTGGTGAAGAGGGAACCCTACGAAATGAATTAGGGGAGTCCCAACTGGGAAGTATTTCTGCCCCTATCAAACCATTACAGATATTTGTGTTTGCCAGAGTAGCATTAGCACTTAAGGCAGCACCAGACAAGCAAGAGAAACTACTGTTCCTTCGGAGTTCAGGCAGGGTTTCATATTCATCAGAATCCTCACAAGAACTGTCTCTGTTGCTATTGCATTGATAGCCAAAGCTTACTTTTAGTTCTCCTTCAGGCTTAATCATAATTCCTCCTCGCATGGTCTATAGCTGAAAAAGACAAACGTTTAGGTTATTCATTACCTCAAACATTTGTAAGAAACTTGGAATTGATCTGATCATATTTTATTGCACAAATACCAAATTTTCTTCAAATATCATGAACTTGTAATTGAATCCAATCTTTTTCCAAAGTCCATTTTTAGAGTAATATCAACTAAACAGATTGGTGATGATGATGTAAAAAGTGTGCTCTTTGTGTTGGGTGTGAGAGAGTGAAACACTGAAAGGGAAATTTTGTGTGCTATAAGCCACAAGAATACGATAGATGCGTGTTCAAAACCAAAAGAATAACACACACAAAGAAAAGGCATTAAATTTTATCTGATCAACTGAACGTGGAGCTTATGGGGGGCCTAGCAGCTCTAGTGGTCAAGAGCATTTACACCAAGGCCAGACTTTGAAACGCCCGCCCTTTGGCCTCCAAAGGGAAAGAGAACTAAACTTGGAGCAATCCCCTTTGGGCTCCCTTGGATAAGAAAATAATTACAATTCAAAAACAAAAGGCAATCCTGTATGAGGATGCACCGTTTACTTCACCAAAAGATCGATGCTTGGCTATATAGGTAAGGTTCAAAAGTGATTCCTTCCAACGCAACAAAACCAACAGGGTGAAAGAATAAGCAAATTCAATCAAATACAAGGTTCAGAAACAGAGCAAAGATAGTTTAAACCAGACACAACAACCGTCTATTAAGAACCAAAACAGTAAGCTAAAAATGAATCAAAAAACAAGAAACAAAAGAGAAACAATCCAACAGTGACAAAACAAACAACATAATCATGCATTATCATACAAAATCAAAACAAACAAAGTTATGATTCGAAACCCACCTCACCTTATTTGTCTTCAACAAAGAGGCGCCCACAGGAGCAATGGAAACAAACCCAGAATGTGACTTGTGCTATGAAACTTATATATACAAAGAGTGATGGGTTGTTGTTGTATAGTAAGAGGGAGTGTTAAAGGGTAAGACTTTGGAAAGAAAAAGCAGAAAAGCACAAGCAAGAGCAGATCTGAGAATGAGAGAAACCGAGAAAGAGATAGAAAGAGGTAGTGGAGAATCTGTATCTGGGTGGTACATAAAAGACGAAGGGAATGGATGGTGAGGAAGGGTCTTTGCTGAATTTAGCGGAATTTCTTTGGCTGGCGTTTTGGCTTTTTGTCTATTCGCTCCTACCGGTAATGCCGTTTTCCCAGTTCTATTTGAACTCTTTCGATATTTTGCTTCCTTCCTGCTATTATTCCTTTCTTAACTCTCTTTCTCCAATCTTTCCCTTCCCAAAAGAAACAAAAAAAACGAAAAATAAATAAAATAAAATAAACTGAAATATCTCCTCCAGATAATATTGTTGTTTTTTTTTTTCAGGGAAAAAAAAACATTTCATTGAAACGAGAATACAAGTGAAAAAAAAACTGGGTGTAGGTGACGCAACAAGTGTGGCCTCCTAATATTATTGTAATTAAGATTGCCTTCTATTTTTTCTCAAAAAAAATTTTCTTTTATTTTCATTAAAGTTTTAGTGGATTTATGGTTACAGATTTATTTATATGGTTATAGATTTTTTGGAGTTATATTTCCATGCAAGGTCAGGAAATTAAATAAAGTTTTTTTTTTTTTTTTTGGGTTCTAAGGGAGCCGAAGCTTTTAAATAAAACTATATAAACAAACTTCTGGGTCTAGCAACCCCACTCAAATCTTTCAGTAGATAATGTCCAAATCCTTCAAGTACACCCTCCCAAAACCTACACCCCAAATCTAGTTTTGAATAAGGTCAATTTTGGTTTGTTAACATTGACATCATAATTTGCACTTAGATATTTCATTATTATAGTTTTTCCTTCTTTTAAGGATCACAGCCAGACTGCAATTGTGTTTATATATACCCATTGGATTTTGTTATTATAGTTTTTCCAATTAAATAATTCAATTGGGCTGATGAGCTCATAAACAAAAATTATGCATAAAAAAGAAAGCTCTTAATTTGAAGATAATTTCTTATTAGCCGTCATTTGCACAATTTTTTTTTCCTTCTTTTCTCATTTGGGTAAATTTAAACTTCGGGTTAAGTGCTTAATGTCAACCAACGTCTCAATCAGATGATCTATTTGGGTTTGCTAATAGTTCGTCAGATGTTAGAGTGGCCGCTACTGTCGACCAAAGGTCCATATGAATGAAAGAAAATGGCTTTACCTTCACCAATCAAACCTTGTGTGTTTTAAGTGGATTTGACTTGGCCAAACACCGCTGAGAACGAGCAGATTTCAACCGCAAAGAAAGCTGAACCACCCCCAGAAAAAGAGCCAAAAGAAAGTGTTTGACTGGAAAGAAAACAAAACCACGAGCGTGTACCAAATTGTTTTTCTTATACCTTTCCAATGATTTCGTCGTAGGCAAATTTACCAAAAATACCTAAAGAATATGGACCTCAAATAAAAATATTTTATTTTCCATGCATTTTTTCCAGATGTGGATTGTGGACCACACCAGTAAATCTCCTGGTAGACCAGCAGCTGCCTTGCAACTTCCAGCAGCCGAATAAAATTTCCAAGTGTTGATCGAAACTTGAGGCCAGAGGTCAAACTATCAAATCCAAATTTAAGATGGCGATGCTTTTGGACTCGGAATTTATGAGACAAAGTATACTCCTTGTCTTTGCCTATGGCCTCTGTCGATACCTGGTCCATAGCCCCATTAATTATTCTGATGTTGAAGATTAATAGGCTATCATCCAACCACACAAATATAGTGATTTGAAGTAATTGTTCTTTCAAAAAAGATCCTAAATTCGTGTCGTATAAGTTTAGCATACTATCGCTCATCTTAATAGAAAATATCCTTTTTTTTAATTTAAAAAAAATAATTAAAAAGAGTGGGGGGAGGTGGGGGGGCGGCGGCTGGCGCTATCAAAGGTTTCAACTTTACAAATCATGTACCTTAAAGCTTATTATCCATTTGAGGCTTCCACATATCCACATAAAATAAACGATGAGTTTTATGTATATTTATCATCATTATAAATACCGAGTACACGTGGACAACACAAACAAAATACAAGCACTGCTTCACCTTTTCAGAAGTGATATTGTCAATTGACTATCAACACACAACAGCTAGCTTATCCAAAAATATGTAATATTGAAAGTTCATTTTAGAAGTTCCAGACCTTCGTATCAATAATGAGGGTGTAAAATGTTAGACCAAGAATTAGGACCCAACATTGTAGAACACCTTTGTGGATCCTTTCTTTGTTCGTATTTGAGAAACCTGAACAAGCAACAAAACACCTCACTTCAACGACGGAAATAAGAGCAGACCAACAGATTCTTACTTTATACACTCATTTCATGCTCATGATTGAGAAAAATTGTGAACATCGATTTATAAAAATGTTGAAGCGAATGGATCTTACCGTAAGACTCTTGATCTCTGAAATATCAGAAACATGGGTACCACCACACGGACAGCCAGGACTGTCCCCTAGCTTCACAATGCGAGGAGTGCTGTCCTGGAAGAGATTGGAGATGCAAAAATGTAAAATTGCAGTTATTAGTTAGCCGTCAACGATTTGCAGCACTAAAATTTGAAAGCACCTGCATGTTCATGTATATAAAACAGGCCTAGTATAAGGAATAACCTTGGGAATGTAATCGGGAAGGAAATCACCACACAGTTTACACGCTTCTTCATATGGTAACAAGGCAGCAGAAACCTAAGAGAAATATAGTAAAGCATTAGAGCCAAATCCCTTACTACCAACCAACCAAGCAACTTTAAATAAATATTGCAAGTTTGCAACTCACTTTCCCTCCTCTCGATATTAATGCATTAGCTTCTAGCTCCAACTCCTTTTGCTTAATTTCCATATCTTTTTGTGGAACGGTGCCTTTGTATTCCACATATGGCCTGGCAAGAAGTACATTATAAGTACTAATTTCAACCAAATTACAAAGGATTTGCAACGTCAACATTGTGTCTCAAATAACAGAAGTTGTTCGCATATTCAGGATCATTGTGCTGCTTAAGGCTTAGGGGCTGTTGCTAGGCTTAAGAGGAAGGACCATTGTTCTGTTAGGTAGAAAAAAATTTGGACCTTACATTTCCCGTATTTGGATTGAGAAGAATTGTCTTAAAAAAACAGCTCATAACTTCTTAAAAGGGTTGTGGCCGTCATAGACTGTGCTCAAAAGCTGCCGCCTATGGAATGTAAAAAGAATTTCATGAACGTCATCGTCAACAGTGAATTTGATACAAACACAGATAGAGTATAACGGGAGGCAAGGAAGCAACTTGGAGTGGGAGGAGGAAATAAAGAGGAATTGTAGAGGCTAGCTTCCCTATTAGATAGCATAACGAAGAAATCCTATTGCAGAAGCAGAACTAAAGAAGGAATATATACCCGCACTTTTTAATCCAGGATTTAGACAATAAAGCAGAACAAAATCATACCCCTGAGGGAAATGGTAGCCTTTGGTTGGCTCTAAATCACCCAATCCCACATTTCTCATACATGCATCCAGCAAATGCCCAGCTGAGTGAAGCCTGCACAAACAATTGCACATAATGATTAAAATATGAAAAATGAATCAGCAAGTAAGCAATCAAACTTGCTCAAAAAATTAACATGGCATATAATCAGCACAACATAAGCAACTTCCAATTTCTCCACACCAAAAAAATATATATATTCATAAATTTAACTAATCAAATGAGCCTATTTCTTTGTGTATATGGGTACCTAGAATTTAGCTTGCGCCTAGCCTCATCAACACTCAAGAACACCTCTTTCCCTTTCTCAAATTTTGATTCCATTTCCTCAACAGAATTTTCAACAAAACCGTAGTGGTAAACCTAACCAAAATTGAGTGAAGCACCAGTCATAAAGATAACCTTTTTTTTTTTTTTTCCTTTTTTAACAAAAATTTGAAGATCAAAGAAAGAAAATATTAAAATGTTGATTACTTACTATGCCGTCTTTGGACCGTACATCTTCTGCTACGAATTTGAGACCGGAATCTTCGACGGCGATGAAGCCTGTGTCGGCAGGTTGACCACCACCTTGTGGATGGAAAATCGTACGGTCCAATACCAAAGCGGTTCGTCCATCTTCACCCTTCAAAACCACAAAGCACACACCACATAATTTCTCGGAAAACAAACAGAACGGAATTAAAGCCCTAAGATTTTATCAGAGAGAAAGTGAAGCGGAAAAAGAAGAAGTATGTGAGACTGAAGTGAAGAAAAGGAACTAACTTTGGATAAAGATAGCAATATGGCTCTGGACTGGAGCTTCCACATGTCGTCGAAATAATCGAGCTTCGTGGGGCTCAAGCTGCTCGAAGCCATGGCTTTCACAGAACACCGATGTCAAAACTGAGTCACTACCTCGTTCAGAACTCATAAATCGTTGCGTAGCAATGTCAACGGCGAAGTAAGGATTTAATGTGCGTGGGCTCTTATAAATTATAAAGAATAAACACAATACATAAAAAATAGTATATAATCAAGTAATTATCACATATGTCAATAATTATATTGCTTATTGGTTGCAATCATAATTGTCCTTGACAAAGGAATAGATAAATACATTCTAAGCAAGAAAAATTGTAAGAGATAGACAAAGAGTAGCGATTTAATAAATACCTTTAAAGTTTTTTTTCCCCATTAAACCCAATAGAAAGAAAAAATCAAAATTTCACAAACTAAAAAATAACTTACGTCCCTTTATGCATTCATATCATACATGAAAAAATGTTTTATGTAAAAATATTGACTAAATATGAAAAATAGTTTTTCGGAATAATCATTTTCTCAAGATAATTTTTAGCGGCTTTTATTCCTATTAAGGCCAAAAAAGTCCATGATTAGGCCCAAATAAGTTTTCAGCCCAATATGATACTGTATTAAGAAAAGTCATATATCGGAGTACACGAAGGCTCGTCATATACAAGTCATAGTCCACATGCCATTCTAAATAAATAATTTGTCATGCCAAATACTGAGATAATATTATAAAATACAAGTTCATGCTAAACTAAGCACCGTGTCCCTTTTCAAGGACAATAAAATTGAAGCACGCCAAGCAAGGAATTATTATTCCGCACCCAATCACACCATAAGCTTAAGTGGGCCCAAGCCACTCAAATACCCGGGGCTTGCTTGAATGGGTTGTGGTATTGATGGTAATAAATTGACATTAGGCCCATTGATGGGCCGAGAAATGAAAGTCTCGGGAGCCTCGGGACTCAAGCCCATTTCTTATGCCTAAACATATGGGTGAGCACAAAAGAGGAAATAGCCTATTAGCTTAACCAAATTAGCCCAACACCTCAACAAAAATAGTCCAACACTTGTTAAGCCCATTTATTTTGACAAACCAACACATTATCTTAGAAGGCATATACAATTAGAAATGAGAAGCAGCAAAAACATCAGCCCCTTGTTGAAAAAAACAGAAGCCATGAAGGGAGCAAGATGTCCACATATGCAGAGCTGCTGGAAGGCTCCAGCACATGGGAAGGAACAATTTCCAAGCACAAAACACCCGAAGAACCAAGGGATATTAACGTGCAAGCTGCCAGGAAGAGAAGCACCCTTCGAACCAACATACATACCCCAATTCCTTCTCCCATCAGACCTGGCCATGGAAAAATGAAAAAAAGAAAGGAAGGAGATGGCTAGGAATGGAAGTTTCCCACTGAAACAACTGCGGGAAAGGGGGCCTTGAGCTCCCAAAAATCTTTGCAAGGCAGAGGAAATTTCACCAAGATAGGAAAAAGTCAAGGGAGGAGATGAGAAAGGAAGGGAAAAGCTTGGCCAAAATGGGTAGAAGCCATTAGGGTTTCTTGGGAAGTGATGGTTTCCAGCGGCTATAAAATGAGGCCTCTTCTACCCAACGAAATCAACCCACACCTAGAGAGCAAGCTTCCTTTCTTACCTGTAAAAACCCATCAATCTTGTGCACAATTCACCCTTATTCTCCATTTTCTTCTGCTGCCAGACTACTTGCACATCTGACAAGCTGCTGGAAGAACATGGTTCTTTCTTTCTCTCTTCTCAGCCAAATCAGCTTGCAAACCTCTTCTTCCTCACCTTAAACACTCCCCTTTCTTCCTAAAGCCATATTTTCCTCTTTAGTGCTAAACTCATGCTGATTTTGCTTCCATGCCATAAGCCTCTCATGCCAAGCTAGAAAATTTATCTGTAAGCATCAAGAAATCATCTGTAAGCTGTCGTTATTTGTGTTGGTGAAGGTAACTAAGGTGTTTCCTAAGGCTTTACTATCCTTTCGAAGCATTCTTGGGGCTTGATCTTTGAACTCAGACTCAAGGGGCAGTTTCATCCATTTTGCTATTTACGGTAGCCGAGGCCCATAGTAGCTGCCGGAAGAAAAAAAAAGCTCATACAATTCCTTACACATCAAATAAGAAAACTTGATTTTATGGGATTTTTAGTATGAAGTATATATTGACTTAATGAGCCATCATTTTAGCCTAAATCATATTTTGCACTAAAACCAATTTTTTATATTTTGATTTGGTGGAAATTTGATTTTCTAGTATTTTTATTTAAATATAAATATGAAGTACTTCCTTATTTATATTGTAAACTTAAGTAAATTGAATAATATAAAAATAAATGAAAGTAAAAGGACAAAGACAATTACTTAAATGTTGAAAATTGAAATAAAGCAATCTGTACACCTGGAGTGCACTACCACCAGCTGAACAAATGGGTAATTTGAAGTAGCTCCTTGTGCCTTAATAAGTCCATTACAACACATATAGGTACATATCAAAACGTAAAATATGTGAAATAATATACATATAGAAATACATAACAATACATTACTTTTAAAATATAAAAAAACTTGAGTGGAGCCCAGGACCACACTGTTCCCAGTGTGGCTCCGCCCCTGTCAATGATGGCTCTAGATAGAAGGCCATGTTTGAACTTCTCACCATTAGTTACGTAATTGGTTTGTTGTACAATTTGACTAAAGTTGATGTGATGATCCTCACTTTTCATTCATATTCAAATTCCTCTCGCCCTAATTTAGATTAAATTAAAATAAAATATCATTTGTATTGTATTAAAAATATTAAAAATTATAATTAATAATGGTATAATGAAAATAATATTTTCTTTCGATTCATATAGTAAGAAAATTGTGTGTTATATAGATATAATATTGTTATAATGATGATGATTGAATGAGCTGAAGCAACCCAATTGGTGAGACTTGTCAACCTGCGCACATATTTTTGAGTTCAAATATGACCTAGAAATTTAAAAGAGGAAAATGTTTCACGCTATGACTTGTGTTGCGATCGATATTAGCACAATTCTATCAAAATTCATCACTGACACAGAATGTGTTGGGGTTATTGACAAGTAATGGATGCATGGCGTAAATTAATATCAGTCATTGATGAATGTGAAGAATTCCATATTAATTGAGATTGCGTTTTCTTTTTTCTTCGAAAACAAGAATACAAAAATTTGCGAGAAAGAAAGAGAGCGATTTTCTTTTGCTCATACTTAATATTTAATATTATTTGTAATCAGGCTGCCCAACGAAGACATGTCACGGTATACATTCCTAATTAGATAAGAATCTAGTATGATTAGTATGTAAGAAAACCAATTTAGACAAGTTAACCACCGCCTTAATTTTGTTTTAGGAAATCCAATTTTCTTATGACTTCGGTGTTTCTCGTCCTAACCCTACAAGGGTTCGTGTTTGTGTCTGATATATAATCACACGTACGTACATTCCTCTTTTATTTTGCATGCTGGTGTCGGTTGTCCCATGTCTTTGGGGAAGTCTTCTGGTTTCAGTTTTTCTTTTTCTTTTTTTGGGTGGTGAAGAACTGGAATTCATAAAACCAGAGAGCAAATAACACTCCAAACTTACAAGAAAACCAGTATCCAACTTGAAAGGACTACCAGCAAAAGGCGAATTGGAAAGCAAAAACGACGTCGCGTTAGGAATCTGAACACCGCGTCAGGCTGTCCAACTCTGTTCAGGAAGCTTATTTAAGCTTATTTCCACCGCAATAATTTGAGGTTTCTCTCTGCCTCCCTGTTTTTGGCTTTCTTTTTAGTTTAATATATTCTTGAGTTTGCCAAATTTAAGGTTTTTTTTTTTCCTTTTTACAAACATAGGGAAGCTTTAATTTGTTCTATTGGATAACTGGAATGTTCTTGTTATCAGGCATCAATGGCGCCTCTCACAAGGTCAATGAAGAAGAAAGCAGCAAACAGCAAGAGTCGCATCATGCAATCTCTTCCGAAGGAGCTTTTGGTAGAAGTTCTTGCAAAGGTGGCTTCGAACTCTTTCAACGATCTCTACTCGGCCAAGTTAAGCTGCAAGGACTTCAACAAAATGGCTGAAGAAGACTACATATTCCAGTGCGTTGACATGAGCAAATTCCTATTGGTTTCTTGGAGGTTTGACGACAAATTCTCCAAGTTTCTGAAACGCTGCAAAAAGTGCGGCAACGTGGAGGCCTTGTACAGACAAGGGCTTCGCGATCTTTTCAGAGGCAAGAGGGTGCAACACGGAATCATGTGTCTGAAGAAAGCAGCCTCGAAGGGTCATGTAGAAGCGACGTATGTTTACGGCGCCATCTTGGTGTGTTTCGGGGGAGAGTCGAAGCAGGAAGGCCTGGAGCTTCTGTATTCTCTCAATCATTACAAACCGAAAGGATTCAGCGTAAGAGAATGCAGGGAGAGGGTTAAGGGACTTGTTTGGAACATGTGGGCTGACAGGAAGGTGGTGGGTAAAATTGTACAAGCCCGCCATGAGACTGCCATTGCGAAAACATGCAGCGACTGTGGAAACAGACAGGAGGTTTTCACAGTCGAGCGAGGATGGGATCCTCTTGATCATGAAAATTTCAGCAGCTGCAATACCTGCAGGTGGCATCAAGAAGTTAATATTTTCCGTGATATATTAAACGACAGTTGCACCCCTCTGTATTGAATGGATTGATGTGCATAGATAGGATGCGTAAGGGCAACATTTGATGTGTATCCACACGAGTTTCTCTTTTGCAAGCTAATGTTTTTGTAAGGGCAACATTTGCCCACATGGCATTCTAAATTATTGGGGATATATTGTAAACTTAAGATAATCAGTTACCTCATCTGCAAGCTATTCGATCAATTTAAAACTCACCAATGTTTGAATGTAAGATTCTCCCAATTTCTATATGATTTCCTAGGCTAACGTTAGCGTATAAACGACAATACCATTTTTTTATGTCAACACATGAATCTTTACAAGCAATTAACGGCCCACAAGAGATAATAAGCAATGGCAGAGGGTGGTAGCTTAATTTGTACAAGCAATAGGTATGAATTGCCAACTACAAATCTTTAGTCACAAGCTCTCAAAACATATACTGCCCTGGAATTTCAATCATCATGCATTACCAGTGTAAATAGTGCCTTAAAGCAGAGAAATGTAATTAAAATACTCCAAGGAGTAAAAGTTTCACTACTTCGCCGTCAAAAGAACAGCCCAATTCAAGAACACCAAAAAGTTGGGAGCTAGTTGCAACATTCACTACTAATTGGAAAAGAAAAACGCTCAACATATATTTTAGTTCACTAAAACAACACTTCCATTGTCAATAACAGACGTCCAGAAAAGAAACCACATAAGAAAAATCATCTCTTTCTACTGTTGTTTAACTTCAGATTTCTTCTTCTGCCAGAGACGGTCCAGACCACTGTCAGCCTCTCCCTGAAAAATAAAAGAAAGAATGCAAAGAATCAGAACTGGAATCAATGGGCTCCCAAAGTGCAAGTTTATGAACTCAAAAAAGAGAGCACCACATAGTCATTAAAGAATGATTCAAAAACCCAACTAACCGACCTCTCATAATCTAAACTTTTTTACAAGCATGGAAAATCTTAAGACAACTAAGTTTACAAAAGTTTAGATGCTTGTGTGTACTATTTGGGGTTTTCGGTTTGATTATGGGATCCCAGCATATGTTTGTGTTTACTTGGCTCTTCTGATATTCGATTTGGTAAATGGCATCCTCGAATTAGAGGTGAATCCAGAGTGGTTGAACAAATTCTGACGATGTAATTGCAACTGCTTTCTAATGTAATGAAGAAACTGATTGCTGAAACAAAATTGGTGATTTTTTAGCATAGGAACTTTTGGATATTGCATCAAACTTGAATGATTTGTATGTTATTTTCCTCAAATTCAGGTTGAGAAGTGGAGTCTATAATCATTCTACGAGATTAATCTTAACGAAAAGACAACAAGATATATACCCCCAATCATTCTACATTCCTACTGGCATATATACTTACAACATGCCCAAAAATACACAAATATTTCTCATAATAGTATTTAAATGATAGAAAGAAGATGAACCTGAGCGCGGACATAGCCACAGAGGGCGAAAGTGGAGAACTGGCCAGTGTAGATGCCATTCTCGTCCAGATGCCCAATGTTAATCTGAACGGACGCGTGGTCCTTTGAAGTGATCAGCCTGTTTGTGGCCGAGCTGCATCCAAACACCACAAAATTTTAGCCCAAACCCTAAAAATCATAACCACACAAACAAAACAATGATACAAAAATTTCAATTGAAATAAGATTTAAATACCATTTCCTGGGAATGTAAAGCTCAGTGATTTGTCCCTCCTCGTTCTGCATATTGTCGATTGAGTTGAAACCCTAAAAATCCAAATCCAACAAACACAGAAACAAATCTCAATTTTCTCAAATCGGTGGATTGGTAGGATGATAGATCGCTGATAATATTTTTGAAAGATTCAGAATGTAAGGAAGAGAAAGAATCTACCTTTGAACAGATATGAGATTGAGAAGTGGTGGCGGCAGCTGCTGAACTATAGTGCTCTGCGTTCGTTAGGGTTTTCTAACTCTGAAGGGGTTTTTGGTTTTATATGAATGAGAAGCGAGAACTGGTGCTGCGCTAACTATAAACTGGGCCTACCAGAGAACTTAAAAAAAGGGTCGGGCTTCTCCAGTTAAAAGCCCATCTTGAATGGGCTGTTTGTGTAGAAGTTGCTTCCAACTTTACCATGAATTTAAGAATATAAAAAAATCGAAATCAAATATTTTAAAATTCAAACATCAAATTATTTATTTAAATTTCTGATTTTAAATCAATTAATTTTATGTTAGCGGACTATTAAATGAGAAACCCAAATTGGAATATTTAATTTAGTTTTTGTTTGACAAAGTGATATTATACTATGAAGGAATGAGGATTCAACTCAAGTGCAAAGGGGAGGACACACTGTCTTGGCCAACTGGCTTAACTCATATGGGGAAGGAGATTCAACTCAGATGCAATGGGCAGACACACTATCTTAGCCAATTGGTATAACCCATATTTACGAATCAATAATGTTATTTGTACCATATTTACTAACCATATTAGAGATGTGGTCAGCAATGTAGTCAGTAAATGTGGTACAAATAGGGTCACTCTTTACGAATATATAATTATAATATGACAAGTAAGATGAGCTCTTGATTAAACCTCACAAACATGAAACTATTATTTCAAACAAACTATAACATACACGTCCACAATCTCAAACCAAAATGAACTTCCCAAAACAAGGGGACACATGCCCAAAATTGAAAAAACTCAAATTAAATTACATGGCTCTTAAAATATAAAATTCAAGTTTGAAAGAAGATTTTGTGTGAGCACTACGTAGCCAGGCAGGCACACACAACAAGAGCTTCCTAATTCACAGCCCTGCAGTTGGTCCTGATTTCCCCATTTCTCCCCACCATCACGTCAATGGAACCCATCTTCACCATTGCAGCAGCAAACTTAGAGGCCCATGCACCCGGATGGTTCCTGTTGTACTTCACCATCTTCCTCGTCAACCCACTGCTCCAAAGCTCCTGATCAGAAGCCAAAAGCCCTCTGTGGCTCACCAAGTTCTTGTAGTAGTTGTTGTCAAGCAGAGCAGGCGTTGAGGGATCAAAAGCCACAACTGGGTCAACAGAATCTGTCAAATTCCGAGGCCTTGGGCATTTAGATTTCAAAGTTTCAGCATAAGCCCCATCCATCGAAGGGTCTTGTGGAAATCTTGCACTGAAAGAGTAAAGTCTTTTGGAGAAGGCAGAGCAATGAGAATCTCCAATGGAGTGAGCTCCAGAGAGCGTCACCATTTCCTCCATTGACAGCCCTTTTCTTGCAAAGTTGCTCCTCAACTCTGTCGAATTGAAAAATGCACCGGGGAGATTTTGGGCCGCTTCGTCGATCAACGAAGCCAAGCCATCGCGCCTTCCGCCAGGGACAGCATAGCGGAGGCCGCCGGCACTGAAAACGCTGTCTCTGGCTGCGAAGGCGATGATGTCTGCGCAGGAAACTGTGTTTGGGCATTGGGCTTCTATCGCCGCCTTGGCTTCGTCTATCACCTCAAAGCCTTGGACGCCTTTGTTCATCGTGCTTTCTTTCTCTGCTGGCATTCCCGGCTTAGAATCAAGCAGAATAGAAGCATCACAACCCTGCATAATATTATACACGATCAAATTTGTCATACTCAAAACTTAGACCATAGTTATTATAAAAAAATTAAAAAATAAAATACGAAAAGAGAAAAATAAAAATAAAAATATGTAGGTGTGTTATTCGACAATATTTTAAAAACTCCAATAAAAATTCGGCTACTATATGGTGTTTTAATATTATTTATTTATAATGTTTATGTATAGTATTTTTATTTATATAATATGTGACTTTTAGCTGTATTTTTCAAAAATTGGTAACAAAATGTGTATTCACGCGTGTATTTTACGTTTGAATTCTATATAATAAAAAAAGATGAGTATTTTACCGTATTTTTAAAAAATGTACAGGAAACAAACGCATAGATTTTTTATATATAAACTAGCCTCTCTGCACGCGCTTCCGCGCCTGCGAGAGGTCTTTTTTAAAAGAATTTAATTTCTTTTAGAATTAAAAAGATAATGGGTAGTTGTGTTCCATAAAAATAGGATCCATTATCTGATTTTTCTTTTAATTTTAATTTTTTTTAAAGTGTGAATTTACCATATTATCCTCATTTAATTAATAATTTTAATTCTTAATGTTTGCATTAACCAAGGATATTTTATGGTATTTTGAATGTTTCACCATTCTCTGCCTTTTCCTTTATATATATAGATAATATGTATGTGTATAATACGAGTATTATACGTGAACCTACACATTCCAAAAAACAAGTATATATTAATAACAACTGGACCAATGGTCATAATCTGGGCAATCAGTATGGTAAAGAAAGCATTTTTGTACGAATGAAAATTTAATAAATATTTTGCACATAATAAGAAAATTATCAGAAGTGAAATATATTATTATTTCATACCCTTACAAAACAGTCGTGGAAATGGAGTCTGATGAGGGCAGCAGCTATGGCAGGATCTGCTGCAACTGCCTTAGTGACTGTATTTCTCACCATGGTCTCAGCCGAGGGGCATGCAGTCTGGTAGAAACCAATCTTCAGAGGCACAGAGATCGCCGGTGTGACTAAAACCACTGCCATGAACAAAGCTAAGGAAGTAAACAATAAGCTTGCCATTTTGATCTGATTGAGCACTTGAGGAGTACGCGTAGTGCTATTTATAGAAGCAACTGTGAGGGGAAAAAACTTAGAAAAGAACCCATTGGATTTATATTTTAAACCAGGCAGCAATTGCGATGAGCAAGACTGAAAATTTATGGTAAACAAGTCACAACATGCAAATAAACAATTGAGAGGCGTGTGCTCCCCACACACTACTTTACATAAACTTAAAACTATGACGAGATGGACAAATGTGAAAACAAGAATCTTATGACCTAGCAATGCCACGCCTTTTTCCTATTCTAGATACTATCTGCTTGTTATAAGATGGGGTTATTTTTTTCATTCATCCGAGTTCATTTGTGTCGTTCATGATTATTTGCTCTAGTGGCACCTAGTTTTCATTTTTTTTTAAGGAATTCGTGACTTCAAATATCTTAAACCACAATTATGAATAAAAATTAATTAAGTTTTATCTAAATATAATTATAATTATAATCAAAATAATAATTAAAACCATCAAATTAATCAAAGACTCTATAATTAGTGGTGAAGGTAGAGAGTGATGTTTATGGGGCCACATGCTTAAAATTATGGGGTTTTTTTTTTTTTTTTTTTTTTTGCAATCTATGTCTATTATCCATAACAAAGGTCTCAAGTTCGAATCCCTATAACATCATAATTGTGTATGTGTTTGTGGCTCAACTCGTTAAGAATATTTATCCCAAGTTGAATTTTCAATATTCCATTCTCCCCAAATATTAATTGTATAAAAATTATCATTTATGCATCTTTTATATGTTTTTTGGGTGGTACGATTTCCATACTGCTATGATGGCATGTTTATTAATTCGATAGGAGGAATTGAATTAATGAGGAATTGGATTGAGGAGAATTACATTATAGATTCCTATTGAAGTTATTTACTAAACCATATAGAATTGGAGTATGAGTGGTTATAATTACTAAAATATCCTCGTTTTTGGGTTAAAGTAGATGACAAATTTGAAATTTTTTTAAAATTGTGTGAGGATATAATGGATAAAAAAAATGAATTCATAATGAGTTAGTTCTCCAGTAATTAGAATACTACCTTCCACTCAAGAATTGAATTCCTCAAAAATCAGGAATTGAATTTTTGATGTTATGTGGACCCCACTTACTTTTTAATTCCTTGATATAAAATAATAAACTCATAAATCCTCCATAATTATAATTCAATTCCAATTCTTCATTAGTAAACACACCTTTAGTTCCAACCAATTGCTAAGCCGCCTTATAGAGGAAGTTCAGCAGAAAAGATGGTTTTAAAAGGCCCATAGGAAAGAGCTAGCTAGACGGTCAACAGCCCACAGAAAAGATCTAGCTTTTGTTCAAAGTTGGCAACTAGAGCACCCAATGGTTCAAATGACTTTTTCGCTCTATTATTATTATTATTAATATTATTATTATGTGATCCTATTCACATTGGACCTAATGACCAGGTGGTTTGGCCAATAGTGGGTCAAGAAATATTGAATGGTGACGTCGGTGGGGGCTTCCGAGAAATACAAATAATTTTTGGGCTTTTTCAGATTTGGCGAGCATCTAGAATAACTAGTGAATTACAACTTATTTTTAATTTCATTGAAAAGCTGAAAGTAAAGCACGGTAATATAATTTTATTATTATTATTTTTTTCCTGAAGTTCTCTCAGATTTCCTTCACTCACATTTTTCGTGGATCTAATATGGTGGTAGATACTTTAAAGGCCATCATTATCAGCACTGCTGTATTTGGTTTAGTCATTTTCCGGTAGATGTTAATTATATTGTATCGATATGTTTGGAACTATGATCCCTAGGGAATCTCATGTGTACTTTTATTTTTATTTTTATTTTGGATTTCAAAAAAAAAAAAAAAAGTTTATGTTTTTGACATTCAAGATACTGGGATTTAGAACATTAATATACAAGGATCCACACTTGTGGAAATTGAACTTGTCGCACCAGCCCAACTCCCAAATGCACAGGTATCATGGGCCCAGGCCCTGTTAGGAAGAGTTGCAATTTAGGACTCATTTTTAAGCTTGGCATGTAGTTTGCAGTTGTAGTAGTTGCTTAGTTAGATTGTGTTGGAGATTCCAAGCTATTAAATTTGGGGGTTTTTTTTTTGTAGCAATGGTCCCTGAACTATATCCGTAGTTACATTTTGGCCACTCAACTCCAAAAATAGATGCAGAGGTCCCCCAATTATGTATGGTGTTGCATTACTAGTCCCTTTCGTTAAGTCTGTCTATTTTTCCGTTAAATCCATGGGTAAACTTGGAAATTCATTCCAAATATTTATAAAAACGAAATAACAAAAAATAAGGGTTATTTGTAGTAATGGTCCCTCAACTATACTTGGAGTTACATTTTGGTCACTCAACTCCAAGAAATAGTTACAAAGGTTACTCAATTAGGTGTTGTGTTGCACGGTAGAGACTAATGGTGCAACACAACACCTAATTGAGTGACCTCTATAACTATTTTTGGAGTTAAGTGACCAAAATGTAACTCCGAATATAGTTGAGGGACCATTGCTACAAAAAAAACCCTAAATTTTGGTTTGCTAGTTTGTTGAGTTTGAGTCGTTTGGTTTCAAAATTGTATGGTTGTGGGATTAAATATTCTCCCTTCTTCTAGATTGCTCAAATCAAGCTCAAGCATTTAGATTTATAAGTTCTCCAACAACCCTAATACACTAACTCAAGTGGGTGAGAGAGAGAGAGAGAAAGAGAGGTCGCATTTACAAGTTCAAGCTTTAAATTATGCGATTCCTATATTTATACATATGCTTTTATGATGAAATAATGCACACATAATAAAGCTACGCTATCTTAACGAGACTAGCCACAATTAGATATCAAATTCACATAAATATGCATATTATCTTCGCAACCACGTGAGTTTAACTTGAGAGTATATCCAATCAAGTGGAGACTACTCCCACTAAACCAAATCAAAAGCATTAGGTTACTTCATATTGAAGATGAAAGATGGAGCTTTTATCTCTTACCAAATGGCATTATCAACTGCCACTTTCTCATTCCTTCATTGTCACATTGGTTGGCCACTAACTGGCTTTTATGGTTTAAATTCCATCACGATTGCGATGCTCTTGTTTGTGTGTTTTTTTTTTATTTTGGTATTTAACTTTGTATTTTTTATTTTAATAAATCACGACGAAAGTCCCAAATTCAATTTAAATTTACAAAATCAGGTCAAAGAGCGTGATTAGTGGATGTCCATAAAGTCATTGACATTCTTAAATTTGAAGCAAAATCAGTCATGTAAAGGTCAAGTGGCATGTTCCCGTAAATACTTCCCCAAACCAGTGGCATTTCCAAACCAACGGTCACTTATAATCCCAAACCCACCCCACAAACCTCTTCCTCTCAAAAACAAAATTCAGATTGGAAAACCCCCAAAAATGGGAAGCCCAAGCTCAAGAACACCGCCACTCTTTGCCTTCATCTTCGTCTGCGCAATCTTGGCCGCTCATTTAGTACATGCTTCATCTTCAGCCGTCGATTTCAGCGGAGGCGACCAGCTGGGCCAGCTGAGCTGGGTCTCCACGAGATCAGCGGGAGGGCTGATAGCTGAGGACGAGGATCTGGAGCTGCCGATGGAGTCCGAGATCAGCCGGCGCATCTTAGCCACGAACCGGTACATCAGCTACGGTGCGCTGAGGAGGAACACTGTCCCCTGCTCGCGACGTGGCGCGTCCTACTACAACTGCCGACCTGGAGCTCAGGCAAATCCCTACTCTCGCGGCTGTAGCGCCATAACTCGCTGCAGGCACTAATTTGTTTTTATTTTCTTTTATTTGTTTAATTTTTACCTTCCCTTTTTTTGTTATTATTAAAAAAAAAAGTTTATATTATTTATGGGGTTATTGTGTGTTATATACTTGATGAGATTTTAATAATGGTTAGACAAAATAATTGATGTGTCATATTGTAATGTTAAAATACCAAATTTGCCATTATCTTTATCTTTTTATGTTTTTTTGTTTGCTTGAATTGTGGATGGATGTGCTTGTAATATTAGCATTATTGTCGTTTATAGGGGTATGATTTCTTTTCCATTCTGTATTATTTAATTTTTATTAACAGGAAGCGAAATTCGAACTTACGAATTTTTTAAACATTGAAAAGAAAAATATCACTTGATCGGTAATTAAATGACTAGTGGTTATGAAAATTAGAGAAAATAATATTTGTGGGCCGTGGATAAATAAAAATATATATATATGGAGGGCTGAGCTAAATTCCAGAAACCGCGTGTGTAGTGGGTTGTAAAGGTGCTTTGCAAGCTGTTAGCTTTTGAGGAAATGAGCCAATAATGCCTGAGATTTGATTTCGAGGCATATCCTTGCAGTATACAACTGTCTTGCTATAGTGCAAACAAGGACAACACCACGTAGTGTTTTGGCTATTTTTTTTTTCCTATTTTTGGGGGGGGTGTCGGCTATGAGATTGAAATCATGAGAAATTGCCACTTTTGGCTGGATATTTATTAAACAAATTTTTATTTTCAGGAAAATGTTACGATGAAAATAAGGCAAACCTTACCAAAATAAATATACAAATTTATTAAAAAAACCAAATCTTAGGCATGTATTTATAAAAAAACTCAAATACTATTTAAACATAGAAATACACCCAAAATCAACAGGGTGTGTTTATAAATGGGTTTTGAGTGTGTGTTTCTATGTTTAAATAGTATTTGAGTTTTTTTTTTTTTATAATTTCAGCCCCCATTTTGGGTGTTTTAGTGAAACTCCCAAATATTACCTTAGGGCCTCATTTGGTTCGTAGGAAATGAGACTTGGGGATGGAAAATCAATTACTTTCCCATATTTGATAAGTCTAGGCATGAAAAATCGTTGCATGGCCCATGAGAAAGTAAGGGGGAAAGTGAAGCCATCATCTTAACTTGAGTTTTGTTTTCCTTCCTCATGGGAAAGTTTGGGGAAATGAACCAACATTAAATACATATTTTTCATGACTATTTTGTCTCCATTAACAATTTAGAATTACAATATATCATTAAATGTATTCTTTTATTTAATTTAATTTAATATGGGTATAATTGAAAATTTATACAAATTTTGTTTTTCATTCCTATTCAAAACAAACATGGGAAAGGAAAGCATTACCAAACGTGAGAAACGAACCTTCCATTTCCCATCCTTTGGGCAATAACATGGGAAATTATTTTCCCTCAACTTCGTTCCGTGAATCAAACGGGGCCTAGATGTTGCCGATTAATACATCAATTCAATGCTTTATTTGTTCATATCAGAAAATTGTACTTAATTTATTTCATGTGGTTAGTTATCAAGATAAATGTTTCTTAACAAATAATTTGATATGTAAATGTTTATTTTGTTAATTTACACAGCCGAATTCGCATACTATTAATTTATACCGTGTACACGATTCTGCTAGTTTCACGTGCCCACGCGCAACTGACACTTGCGTGTTTCAAATCAAAATTGTTATTTTCAAAAGAATCATGCATATGGTGGTTGTATCATTCTTCTGAAAGCAATGGAAATAGCCAAACACACACGCACGCGCAAAGAAAATAAAAATGAAACTTGTTGTTGGCCAACGGTCAATTCCAGCGCGTTCTCATTGGCATTTTCAAAATATGAAAAGAAGTACTGAAATTATGGAATCTTATATTGCCATCCACAATTAAAAGCAAATTCCCCCCACATGCAGTAAAGCACTCGTCGGCGGTCGAGAAATGAGTGAATGTGTGAGCGCGCTCTCTCTCTCTCTCTCTCTCTCTCTCTCTCTCGCATCATTATGTTATGGGCATCTTTTAGGCCTTTTGTGAGAGAAAAATCTAATCAACACCTCATATGTCCCTGTCGTATTAGCCATCCATAAACCCACCCATATGAATCATAACAATCAACATTTGCAATCACAGGACCACAATCACTAGTTCTGGACGGCCACAAATTTGCAAGCTTTCTTTAATTTTTTTTCCTAGCAAATTATTTTATTTCGGTTTTTACTAATTATGCGCTATAAAATAAGAAACTTCATCAATAATTATAATGTAGAAAATGGGCTGTCAGGCAATCACACACACCTGTCAAGATGCATTACGAAAATATGAATGCGGGAGAGCAATTCTATCTCTGAAAATGAACCAGGAATTCAGCATATTTGAAGACAGATAATCCATCAAGGGCTTCCTACATTTCTGTTACAAAATGAGAATTAAAACTTGGCCTTGTTTTACAAATCCATGGAGCATTGATCCGATCCAAGATACTCTGTATAGTATGATTTCCATTTCAAATGAAAGAGGGTAAAAATAAACACTCAAAAGCCGGGCAGTAGACACACTATTTGATTAAAGCAACACAGCATGCTGTGCCTACTCGTTGGTTGAATCATCAGCTGACTTGGGTTCGATGTTTGACTTCGAAGGGGCTGAAGGAGATGGTGAGCCCTCCACTCCCATCTCGGTTCTGAGATCATTGATGCTCTGCTCCAACTCATCGATCCTATTGCCCATCTCATCAAGTGCATCCGGTGGTCAAGGAAACAAGTACCAACATAATTCAAATCAATGAGATCAATGAAGTTTCTATATTTGAGCAACACCTAATAATAATAGTTTTATATCCATCTCCATTGCAGCCCTTTGAAAAGGAATTCCAAATCTCCAACATAGAATAAGTCAAATGTGATTAAAGAAAGAAAAAAAGACATATGTCAAATGAACATGCTTCACTACTGAAAGAACAACTGCTAGCACGGACCAATTCAAAAAATTTGTTTTCTAATGTTATAATAAAACTAGCTAAAGATAACTCATAAAACTAATGTAAAATAAATATGTATATCAATTTGTAATTGGCAAGCAAAACAACAAAGGATATTCTTTGTGATGATGGAGTCAGACATTGTCTGGAACCTGGATTGCTGCAAAATTAAAAAACATAAGCCATACAATCCATTGAACAGATCAGTCATCACAATTACAAAACCTCACAAACACATAACAAACTCACCATTTGTTGAAGAAGATTTTGTACCTGGAAAAACCAAAACAGAGATTGAGCAAAGGCAAATGGAGTGACAAATTATCACATACACATTTAAATCAAACTACCTAGTATATCCCTGAATAAAATAAACGTCAATTATTGATTAACCAATCAAAAACCTTCAATTTGGGAATAGTGGCAAACCAATGAATTCATCAACATTAACTAATTGATAATCTTTTCATCGTTCAGTTCTAAATATATTTTCACCTTCATTTTGAATGGTTTCATTGCCCAATATGGTTATATATAAAATTGTTTTCTCCAGACTACTAGACACAAATAGGGCCACACAGTCATTAATCTTTACATGCATAACACTCATCCATTCGCCCATGTAGAAGTAATACAATTAATTTATAATGAACAAAAAAAGAAAGATAGTTGAACTGGAACTCACAAAAGCTGTCATATCAGCAGTGCTCTGTTTCGGGTCATCTGCATCATGTCCATCCTGCCAAAAAAATGATGAGATACTTCACCAAAATGCCATCAACAGTATCACTATCAGTACATGCTACGGTGCTGAATTAGGCTAAATATATAGTCGGTTCATATGAAAGGAAACTTAACAGAAAGAAACCATTCTCAGTTGATAATGTGAAGGGGGTGTAGTTTAACTGACTTCTTTTTGGACCCCCAAAGGCAACAAAGGGCTGCACAATTTGGGCTCTAGCTTGTAGCCAACCCTTGCCCCACTACCTACCTTAAGAAGACATCTCCAGGGAAATCTCTGGACATGTCACTGACATGTTATGTTATTGATTTTAAAAAAAGAAGAAGAAACTAGCTTATGTCTTGTCCCAAGCACTCAGTTCATGTTATGTAATATTATTCATCGTTCATCCAACAAATTATGAATGTGCCCTTGACTTCTCATGTAACAAAAGGAAGATAAGCCTAACTCCACCAGTGTGTATTCCAAAAGTACCAAAGACGCAGGTTCAAAAAACTCCATCAACCAACAAGCACACAACATTCGTGTATTGAAACTCCCACAAATACTGTCATACATATATGATTGTTTTTAATCACAACATGGTCAAGTACTTGCTTCACAGTTTTCCAGTCCTTACATTACATGTCAAGTTTCCAAAAAAAACATGCATTAGTTTCCCCATACAAATATATGCATTGTACATAAGTTGGTGAAATCTGTATTGACTTTTTCAGGATGATCATTACGTATTTCACACCCCTCTAGTTCATCCAGCCTTTACCAGGTTCTCCTTCCTAAAATAGTCGAAGAAATGTATTCAAGAAACTACCAAGTTTCTCTCATTACTTTTTCCACCATTTTACAAGTATTCATGCAATTACAATTGAGTGCAAATCCAACAAGCTAATGAGATTAACACAAACCCCAAATATTCCAGCCAGAATACCTATTAGGTTCCTAAAACTAAGCACTACGAGAATGTTCTAATACAGCAATATAATAGCACACCACAAACGAATGCCAACTTTATGTTTGATGAACTGTTAGAGGGAAGCTGAAAGTACTCCAATTCCATTACATACAGCTATAAATATACTAGAGAAAATGATGTACGGATTGGTGCATAACAAAAGAGGGAAGAAAAAAAAATGGAGGAATTGTAACTCCCCAAGTCCATCAACAAGCTAAAAATAATCAGAAACATAACACCACTGCCACTTCCCAGACCCTCCTTCTAGGAATGGACTTGCTATACAACATGGACTGTCAAATTAAAAGTTTCAGAAAATTGCAACTATATTAGTATATATTATGTTCACTTATTTTCTCGAATTTTCTCAGCAACCAAACAGAAAACTGAACACGAAGCGAAAATCACTCACAAAAGCGATAGAAGTCAAAGTTTCAAAGCAGTACAACAACATAAGCTTATTGAAATAACAGATCGGACGCTAATGCAACGCATTTTCTGATGAAAGAGAGCGAAATTTCAAAACCCTAAGGGGTTCAATCTACATATGATCAATATCAGTGAAAACTAAAAAATGCCTGGGATAAAGTTTCATGAGTGAAAAAGGAAAATTACCATGTTCGAAGCCTCTGCTGGGAAGGTTTTGGAGACTATCGGTCACGCAGTGCAGTCAGTACAGAGCGGAGAAAGGTGGTGTTGCTCCAGTATTTGGTTGTAAGAGGAAGGGAATGGCATAAAGCGTTGCAAAGACACACAATTACCGGTTTGTCCCTATTTGCTTGTTGGGTGAATTATTATTGGGACCTATTTTTACTATTATTATTAGTTTTTCTTTCTTTTTCTTTTTCCTTTTTGGTGTTAAAACTATTACCATATTTTCATATGCTTGAAAATCACTTCTTTTTGGTGTCAATTGTGATCATCCTTTTTTCTTGTAATTTCAAATTAATCTAATTCACGAGGACTCGGAGGAGGGTCATTCGAACTTGAATGTGTTCTATTAATTATATTACAATTTTGGCCTTTTAAACTTGGTATAGTAGTATAGTTTGTCAAGGAAGAGTATTGTGTTGTGTGTATTTTGCTTTTGTTGGTAAATTTGCTTGTGTTAGCGTCTCAATTGATTTTTCTTTTTTGAAAAATTGAATCACTCACATTCTAAGAAACCCCTAAATTTGCTCCATAACGTTCATTTTTGTCCCATAACATCTCCCACTAATATTTTAGTCATGAACTCCACCTCTCCCTCCACAATTTTCTTGACATGGCTTCCAACACCCTCCATCACCGGCTCAACAATGACCAGCCCATTTCCCCCAAACCCACCACCACGACCACCGCCACCACCTTGACCAAACAAGAAAAGGCCAAGAGAGCTCTAACGTCCCTAGCCATAGGCATTGCAATTCCTCTCACCTTGACCACAACCACAATTTTCTTCTTCGGCTGGGGCCCCAAGTACCGGACCCTAACCAAACCCTTTTGGCTCCCTCCTCTCTGGCTCATAAACTTTTCCACATTCTTCTCTTCCTTCCTCATGGGTCTCTCAGCTTGGCTTGTTTGGGCTGACGGTGGATTTCATGCCCAATCCAATGCATTTGTCCTCTACATTGCCCAAGTTTCATTGAGCATTTTGTGGGGTCCTGTTCTGCTTGCGGCTGGGGCAGCTTGGCTTGGATTGGTCATTTGTTTGATGAATTTTGGAGCTCTGTTTGCCTGCTATAAGTGTTTCCGATGTGTGAATCCATTTGCCAAGGATCTTGTAAAACCTTGTTTGGCATGGGTGGCTTGTCTTGCCATTGTTAATTGTAAGCTTCTGTGTCTTGGATTTTGATTGTATGCCACACAATTTAAATTTATGGTTAGGTTTTAGCACTAGAGAGGCATGAGATGAAATCAAACTAGCAATCACCCAGAGGAAGAAATCTTGTCTATAAGCGTGCTATATACAACTTATCTTTCACATTTATAGTTCTTTGCATACTAGTTATGTGATTAAATTATGTTAAGATAAGTTGTATATAACAGTTGCATGTTAAAAATTTTGTCCGTTAATAGGTGTAGAACAAATAGATATAACTTTTTCATTATTATAATTTAGGGTTTTAAGTTAAAACATGTATGCAGACTTTTAACTTTGTATTTCCATGGAATTATCAATGTATGATTAATGTTGGACAAAGATTAGAAGGTGTTAGGTGTTACATCTACTTGTATGTCGCAAACTTTTTATATTTTTTTAACACATTATAACTAGAGTTGGCATTTAGAGCAAAAATAGTCGAACAGGCCAAACCAAATTAGTGGTTCAATTTTGTTGAAATTTTCTTCTTCTTCTTTTTTTAAAATTGGTGTATAACCAGACCAAATTTATGATTCTAGTTCATGTTAGTCGGATGTGAGAATAAGAATGCCATGAATTTTACATTTGAATTGTCAATCATATTTTGGACCTAAAAGTATGTTTGGTATGCCCACAAGTTTTGTGCATTGAACTGAAGCAAACTGCCATGTTTGATTGACTAACTTGGTTGGTTCTCACACCTCATGATTCGTTTTCGGTTCCAAATTTCAAGGAACCAAGGGCTTCGGTTCAGTGGTGGGTTTGGATTCGAAATTAAACCAAAATCGAATCGAGTCTAACCCTAATTATAATGAATCAATATATGTGACAGTTGATGTGTTAATTAACTATTAATCATTATTCATAATAAATACAAATCAATTATCACATTATATGATCAGTTAATGTGATGTCTTTAGCTATCTTAATGAAATACAATACCATTTAGTCCTTAGAAAAAAGAATGTCATTATTATGTATCCACATACGTTACATAAATATTTTTTGAATCATGTTCGACTTTTTTACTTGACAGATGATGGCGTGTTATTTATTTATTTTTGGGACCTCTTACTTAAATTTGACTTTTAAAAAATTCAATGAAATAAATAATTAAAAATAAAAAGTGATTTGTACTCGATTGATTTGAATAATTATGTGCCAACTTGCACTAAGTTGTTAATTAAGTGGCAGTAAGAAGATTCGATTATAATTTAATAATCTAAGGTGAAGATACCAGAAAGTGACTGGAGCCGCATAATGTTTGCCACGTGTAGCTATATGCTGCTGGCTCGTTCTTTTCTCAAATCACATGAAAAATATCATATTATTATTAGCTGTTAACTCGTAGCAGCTAAAATTGATACATATCAGCTGTTGTTAACTTATATACAATGTCACACACGAACGCGGACAGATGCATGTGATTTGAATAAATGCAAACCATCAAATCTTTCTCTATCTATATCTATCTCATATGCAGCTCGCGTCAAGTGCCCACCCAACACGTTACACATGCTTTGGTTTTTCTTCACTTGGAGTTGGATTGCATTTGCCTTGGTTGTTCCTTTTCTTGTCATGATCTCACTACGATTGAAAGTTTTTATATGCTCAAAAGAGGGTTCAATTCCTTTTAATTGTTTGTTTTCCTCTCATTATGGCTTTTCTTCATTATGAGTAACGTTCGAATTTTCCCTCTGTTAAAAATAGTACATTGTTTGTTGGAAATAGTTTTGTAAATATCATATTGTTTGTTGAAAAAAAAGACTCATTACTTACACTTCAAAAACATCATGTTGTAAAAGCCTGAGAGTTGAGTGTAATAGAACTTCTTTGGAAGGTCAAATAACAGTTTCCAAATAAAAAATATTTTTTTTTTTAAAGTTAAGAAAATAAGCATTTTTTTTTTATAAAGAATCATTGTGTATAGCCCCATTAGTGTTCGAGTCCCGCTACCAGCAGTTATTGTTGGTGCATGATCTGCAATTTCCTACATAAATTCATACCGGTGGCAGCTGACAGTTGGGTGCCACGTGTAAGTCCTTCAAACTTGAGATTGTGGATCTATCCTGGCACTGGTGGTGGGAGTAGCCAATCTCCCAATAATTTTTTTTTTTATATAACAAAAAGGGAAGCATTTTTAGAAAATATGTACTATACATGTAAATTCATTTAACTAATTTGAAAGACAATACATTTATTGCTTAGATTTGACATGGATATTCATTAACCCCAACTTTTGTTGATTACCTTAAACTTACGATGCTTACATTTTTGGTAAATTCTTTTGTGGCAACTTTTTTTTTTTGATAAATTGCTATTTTAGACTTTGAGAAATTTATTCTACTTTTGGTGTTATATATAGTAGTTATTGTATTTAATATATATATATATTTTTGAAGATGATATAAATAGATACTGTAAATGAAAAATTGGCGGGATTGACATAAAATGGACTTTCTGGCAATTAAGGTGAGGCGGGATCCACGAGTCTACATACTGATTCGACCACAGAGGATCTTTCCCTCCAACGTGATGACGTACGAGAAGAACTTCAAGCCAATTTTAATTTAATAAAATAATTTTAAAAGAATAAGAAACTTGTAGGAAGCCCAACACACTGCTGATCTCTTCTTTCTTCAGCTCCACCGACGCTTTCCCATTCTCACTTCACTAAACCTCATCTCCTCCATAATAAACACCCACAGACCTCACCATATTTACCACCCTAACCTAACCAAATACAATTCAAAGCATTGTGCTCCACTGCCTCATCCTGAACACGACTCACACTCCAGTTCCCTCCGGTTCAACTCAGCCGAGTCAGAATGCTGGAGCGGTGCTTAGGGCCTCGCCGGGCCCGCCAAGTCCAGAGGATGCTCCGCCACGGAACGACGACGTTTCTCTGTCTATTCTTAACCGTTGTCGTCCTGCGCGGCACAATCGGCGCCGGCAAATTTGGAACCCCGGAACAAGACTACAACGAAATCCGCGAGCACTTCTACTCGCACAACCGGCGCGTGGAGCCCCACCGGGTCCTCCAAGAAGCCACCACCCAACCCGACCAAAAGGAAGCCGACCCAGCCCAGTCCAACAACTACGCCACATTCGACATATCCAAAATCCTCGTCGATGAACCAGGATCCGACGATGAAAAGCGGGACCCGAACACTCCGTACAGTCTTGGGCCAAAAATATCCGATTGGGACGAGCAGAGATCCGATTGGTTGAAAAAGAACCCGAGTTTCCCCAACTTTCTTGGATCCAATAAGCCCCGGGTGTTGCTGGTAACCGGGTCGTCGCCCAAACCGTGTGAAAACCCCGTCGGCGATCACTACCTCTTGAAATCCATCAAGAACAAAATCGACTACTGTAGGATCCACGGGATTGAGATCTTCTACAACTTCGCGCTTCTGGACGCGGAAATGGCCGGGTTTTGGGCCAAGCTCCCATTGATCCGAAAGCTCCTGCTTTCCCATCCGGAAGTGGAATTTCTTTGGTGGATGGACAGCGACGCCATGTTCACCGACATGGCGTTTGAGGTCCCCTGGGAACGCTACAAGGACCACAACTTCGTTATGCACGGCTGGAACGAGATGGTGTACGATCAGAAGAACTGGATTGGGTTGAACACCGGAAGCTTCTTGCTGAGAAATTGCCAGTGGTCGCTTGACATTCTCGACGTCTGGGCTCCGATGGGTCCGAAGGGGAAGATCCGAGATGAGGCGGGTAAGGTTTTGACCCGGGAGCTCAAAGGCCGACCCGTTTTCGAAGCCGACGACCAGTCCGCCATGGTTTACATCTTGGCAAAAGGGAGAGAGACTTGGGGGGAGAAGGTGTACTTAGAGAGCGCGTATTATTTGCACGGGTATTGGGGCATTTTGGTGGATCGATACGAGGAGATGATCGAGAGCTACCATCCGGGTTTCGGCGACCACCGGTGGCCGCTCGTGACCCATTTCGTGGGTTGCAAGCCGTGCGGGAAGTTCGGGGATTATCCGGTGGAGCGGTGCCTGAAGCAGATGGACCGGGCTTACAATTTTGGGGATAATCAGGTGTTGCAGATGTATGGGTTCACCCATAAGTCTTTGGGCAGTAGGAGAGTGAAGAGGGTTAGGAATGAGAGTAGCAACCCACTTGAAGTGAAGGATGAGCTTGGCTTGCTTCACCCTGCTTTCAAAGCTTTCAAGCCTTTCAAGCCATCATCATCATCTTCTTGATGCTTTTTTTTTTCTCTCTCTTTTTTATTTATTTAATTTAATTTGATAATACATGTCAATTTGTATCTTCTTGCTTTTCTGATTTGTTGTTTTTATGTATTTTTGTGTTAGAAATGACTTTAAACTTCAGATACAATTCTTGGCTTTTTGGAAGAAATGCATATGCCATATATGTATAGGAGGAGCTCCTTACACTTTGGAGTGGTGAAGAAGATTTTTTGTTTTGTTTTGTTGAATCCTTTTGGGGCAGATTGTGTGTCTTCTTTGAGTTTTTGACTGAAGTGACAACACCTGCCACAAGGTTCAAATCAAAATCAACACCATTTGTGGAATGCAACTAAATGCTTGCAAATTATAAGTCTCTTGTTTTTCTTGTGTTTCCTTTTTTGCTTTTGAAGTTTCTTGTTCCTCGTACCCATCTTCTACGATATCCCAAATATCCTTGGAGATAAACAAAGTCTTCATTTGAACGCTCCAATACTCATAGTTCTCACCATCAAAAATAGGCATTAGATTCTAGATATTCCCAATGGTAGAGGAATTTGAACTTGATGCCATTGCTAATCACAGCGGTAGCGTTAAGATCAAATATTGCTTTGATACCAAATTTGTTGGGGAAATAATCACAAAACTAAAGAATAGGATGGAAATATAAAATAAGACAGAGAGTGTTTGTAAAACAGTGAATTATACAAACAGATAATTTTATTAACTTCTTCGATACAACAGCAGCCTAAAACATTGGCTATTTATAATTACATTTACACCTTTACATAATAAGACACAACTCTTGAATTAATTCCAAGAGATACAAATGCAACTTTTGATATATAAGATACAACTTCTCATATAGTCAAGAGATACAACTCTTCATAAGAAACCTGTAGGAAAATATACAACTAATAGTTTTATTTTCTAAATTTAAATGTAGACGATTCATTAATTACTTTTAACAAGGAGATCTAAACAGTTGCCATTTCCATATTTCCACTTCCATTATGGCCTTGTACATGTTCTTCAATGGCGGAGTTTTGTGTGTCATCCTTGCTATAAAAGTAAAAGCCAACACACAAGTAGTAGACGAAGCTTACGAGACTTAGAAACGTTAGCAGTTTGTAATACTTGTCCAGACGACTCAGATTTATGATGTCCTTCAACCATCTTTGCCTAAATGCCAAGATAATAAAAGCGGTTAATAACTTTCCAATCCCCACGACAAAGTGGGTGGTGTGGGATCCATAATCCTCAGCCATTTCTTTATCCTTCTCGTCCACTCTATCAGCCAAAAGATCAATCAATCCATCTACGGCTAACCCTTCCATGAGTCCTAACAGGAAGAACTGTGGAACCAACCAAAACATGCTCATAGAAATAGTTTTTGAAGTGTTATTTTCAAGCCCTGCCCTCGTAACTTTCCTCATCCTGTGGATCTCAACCACCCAAGCAGCAACGCAACATAACACAGTAGAAGCCATTCCACAGCCAATTCTCACCCGCGTTCGCCTTGGAATTAGTTTGGGGAAGAGAAATGAGATTATGTACTTCGAAAAGGAGCTAAGCACACTGAAATAAACTGCAGGGTCATAATTGTGGATGGGATTTTTCAAGTTACTCATTTGTTCGAAAAAGAAGGTGCTCCCGGCTGCCTCTACCATACTGTATACAAAGAAGGCTAACCATGAATCTACAATTTCTTTGCGCAAACGTTTTTTCTTCCTCACCTTTTTGTTCAGTGTCCAAAGGTTCTCTCTTTCCGTGACTTGGGGATGCTCCCCTGCTTGTGCTTCTTTATTGTTTTTCAAATAATCGTTGAAGCCAAACCAGAACAATAAATAAGAAACTGCCATTGTAATTGTTGAAATCATGAAGATCTGAGTCCAAGTTGTTTTTAAAAGGAAAAGAGGTACCGTTGCACCTAAAAACCATGGAACACCCCATAAGTCCTTTTTATCCCTTTCTGCTGTTTCTTTCGTCACCTGTTGATCACCACCAGCTTCTGTATGCTTTTCTGCTGTTATTTCTTTCTGTTCGCTAGCTTCTTCCCATCCTTCCGGTCGTTTGTCATCTCTGCGTCCTGTTTCTTCATGTTTGCTTAAACATTGCTTGTTAAGAAATTTTTTCAAAGCAGCGGATCGCCCAGATTCGCCTAATGTTAATAGTACCACAGCTCCATAGAATATCTTGGCTATTGCTGCGTTGTCCTCGCTCTTATATTTATTAGGAAGCCATAACAGAGATAGCCCCTGTATTATTTTACAAGAATAGCAATCAAAACAAGCATATAGATATCAAAATATGAACTCCTTGATATGTTCTATTAATAGTTGTCAACAAGTCTTGAACAATTAATTAAATGTTAATTCTCTTCACAATAAGGACTTATGGGTAGCAAAGTGGGTTAGATTAGTTGGTTAAGGCACTGTGCTCGCCCTCTTGCACTCGAGTTCGATCCCCCTCCCAGTATATTAGAATAGTTTAGAATATAATATGGCTTTGTAAAAAAAAAAAAAAAACAAGACTTGTGGGTAAAACATGTACTTACAAGAATATAAGCAGCATTTGTGGTGGCAATTATTTTGAGACCACCGTTGAATGTGTGTGAGAAATGAGCTAGGAAAATCACCAATATGCCTGCTACCCCCTCTTGCACATTGGTAACTACGGCAGCTATTTGAAAACGTGGATGAGACCAATTGATTTGGAGGTACGTTATCAAGATAGACATTATCGCATGGTTGACGAAGCTATGGCTCAAAACCAAACCTGCATTATATATGTGGCAGAATAAGAAGAAAATTGATTAGAAATTAGTTTGAATCACACTCTTTAAAATATATTTTTATACTTTCATTTTAAAGTATCTCTGAGATAAATACCCTGGATGCATATTGTAGCCTTGGAAAAGTAGAGGTACTTATGGATGCACTCTCTCACAAAGTGAATGAGCGCTCCCAAACCCATTATTGAGGAGGGAAGTGCGGATAATCTTCAGTCGATGTAAAGGAAGTGAGGGAGGGTGTTGTGCTTTTGAAAGCAAAATCTGCAGTCTTCACAACTAATTAAATTAGTTCCCTCTTCTCTTGCAAAACGAAATGCATATTAGCCAAAAAAAAAAAAGCAATGAAAACATATATGCATCAAGAACAAATGAATATGCATGGCTGTACAAACGTTTGGAAGATGCCTACCTCAAGAAAAAACAAAAAAGCAAACAGTAAAATCTTTTTGCGTAGGTGTATGGCACCTGCTCTCCACAGTGTAGTATATGAAATAGTGAGGTTGAATGTTTACTCTGAGAGAGAGAGAGAGAGAGAGAGAGAGAGAGAGAGATGTGAGGAGAAGATGCACGCTGTGAGAAAAACTTATGCAAAGGAAGTTTTTTTAGGCAGTGTGGAAGAGGCGAGTGAGAGAGACATATATATAGGAAGCCACCAGGTGTTAATTACTATACGTGGCTCAATATTTTTTCCTGTTTTTTTTTTCTTCAGAGAATTACAACAAGAGCATTACACAAGTTTAACATTTGTGGCTAGTAACTTTTTTTGCTAAATTATGAATGCAGTCTCAGAATTTCTCAACCAAAAAAAGAGACCAATTTTGAATATATTTGAAGAAAAAAAAACTTAATTTTATGCCAAACTTGTATTTGGATTTATTTATTTATTTTCAAAAATATAGGCAAAGAAAGGTATAATGCAATTCGATAGCGATGTGTATCCTATGGTTAGCCTATTGCAATGCATTAACGATATAATGCATAAATTGCCTTATTTTTCCTATTTTTAATTGGCATATGGTTCACATGGTTAGCCTATTGCAATTGCAATTATTGGCAAGCTACCACTATACGTGTGTGAGATATGAGCAAGGACAATCACCATGATATCTGTTACCCCTTCTTGCACATTTGTAACTACGGCATCTATTTGAAAATGTGGATGCTTCCAGTTGTACGTGACGTACCTTATCAAGATGAGACACTATCGCATGGTTTACGAAACTATGACTCAAAACCGAACCTACGTATATTTATTTAGTTGGCCAACGGCCACCACACAAAGAAATTAAAAACAAAAAGAAAACAATCACAAGTTAGTTTCAAATCAATCACCAAACCTGCTACTGTAACAAGTAACAAGAAACAACAATCACAAGTTATGTGAAGCAAACGTACCTCTAACAAGTAACAAGAAGCAAACGTACTTGAAATCTTGCAATTGCAAGCATATATGGTACTGATGACTCTCCACTGTGGAGAGAGAGAGAGAGAGAGAGATGAATAAGGGAAATTTGGTTTCAGACAATGTGGAGGTCTAGGAGAGACAGAGATTTACAATTTAGAGAAACCATTCGAGATTGGAAATGGGGAAGCCACCTTTGCGTGCAGATTGCATTATTAGAAGCCAATAAGAATATGTTCTTTTTTTCTTTGGAAGAACATGAAAAACACGAGGAAGACTTTTTGTGAAAGGGAAGGAACCAGAAGAGACCAGGGTCTTTGCAAGTGGTTGAGAAGAAGAATTTGAGTTTTTTCTTTTTTGTTTCTTCTGGTGTAGAAATAGCATCTGGGTTTTCATCTTCAACTTGATTGGTTTTAATTCTCCCTCTCTCCAAGGCTGAATTGGATTGTGTTTCGTTCAAAACAACGAAAAGTCGAATATACCCCGAACAAGAAGATCACGTGACACTCATATGGTCAATCTCGACGGATTCTGTTACGGCAGGACCTAATTGCAACTGATTATCTAATTAAAGGATGTAATTGCCTAAAAAAAAAGTTTACGGACTCAACTGCAACTGGGGCCATAGTTCAGGGACGTCTACAGTAAATAACCCTTGTATTATATATATATATATATATATATAAAGTGCTGCTATTTCCACCTACCTGTCTTATTTTCTCACCCACCTTATCTTTAAAATTTTAAAGACAAATTTACCCATTTATGAAAAGACTTCTAAGGACTTAGAGAAAAGGATTAAAAACCAAAACAATTGCCTCAACCTTAAGATTTAAAAAAATTAAAAAAAAAGGTTAAAAAATCCAAAGCACAAATATCAAACGTCAAATTTCTCGCTTCCCAAGTACATGAGCCTTCAGTATATATATTTTTGTTCAGAGCCTTTAGAAAACTGAGAACAGCCAACAGCTTGTAACTATGATCGATTCTTCAAATTTCCTATCTCATATTGTTGCACTTTCTTTACTAAGAGTGCTGCTATTTCCACCCACCTGTCTTATTTTCACACCCACCTTATCTTTAAAATTTTAAAGACAAATTTACCCATTTATGAAAAGACTTCTAAGGACTTAGAGAAAAGGATTAAAAACCAAAACAATTGCCTCAACCTTAAGATTTAAAAAAATAAAATAAAAAAAGGTTAAAAAAATCCAAAACACAAATATCCCAAGTACATGAGCCTTCAATATATATATTTTTGTTCAGAGCCTTTAGAAAACTGAGAACAGCCAACAGCTTGTAACTATGAGCGATTCTTCAAATTTCCTATCTCATATTGTTGCACTTTCTCTACCATCCTCTATTCCAAGATCTGATTGGTTTTCAACATAAGTTGTGTTCATAACTTGTGAAAATGAAAGAATCATATCCTAGCATTAATTCATCCCATTGACATTTGATTAAAGAATAAAAGTTTCTTCAATTGCCCAATTTTTCCTCATTTTCGTACCAGCCCCAGTTTCGTTGTTGGAGATATATTGTTTTGTATCCTCAAATTTTTTTTAAAAGAAATATAAATCACCCGTAAATAGTGAGAAGTTCAATTGTTTGTGAAACTAAAGTGCAATAAAGGGTGAGATCTTGGTGGTTTATAAACATACAAAGATTCAGACCATTTGTTCTTAGTTTTTAATATGGTTTTCATAGGTTTTGGAAGAAAAAGATTTAAAAAACTAGGAACAAATAATCCGAATTCATTGTACAATAAATGACATCACTAGTTAACAGACCTCTTTAACTTATAACTTGCTTTAATTAATAATTAAAGGGTGTTTTAGGAATAATGGTGGGTGGAAAGATAGGATTGTGTTTTTTCAAATTTATATAGTAAGTGGGAAGATAAGGTGGATGAAAAAATAGGACAGGTGGATGGAAATAGCAGCACTCTATATATATTTTTGAAGATGATATAAATAGATACTGTTGTTTGTGCCTAATAAATCTCGGCCGCTGCGGCCGAAGAGTACCCTTCTCGGCCGCCGCTTTACCCATAAGCTCATAGAAACGGCCACGTTTCGACGTCCTCTGTTTGTTGACAACAAAGGAGAAAACACTAAGGCAAGGTTTTCTCGGCCGCTCGAGTGAGAATCACGGGCCGAGGCCGAGGAACACACAGGGCACGGCCAAGGGAGATATTGATCAAATCATCACGTGGCTTCAGGGTCCCACGCCCCATTTAATGAAGTAACGCCTCTGTCCATCACAGCAAATCCACTAGGGCACGAAGCATTTAATGCACGAGGGCAGAAGGGAGTTGATTGAAAGCAGGATTTGGTAATCAGAGTGGTTAGGAACAAACATTCCATCAGATGTTCTTGCAGTTGGCAGTCCCTTCACCAACCACTAAACCAGGGCATTTAATGCGTTCCCACGGCCAGAGACGCAGAGACCTCGATCAGAGCGGTGGCCGAGATTTACCGAGATTTATGGGGGTCACACCACCATGCTTCACAGTCCCAAATGCTGAGCAGACCCAGCCATGCTTGCCCTGATCAGACTCCACCATGCAGGTCTTGTCAAGCCTCGATTGCCTCTCCCGGACTCCTGCTATATAAACCAAGCTCAAGACCACATGCAAAAGGTCCAACACCAAAAACCAAAAGCCTCCCACGGAGCAACTTATTTTTTCTGTTATGTACTTTCAATATCTTTACATGCTTTCTTAGGAGTAGTGATAGATTGTAAGAAACTTCCATTCATCAATATATCATACGACCCTTGATTTCTCAAGGCGCCGGAGCACCACCCTTGTTGTCGCCTCACTCACCCCATATATCATACGACCGTCGCTCTCCGAGCAACGCGCCGGAGCACCACCCAAAACCCACCACCTACCACCAACGGCCTTGTAGTTCAGGCCGTGAACCTGACGGCCGAGACCAGTTCCTTTCTCGGCCACAATCGTTTGATAAGAAGTTCAGACCAAACAGGCGCAATATTCCAAACACCTTCTAAACCAAACACTCCACCGAACTCGACGCACGGTAGACCGTGCTGGCACGCCCGCGCACAAACCGCACCGCATTCCAAAAGTAGGACTCCGTGTTATACGCACGTCCCCTCGGCCCGGAGAACCAGGCCGAAGAGATTTGCGCAGGCAACACTTTTGGCACACCCGGTGGGACCCTTTTTCCGGTAAAACTCTTGTCAGCAGGCTCACCATGACCTCAGGGGATGGGCAGGCCCTCAGGACGAAGACGTCTTTCATGGCCAAATTCTCTATGCAATTGCGGACGATGCCCCGGACAGGGACGCCAGATGCGCCCGCTGACATTCAGGTATCAGGCGACGGCTCACCTTCCCAGCCGAAAAACTGGGGGCAATCTCGGCCGACGCAGGCGAAACCCCAGCTCACTGGCCACATAGGAACAACGCACGGCCCAATCCATGCCTTGGCCGTAGTATTGGGAAACGGCCGCCCGGAATATTCCGCGGCCCAGCAAGCTGGCCCAGCATGTGTTATGGCCGTCCACGGCCAGACTGGCCCAGCCGACGCGGCCGCAGCTTCAACGCAACAACGCGGCCAGAGTAGTCCGGCCGTTTTGCTATCACAGGCGCCGCTGCGTCTTCCGGAAACCTGCCGTCACATTGATTCGGCCGTCGCAAAGGCAACTCACGCACATCTCGGTCAAACCTGCGGCGATGAGCTAAAACCGCCCGGTTCGGTTGCCACAATCCGAGGCCTTGTTCAAGACGCCTGGCGGATTGGGTCACTAAATGGAGGGCAGCCGACCTGGCCGCCGCTCCTAACGGGACCAATACAAAACCCTCAGGATCCTGCGACCGAGGGAGCCCAGCGCAGGACCGAAAACGGCTCGACTCAGAAGTGGCCGGGGGCACCGAACGCTATTGAGTGGTACCCATTGGGAACGTTGGGAAAGCCCGAGACCAAGCGTGGTTTGTTTGCCAAATCAACTCGGACGCACCGCGCGGCGAAGGGCTCGGCCATGGGGGCATTATATGCCTGCGCCCACGGCCGTTACATTCGTATACTAGGGCCGAGTTCTCGGCCCAGTCATTTTTCTAAACGGCCCAGGCAAAAAACAGACCATGAGCTGGCCGTACCTCAGGACTCAGAAAACATAGGGCAGTCAACGCTCGGCGCCCACGCCTCGATGCAAGTTGAAAGAAGAATGGCGCCGAGGGCCTATGATAAAAAAGTCAAAAAGAAAAAAAAAAGAGATAAATAAATAGGTACACACATATATATATATTAAAATAAAAAGAAGAGGCGCCAGCTGCCTGTCGCGTCGTTTCGAAGGAGTGCAAGGGGACTGTCCCTTGGAATCCATTCGGCCCCAACCCAGACCGCGGCCGAAGAATCCAGGGACAAGGGGGCAATGTTTGTGCCTAATAAATCTCGGCTGCTGCGGCCGAAGAGTACCCTTCTCGGCCGCCGCTTTACCCATAAGCTCATAGAAACGGCCACGTTTCGACGTCCTCTGTTTGTTGACAACAAAGGAGAAAACACTAAGGCAAGGTTTTCTCGGCCGCTCGAGTGAGAATCACGGGCCGAGGCCGAGGAACACACAGGGCACGGCCAAGGGAGATATTGACCAAATCATCACGTGGCTTCAGGGTCCCACGCCCCATTTAATGAAGTAACGCCTCTGTCCATCACAGCAAATCCACTAGGGCACGAAGCATTTAATGCACGAGGGCAGAAGGGAGTTGATTGAAAGCAGGATTTGGTAATCAGAGTGGTTAGGAACAAACATTCCATCAGATGTTCTTGCAGTTGGCAGTCCCTTCACCAACCACTAAACCAGGGCATTTAATGCGTTCCCACGGCCAGAGACGCAGAGACCTCGATCAGAGCGGTGGCCGAGATTTACCGAGATTTATGGGGGTCACACCACCATGCTTCACAGTCCCAAATGCTGAGCAGACCCAGCCATGCTTGCCCTGATCAGACTCCACCATGCAGGTCTTGTCAAGCCTCGATTGCCTCTCCCGGACTCCTGCTATATAAACCAAGCTCAAGACCACATGCAAAAGGTCCAACACCAAAAACCAAAAGCCTCCCACGGAGCAACTTATTTTTTCTGTCATGTACTTTCAATATCTTTACATGCTTTCTTAGGAGTAGTGATAGATTGTAAGAAACTTCCATTCATCAATATATCATACGACCCTTGATTTCTCAAGGCGCCGGAGCACCACCCTTGTTGTCGCCTCACTCACCCCATATATCATACGACCGTCGCTCTCCGAGCAACGCGCCGGAGCACCACCCAAAACCCACCACCTACCACCAACGGCCTTGTAGTTCAGGCCGTGAACCTGACGGCCGAGACCAGTTCCTTTCTCGGCCACAATCGTTTGATAAGAAGTCCAGACCAAACAGGCGCAATATTCCAAACACCTTCTAAACCAAACACTCCACCGAACTCGACGCACGGTAGACTGTGCTGGCACGCCCGCGCACAAACCGCACCGCATTCCAAAAGTAGGACTCCGTGTTATACGCACGTCCCCTCGGCCCGGAGAACCAGGCCGAAGAGATTTGCGCAGGCAACAACTGTAAATGAAAAATTGGCGGGATTGATATAAAACGGACTTTCTAGCAATTAAGTGAGGCGGGATCCACGAGTCTACGTACTGATTCGACCACAGAGGATCTTTCCCTCCAACGTGATGACGTGCGAGAAGAACTTAAAATTTTAATTTAATAAAATAATTTTTTAAAAAATGAGAAACTTGTAGGAAGCCCAACACATTTATGATCTCTTCTTTCTTCAACTCCACCGACGCTTCCCATTCTCACTTCTCTAAACCTCATCTCCTCCATAAACACCCACAAACCTCACCATATTTACCACCCTAACCTAACCAAATACAATTCAAAGCATTGCGCTCCACAACCTCAATCCTGAACACCACCTCACAACCCACTTGAAGTGAAGGATGAGCTTGGCTTGCTTCACCCTGATTTCAAAGCTTTCAAGCCATCATCATCATCTTCTTGATGCTTCTTTTTTTCCCCACTTTTTTTCTCTCTCTTTTTTATTTATTTTATTCAAGGTAATAATACATGTCAATTTGTATCTTCTTGCTTTTCTGATTTATTGTTTTTATGTATTTTTGTGTTAGAAATGACTTTAAACTTCAGATACAATTCTTGGCTTTTTGGAAGAAATGCATATGCCATATATGTATAGGAGGAGCTCCTTACACTTCGGAGTGGTGAAGAAGATTTTTTTGTTTTGTTTTGTTGAATCCTCTGGGGGCAGATTGTATTTGTCTTCTTTGAGTTTTTGACTGAAGTGACAACACCTACCACAAGGTTCAAATCAAAATCAACACCATTTGTGGAATGCAACTAAATGCTTGCAAATTATAAGGCCTTACATTCCCTCCTACATGATTCATTAATATGACCACTAAATAATTGATGAATATAAAAATTTATCGAATCAAGTTTTGGTTGTTTCGCAATTTGAACGCTTAGGGTTCATTTGGGAGGGAAGAGTGACAAAAGTGAAAATAAAAACTACAAAGTGAAATCTATTTGAATTTGTTTTTACTTTTGTCATTCTCGCTCTCATTTTTACTCTCATTTTCCTTTAGCAAAAAAAGCTAAAATTAAAAACTAAAATTAAAATAATTATCAAACGGGTCCTAATATTTAGAATTTTCATAAATATTTGAAAGCGCTTTTAGCATTTTTAAAAACATTGCCAGTAATCCTTTCTACAGAAGAAAAACTAGTCTTAATTGCTTTGTCTATTAGAATAATGTGTACAAGAGAAGAGACTACTTGGAGGAAGATTTGTCATAATCGTCCAGCATTATTGACTCGGCACAACACAGGTGTCTTACGAAGACGAGGTCGACATGAGTGCTTGGGCTCCGATTTCTCGGCCTGACACATCGTATTGTATAAGTTAGTGGGGGTGGGTCCAGTCACTAGTAAAAAAGCGAAAGGGGAGTCTGTTAAATTTGGGCCAAGCAAAAGCTAAAGCAAACAGCTAGTCTGGCCTGCCACAAAACTCCGAATAATTCCAAAACCCCACTTCGAAGTCCCAAAACAAGCAAGGAACCCGTTCCCCCGGTCCCACAGCCGAATCCAACACTCACAAACTCACCACGTCACCAACAGCAAGACCTCACGACCACGTCAGCACGTGTTCCCCTCCCTTCATTCAAGAGAAGAGAGAGTGAACAAGTCTCACAAAGCTCACTGAAGCATTTAAAACGCACACTCAAAGACTCAAAGCTCGCAGCCGCGCACACTATAAAAGCCCAAAGCTATTGTCCGATGGGGTTTTATCTCTTACCTTTGGCGGCTCTCTAAATTCTCCACCCTCCAGCTGCTCTAAGAAACCCTAATTGTCTCTCGCAAACACTGTTTTTATATAAGAAGTCGGTGCTTTTTTTCCTTTTTCTTTTTCTTTTTTTTTGGAATAAAATTGATAAATAAATTTTCGGATTGAGTTTGGAGGAGGCGATAATGGAGGGCTCGAAAGGAGAAGAAGCGCAGAAACAGCAGGAGTTTGTTTTGGCTTCCATTTCTGAGCTTGCGTCGTCGTCTTCTTCTTCTTCTTTGACTCCAGCGGTTGCTCGGTTTAGCACGGAAGACGGAGTTGGAGAGCTTCGATTTCTGCAGGAGGCTGAGTCCGATGCTCGCGTCAATGTCGATCTTCAAACTGCTCAGGTTTGCTTCTGTTATTTGGAGTACGCTTTTTTTCTAACTATTGTTCGGTTGGCTGCTAAGGAAGCAGATAAAAGAACAGAGAGTGAACCTTTTAGTTTAGCATTGTAAGTTTAGAAAATATTTGGTTTCGTTGTTCGTTTGGTTGCTGAGAAAGTGAAGGAAAATAAAAACAGAGGGGAAAAAAATTGTATCTCGAGCATCACGTAAGTGGTGCAATATAGTTGATCGAAGGGAACTGTTTACTCTGTATGTGGTGTGTGCCTTCGAAGATTCAAGTGTACATAAATAATGATATATATATATACATATTTCATTTTTCTTACTTTTTTGTTTCTTAGTGACCATGAACGCAATGTAGACGTCTGTTCCAATGATCGGTTAAATTATTCATTTTGGAGAAAACTAAGTTTTTTTTATTTGATTTTGGTGTATGTTTTTGTGCTCCTCAGCTATTCAAGTTAGGCCCCGTGCAGTCAGTTTGCATATCTGAAGGTTCCGATACGGGCACAGAGGTAACCAGAATACTTTATCTATGTGCATTTGCATTTTGAATATTTTACTCGGCATTTTGTACCCAGCATCTATCTACTTTAACTTTAGCGAATTTTTTGTTTTGCATGTTGATTATATTTTTGTGTGCGGCATTTCCATATGATTTGTTAAAGTCCTGCCAGATGTTTACATCTTTTGACGTTACTCCTTTTGAACCAGAAATTGTTTTCAAGGGGAGTCACTATCCATTTTAAAAAAGAGGAGGAGAGCGGAACCTTCCATAATGCATTTGAGCAGTGGAAGAAGGACTTTATTGTTCGAGGTGCTGTTTTTTGAAGTTTACTTATCTGTGCTTTAACATAATTCTTTTGTTTGTAGATTGACCCAAGAAGTACTAGATGAATGCTCATCGCAGTGCAGAACTGTAGTTATTCTTTTGTAATTTGGTTTAAATTTGTCTCACTAGTTATTCTGTACTTTGACGGAGTTATTTTTGTCCTGTTACTAGAAGTTGTTTTCTATTGCTCTTTTACAGTATTACATGCCTGTCAATGACGACTCCTTTGTTTAACCTTTCAGGAAAGAAACTACCAAATGGAGAAATATCATCTTCCAAAAGCAAGTTTGATGATAAAATAGAGCCATCTTCTGCTAAAATGTATTTCCACTACTATGGACAATTGCTACATCAACAGAACATGTTGCAAGATTATGTTAGGACAGGTTAGTCCAACTAGCTAAAATTTCCGTGCTCATTTTCCATCTTATGTTTCTTTGATTTTGGAAATATTTAGTTTGCTTGAGCTTCAAAATCCAAACTAGGGATCACAAGGCAGTTATTTCGATCTATAGGGTTCAGGGGCATCATAAATTTATACCAAGCTTTAATTAGTTTCCAGTAAAAAATGTTATGAGTAGCTCTTACGGGTGTTAATGATGATCTATTTATCCTTCCTCAGGAACCTATTATGCTGCAGTAATAGAAAATCGTGTGGATTTTACGGGTCGTGTGGTGGTTGATGTTGGTGCTGGTAGTGGTATTTTGTCATTATTTGCTGCTCAGGTATACTCTGCTCTTTGATCAATTAAGTTTATGTTTCATAATCTTGCATTTTTGGTTCTGGCATACTTATTCATTTTTGTTTCTTCTAATGATCATTTATTTCTTTTATGCTCCCTATAGGCTGGTGCTAAGCATGTTTATGCTGTGGAAGCATCTGAAATGGCAGAATATGCTCGCAAGCTAATTGCAGGGAACCCTTCACTGGGTCAAAGGATAACAGTGAGACTTCTTTATGTCATTTCTTAACTTTTTTTGTCCTTTCCTCTCATTATCCTTGTCCTCATATGGGACCTTATGTCATCTACATTATAGGTAATCAAAGGTAAAGTTGAGGAGGTTGAATTGCCTGAGAAAGCAGATATTCTTATCTCGGAGCCAATGGGTAAGTGTTTATATATTTGCTTTAGCCAATTCAAGAGCATGTTTCCTTGCTCTTCTTGATGTTAAACACATATTTTTTCATCTCTATAGTTACTCTATTTGTGCAACATCAGCCTTGGCAGAAATTCGAAACATATTTGGAAGATCAGAATAGCATGTTCTGTGATCCTTATTTTTCATTTTTAAATTTTCATTATTGAGGTAAATCTAATACAAGATTTTCTTTGGTATGGCTTTAGGCACCTTGTTAATTAATGAAAGAATGCTGGAGACCTATGTCATTGCAAGAGATCGATTTCTTCAGCCAAATGGAAAAATGTTCCCTACACTAGGAAGGTAAAACGATTTTTCAACTCCTCCTGCGTTTTGTTTTCTAGTAGCCCTTGCTGACATTATTCTACCTGTATCCTGGACACTCCTTGAAAATTTTTTGCTTCTTGATTCTCATATATGACCTGTACTTTTGAACAACTTATATGCTAGACTCTAATGCCACCATGAGCCAGTAAAATTGACCGGTCCTGCCTTAATTAGAGTTGTTTATATGTATATACATTTACATGGTCTGTTATTCGGACTCACCCACCTACATTAAAATATCAACCTTGGTGTAGCTGAAAATAAAATATATAAATTTTGATAAAATATACTGTTATTAAACAAACTTATGTTGCCTGGTCATGTTATTTTACCCTTGAGTGGTTGGATGATGCAATGTTAGATTCTTTCATTTCATTTGCTTGTGGTCGTAGTGTATTTGCACTCAAATTTACTGTAAAAGTTTCATATCGATTAGTATTATTACCTATTTAAAAAGGTTGTCTATTAATTTTTTTCTCATCAGTTCAAATTGATTACTTCTGCAGGATACACATGGCACCTTTCAGTGATGAATATTTGTTTGTTGAAATTGCAAATAAGGTGCGTATGCCATCATCATGTCCTGTTTATTTATATATAGAATAACATAATGGATGACCATTCAGGAAGTTCTAACCTACCAGCCATGTCTAGTGCAGTTTACTAGATTGCTGTTATAAACTTTTAGTGTAATCAGTTTCCTACCTTTGTTCTTTAGAAGAGATGTACATTATTGTTTTTGTTTTCTATATATACAGGCCCTCTTCTGGCAGCAACAAAATTATTATGGTGTTGATTTGCAACCGTTGTATGCGTCTGCATTCCAGGGATATTTTTCACAGGTCTATATTATTTCTTACACATCTCTAAAATTTATTGGAATTTAGTGTGCCATCCATTATTTTGTTGAACTAGCTTAATTGTCTGCAACCGATGTACTTTGAGATATTGTTCTCTTTTTGTAACTATGATTCCCATCCCTAGGTTAAGTAAGAACTTTAGTAATAAAAGCTTTTATTTATTTAGAGTAATTTCTTGTAGTATTTCCTGGTATCTTCTTAATCATATTCCCATGAGAATTAGGCGTTTGAAGCAAAGAGGAACTTGAAATGAACATTCTGCTTTCACTGTTTTCTGAGATACAAAATGTACTAGAGGACAAACCAAATAAAACTTGACATGTCACCTGGTGCATCTCCAATTCTTCCTGATCTGGTTAAACTCATGGCATGCTCTTCACTATTCATGGTATTGTGAAATAAGGGGTAGCTAGATACCCTCTGCCATCATAATTTAAGAGCCCAATTCCCTTTTAGTTGATCGGTATGGTTTTGTAAGATACCAAACTACTTTTATTGATTTACCCCAGCCTTTTATCTTGGGTTCCATTCTACAAATTTAATATCTGTAGAAAAAGTTTGAGTCATCTCTTAAATAAATAAATAAATAAAAAAGAGCCCTGGACATATGTGGCATCAATATTTGTCTTGCCAAGGATTTTCCAAATCCCTAGATTTCTTTGGCTGAATTGCCTTGGTGAGTGATCATTTAACGCTTCCAAGTTCTAGATTTGTGTGCGCTTAAATCTTTTTTGGCTGTTGTTTTGGATGCTAAGAATTGACGATGTGCTGAATTAATCTTGTTTTATTTTCATACAGCCTGTGGTAGATGCTTTTGATCCGAGATTATTGGTGGCTCCTTCAATGTCTCATGTGATTGACTTTACCAAAATAAATGAAGAGGACTTGTATGAATTCGATATACCACTACGGTTTGTTGCTGCTGTAGGCACTAGAGTGCATGGGTTAGCATGCTGGTTTGATGTCTTATTTGATGGGAGGTAATCATCTGATTTTAATGAATAGTATTGTGCATTTTCAGTGGGCATGATTTCTTTTGCATATTCTTTCCGATTCAAATTTGTGCACCCCCTGACTACTTTCACACCGCTTATGGACAGTACTGTACAAAGGTGGCTTACCACTGCGCCTGGTGCGCCAACAACTCACTGGTACCAATTACGCTGCGTTCTCTCTCAGCCCATTTATGTAATGGCAGGACAAGAAATAACTGGCCGACTTCACATGATTGCCCACAATGCGCAAAGTTACACAATATATCTTACATTGGCAGGTCAGTTTTTATCTACTTGTTTTGGCTGTGGATTTCTTTTGCTGGTTTACTAACTAGTTACGGTTTCACTCTTCAGCTAAAATGTGGGGGCCTGGTGCTGAGCAGGGAGGAATAATTCAGGAATCCTCTTGTAAACTTGATCTCAAAGAGCCCTACTATAGAATGTCCCAACCACAAGCCTATACAATAACCCAAGATCAGCAACCACATCAGCAAATACAGGCGCAGGTATAGGCTAACACCGTAAACTGGACTCTCTTCTGATTTATTTGAATTGACGTTTTTGAGTCAGAATAATGATTTAACTAAATCGCCAGGATCTCTAGGAGCCAAAAAATTGTATTCGTACCAGGTTGTGTCCTGCATTTATTTGCAATTTCCATGCCGTTCTTCTGGCCGTGTCGTAGTGTACTAACTTGGTTTGTGTTGTTATAGGATATACCAATTCACTCCCAGGATTTCGAAGATACAGAATTTCTTCCACAATCATCACCAAGTTCTGGCGTAAAGATGACACTGGCAGATTTTGCCAGATCCACCGGTTCACTGAAAGACACTTTATGATATGGGCATCTCTGTTTGTAACATAGAAACCGCTCTGCTCTAGCAAGTGCTGCTATGGTTCCCCGTTAGTCCCCACCACTTCCCCAGTTAATTGGTCTCTCCCTCATTTACATGTTAGGGCTTAACCCTGTAAAATAGATATTCATTTGAGTGCTTGTGCAGCAGATTTGTGCAATTTTTATCGTGATCTCCAGCTTATCAATAAAACGCGGGTCTGTTGCAAAATATTTTCTAGGCTTGGGGTCATAGGCACTCTGCAATATGCTTCCCAACTGATTTACTAAGGAAAATTTTGAAATGAGAAGACACCAGTAATGCCCATGCAAAGTTAGGTCATGGGCATTTGATGTCTTTTTGCTATGTACCCTCCCGATTGGACGTGCTCTAGTTCCTTGGAGTGCGGTATTGAAGGACAAGCAAATGATGAGCTTGATCTTCTCTATTGGTAAGGCTAATTTCCAAACAGTATGCAGATTGTTGTGTTTGTATGATAACCTGTTGCACACATTTAAAAAAACTAGGGTGTGCATTGGTTTGAAATCAAATTTTCATAATGTAAAATTGGATTGCGGATTTTTCAGTTCAATCCAATCTGATTAGAGCTTAGGATCGGATCTATTGGATTGCACTATCGGTTTTAATAATGGAAAAATACATATGGAGACGTCAAAATTATATATGTTTTTTGTGTGTGTGGATGTATATAAAAATTGAGACGTTAAAAGTATAAAGTTGTTCATCATAATTTATCATTCCATTTCAAATGCTTGTGAAAGAAAAAAAGAAGTATGAAACAACTAGATTAGATTGGATCTTGATAAATCATAAATAATTCCGAAGACCGTGGAATCTCCCAAAAATCTACGTAACACAGTAAAAAGAAGAATGTACGCTCTGCAATTGGAAATTAACCACATGCCTTATTTCTAAAAAAGTAGGGAAACATTAGAGGACATTCCATGTAGATTAAAACTTGGATTATTGTATTATTGGTTGTAATTTTCGACAAAATCTCCAACGGATGCTGTACAAATGATGCTCTAGGCAATAATATACTGTACAAAAGCCACTCGTCTGCTCAACCCAAAAAGGAATGGATTTGAAGTAAAATCGTACCGGAATACTATATGGAGAACAAATCTTGAATCTGAGTTATGCTGTCTACAGCTCTTACACTTTAATCTCAACTGACCACAGCTACAGCTGGAGATTGTTGAATATCAACCACATTATAACAGCGGCGGCAAAGGGTGCTGTGCTCTGGAAAGGAACCAACTTGAGGCGAATAATTCCAGCATCTTTCGCACTTTAAGCCCTCGGCACGAGACACTCCGATCCAGACTCTGATATTTCCTTCGATGACGTATTCTCCTTTATGGGGTATATCTTCAATCAGCTTATTCTCCAAGGAAGGAAGAACCTCTGCCTGCATATAAACAAATGTAAACAGCATCAATATAATGTTAAAATCTCCAAGTTCAAGACAACAATTGCAGTTATATAGCTTGTTTCTGGTGTCAAGGTTAGAAATTTGAACTTACCTGAGATGTTATGAATATACGATGCAATGTGTCTGCGTCGTTGTTGGCTGCAGACATTTCAACTAACCTAGAGGCCAGACTGGAATCAGAAGTGTGGAGGTAGACCTTGGCATCTAAACTGGAGCCAATTAACTTTTCTGTACGGGCAACCTCCAGGACTCTATTCACCTCGGTTCTCAACTGGTCACAAGTGCGTAAGTGTTAGAAACAAGTGAAATACACTGAGACAGATGTCAGCCTGACATACTTTTTCAATGTTATAAGAGCATTCTTCTAGCATAAGCAATTAGATAACTACATTATTTACAGGTGAATACATGCTCATCAATAAGTATTGCCAAAAAGGAAATAAACACAAAAAAAATGCGCAAAATCAGACCCCAAAATTTCAGTTCATTTTCACGCTATACAATCTCTAGCAATGGAAATGCCAAACACTTAGACATCAAATTTTTTTACATGCTACAGAACATCTTATGCTCTCCAAAACGTAGTGAGAAGATAACATAGACATATTGGAACTAGCTGTCTCCTTTTTTATCTGAATGCTCACAATATATTTCTGGCTTAGAGGGGAAACATAGACAATTAAGTTCAAGAGCATTAAGTTTATGATATCAATTATTTTTTTGGCAGAAAACTAAAAACAAATACAGTTCAAAAATTCCAAGAAGATTCCCCCTTAAACAACCACAAACCCAAAATTGGACTAGTGTGTAACCATTAGATGAAAATGGTAATTACCTCAAGAACTTTTTCCCAGAAATCAGTTTCCTCCTTTGGAAGAGAGAGCCGTGTTTTGTTCAAAGCTGGCCATCTTGACTCAAAAACAAATTCAGCAGCAGAGCCATCTTCGTCGGTGTACTGGAACGGAAGGTTTTGCCATACATCCTCAGCCAAATGGGGCAATATTGGAGCAATCACTCTCACAATAGAAAGGAGAAGTTCCGCAAGAACTGTTTGACAACTTCTCCTAGTAAAACTTGTCGTGCCCCTGAAAATGATAAACTATGCTTCATCACTACTTGTGGGGAAAAGAATACAAGATCACAAGCCAAGTTTAATTTAATGATGAATCTGATGAAGGATTATAAATACACAGAAGTTCAATATGAACACTTCAACCTCGAAAGGGGACATGAAGCTGACCTTTGCAATATAATGTGCCCAATCATGTGCATTTTTTGTATCAAAGTCATTTTTGTCAGAGAAAATTCATTTCATTTTAATATTCCACCACATTGAGGAAATATATTCACACAACCAAAAATTAACTCCCCTCCCAAACGAGAATTGAAGGAGACAAACAAGTCTATAGAAAATGAAAACTTGAATTGTAAAAACATATGCGCATCGTTAGGGTGATAGAATTAAAGTAAAAGAATTATGCACTTGCTTAGAAACTGGTAGATAGAGCAGGGGAAGAATTACCCAACGTAAAGGCGATCTTTGGCAACATCAAAATAGAAATTCGATAGGTCAACAATGACAAACCGCTGTATGATCTGAAAATAAGAAGCCAATCAAATAGTTGCATGGTAATGTTTTCCAGCTAAACTAAGGGCTATATGGACACATGAACAAGCTTCAGCAGCCACAACCCTTGAGAGATTTACTGCCATGCTTTTTAAAATGATTTTCCCAATGCCTCAGATTTACCAAGAATGGAAAATTTATTTTCTATGCTTTTTTTAAAAGAGGATAAACCCACCATACATTTACGCTTTTTTCTTCAACAAATTTATTATTTGGTTTATGGACCAAATACACAAACTTCCGTCTGCCATAATGACATTTGTACATTTGTTCTATGAATTGGCACACATCAAAGCACATATTTATCCTCTACACCCCCTCCCTCCCTTTAAATTGCATTACAAATCTCAGTTTTTGTGAGTTTATGTGATTTTCCTGTCTTATTCAACTCCCAATTTTCAGACAAAGAAAAAATATGTAAAGTTGATACATCTGTGACCATATAAATCTAAGAGCCATTGGAGAAAAAGAGACTTTTGAACAATGCTATCATCTAATTGAGCATAAGATTGAAAATTATAAACAGAAACATAACAAAATAAAACCAACAAGATTAAGAAGTTCACCTGAAATATCTTAAAGAACTGATAGTTTTCATAGCACTCTCTACTGTTCTTTACAAAATTTTCAAGCTGAAACAGTGCATGCTGGTCAATCATGGGAAGATCGTGGTATGAAATAGTGTTATCAGCCTGCCAACAGGATGTAGTTATAATAAGTAAAAACAACAGACTAAGAGATAAAGTGCATGAAACAGCATTGTCTCTTGCAGTGTAACAAAGAAGAAGTTAATTTGCTTTAAACGAGTTGTGTGCATGCTCATCAATCTGTGTATGTGGGAGAGAGAGAGAGAGAGAGAGAGAGAGAGACAATTATAATATTTCCATGTAATATATTTATCCAGCAAGAGGTAGTAAAGATGGGAAGTCTTAAGATGAGCAAATAGGTAGAACATACATGCCAATCATGCAGATTTCCCAAAAGGTATCTCAGTGTTCCTCGCAGCTTCCTATATATATCTGACATTTGACGGAGAATTTGAGGGCCGATCGTTACATCACCTGTATAATCTACACTCGAAACCCAGAGACGCAGGACATCGGCTCCATAGCCATCCTGCCAGCAGGGAAACAAGACTTGAGTATGCAGATACTGTTGGAGATTGCTTCAGGGGTTAAATGAGTAGGTTCAAATTCCCTTTACAACAATTACTTACCTTTTGGTTCTTCCCTCCTTCAATCACGGTTCGTGGATCTACAACGTTACCCAAAGATTTGCTCATTTTTGAACCCTTCTCATCCAATACAAATCCATGTGTTATAACACTGGAATATGGAGCCTTTCCTGTATCAAAGAAAAGTGACAGATTCATGTCGTGTATCTAAACAAATATTTTTCTTGTAAAAGAAAATCACCCTCATTGGCTTAGAATCCATGCAGAAGAATGAACACCTGCACAGAAACAAAAATATACTAGCATTGCAGAAACTTTAAATCGCACTCCCTCCAAGTTCAACTACTGTAGTAAGAGACTAAAGACTACAATGCAGCAGTCAAGATATTTAATTCCAAAGATCTAACGTAGCAACCCATCTTTCATATAACCTTGGTTTGTATTCCCAAAGTACCATTCTTATTCACCTATGATGTCAAAACTCAAAGTGCAAGGGATATGAAGATAATGCAATGGAAGGATCGACATGGCCTTTTGACCATAATTTTTCTGCATAAATCATGTAGGGGGAAAAAACCGTAACATTAGTGATTCTTTTTTCTGTCAAAAGGCTTAAAACCAACTGCTTTACATAACAGAACAAACCACATCAGGTATGGGTGGTAATAGAGGGAACCACAGTGTAACTGTCATAAATAAACCACTGGGTCTCCAATGAAAATGTGGAGAGCACTCTTCCCTAAAATTTATCACTGCAAACACTAGGAGTAATCCAAAATGTGCTATTTATACAAAGAAAACCACATTCAAATTTGCACAGTGAAGGATTCCGCAAAATACTATACATGAACATGTCCGGATTGTCATTACCTTTGGTAGCAACACTTGTCAGCAAAGAACTCTGGAACCACCCCCGATGCTGATCCATACCTTCAAGGTACAAGTCTGCAGGAAGACTATGGCTATTTCTTTTTCCCAACACAGCAGCCCAAGAAGAACCTGAAACATAATGTAACCATTTATTTAAATGCATGTAAATAAATACAGGAGATAAAATCATGGAGTCGAATTGCAGTTACAGAACCGAAAAGCCAGATGCAGTTATGAACACGCATCCAAAGTAGTAAAACACTTACTGATCAAATAAATAATATGGCAAGTGAAAAGACAAAAGTCAATAATGTAAGAAATTGGCAAGACAATTATACAACAGAATTGACAAGTAACCACTATATATGTCACATATCAACAAGACAATCAATTATGTTTCAAGCAAACTGGCGCAACTTCATATATCATAAAAAACGACCATGGAGATACCAAATCAAGTCATATAAAATATGAGATATTTCAAGATTGCCCTTTTGTGGGGAAAATACAATCATCACTAATGAAAATATCTAACTATATTCATGTTATTATCAAGCTATAGAGGATATGAAAATACTTATTATATAGAAGTGTAAGGTAATGTTGACAAAGGTTAAATAATTCTAATACTATATTATTAATACCTGAATCAAACCATACATCCATTGTGTCAGTCCCCTTTTCATATTCAGATGCTTTATCGCAATATTTATCAGGGAGAAGATCCTCCACCTTCATGTACCACCATGCATCACTACCCTTCTCGGATATTATAGCTGCGAAAATAGATGACTGGGAGAATCAAGCTTTAAACTATAAAATAAAGCATTCATCTTTCAAAGAATTTAAAAGTAGGCTAATAAATTGAGCAGTCTTTGCATATATGGATATTGAAAGCACACAAATATGGACCCGTGTGTATACAGACTGGCAGACATGCATACTGGCAAAAGTGAGAAAACCCTCATATTGTATGCAGTTAGAAATATCCCCAATTGATGCTCAGACTTAAATCAAAGATTAACTTATTCAAATCTTAATTAGACACAGTGCTTTTGGAAATAACTAAATGGATCTTACACTTGATATGCTCAATAGTCTCTTCATTCATTAGAGGTTCCTTGGACTGCACATGATAAAAGACTGGAATTGGAACACCCCATGTCCTCTGCCGTGATATACACCAATCAGAGCGGCTAGAAGTCATTGCAGATATTCTGTTTTCTGCCTGAACAAACAATGGCAATGCAAACTACTGTAAATCCAGACATATAAGTAATGATTAATTCTAAAATGCTAAATCATTATATTTTTCCCAAAACTACTAGGAAGACATATCTAGAAGCTTCACAATTCCAAGCACATTCTCCATCTGGGCAAGCAGAAGTGGACTGAGTATAAAGTTTAATGGAGACAACTTGGGTTACTTGTTGTAAAAATGAGGAAAATAATTATTTGGTTAGATTAAGTTAAGTAAATGCAGTTGAAGATGTCATCATAGCAGCATGATGAAGCAATATTGTTGAATAGCAAGAATAAGCTTTCAAAGGGCACACTTTAATATGAATTATATTTGTACAGGGCGCATTTAATTTATGCCAGATAACTAATACGACCCTTATCAGTCATACAATAACAAGTCTTGCAATACTAGTCCATAATGCAGACCAGACCAATACCTTAGGTGGAATCCATTTTACATGACCAATAGCATCCATAACAGCCTCACGAAACCCTTCCACTGATGCAAACCATTGCTCGGTTGCCCTAAATATTGTGGGTTTTTTTGTTCTCCAATCATATGGATACTTATGTTCTGCATAATAGAAGGAAGAGATTTGTCACTGACACAACTTGCTATAACTGAAAGGAAAAGGGAACAGCAAATTCCCTGATCTGCTTAAGGAGAGGGGAGAAAACTTACGGTAGGATTCTTCCATGATAATTGATAAATGTTCATCCAAGTATTTCACAACAGCACTATTACCATCCGCAAGTACATCAAGCCCGCAAAACTTTCCAGCTTCTTCAGTGAACTTTCCCTCATCATCCACAGGAGAAAGCATAGGCAGTCCATACTTCAGGCCAGTGACATAATCCTCTTGACCATGTCCAGGAGCTGTATGGACCAGCCCCGTTCCTGACTCCGTTGTAATATAATCTCCTCCAATGACAACAGGGCATTCCCTATTGAATACCGGATGGACATACCTGACACCAAAATTAGAAACAATACCTTACTCAATAGTTTCAGTTTCACCTTTTATGGAAAGAAGGAGATAGTTTTCAGTTTCATTCATATGTTTCTTTTTAAATCTGTAACCTGCAGTTTTCGAGATCTGAACCCGACACCCTTTTCCTAACAACAAGCTTCACTCCCCATTTTGCTTCTAATGCTGGCACAAGATCTGAAGCAACAATAAGGAAAGGCTTATTTTCTTCCTTTAGAACATTTCCAGGCCTTCGTTTTTTGTTTCCATCAGATAAAGAAACATCTTCTGGGTCTGACTGTACTTCAACAATGGCATATATAAGCTTGGCATTCACTGCAACCGCTGTGAAAATGAGGGAGAGTAAAATTATTACTTCAATCATTCAAGGAAGTTGCCCATATCTTCAAATGAGAAAATTTTAGCTCTGGTGAAAGAATAAGAAGAATAGAAGGAAAACATATATTAACTAATACCAATTACCAGCAAGATGAGAATCCTTAATTGTCTAGCAAATGATATTATAAAGGAGAAGAGGCAAGGATTTTATATGTTTCTTGATCAATAGATTTTCTTCAAAGTCAGTTCATCCTATCTTCCAAACCAAGCTAATTTTAAGATTAAGAAGTACTTATACAAAATCTAGGCCAAAGAAATTTTAGAAAAAGAACTAAAGGCAGCTTCAGAAAACAACCGACTTGTAGAGATGGATACCTAGCGAATTGCATCATTCACACACAATGATATACCACAGTCGTGGTACTTTTCTGATGACTTTTAACCACTACTACGCTTTATTATGATGTTACCGCCATGAGATAAGGGGAACTAATGTAACGAATGAAAATAGTATAAAAATGCTAAAGTATATGCTGCTACCCATATTTTAGCAATTTAGAAAAATCAGCAAAGAAACTCTCACCAGCATTGGCTGGAATAGTCCAGGGAGTAGTTGTCCAAATGGCCAAGCACACATTGGGGAAATACTCGTTTAATAAGCCACCTGTAGTCGGAGAGGCACTGACTAATTTGAAAATGGCATATATGCTTCTTGACACATGCCCCTCCGGATACTGCAAATAAAAGTTTCAGTCAGGTACATGGGAGCAAACTAATACAAGATAAGAAAGCAAAATGAGAAGAACGTTTGAGCTTGGCCTACAAACTAGTGGGAAGAAATTTATGGAAGGAATACATGAAGGAATCTATGCTTCTATAACAGATCTATAACACTAACTAACTGGAAAATCTTGAAACACGTTTGAACCCTTTCCTTTGGATAAATAAAACACATTTGTACTTAGACAAGGTACTCTCGAGGATGCGACAGAGTTTAATGAAGATATGAAGATGAACTAGAGCACAGTCTAAGCCTGATCAGAATTTGGAACTATTCAGAAGGTCCTCAATGTCCCATTCTTACACATGTCACAGCGGAGCCATTTTCTTTATTAATGTTAAGCAGATAAAAATCTACATCATGAAAATAATATTTACCTCCAATTCAGCCTCTGCAAGAGCCGTTCGTGATGAGGGACTCCAGTGAACTGGTTTCCTGCCTCTGTATATAAAACCTTGAATGACCATCTGGCCAAACACTTCTATCTAGAAAATGGTACGATGCAAATGAGACACATATTTTTACCATAGTATAGGATTGTTGACCATCTTCTAGAAGTTACATTCAATTCAAATTGTCTACAAAGAAAGCATGAGCAAAATTGTAACTAACCTGAGCAGCTTCATATTCTGGATCAAGAGTTAGGTAGGGATTATTCCAGTCGGCCCACACTCCATAACGCTGCAATCAGATGACACAATTAATGTTCAGGAATATTCCAAAGCAGAGGTTTCCAATCTGTTAAAAACTAAATTCTTTTTTCTTTTTTTCAAATAGAAAAATCAACATCCTAACAACTTAAATAATTTCCAAATTATACCTGAAAGGTCAAGAAAAGCATCTGCAAAGTATCATGCTTATAGAGCAGCCAAGAAACAAACATTGATGTGAGAGGAGATAAAGGGTATTTACCTTAAATGATTCCATCTGAGTTTTAACTGTTTGCTTGGCAAACTTAGCTGCCTTTTGTCTCAACTTTATTGGTGTTAGATCCTTTCGAGCAGCTTGATCAAGTGATTGCAGAACTGAAATAAACGAAATGATGCTGAAGTTAATCAGCACATTCACCCAGGAAAATAAAGTGTACCTAAACTTGACTTTTACAAATTAAGGGCACTTTAGGGCACTTTAGTGCAATCAGAGAGGATATTACAGAAGTCCTAGCAGTTTTTTTTTAATTTTATTTTTATTATTATTATTTTTTTATTACATTGGGAGGAAAGAAACTCTGGGGTTTCAATCCTGGGTGCCAAGCAGTGGGGGAGGACCATAACCACTGTGGTAATCCCGCTCGACAAGTCCTAGCAGTTTCTTGATTTCAGATATGTACATATGATTTATTCAAAATATAAGGTTGCAAATGATTATACAATGCCCCTTCAACTTAGTTTCCATCTGAACGCGTTTTTCATGACAAAACAAATGAGTATGATTGAAACAATACTTGCCTTTCAACTCAATTGGTAAGCCATGACAATCCCAACCAGGCACATAATGAACTTTATAATTTTGAAGAAGCTGCCCACAGAAAAAAAAAAAAATACAGGAATGAACTTTATTTAATTTTGTGAAAGGACCATTGAGCTTTGACAGTCAATGAAATGTAGCTTAGTTTGCATATATGAAGAGGATAGGAACTGGGTTTGTGTGACTAAAGCTTTTTTGTTATATAATTACATTTCTTTTAAATATAATAGTGTCATAGTGAACGGATAAGCAAGGGAAGGATATATACCTTATAACGATTAATAAAATCCTTTAAAATCTTATTTAAAGCATGGCCTATGTGAAGATCACCATTGGCATACGGAGGACCATCGTGAAGAATGAAATTTTCCTGACCAAGTAAAAGTCAGCCAATAAGTCATGTCAGGTAACAAATACCTAAGGCAAGGTACGAAACTTACCCCTGTGTTTTTACCAACAACTCTCTTGAACACTTGATTGTCATCCCATATTTTTTGAATTTCAGGCTCTCGTATCAAAGAGTTTGCTCTCATGCCAAATGATGTCTTTGGCAGATCAACTGTGTGCTTGTATTTCCCATCTTCTTGCTTTGCCCCTTATCAACAAGGATCAACTCAAACAATTAGAAAAGAGGACTATCATGTTCAGGTTTCAGACAAAAATTACAGATAGTTTAAAAGGAACTCTCTAAAAATCATGTGAGGGATCAACACTACAAGCACCATCTATCAAGAAAGAATAATAACACAGAAAAACACCTTCAGCTGCTTTCTTTGCAGCCATAACAGGTCCTCGAGATCTTCGCTTTGAGGAAGAAGCAAACTCATCATTGGAATAACTGGAATGGTGTGCCATATGAAAGAGGGAGAATACTTTAACTGACGACCTATCTCTGAAATAAAAGAGGCCGACAGAAGCTGTGCTCCTAAAGGATGAGCAAGTTCTTTGTGACAGAACCTGATCATGTACAACACAATCTATCAGTTTTGTTTATTAAAAAATATTAAATTTAAGATGGAGTAAAATGAGATACAAATCCAATCTTCAAATGAAAAATTGAACTCAATCACGAATTGAACCATTTATTTCAAGTAAAATACTGTTGAAATAAGTTCAGAAAATAAGAAAAGACAAAAACTATGACTGTGAAGGTCAAGTACAAACTTTTGCAAAGAAATCTTAATCTATATGTTAATAGTCAGTTACAAGAACGAGTTATTTAGTCCATGGTTATATTACCACCATTGTAATCGGCTTGGACATCAAATGCCAGTAGAAGTTAAGGCAGAGTCATTTTACAGAGTTTTTTTTTAATACATTTTTTTTAAACAGAAAAAAAAAATCCCTTTTTCCAGAACTTGAAAAATCAATTCTGTGTGCTCGCACTTTTGAATTCCATTTACAATAAACAAGAGACCACAAAAATTTGAAAATGTATTTTTTTTTTCTCTCTCTGCATCTTCTACCAATTTGAACAAGACAAAAAGAACAGAAACAGTCAAAATTCTAACCATAGAAGTCGAAGTCCCTCTATGGCATTTCATCAAGCAAATGGTGCACGAAAAACAAAAGCCTACCAACGCCACATAAACTCATTTGCTGATAACCATTTTAATTTTATGCACATACAGTCACACACACAATCAAATTGTAATGCATTTCCCTATACAAATCTAATTAAAAACCTGAATTCAAAAACATTTTCACTTCATCACCAGAACTGGTCAACAATTCCATAACGAGCAAGAATTACAATCACAAAAAGCATCACAACTTTAAAACGCGTCGCAAAACGCTCTTCATTTTATCCCAATCACAAAAAGCTGTTCAAGTAGTTTAAAGTAGGCTCGTTTTCCCAGAAACCATAGGAGAAGTGTAGGAAGAAGACAAAGCTTGAAATCTCAAACAGAACCCAGAACTACTATGACGCAGTCGAAAATGCCAAAGTCTTTCTAGTGTTTCATAACACTTTCTCGGAACCAAAAAGAGCATGAACACTCAAATGTGAGCTAAAGTTAAGCATTTGTGTGTATGTTTATGTGCGTGCATATAGATACAAATATAAATATACGTCTCTTGTGTGTGTAAATATATACCCTGTAAGGAGAGGTTTGAATCACAGCCATTGTGGCCTCCCTGGGTTTGAACGAAAAGGAGTGTGTGGCGAAGGATTTGAAGTTCATTGGAAGAGCTTCGCCATTTGGGGACGGGGACTGTTAGCAAAAAGAGGGAAACTCCATGCGGATAAAACGAACCATTTGGTCCAAAACGACCAAAACCTTACAGCCGTTTGTTTATTGGTGTTCCGACTCGTCAAAGAAACGGGTCGGGTAGAGAGGCTCAACCGTTTTTAAAAAGATTTTCTGTATGAAGGGGTTTTTGTTTTGTTATATTTTTATTTTTTACTTTTCGCCTTTCCTCCTAGCTCTATAGTACATTTTTATTGTAGGATTTCAATATCCAAATCTTTGTAAACATGTTTCTTAAAGGAATAAAATTGACCCAAATTGCACAATAAAACCTACTCTATACCATATAATCGAGTTTACGGTAATAATTTGCTTCTTACAATAAACAAATCATTTGTAAAGAAAAATGTACCTAATCCAACAACTTGTACAAATTTTATTTTTTACAATGGCAAAGAGATTCAAACTAAGGTGCAAAGGGAGCATGCGCATAATCCTAATTAACTGACCTAATCCAAATTTGCAAACACATTATTTGATAAGCAAATTTATAGAATACAAAACCGCTTGTAAGGAAAAGAATCCTAATTGAAGAACTTGTACGTAATTTATTTTTGGCAATGATAATAAGACACTAATATGTGTACTATAACACATTATTTGATAACCAAATTTGTTTCCTTAACCAGTAAAGAAGAGAATTTTCAAGAATTAAGAACAAGAATCCTTACGCTCTTTTGATGGGTCGGGAGATGGGATTGGATCAATTGCACGCTCATACAGTTTTTGTCAATGAGTGAGAGCGCAACAAACGTTGGTATTTATAGAGAGAAAGATTGTTCATTTTAATTAGGAAAGTGATACACATGACGTTGCCATCCAGACAGAAAAGAAATAAAAGAAAAGAGGAAACACAAATTGAAACTTGGAGGCCAAGACTCCACGAGACTTGGAGGCCAAGGCTGCGACAAACAATGTCAGACAAATTAGTCAACAAACTTAATACACAGTTTTCTTGTCCACAGTAGATAACTGTGGAAACAAGCTTAGGAGAGGATCCGGATCCATGAGGACACGATGTACAAACTCATTAAGAAACTTCAATATGTATGTTCTGTTTCATAAATATTTCTTTAAAAATAAAAAAAATAAAAATCAACGAGGGAGAGGGATTCAAAGTCTTGCATATTAAAACTGGACTAACAAACCAACAGGGATAGGCTTATGTACACTAAGCTTTACACCATCAAAACTTGACTATCAACCAACATCAAAAGGAAAATTACACCTATTATGTGGAGTTTTGAACACCAAATCTAGGACGGAAAATCCCGAAGATTGAAGCTGCAAATGAAAGAATACCGACAAGTGCACTTTGGAATTTGTCCGAGTTGCTTGTCCTTATGGCAATCTGACCCCTTTGCTTGTTGTTCAATACAACATGAACAGCCATTTTAGAACCTCCAACAGAGAACAGAGATAGTATATCGGCTGTTAGAACAAGACCACCTCCCCACTTCATCAGAGACAAACCCAAGCCAGTTTGGTCCTGTCTTCTAGGGCAATCCTTATTCTTGAGACGCACTTCCAATTTGGCTCCATGTGCTGTTTCACCTTCAAACTGCAGAGCTCCAGCACTTCCAGCCAAAACCAAGTGCTTCCCAATAGCCATTTGATCCTCAATCTTGAGTCCGGTGACCACATTCTCATCTGAAAGGGTTACAGTTAAACTAGCAGCTGTTCCATCTATGTTGAAATTTCTTACTTCGGTTTGACCCCTAAAAATGTGTTTGTGTGTCACATTGGAACTTGGTGTGATCAATTTAAGGAAATCACAACACAGTGCATATTCAAATCTATGAAGGTCAGTAGCTTCAGACAAATCACCATTACCAAAATACATGATTTCCTGAATTTGATTTTCATTCTTCTCAACACCAAAATCAGTTCCCGAATGCATTCCTTTTTCCAGTGCCTCAAAACTTCTGCTAGTATCAACACCATCCCTTTTGTTATTTGGACAATGCACAAAGGATTCTTCTGCCACATACTCGGCTTTCTCCCCTCCTTCCCATACATTAAAGTTGTCATTGATCTCTGCAGCAGCAAGATCATTATCTTCAATCATTTCAGCTTGAATAGAATCCCCGTTTTGGCCTTTAAAGTCTGAACACTCTACACAGTTTAACTCTATGGAAGGTTCAGACTGTTTAATGACCAAGGACTCTTTCCGCAGCACGGCCCGTATTCTTCTCCTTCTTCAACTACCATAACTCCAGGTGTGATACTAATATTTTCCCCAAGCAGAACCAAGCTGGTTTGTTCTTTCTCTGCAGGATATCCTTCTCCTTGAGAGATACTTCCACTTTGGCTCCATATACTGTATCGCCTTGAAATTTCACAGCACCAGCATTTTCTGCCACATTCTCGCATAAGAGAGTAACAGATAGTGAGTTCAGCGTGATTGATTTAAGCAAATCAAAACATAGTGCATTTTCAAATTCCTCATCCTTAGTAAGCTCAGATAAATCACAATTTTCCAAACATAAAGTCTGATTTTCGCTCCACTCGACGCCTAAATCAACGCCATTCCTTTCACTATTTGGGCAATGCACAAAGGATTCTTCTGCCACATACTTTGCTTTCTCCTCTTCTTCAAATACATTAATGCTCAACTCCCCAGCATTTGCTTCATTTGTCTCCGTCATAGCAAGACCATTATCTTCAATCCATTCAGCTTGAACGGAATCTCCATTTTGAACTTTGCCAAAATTACTCAAATCACCCTCAACACCTTCAACATTCTTTACCTCTATGGCAGGTTCAGATTGTTCAACTACCAAAGGCTCTTCCCACTTCACTGTCTCATCTTCTTCTCCTTCTTCAACCTCAGAAACCTTAACTCTCGGCGCAATACTAAGCTTCTCCACAAACCCATTACCAGGAACCTTAACCTGACCCAAAAAATCACCATTTTCCACTTCACTCAAAACCTCTTCACTACCTACCACATCATTATCATCACTCTCCCATGACAACTGTGCAATGGGCATAACCCTCTGTGAAATTGCATCATCCACCATAACTTTCTCGAAAACAGGTTCAAACTCATCTGGGTAGGCCACAGAAGGCCAAGAAAGCTCATATTTTCCAACAGAGTCACTCTGTTCAAGAGCTTCCTCCACTGGGTCTGCCACCAATGGCCTCTCCGACGCCGTTTCAAACTCCTCCCCAGTCACAAAGGCCTCAGATTCAGACCCACTCTCACAACCAATACTGCTAATATTACAACTACTGCAATAACCCAAATCATGACCGTTGAATTCAGAATCAGAGTCAGAATCGGAATCAGGAGTAGGAGGAGCTCGGATAGGAAGAGAACCTGCGAGTGAAGATGAACTCAAAAGAGCGAGCTTACCTGGTGTCCCTTGTGTTGCAGAAAGACGGGCATAAGGTTTTGAATCCATAGACTCGAGCTCCTGTACTTCCAAAAGCAAAAGCAAGAAACAGCAACTGCCAAAGGAAGAAGAAAAGGGTTTTGCTTGTTTTTGTTTTTGTTTTTTTGGACTTTTTTTATTAATGAAGGGTTTTGCTTGTTGGATCTTAAAATTTTGGATTATTTGTTCTCTCTCTTCTTTTTCTCGACGACTTCTATGTATCTTGGTTTTTTTTTTTTTTTTACCTCGATAATTGCTATGTTTTTTAAGGTCTACGAATAAGTCGTTTTGAATAATAGACGAGTCGTTTGGGAATACTTCTCTATATAAGTGAGTTTAAGTGATTCTGACTAGAAGTGCTTTTGTATGTGTTTCTCCACAAAATCATTTAAAAATTTAAACTAGTTAAATGATTATTTGAAGAAGTGATTTTTCATATAAGTACTTTTTGGCCTCTCCAGAATTACTCTCAAATGACTTTAACAGTAGTGTATCAAAAGTGATTACTCCACTTTTTAATATGAAGTACATGTGCAATTTCATTAGTTGTGGGATTTTTAAATGATTTTATTTTATGATGAGGATGACTATCCTTGATCAATTTTTTTGGTTCTTATTTTGCTTTTATCCTTAAAATATTGAAGGTGATTGTCTCAAAATTTCGCAGAATATGTAGGGCTCATTTGGTATCCTATTTGGATCCAATTTTATAAACTCAAAAATAGATTTTAAGTCCAAAGCTTAAAAAACCCGTTTGGTAGGCCCATTTTAAAAAACCCAAACCCAAAACCAACGAAAAAACAACCCTATTATTGAAAACAAAAAAAAGTGAAGTTTTATTTTTTTTTTCCTCTCTCCGCGTCTCGTCGATCGTCACTCGTCTCTCCTCCCTCTCTCGTCTGTCTCTCTCTTTCTCTCTCGTCGGTTGATGGTTCTGAGTCAAAACTATTGTTTGCAACTCCATCAAGGTCTCCTTCATCCACTGCCCGACCCCAAATGGATTAATCTTTTTTCATGTTTTTGGGTTTAGGGTTTCAATTGAAACTCATATGTTTTTCTTTTCTTTTGTTAATTTCAATTTGGGAATCTAAGGTTTCTGATTTTAATTTCAATTTTGTTTAGATCTTAAAATAGTTTGGAGTTCGATACCAAACAAGTTTTTAGATCTTAAAATTACTATTTGAAAACTCATCTTTTTTAAAATAATTATAATTTATGAATTAATTTTTTTAGTAGGATACCAAACAGGGCCATACTTTTTTATTCTTTTTATTATTTATTTAAAAAGCAAACTGGATATAAACTTATTCTTAAGCAAATTTCCAATATATACGATGATATTTTATAGGGAGTTTCATTATTATACCCAATATAGGAGCCCAATTTAAAAAAAAAACCATACATGAAATGGACTTTAGAAATACATCCAAAACTCATTTACAACATAACAAAAAGGCTTCGAACTTCCTATAAATTACAAAATTGCCATGGATTTCTTAAAATAAGTCCAACCCCAAAATCTCATTAAAAAAACCCAAAACACTCAACAGGGCATCAAAGTAATTTAATAATAAAAATAAAATTCAAAAGGTTCAGCTGTCCTTTTTTGGGTTTGTTTATAGAAATTAAATGGTGTATAATTTATTAATATCACTAGTGCTAAAAATGAGTACATAATTAAATACCTCAATTTTATAAATATTTAATTATTGTTTTACATCTAGAATGGGCACTCAGTCTGACTTTAACAGTAATTAAACCTTTTATAAACGAACAGTTGAAGAATTACACCACGACCCGTTAACAGCTTGCTGGGCCATTTTACTCTAGGGCGCTAGTTATTTTTCCATTGTATAATTGCGATGGAAATCATCAAATTGACCATGGGCCTGTGGCTCCTCTCTACAACTAAAGGATTGCAAGTTTGAACTAAGTTTAGTGGGGTGCCCTCATGCAGTAGTGGGGTTATGGAGGAACAAACTATTTAGTTAATAATTCCCTTCATATTTATAATATTCCATGTCACAACTGGATATATCAAACAATTGTACAAGACAAAAAGAAAAAATCAACTTGGTGAAAACGAGGGATGAGCCCATTTTGATAGCCAGCAGCATAAGGTTGATATTGAATTGGGGAAGGGGCCGCGCGAACGCAGGCCCCCACTACAACAAATTATGACGTTGGCTCTCCCACGTTGAGGAGACCATAGGCGAGCACCCCTCCTAAGTGCAATGGAGGTCACTAACCTAGGCCATGAGCTTTCTTGATCGCTCATAGACCCCGTCCAGGTAAGTATGTTTTGAAGCGCCTCTTGTTCCTTTTAAATACATCACTCTCGCTCTTTACTTCTTGTGCATTTCCGATGTGGTATTTTAAGCTAAACATAATCACTTGGAAAAAGTGTCAGAGGCACATACAATTTGACAAGCTTAATTAATCTACATAAACACTTAACTTCCAAATTCACAAATTTAATCCTCAAGCCATTAACATTAGTTCAAATGATGAGGGTGAGTCAAAAAATTAGTAAGAATTATGATAAGTAAAGAGTTCGCTTCTCTTTCATTGTAACAAAAGAATTTAAGCCGACATTTGTAATTGCTTTATAAAATGACATTTGGGTTCTCATATTGACCCAAAGACATGCACTTTGAAGGTTTGATCTACAAATTCATGGAAGAACAATGATCTAGAATACTAGGGATGACAATGGGTCGAATCGGGGATAGCTATATCATTCCCATCCCCTTCCCGAATACTGTGGCACTATTAAGTACAGGAGGTGTTAAAATAAAGAAAAACAATTTGTTATTTGTTATGTTCAATACAGTTTATTTCTTTTTCAGAATGTTCTTCTAGTGACAAATAAAGGAAAGGGTTATTGACCAAAATAGTCCCTTAACTATTGCTCAAGTTTCATGTTGGTCCACCAACTAAAATTTTCATTTCAATAGTACTCCAACTCTCCATTTAGTATCAAAATGGTCCTACTATCAAAGTCTGTTAATTTTACCGTTAAATTCAGGGGTAAAAGAGTAAAACCATCCATATGTTAGAAGATCCCCGAAATTAGGACCCTAGTTTTGCTGGACCCAGCTACTAGAGCCAAAGGCTTGTTCATTGTCTTCCACCTTCCTCTCTGCTCAATAAAATTTGCTTTGGGCCTCAAGGTTTTCAACCTCTCAACTATCTCATTGGTAATTTCAGTTTCAAAGGTTGTGGCAATTCCATCACTGCATCTCCGGAAAGCTCCTAGTGCCTTTACCTTTTAAGCATAACAAAGGTTCTCGTTAAATTATAAAAGTTATAGCAAATCGCTCTACCAATTCAATCCAACAACAATGCTAATGGAGTAGATGTACACAGAAGCGTAGAGAGAACGAACATATAAGCAACAACAATGTTAGTGGTGCAAACGATGAGAGTAGTCTTCTTGTTCGAACAACCCCATTTCGCTCTATCATTAAATCCCCATTCTCTTACCAGAGCCATTCCTTCGTCTCTTCTCCTTCATCCCACCATATCCACCAACCTCTTCACAGATCGATCATTATCAGAAACATGGCTTCTGTTGACGACACAACCCATATCTTCTGAAAGAGGGAGATAAGGTAGAGGGGAGAGAGGGAACGAAGGGGAAAGGGCTGGAGAGATGGCTTTGTAGGGATGGAAAGACTTTGACAGTTTTATCCCTCAATTTCACAAAATATTAGACAAACTTTGACAGTAAAACAATTTTGATATTAAACAGAGAATCAAAGGACTATTTGAAAATTTTAATTGGTCAACCGAAATAAAACTCGAACGGAAAACCATTTCAATCAATAATCATAAAAGAATATTTTAGACTAAATTTAGTGAGGTGCGCCAGGCCCATGCAACAGTGCAACGCTTCGGCGACACTTGAGAGCCCCAATAGCAAGCTATTGTAGCGGACCCTCCCCCTAAAGAAATTAATTTAATATCGTGCGGGTCATTGACCCACATATCAGATATTAAACTGATAAGAACAGATACTACACTTGATCTTAGCCAAAAGGCCGAGAAAGGTATGTCTTCTTATTTCTCTTGTTTCTCTATTTATAGGGCCATTCACTTCCATGGTTATTGGTCCAGTCGATGTGGGACTGTTCAACATTTACAAACAGCAAAAGGGGGCTACGAAGTCTGAGAGCATAATTGATTTGGGTTATACATGCATGCATGTGTAGACAAGGCTAAAATATTGGCGACAAAACAAAGATATTCAATTACATACAGGTTCTAAAAAAGGATTGTATTTCTCATATAAGAGAAGCAAAAGGCTGCTTGCAATTTGGGAAAAAGAAGGTATGGCCAAGGTTTGGTATGTGTACTGTACTATGTGCGGTTCCAAATTGATTAGAACTTCACTCTTTTCTTAGTTTTCACTATTCATCATACAAAATCTTCATAGAATATCCAATTTTGAACAAACCCCATTACCACCAAAATATTAATGTTCAACAAACCTAGGGTCCGTTTGATAACCATTTCAATTTTAGTTTTTAGTTTTTAGTTTTCGTTTTTTGTGTTAAGTATAGAGGAAAAAGAGGGAAAATAGAAGTGAGAATGAGAGTGGAGATGAGATTAAGAAGAAAGATGAGAGGAGAGGATGGGAGAGAGAAGTAACAAAAGTGAAAACAAAAACTAAAAACTGAAATCTATTTGAAATTGGTTTCACTTTTGTTACTCCTCTCTTTTATCCTCCCCTCTCATCCTCTCTTTCAATCTCATACTTGCTCTCATTTTCCTCTATACTTTAACACAAAAAAGAAAAACTAAAAACTAGAAATTAAAATTGAAATGATTATCAAACAGGCCCCTAATTAGCATTTTTCATTATGCAATCGCAATGATGCTTAAAGGAGTGGATTAAACTAGGAGAAACAATGAAAGTATGGAATTGGGGATTATGGAGAAACCTTGACCTCTTTTAAGTGGGGTTTATGTAGGAACCCTTGACATCTTTTAGGTGGGGTTTGTGGAGGAACCTGACCTCTAACTAAAAGTTAGTTAATAATTATCAAGTTTCATCCACTATAACATCTAACTACAAAGGAACAAACTATCCCACAAAACAGCGCCCACTACTCACGTTGGATGAGGGATTAAGGGAATCTCATCATACAGACTAATTATTAAACTAACTTATGAAATATTAATAAAATAAAAACATAAAATATAATAAGTAACGCTTAATTATCAATCTATCATATAACTTTTTTCAAATTCACAAATTTAATCATCTTAAGTCCTTGATCTTAGTTCAAGTGATGAGGTTAAGTTTGGAAATGAGTTAGGCCTACGATAGATAAAGAGTTAGCTTATTTTACCCTTAAAATATGCGCTTGGTCTTATTTTAACAGTAATTAAACCTTTTATAAATGAACGATTTAAGAATTACACCTCGATTCGTAACAGCTTGCTGGGCCATTTTGCTCGAGGGCGCTAGTTAATTGCGATGGAAATCATCGAATAGACCATGGGCCTGTAGCTCTTCTCTACAACTAAAGAATTGCAAGTTTGAACTAGGTTTAGTGGGGTACGCTTAATAAAATATAATATGTAACACTTATTTATAAATTTATATAATATGCAAGGATTGATATTGACGAAGCAATTTATGGATGGTTTGACAGAAAAGGTCAGTTGAATTTTACTAACATTTATTTTTGCATGTCACTGCAGAATTGAAGGGATAAATTAATAATTAGTTTTGCATGTCACAACTGGATATATTAAACAATTATACCAGACGAAAAGGTAGAATCAACTTGCTAGCTAGTTGCATAAAGTTGATATTGAATTAAGGCAGGGGCCGCGCGAACGCAGGCCCCCACGACAATAAATTATGACGTTGGCTCTCCTACGTTGAGGAGACCATAGGCCGGCACCCCTCCTAAGTGCAATGGAGGTTGTCAACTTACGCCATGAGCCTTCTTGATCGCTGATAGACCCCGTCTTCTTGTGCATTTCCGATGTGGTACTTTAAGTTAGATATAATCATTGGCTAAAAAATGCTGAAAAAAGTGACATAGACGCATGCGATTTAACAAGCTTAATTAATCTAGAGAAACACTTAACTTTCAAATTCACAAATTTAATCCTCAAGCCATTAACATTAGTTCAAGTGATGAGGACGAGTCAAAAAATTAATTAGAATTATGATAAGTAAAGAGCTCGCTTCTCTTTCATTGTAACAAAAGAATTTAAGCTGACATTTGTAATTGCTTTATTAAATGACTTTTCAGCCATAAAAAATAATTTGGGTTCACATACTAACCCAATGACATGCAGTTTGAAGGCTTGGTCTGCAAATTCAGAAGAACAATGTTACTCAAATAAGGTTTGTGGCATTATTCAACTACATGTAGTGTTATAAATATAGAAATACAATTTTGTGATTTGTTATGTTCAAGACAGTTTATTTCTTTTTCAGAATTTTCTTCTAGTTACAAAAAATACAAATAGACACCAACAAGGGTTAGTTGAGCTCGTAAGAGTCGGGTCTCTTCGTTAATCTGTAAAAACTAACAAATGACTAAGACTTTTTCTGTAAGTCCTCGAGCTCGTAAGAGTCGGGTCTCTTCGTTAATCTGTAAAAACTAACAAATAACTAAGACTTTTTCTATAAGTCCTCGAGCTCGTAAGAGTCGGGTCTCTTCGTTAATCTGTAAAAACTAACAAATAACTAAGACTTTTTCTATAAGTTCTCAAAGAGAGCTTGATATTTCCTAATTAGAATAGGATGGCATCCCTTCCCTTAAACACCAAAATAAAGAACAATACAAACGGACGCATTTAAACTAGATTTGGTGGAGTGCGCCAGGCCCATGCAATATTGCAACGCTTGGGCGACACTTGAGAGCCCCAATAGCAAGCTATTATGGTGGACCCTCCTCCTAAACAAATTAATTTAATATCATGTGAGCCATTGGCCCACGTATCAGATATTAAACTGATAAGAACAGATACTACACTTGATCTTAGCCAAAAGGCCGAGAAAGGTATGCTTATTCTAGCGTCTTGTTTCCGTTCTTATAGGTCCATTTGCTTCCATGCTTCTTTGGTCAAGCCGATGTGGGATTGGTACAAACAGCTAAACCGTGCTTATAAGGCTGAGTGGTAAAGGCTATACTGTTGGCAACAAAACGGAGATATTCAATTACATACATGTGTCTACAAAGGACTGTATTTCTCATATAAGAGAAGCAAAGGCGGCTTGCAATTTGGGAAAAAGGTATGGCCAAGGTTTGGTATGTGCACTCACTATGTGAGGTTCCCAATTGCTCACTCTTTTCTTAGTTTTCACTATTCATCGTTCATTGTAACAAAAGAATTTCAGCCAGCATAAATAATTAGGTTCCATATCCATACATCTATTGATCAAATGTTAAAAATTCCAGCAATTAAATGTAGATATTGAATTTTAAGCATGCACATACAAAAAGAGGTCTTTTTTTCCCCCTTACAAAAGGTGCATGGGCACCAAAAATATTCGTGACACCAAAAATCCCACTGGTACAAATTGTTGTGGGCAGCAAAAGACGAGTTTGAAAGCATACATATCATGTGTCCAGAACGGAGTTTGAAGGTCTGCAAGAATGAGTGAATCGTTGAATTTACATCCAACGGTGAGTGACCACAAATCTTTTAGACCCCTGTAGTCCAAGAGATCAGAACTGTTTAGTCATATATCAATTCTTAGCACTAATAATATAGATAAATTCTACACAATTTAATTTTGGCAAAACAACACTTTGTAGTCCCTGTGGTTTTCAACTTTTACCACTAAGGTCCCTGTGGTTTCAATTTCGTCACTTTTGCCACTGTGGTTTAAGAGTCCAAGCAATTCGAGGACACTTCTCAATTTCCGTCAGATTCCTTTCAGTTCTGTTAAGGCATCAGCACGTGCCCCTAACATGGAGGGGCATTACCGTCAAATCGAGGAGAAAAACTTTCATCCTCATTGTTTGTTTTTTTTCCCTTTGTTCTCGTCTGAACTTTCAACCTCCTCCCCCTTTAAATTTTCTCTCTCCTCCGTCCAGACCAAGCTCTTCTCCCTCATCAGCCATACCTCTACCACTCTCCTCTTTTCTTATGGAATACAAATTTGGATTGTAAAACCCAAATCTTTTTGTAACCCAAAAACACAAAACCCCAAGCTTAAAAGTAAAATACAAAATATTATCTGCCAAACTGTTGGTCCTGCATTTTGATTGTGTTGGCCATCCCTGTTTTTGGGGCTTTTGTTTGTAATTTATTCTTTTCATATAAAAAAAAAAAGTATCCCTTCCCCCAAAATCATAGTTCTCTCCTCATATTTCTTATGTCTGTATTTTTTTTGGTTCATTTTGATGGGTAATGATTCACTCTTGAAATTGGTTTTGTTTTTGTGGCTTTCTTCCCCATTCTCAATTTGTTGAGAGTTCACCTACCATTGAAATTTTACAGTTTATCAGCCCTGTGAGTTGGAAGAGAAACTTAAGAATTGAGATTAAAAAGGGAGGGGAGTGTTGAGCTTTTAGACCAGAAAAAAATAAAACGAGGGTTGCAGGCCAGGTAGAACGCAAGGTAAGATGTAAATAGAAGTAAAAAACCAGAAAAATAAAAAAAGGAGGAGGAGGTGGGTTGCAGGCCAGAAGGAACGGAAGGTAAGGGAAAGGAGAAAAAATCAAGGAGGATTGTGGATGGAAAAAGTATGGAGTTGGTGATGATGACCAGTATGAGGTTCAGCATCCACATAGCAAAAATGATGGCTTTGGCTTGGAGAAGAAGGCAATTATTGAATCTTGTATTGTATTCTACTACAATCTGAGCTCTCTCAAAGCTTTTCTTTTTCTCTGAATATTTTTGGGTTCTGGCTTCTCAGAGAAGACGCAATCACTCACTCTGGAACTTACTACAGAGCACTGCAAGGCTCTTCATTTTTTATTTTTTTATTTTTGTTATTATTAATATTTTACTGTTTTTGTAATTACAGGGGATTTTACCTTAATGCCCCTCTACTTATTCAATAACTAACGGCAACAGCTGATGCCCTAACAGAACTAGAAGGAATCTGACAGAAATTGAGAAGTGTCCTCGAATTGCTTGGACTCTTAAACCACAGTGGCAAAAGTGACGAAATTGAAACCACGGGGACCTTAGTGGTAAAAGTTGGAAACCAGAGGGACTACAAGTGTCGTTTTGCCTTTAATTTTTATAAACAAACCCCAAAAAATGACAGCCGACTCTATTTAATTTAATTTTAATTATTAAATTACTTTGATGCCCTATTGAATGTTTTGGATTTTTTTTTATGAGGCTTTGGGTTGGGCTTGTTTTAAAAAATCAATAACAATTTTATAATTTATACGAAGTTAAAAATCTCTTTGTTCTATTGTAAATGAACTTTGAGTGTATTTCTAGAGTCTATTTTATATAGAATTTTTTTTATAATTTAAGCTTTTATATTGGGTATAATAATGAATCTCCCTGTATATTTTCTCATTCTCAAGATGCTTCCTCCGGTTACAAAATACACAGCGGTTGGCTTGCAATTGAGAAAATTTTAAGTTTGAACTTAGACTTGGTGGGGTACGCCAGGCCCATGCAGTAGTGCAACGCTTGGGCGACGCGCAAGAGCCCCAATAGCAAGCTACTGTGGTGGACCCTTCCTCTAAAGAAATTAATTTAATATCGTGTGGACCATTGGTCCACGTATCAGATATTAAACTGATAAGAACAGATACTACACTTGATCTTAGCCAAAAGGCCGAGAAAGGTATGCTTATGTCCATGTCCTGTTTCTACTTTTATACGCCCATTCTCGTCAATGCTTCTCTGGTTCAGCCGATGTGGGATTATTATAAGGCTGGCTGTACCTGTGAGTCTGTGACTCGAACTGACACAGCAAAACTGATTTGGTTTATACATGCATACATACATCTGTTAACAAAAGTAAAATGTTGGCGACAAAACGAAGATATTCAATTACATTTACATACAAGTTGTCTCATATAGGAGAAGCAAAGGCTGCTTGCGAGTTGGGAAAATGGTATGGCCAATGCTTGGTATCTGTGCTAACTATTTGTGGTTCCAAATTGCGTAGAAGAAGTTAATCACACTCATGCTCTGATTAGACGATAACACAAGTTAAAACAATTTTTTTTTTTAAATTGGTGTTCTTGACCAAACCCCATTAGCACAATGTTCAACAAACCCAATTGGCACTTTTCATCACACAATGATACAAGCTTCAAGGAGTGGGTTATTTATCAATCTATCATATAATTCTTCTAAATTCTCGAATTTAATCTTTCCAAGCCATTGACGTTAGTTCAAGTAATGAAACTGAGTGAGAAAATGAGTTAAGATTATAATAGGTAAATAATTTCATTATCTTCGTACCAAAATAATTTAAGACAACATTTGTTATTGTTTTACAAAATGAGTTTTCACGTTCGAAAATCTCTTGAAGAACATGAGATACAATTTTATGTTTTTTTTGTGTCAATAAATTTTTCTTTACTTTTTTTTTAAAAATTTATTCTTTCTTCAAATTAAATTTATTCTTTTGTTGTTGTTCTAAAATGGGCTACAAAAGAAGGGCCTCAACTCAACGGGCTTTATAACTAATTTCGCTACAGTCACATTTAGCTCGGGCCAGTCCTTCAAATACAATCTAGCTGAAAATTCAAACCGAAGCACCTTCCTTTCCTTAACCAGCAATGGCGGGTGCGCATTGCGCCACCTTCCCTTTCCTCAAGCCTCCAATCTGCTCCGCCGCCAAACCAACCAAACCCATCCTATCAGCCTCTATTGCCCTACCATCAAAGCCCACACGACGGAAAAACTATCTGCGCCCGAAAATCCTCAAAACCCTAGCTGAACCCGACCCGCCACCCAGAACCCCTCTCCTTCCCGAACAACCCCTAACAAGCCCCGTAATTCCCATTGAGTCCCCCGTAACCCAATATGAAAACGACTCGAATCTCGAGCGTAGCTCCGACCAAGGCGACGTCGTTGCCGGAGAAGGCAATAAGGTCGAGGAATTCAGCGTATCTGAGACGACCCCGGAGTATAATGGCATTGTTGGTAAATTATCTGCGAAGTCTATCCTTAAATTTGGGGCGTATTTGGTTGGGGCTTATTTGTTTCAGGCGTTTTTTACTGTTTGGCTACTGGGAAATGACAATCCTGATGAGGAAAATAGGAAATCCAAGAGTTCAGGTTTAAGTTTATCCAAAGGGAAAGTTTTGAATACAAATGTTGGGTCTGGATTGAGCAATGTGGTTTATTTGGATGAGCTCCAGTTGGATGAGAAAATAGAAGAAATTAGAGCAATGGCAAGGGAAGCGCGAAAGCAAGAGAAAAAGGAAGGGAAGGGAAGTGTTGGCAACGAAGATGATGTTATTGATGAAAGTTCGATGCCAAGGAATAGAATCGGTATTGAAAAAGAAGTGGGGGAGCGGTTGCTTAAGTTGCAGAATAGGTTGAATTCTAAAAGGGAGAAGTTACAGGGTCCATATGTGAAAGACTTTGGAAAGCATGAGAATAGTGAAGATGAGAATTTGAAAGAGGGGGAAGGGGGATTGATGTTTAAGAAAAAGCTTAAATTTAAGGCTGAGGCGAAAAGAAGTCCCAAGGGATTTGGAGGTTTGGAAGAGCATGATGAAAACCGGCAAGAGACGGATTTCGAACAAAGTGTTTCTGAGACTTTGGAGGAAGAACCCAAATTGTTGCAAGATGATGCGAACCATTTGGACAAAGGAACTGGAAAAATGGATAGTGGAAAGGACATAGGAGTTGGAACTATTGAACCAAAGAATGGTAAAGTTTTTAAATTGCACAAAGTCCGGTTTGTTGTTAGTCTGGCTGTTTTATTGATTTGCTAAATTTTAGGTACCGTCCAGAGGACAAGACGAGGGAGGTCATCTGAAGGAGTAAAGTCAAAAAAATCAAGAGAGTTGGGGAAGAAAAAGTCTCGCTTGAAGAAAGAAGTCCAAGAAACTACCATAAAATCTGGTGATCATGTAAATGGCAGTTCAAGACACAAAGAAGCTGGAAAGGAACCAGTGCCTAACAAAGTCAGTGGCAATAGATCGAAGAATGAGATTGATCCATGGTGGTTGGATCTTCCTTATGTTTTGGTATGTTGTGAAACTTTTCTATATTTACAATATATTTTTAAAATTGTGCTGCCTGTTTAGCAATTGGACTTTGTTGCATTTGACCAAGCCATCTTAGGCAACCATTTAACTTTACTTACTCATTGGTGCTACCATAAAAGTTTCATGGATGCTTACAATTCTAGCTTATGCTTTATGATTTTGTTAGTCATTCTATAGTGCCATTTTAGCTGTATTTCTTTTCCCTTTTATGCCCCGTTATGAATTTCATTTACACGTTTTACTTATCAAACCAATAAACTCTGTGTTTTGGTATCTTATTTTTGTGTTCGGGTAACCATTTTTGTCTCCTACTGACAATCGAAATAGTATGTATCCCATGCCAGGTTATTCTGATGCGGAGAGGTTCTGGTAGTGAGGGGCAAGGAGGACTTTATACCTTAAAGTTCAGTTCTCAGCCCCAAAACCAGAGAGATTCTTCATATACTGTTGCTTTCGAGGACCGCGCTGATGCCAATAACTTCTGTTTCCTATTGGAATCTTTTTTTGAAGATCTGGGTGATTTCAGTGCTGATATTGCTCCTTTGCCAAACAAAGTAAGAATTATAAAATGATTTTAGAAAAGTTTAAACTTACCCATATCAATTCTTTATGTTTGAGTCACTATTGTATTGTCCAACATACCGTGACACCTTTTAAAATTGTCTCAAAGACAACTTCCCATTAGACATGCCTTTTTCTTTCATTCTTGTCATCTGTGCTAAGCTGAGAAAGGGGCTTTATTTTTCGTAGGAGCTTCGTGAAGCAATAAAATCAGATAACATGAAGGTAATATTTGTGAAAAAGGGGCAGCTTCCGCTGTATGCCGGGCAACCTTTTGAAGAAGTTGAGATGGCTTTGCGCTCTTTGGTTGAACATGATTGAAATTTTGGTTTTTTTCCTGTTTCAAGTGCTGCCTCCAATCAGGGTGGCTTTTGGTTTTAGGGTTCTATAATTTCTGATGTTAAGATGGTTTGGGTCTCCCTAATCTCAACTGAAGGTTTGTTAGGGTAAACTGTGAATATGTTTGTGGTTGTGGAATATGCAAGAGCAGATATGAATGACCCAGTTGTCACAAAATATAGCGAAGGGTGCAGTTTTTGCTCGTAGGGATGTCTTTATTTCTTTCTTTTCAATCAAATGATTTCAACGGGAAATCTTTCAAACGTAGGATTCATATATTCAAACTAATAGACAATGCATGGGAATAGCTTAGATGAGTTATGTTGACTTTCACTTGTACATATATTGAGCAGCTGATTTTAATCTGCTGGTGAAATGAATTTAATCTGTTTTTGGGATATTGAGCAGATGATTTCAATCTGTTTGTGAAATGAATGGCTGGCTTGCAATTGTGGCATGTTGTATGTTGTAGTTACTGATAATTACTGATAATTTGTTGCTGGCTGTAGAAGACTAGGTGCACTAAAAATATTGTAGACAAATAAATTACTGATAATTTATGCACAAAGAGATTATAGATCGCTGTCATCATTTTTTTGGTCACTTGGTTGGCTCGTAATTAACAATGAAAATTTCATTAAGAAGAACTTTACATGAAACTGGAAGATGTATGTAAACACTCCTAATATAGTAGCTGCTACCAGGCTGCTTCTACCAGCAGAATCACTGGCCAAAGTAGCACTCAGACTATAGCTGCTTCTACCAGCAAAATCACTCACTAATCACTATCTTCTGAACTCTACTGAGAAGAAGTAATTTTGACCATGGACTGAGCATGAATTGGTGTCAAATTAGACTGGCAAAAGTTTAGCCATATCTCCTGCTTCTCCTCTTCATTCTCTGTATAGGCATTGTACACCGAAAGCACAATACCCCGTGCCGCTTCCCTTGCCTCCGGCAGCCTATCATTCAACAAATCTGCAGCCATTTTAACCAAAGAGACCAGCCCATAATCCTTCATTCCTTCAAGCCCCTGAAATTGGTAGAAAACCCCCATTTTACTTAAGAAAAAATGGTATGCTTAGAAGACGAGAACACTTCATTTTTTTAAGTATTTACCATCTTAGAGACACAAGCTGAGACGGAAACGGCAGCTTTGGCTCTGACTCTGGGGTTGGCATGGGAAGCATAGGCTCGAAGCTTTTGAAGCAAAGGCAGAGGAGTCAAAGACTGCACCATTGTGTTCAGGGTCCTATCTGCTTCTTCGCACACAAACCGTTTGTCTTGAGACGCTTTCAGCAGCAGTTGCAGCAGCTGTGAACCAATCAAACAATCCAACCCGTTCATCAGAATATAACAAAATGATGATCAAAATATGATCATGGAAAAGGAAATTAAGAAAATAAAAAATAGTATTGGGTGCACACCAATTGATCAAATGCAGCAGAGGTGGCAGAGTCAAATAAACTGTCACCAAAGGCCTTAAAGATATCAAACGACGCCATAATGGATGTCTTGCATAAAGCACTTCTGGGATTCTTCATTGCCTTAACCATCACCACCATAACTTTCTCTCTGTTCATACCACAATATACATGTTAACAAAGCCATCACTGACAAAAAGATGTCGATTTGTTCACTAATTACAGCAAACAATAGAAGAGAAGAAAAGGCGCTTACAGAGTAGGAACCAAAAGAGCAGAGTGATAGAGTGCAAAACGCCTAACATTGTTCAGAGACTCGCACACCTTCACCCAATCCTTTGAATCTAATCCCTCATTCAAGCTCTGAAATTCCAAAAATTGAAGAATTTAGTGCCAAATTCCAGTTGGGTTTGTTCTAAATTACAGAAAGAAATTAAAGAAATTTGGAAAATTACCAGAATCTTGAAATCAGGGTCTGAGATGGGTTTTAGATTCTCAGAAGAGATATAATCAATGGTGGCATCAATGGTTGCTGCAGGAAGTGGAGCCTGGTTTTCATCATTGACCCCAAACTCAGGTTGCTTTTGGATTGAAACAGGAACTTTGGTTTGCTTTTTGGGCCTTTCTGGTGTGGTTGGAAGAGCATTATCGATGGGCCTGAGAGCCATAGCCATTGAAATCGCAGAAAAACCCAGAGAAGGAACAAAGAAAAGAGAGAGAGAGATGGGACTGGAAATCTTTGGAGTTTTGATAACGAGGAGAATGAAGGGTCGGTGGAGGGTTTTGATGATACAAGATAAAGAAAGTAAAATATTGTTTACCTTTCGTTTGAAAATTTGAAATTTGAAAAGCTGTAAAAAGATCCGTTGGACCCTCCTGTGTTAACGGTTACATTAACGAAGCGCATCATACTCTACCCTCTCTGGTGCACCAAGTATCTTTCTGTATAGTGGCTATATTTCAAATTTCCATACCGTTAAGACACGTGGCATGAATGTGATGGCCTGAGGGAGGCTTTTTTAATTCTAAAATAAATTTAAATTTAAAAAAAAAAACCCTCTCTTAGGCGCTGAAGCGTGTGCAAAAAGGCTAGTGGGTAATTGTTTTCCAAAAAATATGATCTATTATCTGATTTTTCTTTTAATTTTAATTTTATTTAATATGAAAAAAATATGAATTTACCATATTATTCTCATTTAATTAATAATTTCAATTATTAATGTTTGCATTAGGGGTGGTTGCGGTTCGGTAATCGCAAATTTTTACTCAAATCGCAAACCGACCAACTATTTGCGATTTGGTGATTTTTGAAACCGCAAACCGACCGCATTTTGTGGTAAACCGCAAAATGCGATCGGTTACCGTAAATTAGCGGTTTAAAACCGCAAGTTCTCAAGCATTCACAAAAATATAAATTCACAACCTAAATAAATAAATACACAACCTCAATTTCTCAAGCATATATAAATTCACAATCTCCTCAACTTCTCAAGCATTCACAACCTAAGAAAATTAAAGTTACAATTCCAAGCATTCCAATTAAAATTAAATTTCTCAAGCATTCCAATTCCAAATCCTTTAAAGTTACAAACCAAAAGGAAAATGCAAAGCAAAATGAATTAAAGTTACAACCAAAAATAAAAATCCAATTCAAAGTTAATTAAAGTTACAAACTAAAAGGAAAATGCAATGCACTAATGTTACAAACTAAGGTTACAAACTCAAGTGTTGGTGGTGAGTGGATTTGAAGAACTCCGTTGTGTTGTTGAGCACCAATGTTATCTACAAATAAAACAACATAGTTTAGTACATTTTATTATAAGAAGAAGCATAAATAAACTAATTACTTACAAGTTGTCATATGTTCCATTTCCTTGTAGAATTCAACATCATCATCCGTGCAGTTATACTTTGTGATTTGCGGTAACCGCAAGTTTTGAAAATCAAATACTGCAACCGCAACTGCAAATGCAGTTCAGTTCTTAATACCGCAAATGCGGTTCGGTTTACCGCAATTGCAGTTTCATTGCGGTAAATTGTCGATTGATTTATGCGGTTTTTCGGTTTAAAATGCCACCCCTAGTTTGCATTAACCAAGATCAATTTTTAATATTTTGAATATTTTACCATTCTCTGCCTTTTGCTTTATATATATATATATATAATTTCTCCAAAAGCATAAAGTGCTTGGGTATAACATTATTGAACTAGCTATTGGGTGTCACATATAAAATTTACCTATGCTTAGGAGGAAAGAGAAAAATTTACAGAAGAAGATGACCTGCCCAACGACTATATCCAACATAGGCCATCGGCCATACAACCCAAAAATTTGCCCTCTTTGTTGGAGGGGGGGCTGCTCCTCCAAAGAGGCCCATTAACTCAATTGAACCGAGTATCCGGAATAATTGGCAAGGCACTGTATTCAATCAAGAACCATTGGTTCTCAAAACAAACTCATGCTCCTGAATAACGGCGACTGAAGTTAGTGTTGCAAAGAGTAAAATAGGTCGGGAAGAAAGAGTCCGAGTTTGGGCCGGACGACATACATCTTGGAAGGAAGGTTCATTCTCTTCAAACTCAGTTTCCTTGACATCCAACAACCGAGACAAATTCGAAACACTCTGTACCTGCAACCATAAGTATTTAGTCAATGCAAGGGTTGCATCAATAGAACTCTTGGTACAACATCAATAAATAAAAATGGTCCAAAACTGAATCAATTGTTTTGAGAATTTAGAATCATGGAAATTTGAAAATCTGCCAGAACCACATCAGCACAAAAGGAAAAGGGAGAGAGAAAAGGCCAACATCTGCCAGAAGAATTACACATCATTCACACAGCTTTCCTCTACCAAACTCTGTATTTTGTATATTATGCATGCGCCAAAAAGCAAAATACAATATTGAGCACACATGCACTAAAACACCATAGAATTCTAGATTTTAAAAGTTACAACCCTGAATATTCAATTCATCAGAACATTTTATTCAAATGTGAATCAGGAGGAATAACATGTTGGCGTAGTCCCAAAAGTCATGAGACTCAGGACTCCTATTCCAGATACATGCATCCAATTTCAGTAACTACAATTGTAATCGTAAAGGAGTTACCTCTATAGAGAGCGACTTCAATCATGTTAAGGAATTGATGGAAGGAAGACTTTTCAGGAAAAGAAAAAAAAAGATCTCCATCAGCATGAATGCATGAGAAGGCACCTTGTGTCATCTCCACTCACTGAGCAAAACACATCTACTAATCCCACCAGTAAATTGCACGATATGCAATTTTACCATGATCTTGAAGCATGTTGAGACTTTGCAGTTTCCCTAAGCACAGCACCGACAATTGCTGCCTGCTCAAGGCATTCAGCCTTGTGCAAGGCATCCAACAGAACAACACATGTCTTGGTATGAATATGACAACCTTTCTGCCGAGTTTCCTCAAAAAGTGCATATGCTTCCATTGCCCTATTTCCACTACTTAATCCTTCTATCATAGCATTATAACTAGCAGAATCGAGAATGCCACCACTGGCTTTAAACCTCTCAAAAAGCCCACTAGCATCTCTTATGTTCCCAGCCCTTGCAAGTCCGGATATCATGGTGGTGTAGGTGATTGTGTTGGGCTGTAACCCTTGTTTCTTCATCTCTTGCCAGTACACAAAAGCCTTATTGAATTTTCTAACTCTACAAAGACCATTTATGAGAATGCTATAAGTTACATGGTTGGGTGTACATTTCAAGTCTTTCATGGATTGAAAGCAGACAATGGCTTCATCAATTTCACCAGCTTTCACAAGTGCATCAAGCAAGCAATTATATGTGTAAACATTAGGTGCCAAACCTTTCTGCATTAGCTCTTCCATGATTAGATATGCTTCATCAATTCTACCCACCTTCCCAAACCCATCAACAAGACTACTATAAATAATTACATTCAATTCTACTCCTTTTGACTTTGCTTCTTCAAAAAGCATGTATGCTTCATCAAGTCTGTCAATCTTGGCAAGCCCGTCAATGACAGAACCATAAGTAACAACTGTGGGCTGGTGACCCTTAGTTTTCATTTCCTCCAGCAGCTGGTATGCTTTATTCACCTTTCCACATTTGCAGAATCCATCAATGATGGCATTGTAAGCACGGGTGTCCAAGACACAGCCTTGATCCTTCATTGCATGAAATAATTCATAGGTTTTATGTGCCAAACCTGCTTTTACAAGGCCATGAATTAAGATTGAATAGCTCCGCACGTCTGGGATGAATCCTTGAGCCTTTATCTCCTCAAACAAAAATCTACCTTTGTCAATTTCACCAGCCTTGAAAACACAATCCATATAGGTGTTAAGAAGCATCAGATCAGGAGAACAGCCCCGACGCACCATTTCTTTGTATATTTTGTGACCATCCTCCTTTCTACCACACCTGAAGAAGTTCCTGATGAGGGATGTATATACTATAGCATTTGGAATCTGATCAGAATCCAGCATCTTCTCATAAAGCCTGTAGGCATTATCTACCTTTCCTTGTTTACCCAAGCCATCTATAAGAGAACAAAACGTAACTGCATCTGGTGTGCAAACTTTGTGATCCATTCCTTCAAAGATAGAACAAGCATCATCAAGTTTCTGAGCTTTACAGAGTCGATCAATCATTATGTTTACAGTCATAACATTAGGATATAAACCAGCTTCTTTCATGGCATCCCGAACACACAGAGCAGCCTCGAGGTTACCTGCCTTGCAAAGCATGTCTATTAGAATGTTATAAGTTGGAAGATTGGGAGCTGCATCTTTCTTCATCTCATCAAAAATCCTTAACGCTTCTTCTAGTCTTCCCTTCTTCCCTAGGCAAGTGAGAACACAATTATATGCAATCACACTCGGAATGCACCCCTTTCTTTTTTGCCTCTCAAATAAGCTGTATGCTTCCTCAAACCTTCCAGCAGAACCATAGCCCATGATCATGGTGTTATATGCATACACACAAGGTACTTTCCTATTCACATCCATCTCCTCAAATAACTCCACCGCTTCACCTAGTCTCTCAGCTTTGCAGAGAACTCCTATCATGCTAGTATATGTCACATCATCAGGCACCATGCCATGCATTCTCATTTCATGAAAGAATTTCCAGGCCATATCCACCTTACCGACTTTACCAAAGCAGTCTATACAGACGTTATAAAGAACAACATCCGCATTAAAAGAGTTGCTCTTCATCTCATCCAACAAGGAGAGAGCAGCATCAACTCGGCCTTCCTTGGCAAATACACGAATAATAGTTGTAAATAAATGCACAGTAACTTCATAACCTATCTCCTGCATTTGATGAAAGAGAGTCAGCATGAGATCAGATTCAGGAACTGTAGACAAAGCTCCAATTAGAGTTGTATAGGCTGAAAATGCTGGGCGGAATTTGAACTTCCTCATGGTTTGCAATAGATTGAAAGCTTCTCTCAGCTTCTGTGACTTGACACAGGTCACAACTAACTCAATACATACATTATTAAATGGGCCAATTCCTGCAATACTCATTTCTTCCAGGATCTGTTCCAAGAACTTAAAATTTCTACTCCTAGCCATGACCATGAGAAGTGAATTGTATGCTTCGGGACAATGTGCTTGGTCAGTTTGTCTCTCACACCACCGAAAATAATGAATTGCTAGACCTACATCTTTCAGTCTCCTTAAGACTCCAATAACTGATTCTGATTGAGGTTTGTTGTCAAGCATTGATAAAGCATTCTCAAGGGTAGGTCCCCAAGGATGACCCTCCAAGACTTGGCACACATCATCAACTACTTGTCTCACACCCTCAACTTTTCTTGAATTATCGCAACTAACCCTATCCATGGAGGAAACAACTTTCCTATCATGTTCAGAAGAAGGCTCATTTGGCAAGGATGAAAACCTTTTTGAAAAAGTGTAAATGTTACAGCAGTTCAAATGAAAACGGCGTAATCCTGCAAAAAGGAAAAATAAAGCAGATGGTAAGAAGTGATTCCTGAACATGCCACCAGAAGTATTAAATGACAAACATCATGGAAGCCAAAGACATTTGTGAACATTTTATTTTTCTGATCCGTGTTTACCAACATACTTTACTCAATAGAGAAGAAAGAATCTGTATACATGCCAAAATTACCTTGTTTTCTTAGGAGCATCTTCACAAAAGCATGCCCAATCACTGTGTCTGCCCTTCACCTTCCAAATATATAGAGAAGTTCAACACACAAGTCATTTCAGGACAAAAGGTACTCTAATCACACTCAGTAAGCTAAACATTTAGAAAATTAGACATGAGAAGTAAAACACTAAAACAAACAGAAAAAGAAGAGCCAGAGGGGTGGGAATCATTAAGCAAATACAAACAATGCATATCAAGAGGGGCACAGAACAACGTTTAATTAAGGAAAAACTTTAACACTTCATTCAACTTTTATACACAAACTCATACGAATTTGGCCTAATTTTGTGGTGCAAAATTGAAGCTTTTGCAAGCATTTTTCATATGATGAGAAAGTGAGAGAAAATGGGAAACAGTTCATGGTTGAGGACTGAGCTTCGATTGCAGGGGCAAGAATTGCTAAGCATTTCGACTCCTAAACTGTGCCCTAGAAACAAAAAGAAGAAACGCTTGACAAAAAAAAGGGGCTTGTAAATTCACATACCGGAAAATCTTGAAGAGCAGGGTTTAGGGTTTAAAGTTTAAACCAATCTGCCAGAGAGAGAGAGAGAGTTGAGCATAACACCAACAAAGACGATGACGCTGAAACTGGTACTAAACACCGCCGTTTCGAGAACGACTTAATACGACGTCGTCTCGAGGCATAGAGAAAAACATATAACTAATGGGCTGGGCGGGCCAAACGGGTCAAGTCAGTCGGGTCCGACCAGTGCCCATCCCCTTCGCATTTCCAAAGCTGCAGCAGTTCGTGTAGAGCAAGTAACAACAGCACATCAGATCAACAATGGCTCTCTGATCTGCAGCACCGTTCTCTCACTCTCATCATCGCCACTCTCGTACACTTGATAATCGAAAAACCAACCAAGTGCAAGTGCAGGTGTGGTTCATATGGACCCTCAGTATCCTAGCAATCCCGCCAGGTCGTACGGGCCGCAAATGAAGATGACGATCCAGCCCTCTCAGCACTCCGACAACGACCGGAGCAGCGGCGAGCTGCGCGCACTGGATTGCAACCTCACGGCGCTCTGCGACCACATTCAATTGGAGGGCTTCAACTCCGGCGCCTTCTCCGATATGGTCGTCCACGCCATGGGCTCCACCTACCACCTCCACCGCCTCATTCTCTCACGCAGCCCCTACTTCAGGTCCGTTTCCCCTGTCAATTTACCAAAATACCCTTGAATTCACGCCCTCCCGCTTTGCTTGGGCGTTGTTTGATGACGCTGAAAGCAGAAAATTTGGGGTTTATTTGCTGATTAAAATAGTTTAAGTATATTTGTTGATGCTATTTCTGGGGAATTAATTTTGGTTTTTTTTAATAATACACGCGTTATTATGTATTGATTGGGTGCTTACGAGTAAAATTGTGGGTTTTCATGTGCTACCCTCTGTGTGCCTGGCAGGAACATGCTTCATGGACCTTGGAAAGAAGCCAATGAGCCGGTTTTAACCTTACATATTGACGATAAGAATGTTAACGGAGAAGCAATTGCAATGGCTTTGGCATATCTATACGGCCACCACCCCAAGCTTAATGATAACAATGCATTTCGTGTTTTGGCTGCCGCTTCTTTTCTTGACCTTCAGGTATCATATTCTCATTGTAGACCTAAAGTTCATATTTTTATGTTTCTTGTGCTTTTTTAATTTAATGGGACTTCAATTTTTCTGCTCTTGGAATGCCTTCTCCATGTGTGCATTTGGATTACATCTTGCTATTCGTTTAATGCAGGATTTATGTGCAATATGCACAGACTTCATTATATCTGAATTATGGACTTCAAACTTCTTAGCCTATCAGGTTCGAAATTCTTGTGCTGCCTCTTTGTGTTTGGTTGACATGCTACTGATTTCTTATGTTATTGACGGCGTCTACCTGTGCTTTCAGGTGTTTGCAGAGAGCCAAGATTATGGCATACATGGAGAACGAGTAAGAAATGCTTGCTGGGGCTACCTTTGTCAAAGTGGTTCCATGGAGTTGAAAGAGGTAATGGATGGTGAGCTTACTTCATAGTTATGCCTTGTGGGTTTTGTCAGTTTCTCACATAATCTCTGTTCCTTTGGGATCATATAATATGATAACATAAGAAAATATTAGAGGAAGGACAGAGCAGTGGATTGAGGAAACATACTTATTTTTCGCACTTTTTAATATAGACATATTTATCCTTGCCCACAGCCTTAAAAAAAACATGGTTTAAGCTCAATCTTTAAATTTAATAACGGCTGTGTAGTTCAAATTTTTTTTTCTTTCTCTCTTGGCATCTGTGTTGTCAGTATATTTGATTTTTATGAGGATTAAGTATACTTTTAGTTTTTCAATTTTGTTCATGCAAACCTACTGTCTACATTTTTTTAAATTTCCTGGTCATGGACAGGTGCTTCCAAAACTTTCTGCCCAAACCTTGCTTGCATTGCTGACCTCTGACGAGCTCTGGGTACCCAGTGAAGAGAAACGGTAAGGAGTATCGACGGCCTCTGACTAGGTTTTATTGTCCAAAGCTTAGTTCCTATTAATTTTTTTTTTCTTCTTCTATGGAAAGGTTTGAACTGGCATTGTATACATTCCTTGCAAAAGGTGCTCAATGCAAACAAGAAGATTATGATCATGGAAGTTCCAGTTCTGAGGCAGGAACAGATACTCAATCTGATTCATCTAATGCAAAGGGAAAGAATCTGATGGGTAGTTTCACTAATAAAAGGTTGGAGTCTGAACTGGGGCGCTTAACTCTAAAAGATGATTTAGAGGGCCATAATACTGCTCGTAATCTTCTGATAGAGCTTGCAGACTGTGTGGTTGACTTCCAAACAGGAGTTTCAAATTCCAAACAGCAAGTACAACAAGTTGCATACCCTCAGTCCAATTTGGAGCCAGGATGCAATTGCAGCATGGGTGGTCCTTCATCATTGAGTAATTCATTTTCAGAAATGGATGTAATTAGAACTTCATGTTATACTGAAATGCCAGTTGGTGTTGGAGCAAGTAGATTGGGGGCAAATGGAGTTGCTATGGAAGGGCCATCTGATGAAGGATCATGCTATCACTTAAATAACAATAGTTGGCTTGCCAGGGATCAGTCAAGGCAATGCTCTTCAATGAACTCTTCCACTAGTGAGCTAATGCCAAATGATTGGGGAAGATGTGGCATGCCTCCTCTTTCATGGGGTGGCAGAACTGTAGGCAGAAGACAGCTTAAAGGTTATGCTAAAGGGAACTTTGGGGTTGGTGGTGAGGAATATGATGCATTTGTTAATATATTTGAAGGGGGTTCTCTTTTATACTGCAACATGTCTTTTGAGGCACTTCTTAGTGTAAGAAAGCAACTTGAGGAATTGGGATTCCCCTGCAAAGCTGTAAATGATGGTCTTTGGTTGCAGGTCTCTTTCTGTTTACTGTTTTCTTTTTAAGTTTTTCTTGCTTTTACTATTCTATCTCTTATAAACCATACTGCTGATAAATCAATTATAGGCCCTTGCAGACTGACTGCAAGGGCTCTCCGCCCACTCCCAGCATGAGAAATTCGGAAAGCTCTTTCTACCATATTCATACACAAAGTGTTGCCCTGCAGTTATGCTTTTGAAGAGATTGTTGTATTTTTAATTTTCATTTATCTAGTACTTACCAAAGAAAAATATATCTGTCTTTTCAATAACTTGTTTGTTTGGTATGTGATCATATAGATGCTATTAAGCCAGAGAGTTCAAGAAACTGGTGCTGATACGTGCAAAAGTTGCTGTCTTACAAGTTTAGCATGCACTTGCAGACAGCAATTTTCATTCTCACATGGAGTTACCACTGGATATTACATGCAAGAGCACAATCAGAATAATTCTCCTGGCGTGTATGTTGCTGAGTCTGCTCCAGGTGAAGGAAATGGCCTCTTTAGGCCTGTACGTGTGCATGTTAGGGGTCCTATTGATGGGCTTGCTGGTATTGGACGTGGAACTACATTTGTCCCAGCAACTGCCTGGCCTCCAACTCGGTTTGTCTTTTCCCGTGTGCCATTTGGCATGGGCAACAGAAATTGCCAGCAGTCTCTTGCTAATGATGATTCAGAGGCTAGAGCTGACCATAGTGGGGACCTGTCTGGAGATGGATTGACTGCTTTGGTTGGGCTAAGCCAAGGAGGGAACAATGTAGCTAATGCTCATGGGGAGCAAACAGAGAGAGCCTATGAGATGGATGTGCAAAGCCGAATGCCTGGAACTTCCATGGCAGTGCCAAGTACGAGTGGCATACCTGTGCAGATGGTAGAGTCGTCAGACCATGCAATTGGGATTGAGTGGGAAAATCCAAACAGTTCTTCCATATCATTGGATTTGAAAACACCTTTAAGCCACTTCCCTCCTTTCCGCTTTGGGTACGTGAGCTCCTTCCATTAATCCTTTACAGCTTTGCTTCAGATTTTGAGCTCTCTTTTGAAAAATAAGAATCCATAAATTCTTTATAGGATGCTGTCCTATGATATCCTATCTCAGAAGTCTCCTTTACAAGTTGCTTGCAAGTGCCTTTGAAAATCTGTTTATATTAATCCTTTTTTCGTGGGACTGGATTATTTGTCTGAGTGTCATGGATCTAATGATTGGTCATTTTGTTCAATTCTCCATCGTACTAATTACAAGTCAAGTTTTTTTTTTGGTCTCTAGTTTACTGTTTCACTAAGTTCTCGATCCTGGTTCTACAGGGTGCAATTTGAGGATGTGCACAGGCTCAGTGATGGCCAAGTGAAGCACTCTCCAGAAGTCTTTTATGCTGGTTCTTTATGGAAGGTGTTTCAGTATAAACTTATTGTTCTTTTCAATATAAGATTTAGATTTGTGATGATGCTTTTTGATCTCCATTTTCCATGCTCTCATACAGATTGGATTTTGTTGTTCAAATTCATAGGTTAGCGTTCAGGCTTTTAATGATGAAGACCCTCAAGGACGTCGAACACTTGGTACTGTTCTTAGCTGTTCAATGATATACCTCGGAAACATGTTATTTTGCTTTCCTAAGTTTTATTTGAAATATGTTCCTTAAGCTGAACGTATATCATATGTTTGTTATTTCAGGATTATTTCTTCACCGACGTAAGGCAGAGATTACTGATTCATTTAGAAAGGTTAGCCTGCTCTTGATTGTTTGAGCATGAGATGGGTTATTTTAGTTGTGGAGAATAATGCTTCTTCTTATCTTCACATTTCAATGATCACCCCTTCTGTTTCACCTTGTTTCTGTCTAGTATGTATATTTGCATTTATAATCCCTAGTAGAAGTTGTTAGTTGATACATTACGGTGTGCCCGACACAGGTGCAGATGTATGTCGATTCTCGTGAAAAGGTTACTGCCCGGTATCAGGTAAGATCCAAAGTGAACAAAATGTTCTCAGTTTCACCGATGCTCGTGTAATCAGTGTTTGTTACACCAGAATCTGGCATATTGATTTTGTAGTTCATGTACGTTTATGATGTAGTTAATCTGTCCATCAAAGAGGGAAGTCATGGTGTTTGGAAGTTTCAAGCAAACAGGAACACTTTTACCGAAAGCTCCAAAGGGCTGGGGCTGGCGAACAGCTCTGTTATTTGATGAGCTTGCTGATCTTCTCCAAAATGGGGCCTTAAGAGTGGCTGCTGTTGTGCAGCTTGTATGAATTGAACAAGGTAAGTTGTAAATTTTTCTGGAATAATGTGATAATAACTATCCTCCCTGCAAATTCAATTTGCTGATACAAATATTTTCTTATGTTTCAGATATTTAACCCAGCTGAATAATTTGGCTTCGATATACGGAGGACCTTGTATCCATAACCTGTTATATGTACATATTAGCGACCGTCAAATAACTGTTATTTACTCCAGTGCCCTTTAGGTCTTGCAATTTGCAAAGTAACATGGTATTTAGGGAAAGAAACATTAATTTTGTATTATTTTTCAAGTCCTTGAGTAAACAATGTATGTACTGGATTTGGTTAAGCTTCCTCCCCTAATTGTATGCTTCTTGCTTAAAAACTCAAAGATTTACCTAATCGTCTCCAATTTCTTACGCACCTACTTTTCCCCAAATTCATAAATACTTGAAATAAAAATTGACCCATCATTATTCTTATTTAAATTACTCCCAATCCAACAAACTCAACTTCTTTCTTTGTTCAGTGATTAAAGTCATAAGTAAGGTGGCTAGAGTAAATGTGCTTCCCACTCTGCAGTTTGAATCTCCATTCTAGTAGTTTAAATCATATTATTCTGCAGTTTGAATTTCATTTCAGTAGTTTAAATCATATTAAAGTAGAATATTGCTTGTATTAAAAAAATACATATTTAAAGTCATAGAAGCGTAAGCAGTGCCCAAATAGGGACCTTAGAGCGTGGCATGTCCAAGATTTACCATGACATGCATAACTTTTATTTTATACTTTGGAATATTGTCTCCGAATGTAGTTTTATACAGATTGGGAGTTAGTAATAGAGGCGGGATGGTCAGAAGGGTAGCAATAGCTCCTTAACGTGGAATTTTTTTAATGTGACAGGTCAACATTTACGTGGTGTTACAAATTCACTTATGTTATAATGTATATTTTATTTATTTATATTATTATGAAATATAAATCGATGATACATCCATATTATAACATGTAAATTAGTAACATGATATTTCAATGTGATAGTCACGCACAATTTTTTCTCCTTAACCAATAAGTGTGTGCGTTGAGAAGTAACCATGCCTACTTGGACAATTTTTTCCTTGTGGCATACTGGCTTATTTAGAATTGGTATGTCTCACTTCTCTTAAATAGAACATATGGGTATTGAAATATTTCAATTCTTGATTTTCATACGTTTAACATATACGTAAGTAAACCCTACAAGACTTAGGAAACAGATTAATTTGATATGATATTCATTAATTCTTTCCCATATTCTTAATTTCCTGATTCTTTATTTTTTTTGTCGGGTTAATTTCCTGATTCATACAAGTGTTACGTGCAACTATTTAAAAAATAATAATAGAAAATACCATATAGTTTCCTACACAGAACCGGGAAAGCCGAAACGCCTCCTACAGCAAATCGGGTTACAGATCCCAACTCAAGCTCTGGTGCATCAAAATTGAAAATCCTCTTCAACGTTAATAACAAATATTTAAGGAAAACAAGCTCCTCCTCCGCTCTCTCTCTCTCTCTCTCTCTCTCTCTCTCTCTTCTCAGCCCCCTTTTTTTATTTTGTAGCGGGAACACTTGATATTTGTCTAGACAGATTTTCTGGTGCGTGCTTATTTGAAATCGACCCCCTCTTCCTAAGCGTTTATAGGGTTTTGTTCCCTCCCTTCAAATCTCTGTGATTTTGAAATCGAACCACTCTCTTCCTCTAATTTTTGTATCTTTTCTTTGGACCTTAAGCAAAACCCTAACTTTTGGTTCCAATTGCCTCGCATTTAGGGTTTAAGTTTCGCCATCTGATTACTCATTCAATCCGCCCACCAAAAATTTCAAATTGGTTGTGTTTGCTCTAAGATGGCATTCTTTGGATGAGATGTGAATTTCTAGGTCTTTTTGTGCTCTGGGTTTATCAATGGGAGCACTAACCAGCAATCGTAAGCGAGGGGACGAGTGTTTGAGCTTGAATTCTGCACACCCATCTCCGTATTCGCAGAATTTTCAAATTTCAAAGCGACCCAGATTCTCTTATATGAAGCAAATCCCGGACCGGCCCATATTATCTTCCAATAGCGTCGCTTCAAGGGTCTCTCGGTACCCAGATATAAAGCCGCCACTGACGAGAGTTCACGCCCCTTGTAGAACAGGCAAATTCGGGTTCTTCTCGAACAGAGAAGATTCGAGCCCAAAAACCAGAGGGGTTCATGAGAAGGAGCGGTCGGGTGTCATAATGGGCAGTGTATTGTCATTCCATTTGGAAAAGGCGAAGAGCAAGGCGTTAGATACATTCCGTTATTTGAACAAGGGCAAGGAGGTGATTGAATTGGATGAAGAGGTTGAAACTGACCGAGTTTCTGAGGATTCGAGCATAGAAGAAGTTCTGGCTATAGAGGAAGATGACCGAGAAAGGCCTTCTGTGGTGGATTATGTGCAGGAATTGGATACGAAGATGGTGGGCTGTGGACCTCAGGGTACTCAGCCATCGGCTTCTTCGGTGGTTTCAGACTTGACCACACTGACGAATGGCCCTTTCAAAGTGGACAGTGCAGGAAAGATGTTGGACTCATTATCGCTAAATCGAGAGGTGGAGGTGCCGAGTGTGGTAGTGTACAAGCAGTTGCTTGAGAGTGTAGAGAGGCGGACTCCGAAACTTGAACATTTGCATTCCCAAATTGAGTTCAATGTGAGCAAACTGTCTCTGTTTGAATCGCTGCGTCCACAAAAGAAACAAGTGAAGGTGAATTTCTTTCCGTTAACTTGCTACCTGTTTTGAAGTATCATTTGCAGTGTTTACTGAAGTTTACAGCTTGAGGTAAGTAAACATTGATGATGAATTTATCAACAGTCTTCTCTTAATAGTTAAATCCTTTTCTTTTTAGGTTGTACCCGATGAACCCTTCGTTGCTCTTCGAAAGGAGGAAATGGCTGAGGTTGAGCAAGCATTTTCCTCTGCCAATCGGTATGGTTTGATACATATTCTGTTTCATCTTTGAATTGGTTTAGTTGAAATTTGAAAGTATAACAGTGTTGGGGTTCATACAGGAGGAGAGTCTTGGTAACTCATGAGAACTCAAACATAGAGATCACAGGTGAAATGCTGCAGTGCCTTAGACCACGTGCATGGTTGAATGACGAGGTATTTTCTAGGTTACATTTGTACTTTTTTGTTAAATTGCAATAACAAAAAAAAAGTTTTCATTGCATTTTGTTTTGTATGGTTCATGTGGGTTTTTCCAGGCTTGCCTAGCTGGTAATGTGATTGATACATGTGCATTCTTTTCCGTCCAGGTCATAAATGTCTACTTTGAGTTGCTGAAAGAGAGGGAAAAGAGAGAGCCACAGAAGTTCTTAAAATGTCATTTCTTCAACACATTTTTCTACAAAAAGGTTTGTAATTTGCTTTCTTTCTTGTTCATTCTCTTACACTTTGTTCCGGGCAGTGGTTGTATATGCACAATCTGTTTAGTTTTCCTTTTTTTTTTTTTTACTGTCAGAAGAATATTTATTGATTTCATTAATTTGTTGTCTAGATAAGTGCACTGGTATGAATACATGAGCTCTTGTCACTGCAAAAACTATAAAGCTCTAATGCATGTTCATTGTCAAATAGTCTTATACTTCTATTTCATCATTTAATTATTAGGACTGTTTGTTGAGTTGGATTGGTCAAAAGCTTTGATCAATTTGGCCTGAATTTTTTATTAGGATGAGTCTCATTTGAGTTTTGGCTGAGTTTTTAGACCTGATTTGAAGTTCAGGATGAATCAGCATGATATAACGCCAACCCAAATTGTACCCATTTGTTTCTTTCTCATTTGTATACATATATTACATTTCATTAGGCCCGAAGATTGGGCTGGGCTGAGAGCTCAGCCATGTGCTTATTGGGCTAACCTCAGGCAAGGTCTGTCAGCTCAGCCCGTGCAATTCACACTCCTAGTAATTATTTGCCTAGATTGGGTAACCATCTTTGCTGTTGGATTTAGGATATTGATTTCTATATTAGCTACTCTTATTTTACTGAAATTGTATGTGCAGTTGATAGGTGGGAAAAGTAACTATGATTATAAATCCGTCAGAAGGTGGACTACCCAAAAGAAGCTGGGATACAGCCTCATCGATTGTGACAAAGTAACTTCATTCAAACCTTCTTCATTGCACATATACACAGTTTAAGTGAAATTACATTTATTTCATAAGTTGTTTTCTTCTCAGATATTTGTTCCCATCCACAAAGAAATACACTGGTGTTTGGCAGTTATTAACAAGGCAGAGGAGAAGTTACAGTATCTTGATTCACTCAAAGGAAGGGATACCCAAGTGATGAACAGATTGGTATGCTTTGTAGTCGTATTCTGTTCGGCTGTTGATATAATTTATTGATGATGCATGCAATATAGTCAGAAAGTCTGTTACACAAAATGTCGGTCCTTGACAAATACCCTTTCACTTTTTCTTGTGGGAAGGGGGTGACGGGCAGTGATGCTTAGAAAAAATAAAATCTTGCCATTAGCGGTTCGTGTAATTTCCTGTTACTCGGACTACAACATCTGTTTGAATTGATTGGGTTCTTTGTTTGTTTGGTCTGGAATTGACTGGGTTCATGAATTTTAAAAATGAAGAAAATCATCTTGTCAGTCTTGCCTGCAGAACTTGATAACAATTGCCCTTCCTCCATTCTTGATGTGGTATGAAATATGCGCATAGGCACGTAAAAAGTTTGCTGTGTGGACAAATGTTTCATCGATCATCAGCCATCAATTAACTCTTCATCTTTGTTTTTCTTTTTCTTTTTGGATACTTATGGCAGTACCTTGGTACGGATGTTTTTCAAAATGGTAGGAAAACGATTAAATTCATTAAACCGATTAAGTTGCAGCTAACTTTGACTGTTTATGTTTGACAGGCGAAATACTATGTTGATGAAGTGAAGGATAAGTGTGGAAAAGACATCAATTTGAGTTCTTGGGAATTAGAATATGTTGAAGACCTTCCTGAGCAGGAGAATGGGTAGGCATTACATGTCTAATGTTATATGTTTTCTTTTATCTTTTTCCCAAACTCTTTACAGTAAGCAAAGAGACTTCTGCTAATTGAAATGTATTTTTGAATTAATTTTTCTTAACAGGTTTGACTGTGGTGTGTTCATGATCAAATATGCTGACTTTTATAGCAGGGGCTTGGATCTCTGTTTCAAGCAGGTAAGGCGCTTAGAGATGCTTCTGTTGCTTTGCCACACGGAAGTGTATATTTTGTCTCCCACGCTAAAGTATCTTTCGGTTGTTTTCATTTTTATTTTCTCGGACCTGCACTCAAAGCATTAATAATGGAAAGTTATATGTTGTCCACTTCCCAACAATGTAATTCTAGGGGGAAAATACTTGGCACTGGTTCCTTCTGTTTCTTGCTTTTACTTCTAATAATTTATTGGGAAGTAGTATGCTATAGAATGAAATGTTCTTGTATATCCTGCTCTCGGTTAACTCAACTGTTAATTAGTATGATTCAACTCTGTGTTTGTTGTCCTTGCAGGAACACATGCCATATTTTCGATTGAGAACAGCCAAGGAGATCCTAAAATTGAGAGCGGACTGATTGAGCAAGCTAGCTTTTGGCATGCGGTAGTACCAATCAAGAATTAGGAATTAGAGTAACAGACGATGAATTAGGTGTGCTCGCAGGTGTGAGTCGCATGCCAGCTTCAAAAATTTTGAAATAATTTAAGATTTGTCTTGGTGAGGTGAGTCCTGTGAGGAAAGGTTAGCAGAGCACAAGGCAGAAATAGTAACTTGTATATACTATACAAGTGCGAACCTTTGATTTGTCACATATATGTTCAAAAAGTTCCATAAGCTTTCAGGTTATGCGCTGACTGAGTCCTTGTTGCTAGTTTCTTTTTGGTCCTTGTATCTTTTTGGCCATTTGCCTATATATTAGTAATTGAGTTGATCCAACAATTGTAACACAAGATTTCTGGAGAATTCTGTTCTATAAAAGAAAGTTTCATTTGTTTTGGCCAGTTTGTTGAAGATTCATTTGTGCCCCTGAATCAAGTGATAGTTACTTGCCAGCATTTACTCTATCCGATAAAATAATATTTTGGTTCATGTTTATTTGGTTTTGTTTAACCTGGAAAGTAGCCAAATCCTCGGAATAATTCTGTGATCAATATTGGAATTGTCGTCTATTTCTTTTTTTTTTTCTTTACTAGAAAATACATTGTCAAATCAAATTTCCAGTCACCACTTACACAACAGCCAAAGTCCACAACCCATAAAAGACTCGGCAAGAACACATCAACTTATCTAAAGAATTACAAATGAGAACACAATCACCAGCAAAAGACGTGAATTGAATCCTCATTGCCGCCCTTAGCCAGAAGTCTGGATGTGAACTGCCCGGAGTCTGCAATGCCTCAAATCCCCCTCCCGCAGATCCTGCTTTGTAACTGCCGGGACCATAACAAGACAGAATAAGCAGAACTTAAAAAGGATGCTGTTTAGCATCAATGTTTTCCACCAGATGAGATGAAAATGAAAAATATATACAAGAGAGTTCAGATTAATACAAGTAACAGTGCCGCCAACAGCGCAACGAAACAAAGTGCCTGCCTTAGCGAGGTCCTCTTTTGCGACTTAGTATTTCCTGCTCTTTTAGTCTATGCTGGAATCTTGCAAGACGGGCTTGAAGGCTAACCAGACCAGCTGCCTTGCGAGAAAGCACAAAGCTCAACTGGGTCACATAGTTGTCTATCAGGCTCCCTGGTTGGTCCACTTCTGCCAACAGTTTCATTTCCTGGTAACCAAAACAACACGGGATAAGCACCTATCTACCAAAAAATACAGGATGCACACTATATAGCAGGTTGACATGACAGACAAGTTAAAAATGCCAGTTTCTCACTCCATCAGTTAACAAGATCTGTTGGAGAGGAGATCAAAATATCTTGCAAAAAAACAAAAGGAGAAAGTTTCACTTACTTCGCGAACAATTTCCATCGTATCCTCAATTTCTTTTCTATGGGCAGCAATTAGGGCCTCTTCTTCCTAATACAGTCCAAAGAGCTCAAAAATTAGCAGGGGGTGGATTACTTGTAAAACTACAAATATAATGACCAAAGCCAGAGTACCAACCTCGAGAATGGCATTGATATGCCCATCAGGAAGTTGAGGCTCAGATTGTTTGGATCCAACATTGCTTGTGTTATAATTTCCTGTATTTTGCTGCTTAGAACTTGTAGTGGAGAGATCAGATCCACCTTTTTTCAGCCAATTACCCAACTTTTCTGATTTTTCATCCTTGGTTACTTTCCTACGAGGTGGTGACACTTTTTGTACTTTCTCTTCCGTATCACCCGAGTTTTGGGAATAATAGAGCATCTTCTGGCTGTAAGAATCGCCATAAGAATTATTAATTTCAAATCTCTCCCTATCCATTACACCAGAAGCCACCCCGCTTTCTTCCCGAATACTAATGGGGTTACTTGATGACAACTTTGCAGGCTGCTTGTCAAACTCAACAGTTGGAATATATGTGAAACTTTCTTTCTCCACAGCTCTTCTGCCTGTATCAGCTACTTTAACTTCTTGACGTTGCTCACGGACATCCTCTACCTCAGCAGAAACCAGCGTAGATGATGTCGATGAAACATCCTTAATAGTTGGTGGTAATGAATTTACTGCTTGATCCTTTCTAGCATTGCCACCTTTTGAAAGACTTTTAACCCTGTTCGTTTAAAGTTAATCTTTTAGTCTGAAATATAAGTTTAATCATTAAGCACTAGTACAGTAATTTGAGTTGTTTAAGTTCACAATAGCATAAAGCATACCGATCCGCATATCTCAAAGTGTTAAGTGTATGCTCGCATGACCCTGCATTTGGAGAAATGCAAGATATCATAACAGTCCTTGAATTGCCAACAAAGGAATCACGGAGCACTTCTGTGAGTTTGCTTCCACGGAAAGGTATATGGATCTGGTCATTGTCCAGAGCACGAATACACTCCTTTAGAGCCAAAAGGCTCTTGTTAATTTCTGCTCCCTCGATTCTGCAATGACCCATTTTGGTTCAACAAATTCAGTAGTCAGTAAATCATCGTAACAGTACTGACATTACAATGAATGTGAGAAAGAACAACAGTAGCCTAAGAAGCATTATCCTGATGAATAGGTACAGCCAAAAACAATTTCTGATTTTCTTTAGTACAATTGACACCATGGGCCTTCTTAAAACCTGCCCAGGCGTCACACTTAGCCCAATGACGGATTTGCAAGTACAATTATATCACCAAACGCCAAAATCATAGAGGAAGAAGAAGAAAAAAAAGGCGATCACCTAAAAAAGTTGGAAGATTACCTTGTTTGTCGGTCATTATCAGTGGTGTCAGCACCCCTTTCACTACCAGCAAGATCGATGAAAGAGATCTTCCCCACAACCTTCCCACTTCTAGATTCATTTCCATCATTGTTCCGCCTAGAATCTTTTACCTCACTGTGCTTTTTCACAACGAGTTGTAAAATAGCATGAGACCTAGAAGACTCTTCATTAGCACCAGTTGACCCTGTACTTCTAGCAGCATTCCCTCTCTCAATAAATTCTTTAACAATTTGTACATCTGAAACTTCAAATTCTTGCAGTCCAACAATGCAAACTTGTTGCCGTCCATCTTCTCTCATACAAAGTTTCCTATTGCAAAGAAATGAAGTCATTTATGTCATAACATAACTACAGCAGTAGACCACCAAGTGAACCAAAATTCACATACGCAGATGCATGTGTGCATTATTATGCATCTCTAAAAAAATTCAAATAAATGTGCTGTCATATAAAATAAGATGATGCATAATGCAAATAGAAACAAATGCTTGCACGCAATCAGAACACCCATTCTAAAATTATACCACATAACCCAACTGGTAATAATTAGATGCTTTCCACAAACATTGCCCAAAAAATTCACATGAAATTTAATACTTGGTGAAAATGGACAATTGATGCCTTAGTAACTGAAACATGACATGCTTCAAACCATTGCAACATCATTGGTAGTTACACAAATGAATCCTTCACACACAAAACTATGTGTCTTACGCCCTGCCCTATACTCAGCTAGACCATTATTATGCACTGACACACATAGCTACCCTCTGCAATCCAAAAGATCATTCTAGAACATAGCTATCCCCTGAGGGTATCTACAAGCCTATACCTTTCCTTAAAGGAGGATGTCATGAGTCCATATCCCATTCCAAAGTCATAGCAATTTAAAGTTAAAAATTAGAAACAAATAAATAGAACAGTATTTTTGGCAAAAAAGAAACTAATTTTCAAATATCATCATAACATTAAAATAAAAGAACTAGTCAAACACAGAGATATACTTCCTCTCACTGAGAAGATCAAAGAGCTTTCCTCCATAAATCTCAAAGTAGCTAAGCCACAATTTGAATCTCTGGTTACGGTAAACTGGCTGATGTAACAATCTAACCAGGTCTTCTGCAGCCCTGATAGGTAACGGTTGCATTGTGAATGTCTTGCCACTACCTGTAATTCAAATCTTGTTAGTATTTTCAGTCCAGAAGACATTTAGCATGATTGAAAAGGATCACATAGCAACAAGTAAAACCACTAAGTGGCACCAGAATAAACCACAAACATAAGTCTCAGAACCCCCCAAACAAAGTGAATAGATCTGACAAGCGTGAAAACCTGAATTTTGTCTATTGGTAACTTTCTAAAAGTATATAAAGCTAAAGGAAGGACAAACTTAGCAGTCAAACTCCGACTAGGGAAGAATAGAATATGATTTGGAATTATAATTATTTAAATATATATCACAAGGTCATTACTCAACAATGATACTGCATTTTGATGACTGTCATTACACAGATGAAAAGAATAAAGTTTCAACAAGGATAAACTGATAATCAAGTAGTGTATGACATGGACAGATTATATCACCTACCTGTTTGACCATAAGCAAAACATGTAGCCTTTGTTCGCTCAAAAATAATGGGAATAATTGGTTCTACAGTAGCCCGGTATACCTGTTTCATAAAGCATTTCAACTGGTTAAACCTTTTTTATCCAACCAAGAAACAATCATAGAGGAACATGCACATAAGGACCATGCCTAATGTGCAACAGTATCCTAAACATCAAAGGAAATATTAAGTCAAGATTTACACACTTCCACGTACAAAAAGATATATATTACCTCATCATTTGAAACATACTCATTCAGAACAGCATCAAAACAAAATTCATGCTTCTCCACGTATGCAGTCAAGTCCACCTATTACATGACCAAAAATGTAAAACCCAAAACAGAATATGTGCAAGAAAGAGACTTCAATTTCCAAAACAAAATTCGGCCAGAAATTTTAAGTGGCATCTGGTTGCTGAGAACAAACCTTTAGTTTGGGTTCGTGGACTGTCAAATAAGCATTGTCATATACAGAAACAATATCCTCCTCCTTCCGTGAAAGCTCCTTCTTATTTAAAGGTCTTTTGCGTACCTAATATACCCATTAGAACACAAAAAATTTAAAAGTTTCACACAAAATAATACACATGATATTCCATCAATGCCTTCAAATCACACGACAGGATCAGATGCCAAGATTGATATATGTTAAGAACCAAAGCATTCATATAGAAATTAGACACCAAGTCATCAACAACATGATATTAACCACACATATCCAACAATACACAAGCACAGCACTCAGCTGCGAAATGAAACACATACCACAACTTTAATCTTAGCCACATTAGTTTCCTTTGTGCTCTCCTTGTCACTCTGGGCTACTGGAACTGATGCATCTGGATCAGGTAGTACTCTTTGCTGCCTACCACTTGTCAAATTGAATTCATCATCAAATGCTTTACCACCAGGCATAAATGGCGATGGCTCAAAGGGTTCAGGGATGACATGCTGAACATGAAAACAATATTGCATTTTATTAACAAATAAAGCAACAGAGTAGGAAGTAAAAAAAATATCCTAGGCAGACACAAAGCATCTCATTGATCATAACTCAAGAAAAAGGTAAAGAACAGACCCCAAGACAGTAAGCACAATATTTCAAAAGTAGGTGAGGATTTAACTCTTTTCACTATGCAGCTATAAATATATATCACAAGTAAACAAGGACCAATAACAAATAGTAAAGGGAACAAAAATGATAATGTACTGGCTAGAATCAGAGATGTTACAAGTTTTACAAAGCAAATTAAATTTAAGAACCTATTCACAAGTAAAATTCATATAGAAACAAAACAGCAATCCAAGAGAAATTACCCTAACAAGTGAGTGAATTTCCAGGGAATCCCCATCAACCCATCCTGAATTCACAATTTAATTAAAATCTTCAGCTCATAAAAATTTGGCCATAAATTCAGACCAAATTATCATTATAAAATACTGATGTCACAACTTGATATTCCCAAGTGCATAACGGGTCTGAATTCCAGCACATATCACCGAATAACAACATGGAATGTTGTAAAGGAACTTCAAACAAAACGACTCAATGTCAGGGATTAGTAACCAATCTTGTCCTTTGACAGCACCCAGTAGCCAATCTCGTACTTCGTCATTATTGATGTTTTAAAACCAATCCATCAGAACTTCCCAGCTAAGTTAAACACAGAACATTATGAATTTTTAAATGACTATACCTCAGACAGAAGCTCTGTATCATCCATAGCATGAAGGTCCAACAGCCCAGCTCCAAAATCCCCCCTGAACTCCGGAGAATACAAACCATCCGATGCAGCCCCACCTGAAGTTTGTGCTGTAGGTGTATATGGCTCAGAACCAGACTCCCCATTAAAATTGAGGTTTCGCATTAATTTGAAAAGCCTCTGTTTCTCTTCAGCAGATTGAGCGCCATAACCCTATAACAATATCAAACGCTTAGTCATCATGTAATTCTACATGAAAAAAGCGGATAAGATAGCACAATCTCATAGGCAATGGCTATGAATATAATACCTGCATGAGGAGATTGGGGAGCATACGGTTGTCGATTCCCGTGGAAGCCAATGGTGAGGCCAGATGCTGTAACCCAGCGGACTGGAGCCACCGGGCCATGACTGCATCACCAGCATCGCCAGCAGGCCCCGCATTGTGCAGAGGCCCGGCAGGGGCGCCGGTGGCGTGGTCGTACAGAGCAGTAGCCGCGGCGGCATTGCTCTGCTGCATCTGGCCACCCATGTGGCGCTGCGACCGTCTTTGAGGAGCCAATTTTCAAGATCTATATTCCAACAACCGCTTCACAAAAACAAACCACACAAATGCATTTATATATACGTGCCATCCAAAAGGCATAAGAATTTCAACGAAATTATAGCATATTGATTTGCATGGGATCATATATACTCACGAGGTGGGGAGAAGTTGAAATCAAAGCAGGACATGAAAGTAAAATTCCAACGGAAATGCGATTCAAATCCCCAGAATCTGCAATTCAACCGAATCTGATCTCAGAATCCCACGCCGAGCAACGTAGAAAATCAATCAGTTTCTCACATTTACGATTAAACGTACCGGAACAGAAGGAACCAAAACAATTAGGCCACCAGGATCTGTGGCTTCTCAATAATCTCAAAAGATGCGATATTGGGATCAGATCTGCAAACGAATTGGGAAAAGCAAAACCCTAATTCGATTGTAAAGAGGGCAGGGTGTGTGTGTTGGAATTTGGTTTCAGAGAAATGGGGGTTGAATTGATGATGGTAAGGGGCTCCACAGAAGAGAGAGAAAGTGTACGCCTTGCTTAGATTATAAAATAATCTTTCTGCGACAACAGGAGAGAGACTCAGAGAGCGATGTCGTTATAATTGTCATTTGGTAGATTATAATTTTCAAAATTTTCAAAATTATTAAAACGGCTATTCGCACAATTCAATTAATCTAAAAAGACTGATACGCCCTCCAGGTTGTTGCTAATTTTCGGTTCGGAGCTCGGATGGACGGTTCAGAGCCTTCGGACGACAGACTGGACTAAATTTAATGTGAGCTGACGCAAATACCCTTGGATTTTTTTTATTTGCTTGCCGCGGAAACTCAAAACGTCCACTCCCTCCCATCACCACCAACAATAATGAAAATCTTTTTCTTTTTCTTTTTCTTTTTCTTTTTTCTCTCATGACCCAACAAAAATAAAAAGGAGATTTTCATTGAGGGTTGATGGGTATTTTTCTCCTTCTTTTATTTATTTATTTATGGGGATAAAAGTGGAATATTAAGAGGAAAAAATAAAATAGGTCAATAAAAGTTCTTAAACAAGTGAAAAAAAACACAATTCATTTCTCCTTTTTGTCATTATTTTGCCTTTTTTTTTTTTTTTGGTTTTGCAAAATTACTATTATGGAATGAAAATGGTGTTTGAGGACATTATTGAGGTGGCTCGTCCTCCCTCAATTTTGATGTAATTATTTTATTGTTTAGGGCGCGTTTGACCTATTTGTGAATTAAGCAAACTAAGATTCATAAGATCTTGTCCAAAAATTAAAAATAGAAATCCTTCAACTAACAAAAACTAATACAACAATCCTAATAGGAGAATAGTATGTTTCAAGTCAAGAAATTATTGAAATACACTCAACCACCTCAAATCAAATGTCAAAGCAAACCCTTAATAGAATATGAAACGAATCGGATAAAGTAAAAGGCAATGTGCAAATCTTTTATCTATATATAGGCAAAAGATAGAGCGTGTGCCAAACTTTCAAGCGAAGTTGAGGTTCAACTCCAAAATCAATTGGCAATGGAGAGAGTAGTCTAACTCCTTATAAACTCAGGCTAAGTCCCTTAACTTTTTAATGTGAGACAAATACTCTCAACAAACCCAAATTCGAATCCCTCTCATCGTAATTTAGATTAAATTAAAGTAATTTAATTAGTGTATACATGCAATTTATTTAGGTGTAAGTGTGCTTATATATTGCTGGAATCTTTTCTCAACTTCAGACTTGGATTGGGACGGTGGGACTGCGACTTCTAGCTCTGAAAATTATGTACATATGCCCTAAATAAAATGACTAATATATATTGAGCTCGTGCAGCAGTTTTATACAATTGCTGGCTAAGCAGCAGGCAACAGAATAAGTCGTAGTGCGGGTCGGTTTAACTAGAAATTTGCACTTCCAGTCGAAACGAGACATGAAAGTTTGTACCTTGTTGTTTATTTCATTTACAATTTTACATTACATATATACGTTCTTCATCATTCTTCAACAACAACAACAATATATATATATATATATATATATTCATCATTATCAATGCTCTCTGTAACTTTTCATCACATGTTTGCATTACTCATTATTTTGTAGATTATCATATAATTTTTCTAACAAAAAACAATTGTATTTTATATATTTATACTTATATACAACAAATGCATTAGTCATTCGAACGTGTGGAATGCTCATGATGTTCGAAAGTCTAATGCATTTTTTCAGGTGTTTGCATTGTAGACGTCCACTCTTGAATCAAATAGTGGATCTACGTTAGGATGAATGAAAGCGATTGCCCCTACTTACCATCTCTTGAATTGTCCAACATTCTATTGATGTTATTACTTAAGAAAGCCCCTTATTTTTTCCCCAATTACTTTCAAGACAAGCTTCTAAGGAGGTTATAAAGTCATATAATAATTGAGATAAGCTATAATATTAAATTGAAGGGGGATTTCAATTTTTTTTTAATGCTGAATGGTCAAACTTTACGGTCCCAAGTTCAAATAAGCATATATATATAAATACACATGGATATACCCTTGCCTCCAGCTTTTTGTTATTGTCAATAATACCCTCCCAAACTCGATTCAGCCATTTGGTGATAGAATGATGAACGATGACAGCAAGATTATTTATGCGCTGCTGTACCTTTCTAGGTGGACTTTATTTTGGTAAAATTCCTAAAAGACCTCGCTTTTCTAACTTTGTGCTTTTATATGTTTCCTTGGCTATTTTCCAAAGGTGACAATTATTTCAGAGACACAGACAATATATGAAGGGAATTCAACGTAAATTTTGGTGAGGAGAATTATTGATAATTGTCTACTAAATAATTATGGATATTTCGATTGAATTTTTATATTATATAAATCATATTAGTAAGATAGAATTAATAATTCATATCGACATAGGATTAATCTGTACGCAATGTAAACCTAAAATAACATAACATAATCGAAACTTGAGAAAACGGCCACGGAAACGGACGGATGCATCATGAAACATAATTTTGGTTGCATAAATATACTTTATCATAAAATCATTTAATAATCTTATTCTAATTTTACTTAAGGTCAATATTTTATTTTATTTTGCTTCAAGGTTTTTTTTAATAAGGTTTGTTTGTTGTTCTGGTAATTGGGTGGACATTGATAAATGCTGGTGGATCATGAAGTGGACCCCAACTCTAAATTTTTTATTTTAAAAAAAAAGTATAAATAAATAAATAAAAACCCCACTTTTCTGTTCTGTTCCCTACCCTATCATCCGTGTGGTACACTTATTTTGGGAAAAGCCTTGCTTTAACTTAAAGCGTGTGAGGGTTGACACCGATGCTTAGCTCAGGATTCTAATTTGAATTAAAGTTTTTAAACGTTTCTAGACCCAATTTGGCTCCCACCATCCTTTCTTTTCGTAATGAAGGGCTCCTGTAGACCCTTGCCATAATCTCAACCTTTTAGTGGGATTCATAATTCCACTACATTTAACTCCAGTAATATTAGACGTAATCCAATTCATGTTATTTTCAAGCCATCAAACATTTGACTAGGATTTATAAATCCTATTGAGTCATATAATTCAGCTCACCAAACAACAAACCCTAGAAGTGTGCAAAAATTATACGAAGATTTCAAATCGGTCAAATTAAACTACTCTGAATGTGATAATCCAATTTGTACACTCAAAAGTGTAATACTATGCCAAATCAGACTAAATTATAACTAATTTATTTGGTTTGATTCGGTTCGATTCCGACCTATTTGAAACAGAATATGAGATGTCTTAGCTTTAGAGGCTGCTGCTAAAGAGGGATCATACTTGGCCCAACACTCACGCTTTGATATGAGCCATGAATTGGACCTCACAGAAACTCCCGCCATCTCAAGGCCATTGATTCACGGACAGTTAGAAACCGAGTCGAGGGGCGTAACGACCTCGATACAGTTACCAACAATTTAGGCATATATATATGTATACACATAGCATCGCCATATTCAGCAACAGCAAGCTGCTATCCTATCCTATACAGCCGTCACCACCCACAAGCACACTCTCCAACTAAATTAATCCCACACTGAACTAATTAATTTGGATCTTCTTGTTGTTTTTGTTGATAATTAGTGATTAATTAGCGAGTAATTAAGATAATGGCGGAAGGTAGTGAGAACAAGGGGAAGCCGCTGATGCTAGTTGCAGTGGACGACAGTGAGCATAGCTTTTATGCATTGGAGTGGACGTTGGACCATTTCTTTGCTCACGGCACCAACCACCCTTTCAAGCTCATCGTCATTCATGCTAGGACTTCTGCCTCTTCTGCCCTCGGCGTCGCCGGATTTGGTAATTAACTAAACCAATCTCATTATCTGCTTCATTAATTCATTAATTGCATGGTTAATTCATTCTATTATAAAATGCAGGTTCTGTGGACTTTATGACTTCTTTGGAGGCGGATATGAAGAAATCCACTAGTAAGACCGTGCAGAAAGCTAAGGATGTTTGCACCAGCAAAAAGGTAAGTACAAAATCCTATAAGTGATGTCTGCAACGTTATTATTAACACTCACTAGGCTATTTTTCCAAATTCCGCCATTCTTTTTTTTAATTCACGCATCATTCTGCATATTATGTGGTCAGCTAATTAATGCGATTTATCAAGCGAATACGGTTAATTAACGACGTTGCAGGTGGAAGACGTAGAAGTGGAAGTAATGGAAGGTGATCCCAGAAATGTTATGTGTGACGCTGTTGATAAACACCATGCCTCCCTTTTGGTTGTTGGCAGTCATGGTTATGGAATTGTAAAGAGGTACATGTTTGAACTTTGCAAATCCAAAATTCTTTTTATTTATTTATTCTTCCTCCAGGCTCTTCTAATATGTGACACAAAATTCGAATCTCTTGCAGGGCAGTTCTTGGAAGTGTAAGCGACTACTGTGCTCATCATGTTAAATGCTCCGTCATGATTGTGAAGAAACCCACGAAGCCCTGAGCCTTCCATCAAGCGTTTCAATAAAAATTATGCATTGTGGGTCTATGAATAGGAGGGCCAATATCATTTGGGAATTTTTTTCTTTGTTTGAGCAAGTTATTATTTATTTGACAAAACAAAACAAAAAATAAATTTTCAGGGTAATGGAATGAATGAATTGCACTTCGTAGCCATCTAGTGGATTGTATAATGTGATTTTCTTCCCCAACCATCTTACTCTTGGCAAAAATAACGACATCATACCTCCTTTAACTTCACAATAATTATCTCACAATTCTGAAAAATTGATCGGTATCGCTCCTAATTGTTTAAGTCACAAACCCATTTCTTTTTTTAGTTGAACGCAAACTTATTTATTAATCTTGTAGTTTGCAAACCCATTTCTTTTTTTGGTTGAACGCAAACTTATTTCTTAATCACTTGAACTACGATACTCCTAGCTCCTAATTGCTTAAGTCACAAACCCATTTCTTTTTTTAGTTGAACGCAAACTTATTTATTAATCTTGTAGTTTGCAAACCCATTTCTTTTTTTGGTTGAACGCAAACTTATTTCTTAATCACTTGAACTACGATACTCCTAACTGCTTAAGTCACAAACCCATTTCTTTTTTTAGTTGAACGCAAATTTATTTCTTAATCTTGTAGTTTGCAAACCCATTTCTTTTTTTGGTTGAACGCAAACTTATTTCTTAATCACCTGAACTACAAACCCATTTCTTTTTTTAGTTGAACGCAAATTTATTTCTTAATCTTGTAATTTGCAAACCCATTTCTTTTTTTGGTTGAACGCAAACTTATTTCTTAATCACCTGAACTACAAGAGAGTTTGTTATGAAGTTGTTAAACTGATAATTCAACTAGCCAATATCAAGTACCAAAGCTCTGTACAGGTGCACAAGCTTCTACAGTTCCACCATCTACATGGTATTGCAGAATATCAAGTACCAAAGCTCTGTACAGGTGCACAAGCTTCTACAATTCCACCGTCTACATGGTATTGCAGACCCATTTGCGTTTGTCACAGTAACGAATGAGCCATGATTTTTTTTTTAACGGCCTGGTAGATTTATGAATTATATAACATATAGATGATATAACATACAAATGCATGCATAGATAAGAAAGAAGATTTGGGGCTGCTAAAATCTAGAATACAATATTATTCTTATTTCTCAATCAAAACATAGGGCCAAATAAATTAGAAATCCAAGTCGAAATTCGAAAATACCATTAAAAACCGAGATAGAAGGTGGCATAAAGCCTCAAGTCACCAAACGCAAAACATTCTAAAGAAAACAAGCAAAAATAGACTCCTGATTCCCCAATTTAGAGAAGAAAAAAAAAAGAGCGACAATATAGACTAGGATTACAACAAGCATTCTGCTTGAAGCCAGCTGTGCCAATACTTAGCACTTGACCTCCCTCAAACCATGAGCAAAGTAGATAAATGTTGGGTCAGTGGCACCCTCCTTGTAGTAGGCAAACACCAAACCGCCATCATCATGCATGCTCTCCCCAACAAAGCTGCAAAAGAACATGTGATTCAATGCTTGTATCTTTTTTCGAGTAAAAATTCCACAATGATGGCAAGTGCCAAAGTATTCTACCGACGGGATGACTAACATGGTAAATCACTAAAGGGACCAACAAAACTTACAATTGGAGGTCACTGAGCTTCGAAAGCAGAAACTTGGTTGCTCCCTCAATGTTCTTCTTGAATTCCTCTTGTTTCTCCCCCTCCAGCTTGGGTGTCAACAGTTTGATGTACCTCTTCACCCATGTGACAAACTGCTTCTTGTCAAAAGGAGGTTGCTCCTGCAAGCATCAGGCAATAACAATCAATTTCTAATCCGAGACAAAGTTTGGAGGCCAACAGAACAGTGGGCACTACATACCTGAAGCCTAAATGTGTCAACGATGTCAACCACCTTCACGGTTTGATCATCAACACCCTCATCTTCCCCACCACCTTCAGCAGAGGGATTTGCACCAATGTCTACATCAACTGCTCCTTGCACAACCCACTGGAGGCAAAAATCATACAAACTTACATTTAATCAACTGTGCAACAGTAGAAGTTAACATAAAACAGCAGAGCTCAATACAACCACCCTGATACCCACACATTAAATACATCATCCGACTTTATTTTCTACTTGCAAAGTTTGAGTTATGCGAATAAATTAAAATCATTACAAGAACCATCTGTTAAACTTGTTAAGTTCAAAATTCATGAACCTACCTTTCCATCAACTTCCCACAACACTCCATTATGGACTTCCTTGTATGGAAACGAGTCCGAGAGAAGCTCATCACCTAGTATGAATACACTAAAATTGGTCAACAACTTGAAACGAGAGCTTCGATATATAAGCTCAATAAAAAAAATTAGATAGAACAAGAAGAACATCACAAACAAACTTATAAAAGTATCGAAGTTAAAGTACTTAGTTAACCCATCAAAGTTTTAGAGTTGCGTCATGATGACAAAGCTATATTCAATCCAAACATCTTCCCCCAACCACATCACATGCATATGCCAACAAAAACACAAAAAATAGTTCAAAAACCGTTGAAATACTGATTAAAACTACAAATTAGGTTTTTTTAATCAGTTGAAAAGAAAAATTCAGTAGCTTGACAAAATATACACGACATGCAGCCCAGTAGCTGATTACATAAAAAAAAAACTTGCACATAATCAACACAAGATAAATACAGCAGCTATAGATCAAGAAATTTGTGAAACAAGAAGACAAATACGGCAGTAGTGAAAATTGGGCGCCAGTGAACAAAATCAGATCCCTAGCCTAACCTAAAATTTGGAGATTTAACAGAGATCTAATTTCGTATCATTCCTGAAAACTAATACTGAACACAACTAAAACCCTAATTTAAGACAGAGAGGGGGAAATTACCAGTGAGGAGGTCTTGGTAAACCAACATGTTTGCAGCAGAGTCTCTCTCGGATCGCCCCAACAAGATTTACTAGGGATTTGAGAGGAGAGAGCGACGCAGCAACTAGAGAGCAAGAGAGGGTTTCAAGAGCCTTCGTCAACTGGAATTTATAGGCGAGGGTTTGGCCGAGAACACGAATATGCTACGCAACTCAAAAATTACGGGAAAGGACTTGTCTTTTTTCTTGAATTCCTGTTATGCCCTTTCTAATAAAACTGTAAAATCAGGTTTTTGGTTCCAAGTCCTAGTAAAATTGTAAAACCAGGTTTTTTGGGTAGTCTGGTCGGTCCGGTTCTAGTTTTCTTGATTGGGTCAAGAAATTATTTGGGCCTGCCAACTAGGCCTCGTTAATTTGGCAGCATAGGCTGGTTAACTCTGTTAAACCATCTCCAATCAAAAGTGCCAGACCTAAATTTGGGCAAAATATAACCTCAAATTATGTCCAACCCAAGATTTCCATTGATACAAATTTGAGAAATCATGTAGAAGTTTGGGGTAGGCATGGTTCGATTTGGTACCAACTCAAAACTAAACTAATTACAATAATCGATTTGGTTCGATTTTGGGTTGGTGTATGCTTGAATATATTTGATTTTTTTATTTTTTTATTTTAGCTTTTTTCATAACCACTTGAAACCCAATCTTAAATGAGAAACAACAAAAGAACAATGGATCTCTTAACTTCATGAAATTACGTTGTGAGATTGGTTCCAACATAGTTGTACCATGCTAAATTACACTTTTGTGTATTTGAAAGTTTCTCATTGAATAAGTGCCAGTTTGGCATTGCTTATTTAGAGTAATAAGTGATTTTAAAAAAAATTTGAGAAGCACAACCCGTTTGGTAAACTGTGAGAAAATCACTTATTATTAAAAATTGCTGTGAGAGAAAGCTATAAGGGAAAGCAGCTAATGAGGTGCTTTCATTTTCTGATTATGCAGGAATCAATTTCGAAGAGGCGCTGGGTTTAATGATTATACGGCAATCATTTTCTGATTATGCGTAAAATCAATACCAACAATACTTTTAACAAAAATTTTACCAAACGCCAAACTGCTTTCTCTCACAGTAAATCTGACAGCGATTATTTTCACAGCACAGCAATGCCAAACTAGCCCTAAGAACTATTGACCCACTACACGAAAGCTCAAGTGAGAAAATGTTTCCACACTACCAATTTCATTTTCTTTTTGGCTAACCAACTGCCCAAGACAAACAAGGAAATTACATCAGATAGCCCTGGCCTTCACACCAATTTCACGAGGATATGGATAAAGCTTGCAGAATGTTCAAGTAACGACACACTGACATCAGCTGTCACAACCAAAAATACTTATCTATATATATATAAAGCAAAAGGCAGAGAATGGTGAAACATTCAAAATACCAAAAAATGCCTTTGGTTAATTTAAACATTAGAATTAAAATTATTAATTAAATGAGGATAATATGGTAAATTCACACTTCTAAAAAAATTTAAAATTAAAAGAAAAAGATAATGGATCCTATTTTTACGGAACACAACTATCCATTATCTTTTTAATTCTTTAAAAAAAAAAAATTTCTTTTAAAAAAGGCCTCTTGCAGGCGCGGAAGCGCATGCAGAGAGGCTAGTTAATAATTTAAGAGTAATGCTATTTAGACACAACAATGACTATCTTAGCTGATTATCTTATGTGGCAGATGATGTGTCATGCCATGTCAATTAATGAACGTTGTCATGTGTATTCTCTTTTCAATAAATAAAACCAAGCATAGACCACCCAATCGTCAAACAACATATCCACGTGTTTGCCACACAATCGCCAACGTGATCATTTCCCATGGACTCGACCGCAGGGGAACCTAATCTCCGGATTTGAAATAGATATACTTGCCACTCCCATTAACAAGTTACCATATATAGACGCGGGTGACAACCCGTTTGGTTCTTCCTGAGGAGCAATGATTCTCTGGCTGTATAAATGTCTGTGCCACTGCGCCCCTTTCTTTACTTCTTCTTCTTCATCCTCTGCTCTGCTCTTCTTCTCACATACTCTCAGTCTCTGTGGGGGTTTTCTTTGCTCGGGCGCAAATGGACAACGCGACGTCGCCCGCTTCGTCTTCCTCGACTGTCAAGTGCTCCATCTGCATGGACGACGTCTCCGATGACTGTGGCCGTACTGTCGTCAGGCTTCGCTGCTCTCACTCGTTTCATCTCGGTGAGTAAATCACATAGACTTCGCCAACTTTTAGATCTTTTTCTTTTATTTTCTGTTCTTTCTTTACTAAATGATATATGTGTATAATTTTTTTGTCAAAATTATTGTTAATGATTATTACAGGGTACCATAGAAATGATTGTCACTGTTATTATTGTTGTTGATGTCATTACTGTTTTAATTGCTGTTACTATTTTCTTTTTCTGGTATTTGATAAAGGTATGCTGGTGTGTGTATTGGAACTATGAGGTCAATAGTCAGTGTCCTGTAATTCATGAAAGAAAAAAAAAACTCTGTACTGTTTGACTTTGGATCAGGAAAACGAATCGGATTGCGTAAAATTTGTTTTGTGACTCTATGTGCCTAAGCTGTTCGACGAATTGGCTGTTTTAAAAGTAGGATTTATTGGATTTATCATTTGTAGACATGTCTAACATGGGGGGTGTGTGTGTATACATGTACATTTACGAAGGCATATTAGCTTTTATGGGTGAGCTATGGAAACTCCTAAATCCTAATGAAGTTCAAAATGACTTTTGGTCTAAATATTGACTTGTGTCTTGGTTTATGCTTATCTCCTAGGTGCTAATACACGCCTTGTGAGAATTACGGTATGATATAAGGTCACAAAAAGAAAGACATTTATGAATGATAGTAGAGGGTCACATTTCCTAGGTTTGGTAGATTTTCACCTTACACCTTTTGGCTGCTGAAAAATAGTTAACCTCCTAAATCATGAAATATTTACTTAATTTTGTTTATTCATGGAATTTTGTTATTTTTTCTGATGTCATGTGCTTTCCTTTTTCTTCAGATTGCATTGGTTCTGCATTCAATGTAAAAGGTGTTATGGAATGCCCAAATTGCCGTGAGATTGAGAATGGTGTATGGAGGTGTTTTGAGAATGGTAGCCCTGAGCCTGACTTATATGAGGGGATGGATGAGGAGCCTGTGGATTTCATTGACATGGTAAAAGCAAAGACTACTTATAAATTTAATTACTTTTGTACCAATTTATAGTTTCCTCAAGGCTGTGAACACTCATTTTTCTCGCTCATTTTGACTTGCTTTAGTGGGTGCATTGAGTTAGCAGAACTGGTTGAGGAAATTATTTGTAAAACCAACTGAGGACACTTAAAATGTCATTTTATGCTATCAGTTTTTGGTTTGGCCTCGAAATATCAACAAATGTGTGACTGGTTCTGCCTCATATACAGACTTTTAGATTATTTTGTTCTTTTACATTACTAAGCAATTTGTATTTTTCATCATAACACACGCATGGAATAAAATCTTTGCAACATGTTTTCATGGTTTTATAGCCATACCTGGATGTTCAATGTATTTTTTTTCCATGATTCATTGTCATATTATATATAAATATATATGTATAAGTACATCACTTGACGTGATCATCAGTTTCTCTAAGTCGTTCATCTTAATTTGTAAATACATTTGTGGATGTTTCAGGGAAATGGAACTTTTGTACGTCACTATACTTGGTAAGCATTATTTCTCCTGTGCAAGGTCTTTACATTCCTTCTGCTTCATTTTTGTGTTAAAATTTTCCATTATACTATCTTCAATATCACTTGAATATTTATTGATCTTAAACATTAATTACTGGGAATTGTTAAGCCTAGAATAGTTTTGGGCTATCAGTGGCATGTGAAAGTTGTGTTTTTAGTTAACTATAAACACTTCAACTCTAGATATTAAATTGTACTATGTTAATGCGTGTTGTTTATGTGTTCATCTAATAGGTTGTCAGATTGATGAGTTAAAAAAACTTGTAGCCCAGGACTTCAATTAGTAGTTGCTAGTTGTGTTTGGATTCTTTCCTTTTGAGATGCTGATATATCCCATCTAAAATGAATTTTTGTGTTGCTTGTGTGGTTATCATTATGCTATGGTAATGCTGTTTACTTGGTGGGGGTATGCTATTGATGAACTACTATAATGGAATTACAAGTTTGCCTAGGTAGCAGTTGCATTGAAATGTCTAGAAGTGAGTCTATTGTAAACAAGGGGATTCTATGTTAGAACTTGAGAAGGGCCATCTCTAAAGAATGGGATTATTGGAATTATTGAAGAGGCTTCCTTCATCCAAATTATTCTCAGTTCCATCTTCCTTTGGTCCCCCAATCCCATATTGGGCATTGCCTGCTGCATGAGTCCTCATTTTTATTTTGCCAATTGATATTGTTTATGAGTCTTCTAAATACCCATACCAAAAGTAAGTTTGAAGCTCAAGGATACCTCTATCTAATGTCCTTGATTATTTCTAGTCAAGAGGCTGAATTTCTCCTCTGGTGTATTTAGTTGCTGAGTCTTTCATGCAGAAACATATATGAATAACCCAGATTAATAAATTCAATGTAAATGTAATGTTTTTTAAAGTGATTTTTAACATCTGGCCGAAATACCATATTTGTTGCTTTTTATTGCAGATTATTTAGTAGCTGTTATCTGAAAACAGAAATAATCAGATTGATTAGATTCTGATTGTATTCTAGAGGTTTGGGTCCAAGGTATAGGACCGTAAAGAGAGATGATTTCTGTGTTCATCTTTGAATGAAAAAATAAATAAATAAATTGAAAGGAAACCGAAAGTGTATGCAGAAAGTTTAATTGTCCTAGGTTTTCAAGAATCATGAAATTCACCTCTATTTCCCGGCAGTTTATTGGGATTGGAGATAATAATTACTAAAGATGTTATGGTTTGTGTCTTTTTTGGTCTTTGTTTTACATGTGGATGTTTTGAAACTTGCAGGGAAACAAGGTTACCATCACCTGGCTGTAAGTTCATTTTCTTCTGCTCCCACCTTAAATTTAAATAACCAGTTAATAGAAAACTTGTTTAACAATAGACTTAGAACCACATATTGAAGATGCAGATGGGAATTTCGTTGACCCCTATACTGTCTTTGCTGGTAATCCTAATACCAGCCATCAATTGAATGGCCCTCCTGTACACAGTGGGGTATTTACTTCCCGGGTTAACTGGAGATGTGATCCTTTCATATGTGATACCTGTATCAATTTGTTTTCAAGGGGTGACCATACCAGTGGTGCTAATTCAGTTAGATCTGCAACCTTGAGTGTTGGGCTTGATTTTCATGCTATGCCAAATGAACCATTTGTTCCTCAAATCGTTGAGCGTGGGTAAGCTTTTGATAAACTCAACGCTCATTATTCATACTTGAGTTAATTGAACTGACAATGCGGATTTCGACCAAGGTCAGCTAATCACATCTAATATGAACGCTTTTATAAATATGAGAGTAATGGCATGTGCTTTTAGCTTCATAGATAACATTTATTATTTGAAATAAACCTGAGAAAAACCGATGGGCCAGGCTTGGTTATGCAGGAATAATGTCATGGCTCATGAGGGATACATCATATTATTGAAATATCCCAAGTCACTCTGAACCTGCATTGTGTTCATTGTCCCTCATTTTTCTTAGCCTTGCCTATTTTACACTGCGCCTTAAATATCTTACATGCACCTTTTCCTTGTAGGATGCGTGTTCAAACTGCTACTGAATCTCCATTTGGTTTGGGTTATCAAGGAAGCAATGATCCAGTTTATTCCAACCTACGAAGGATGCAGCAGACACCAACCAATTCCTCTTCATCTGCCGCGGACGCTTACATGAGAAGATCAAATGGATTGAGGGGTTGGTTTCCAGCAGAGTACACAGCACCTTCGCTAGTTGAACAGACTGGGAACTCCTTTTCATGGTCTGTGAACCTCAACTCTAACCTGTCAGAAGCAGCAACTCACAGTCATCACCATGTCCAGGAAAGAAATGCAGTCGAACCTCTCCAACTATTTCCTGAAGACACTGGTTCACTGCTCCCGGACATTAATGAGTAAGCTTGATAGCACTGAACTGAAATGTCTGTGAGAGGGAAAAAAAGAAGAAGCTAAGTTGCTAGCCTTGAATAATTATTACCGCAGGTGCAAAATGTTCTTCCTATGAAAAGCATAAACTTCAAGGATGAGAAACCATAACTGCAAAACTTGAGGCTATGAAGGTGTTAGTTTCAGGCCTAGAAATGTATGGCTGGTTAGTTGATGCCATATGGTATGGACTAAATTTGTTTTATGCAACCAACGAAAGAAAAAAAATTTGCTTTGTGAAAACTCTTTTTTTTAACTTTCGCATCCTTGCCAATGTGATGTACTGTGGAGCACTTACTGCCACATCCAAACGACCAAAGTCAAGTTCGACTTTGATTCTATACAAGTCGGTGTTGGCATTGGAGCTGATTAGATGGGTAAGTCATTGAAAATCCTATAACTAATATGTGTTCTTGAATCTGGGTTTTTTAGTTTTGTTTTCAGGCGTAAAGTCATTTTTGGTCTATGTAGTTTGTTTGTTTATCACTTTGGTCCCGTTAGTTTCAATTTCGTCTATGTAGTTTTAAATCTCTTGCAATTCAATGACACTTGGAAATGCACGGCTAGGTCAATCAGCATCTGGACTGGATTCTGGACTGCCAGCGGTAGTGAGAATTCTCCCGTTCCCTGGTGCTCATCCAAGCAGGGAGTTTGCTTTACCCAACTCACTCAAGGATACCGAGCATGGTGACTCAACAGAATCAGTCTGGGGGTAGAACCAGATAAAGCTTCGAATGAAATTTGAATGTGTCCTTGAATTGCAAATTGCTATGATATCAAACTAAATGGGCTAAATTGTCAGGATTAAAACCACATGGATAAAGGGATCTAAATCTTGAATCAGTAACAACTTTTTAAGTGCAACTCAATATAGCTACTTTATTTGGAGCATCCTCCACCATAAACTATTTTAACTCAATTTTTGAGTTCCAAATAGTGTGTGTTTTAGACGTTACATCTTTCAAAATCTTGAACCCCAAAGCTTCAATTACATTTTTCTTATGAGACACACTGCCAACCGGATCCTGAGCCTTTGCATTTACTTGCATTTTGGTAAATCTAAACAACTCAACCAATCTAACGGCTTCATATACGACATGTGTCATTAAACTTTTAAAATATATTATTTTATTTTTATTTCCAAAAGTGATGTTAACCCTACCTTAACAGTGTTAAGGTTAGACTAAACTAACGAGAGCGTTTTTTTTTTCCCCTTCGGAATTAGGAGCAGGAGCGTCCTTGTTCCTGGTTTTCTTCTCTGAGAGCATATATTTTTTTCTTCTTCTTCAACTTCTGATTTTATGTTAACCCTATCTTCATCAGACGTATTAAACTCCCAACCTATGAAGACAGAAGTTGAAGAAGAAAAAAAAAATGCTTGCTTGCGAGAGAGAAAAAAACCAAGAACAAGGACGCTCGCGATTGAGAGGAAAAAAAAAAAGGAAGTACGCTCGCACTAGTAGTCTAATGTTTAAGGTAGGGTTAACATCACTTTTGGAAATTTAAAAAAAAAAGTTTTAAAAGTTTAATGATATATCGTGTATTAAGTCGTTAGATTAGTTGAGCGGTTTAGATTTATCAAAATACGGATAAATGCACAGAAACTAAATGCTGAGGATTGGGATACTTGCCACCATATTCGTCATCTCCCTTCGCACTTAACTTGGATATCCTTATTTCACAAGTCATCTCATTTTCTACTCAACTTTATTAATAATTCAAGTTTTGGAATTAATTGACAAATAAATCAGAAATTACACATACATAATATTTATCTCCGTATAAGGATGAGGTGATTACTAATTAACAATAGCGTTACTTTTATTTTTGTTTAATTTTTTTGTGTCTGAAAACTCGGCATTTTCTTCCAAAAAAAAGCGGGAAACCCAAAATTTGAAAATCAGGGCCAACCAGAGAGAGAAGGGGCCTCCTGCAGCCATCCATTTTCCCAGTGGGAGTGACCTCAAACCAAATAGCCATGGAGGAAGCCATAACCCGAATAGTCACAGAGCTCGAAGAACTCCGCCACTCTGAAAACCCCTCAGACCGCCAAACCCTACCCATCTCCGATTCCACCCTCTCAGACCTTCAAACCCTCTTAGACAACGCCCTCGCCGACGATGACCCTGAACTCATGGACCACCTCCACGGCGAGCTCTCCTCCAAGTCCCTCTCTTTGTCCAATCTCGTCCGTCCGATCGCCTCCGCCATGGATTTGGGCCGTACCCATCTCGCCCTTTCAGCCTCCAAAGTCTACCTCTCTCTTCTCCTCTCACCCAATTCCCCTGTCTGCACTCTCTTCAACCCCATGGACTTTCTCTCTCTCCTCCAGTCCATTCGCCGGTCCCTCAAGCATCGTCCTTCAGGTGAATCCAGCCATGGGTCCCACGTTGCCGCTAATAAGAAGAGAAAGGGCCGCATCAGAAATCGGGGTTTGAAGAATTGTGCCCAGAGTTCTCACGATGAAGATTGTGATGGGGAAGAGAGTGAATTTGATGTGAGGGTCATGTTTACTGTTCTTGAAAGGTTGGAACTTGTAATGGGGTTGATTCATTTGGACCGCTTTCCGGATAGTTTGAAGTCTTTGGTTCAAACTGTGGCTGAAATTCCAGTGATGGCGCTTGAAGTATGCGGTAATTCAGGCAGTTATAGCAGACTAACAGATCTGTGCTCGCAGATTTTGCTTAAAGTATTCATACCTGAGCATGAGGACCAAGCTAACATTGCAGCCGAGGTGTTGAAGTCATTGTCTCCGATGATTCTTCAGCATAAATCTCAAGTGCGGGCATTTGCATTGGGGTTCGTGACGAATCGAATGATGAGTGCGGCCAAGACGCTTGATGGTGTCAGGAAAGCAGTGGTGAATTTTCCGAGGTACTTGGTTCAAAAGGCACCGGAGAAGTCTGAGCCTCGGGCTTTGGCTGTAGAGTCTATCATGGAGATTGTTAGATTTTTGGAATTTGAGGACCAAATGGGGTTTGTGGGTTATGCAGTGAAGATGACTCAAGGGAAAGCTAGCTTGAGGCTCTTGGCTGTTGACCTTATTCTGGTGCTAGTGACATCGTTGAGAGATACATTGGGGTTGAATTCAGAAAGTGAAGTGAACGATTCATTGGGTCTGAAGTGCTTAGAGGCTTTGATTCAACGTTGTTCGGATGTAGTTGCTGGAGTTCGAGCCGTGCTTTGTCAAACTTGTCACAGCTGGTGGGCTTATTGTCAGGTGATGATAGGGGTCAGGCTGTGCTGGAAGAAGTTATGGGGCTTGGCAATGCAAGTGACCAAAGGCCGAAGGGTTGGATGAATGAAATTTTAATGAAAAGGTGCATGGATGAGAAGGCAGGTGTAAGGAAGGCTGCACTTCTTTTAATTACCAAGTTGATAGCCATTCTAGGTAGTGACTTTGATGGAGGCTTGCTCAAGACAATGGGCATGGCTTGTTCTGATCCACTTGTTAGCATACGTAAAACGGCAATTTCAGCTCTTTCAGCGGTAAATTTTATGTTGTGCTTCATCTAACCTTTCTTCATTGAGCTGATGTTTTAGTTAAAGATAATAATTTTTGTTTCTGATTGGTTTGTATACTTTGTGTAGTTAATGTTAGGAAGTATGGCATCTAATTGGTCGTATACTTTGTATAGCCTCCAAAGTTCCATGTATTCCATTTATATTTTTGAACAACGTATACTTTTGGGCACTTATCTTGGTTTTGATCGTAAAAGGTTACCCTGTTAACTTCTTTCCGGCCACCTGGAACACAAAATCTAGCTCACTATGGTTGTCTTGTATGAGACACTTTCAGAAATCTGATTATGTTTCATTGAAAATTCTCAATTACGTTTCTGTCAACCACACTTTGTAGAGGCACATCTGCATTTGCTGACAATTTGGATCAAAGCGTTGTAATATTCTTAGTGAGTTGGTTAAACTTTGGGATTTTAATGGTTTCGACAAGATACATAATTTCTGAAAGAAAAAGAGAATTAACGAGATACATAATCAGAAATACACTTCATTAAGCTTCTCTTAGTGGAAATTACTTTATTTTAATGCCTGCGTCAGAGTAAGTGTGTATTCTCCTGATCTATTTACTTTTCCTTTTGAATTGTGCCTGTTATGAATTTATTTTTTGTGGAATACCTGATCTTATATGTTTGAACTCTGCATTGACTTTGTAGGCCTTCAGAACATTCCTGGATGAAAGGGTGGCTACTGAGTGGCTACACTCTGTTCCACGCTTAATTGCTGATAACGAGTCTAGCATTCAAGAAGAATGTGAGAACTTGTTTCTAGAACTGGTATTGGAACGGGTATCTACAGGGTCTGTTAGTTCTCTTCATGATGAATCCAGGTTTCGTAATTCAAATAAAGCAAAAGGTTTGGAAATGGATGTTGACTCGGTGTTTCCTGAAGGTGTTTTGAGTCTTTTGAAAGAGATTTGCAATGGAGAGGTGACACCTTGGGTGAAGAAAATTTGCACAAACCTGGGAAAGAAGAAATTGATGAAGCACAAATTTGCTATTTCTCTTCAGAATATCATAAGGACATCTGAGTCTCTGTGGCTCAGTAAATCCATGCCAATAGAGAAATGGACAGCCCCACCTGGCTCTTGGTTTCTTCTATCAGAGGTGTCAGCATACCTTGCAAAAGCAGTCGACTGGGAGTTTCTCCATCATCATTGGGAGCTCTTTGACAAGTATGGCATGGGAGGGGAGATTCAAAGCCCATTTGCACAAGGATATGCATGTGAAGAGGAAGATGGTATAGATTCCACTTCTGTTGCTTGGGCTGGGGATCGTGTTTTTCTCTTACAGACAATCTCTAATGTTTCTGTTGAGCTGCCCCCTGAACTTGCGGCAGATTTAGCTCATAATATGCTTAAAAGAATTGAAGATTTCAACATGCATTCAACAGAGGTACTCATCTGTTGGTATCAGTATATTTGTTCAATACTTTGTTGGTTAGTACATTAGTTTGCCTGCTTGCCTTGCGGGTTGAAGTACACAAGCACTCACTCAGTGTTAAGCTCAACTTATCTGGATAGAGAGATTGAACATGCTCATGATGTTTCATATATATTTTTGAATGATTTCTGGCTAAATGAACTGAATTCTTTGTGAAGCTAGAAACAACGTTTTTCACTCTAGGCAAAGTTGGTCCTGTTCATCCTGTTTGCATGACTAATCTGAAGAGTGAATAACAAGTAGATTGCTTCCATTAGATAATCTCTAATCAGAGTTTCATTTCACTTTTTGAATTGTAAACTACTACTTATGTTTACATTTGTATCAGAGGATTCACTAGTGAAAGAATATGGTGGAAATGTTGAACAAATAATTGAGATAATTGAATTTTCCTATGCTTAGACTGAGTGCTGCTTTTATGAGCTTACTTGGTACGAGTGTGGGGAGATGTGCAATTAGCCATGAGGATATGACAATAAAAATAGCCACGTGTAGAGACCTATGCATAGTCAGCACCAACTTGCTAATACATATGGTTTTTATTTCCACATTTTCTCTATTATTTAACATGTGCTTTTTAAATTAGTTGCTTTGCTTTATTTGATGACAGGTTAATGCTCATGTAAAAGCACTCAGAACATTGTGCAAGCGGAAGGCTTCAAACTCAGAGGAGGCTGATACCCTTGTTATGAAATGGGCACACCAGCTTATCTCAAAAGCTTCTCAGATTTTAGAGAAGTTTATTTTGGATGATTCAGATGCAAAAAGAAAAGGAGACTTCTTTACGCCACCTAGAAGTGGGACTAGAAAAGGCAAGAGAGCTATGGCCACGTCGAGGTCATTGTCAGAAGCAGTCACAGCAGCTTACACCATTGGGTCTTTGGTTATCATCTGTCCATCTGCTGATATGACCACCGCCATTCCACTACTATACACCATCATCACTTCTGGGAATTCTGATCCAAAAGCTGATAAATTAACAAGGCCCAAAAGCTCTGTAAATCAGACAGCCCCTTCTTTGTACATCCAAGCATGGCTGACTTTGGGGAAGATTTGCCTTGCAGATGGAAAAATTGCAAAGAGTTATATCCCTCTGTTTGTGAAGGTTTGGTCATTGACTTTGCATCATTTATGTTATACAGCTTTAAATGCTTTTTGTAAACAGCTTATTGACATGTGGCCTCGACAAAGATGCTCCAGATTTCTATGGAACCTATAACCTAGAAAATGTTTTGCTAACAATCTTGTTCTTCTGTAGCCTGCCAGGTTTACACCCTTATCAACTGATTGTGACGTATATATAATTAGATAATTATATATTTATCATATGTGTGTGTGCTTCAGCAGTTTCAAAACTATCTGTTTCTTTTAACTAAATCCTTTTCTTTTGTCCAAAGACGTAATTGAGTTCCAAATCTCACAAGATTCTGTAGGAACTTGAAAAGAGTGATAGTGCAGCACTTCGCAACAATTTGGTAGTGATGATGGCAGATTTTTGTGTTCGCTACACTGCTTTAGTTGATAGGTAAGCCTGTAAAACTGTAACTTAAATGAACTAGAGTCAACTAATATCTTTGCATTTAAACTAACTAAGAAGAATTAAAGGTGAATTATTGTTTTGCTTTATAAGTTTCTCAATAGTTTTTCTTGAAGTCAACAGTTATATACCAAAGATCACAAAATGTCTCCGTGATCCATGCGAACTTGTAAGAAGGCAGACATTTATACTTCTCTCGAGATTGTTGCAGGTATATGTTAGTCCTATGGCTTAACATTTCCATTTTGATGATTTGGTTAGATTACTAATTCTATGTTTCATACTATATTGTCAAATTCAGAGGGACTATGTGAAGTGGAGAGGAGTTATGTTCCTTAGATTTCTTTTGTCCCTTGTTGATGAGTCAGAGAAGATAAGGCAGCTTGCTAATTTTCTCTTTAACAATATTCTGAAAGGTTCAAGGTTTTCTCTTATTTTGCAGTTGTGAAATTAATGTATATGTTTGTCATTGAGATTTGACCGTTCTGCATTTTTTTTTTTTTTTCAGTCAAGGCACCACTTCTAGGATATAACAGTTTTGTAGAAGCAATTTTTGTTCTGAATGACTGCCATGTCCACAATGGACACAGTAATGCTCAGGGATCACATGCAGAGAGCCGGCTTTTTTCCATCAGGTAGGTGTCTACAATGAACTGAAAGGAAAGCAGCTTTACAGATGGGATTAGATTTTATATATAGTTTATTTTGTTGTTCTCAGGGGCAATGATGAAAATTCAAGGTCTAAAAGAATGCAGATCTATGTTACTTTGCTAAAACAAATGGCTCCAGAGCACTTATTGGCTACCTTTGCAAAGTTATGTGCAGAGATTCTTGCTGCAGCATCTGATGGTATGCTCAATATAGATGATATTACTGGGCAGTCTGTTCTCAAGGTATTTGCCTCATGGTGTTCAAAAACTTGTTGCATGTTACTGCATATGGTAGCTGATTTCTGTGGAATATGCATAATTGCAATTCAATGTATTGACATGTTTACATACCCAACAGAACTTATTTTAACATATGCGTGCCTTCCAGTTCAGTCCTTTTAATGAGTTGAAGAGCAGATATATTTCTAGATTTTCTAATTTAGTTTCCTTTTAATCCTGACTAATATTAATGTGTTTGTATTTGCTACCTGCCTGTTTTATTTGAAATATGCTTTCTTAATTTCTGGACCAGGATGCTTTCCAAATTCTCGCCTGCAAAGAGATCCGAATTCCATCCAACCGAGGATCATCAGCTGACACTGGAGACATTGATGAAGAAGGTGGTGATAATGGTGGAGCATCTGCTAAGGGAAGGATAACTCAAGCAGTAAAAAAGGGCCTCATCCAAAACACAGTACCCATCTTTATAGAGCTGAAAAGGCTATTGGAAAGCAAAAACAGCCCCCTCATTGGCTCCCTCATGGAATGCCTCCGTATCATCCTCAAGGATTACAAGAATGAGATTGAAGACATATTGGTTGCCGATAAGCAGCTCCAGAAAGAGCTCATATATGACATGCAGAAGTATGAAGCAGCAAAGGCCAAATCAACAGCTGCTGAGGCTGTTGCCAACAGCAAGAAAACAATTAGCTTCAACTCACCCGTTGTATCTAAGATTGAGAGTGTAAGACATGCCCAAAACAAGTTTGGTAGCAAACTCCAAGGTGACACACAATTGGCCTCAGCAATGGCTGATGCAGCTGCTGAAGCCACAGCAAGGTCAGTGCTCAAGGAAGTGAACAAGGGGTTACAGTCACCGCCTCTTAGCGCCCTGAGCGTGCCTAAACTCAAGACATGCCAAGGAGGACGCAGCGGTCGTAGTGATCTTCCCTTTGATGTCTTAGAATCTGTGAGGAAAAGACAGAACTTTGACTTTGATGAAGAGAAGTAAAGACACTAACCCAAGAAATGAAAGCCTGCAAGTTTGGTTTTGTATACTTGTTTGGTCTTTCCTTTGTACTTTGATGTAAATATAAAAAATGAGTAGATCAACTAATCAGTAATTTAACGCTTAACCATTGTAAATTAATGAAAACAAACATTCTCTGATCCCTCTTGTAAATTGCTTCCACTTCATTGTTAGTTTCCTATGTTCTTTCTTCACAACCAATGTTCATGGGCAGTTTGGTCCGGGTATTTTTTATCATGGATCCAAAAAGATAAAATAAAAACTAAAACAAATTGGAAATTAAAAAATAAAATAAAAAAGACAAATTTTTAGTCTTTGCTCCATGAACGACGTGGCATGAGCTAATTGGGAAGATGACCATTCATGGTGGTGATCAAAATTAGGCTTTGGTGCTTTGAGTCCTTTGACGCCCACTCCTCTGCTGTTGGTCCGGTGCTTTCTGTCCGAGTCCAATTTCCAAACCCCTCTCTCTCTCTCCTCTCACAAATACATGCTAGCGTTGTTTCGAGGCTTCGATCGATTTCAAAAGGTATGCGTCTCTGTGATTGTTTCCACAATATGTATACATGCATGAACATGAACTGATTCATCAAAATCTAATCGGCATTTCCTTTGAATTAGGGCATATATTGAATTCACGGATGGGATAATTGAAATCTGAAACCTCTATTTGGGTCTTGGAATTGAGTTTGGTACTTGCCCAATTTGAACATTGGTTTGTCCATGCTAGCATTTCTTGTCGTAATCGAATTTGAGAATTGGGTTTGAATTATTAGGTAGGTCTTTGATAATGGATGGTAACAAGGATGAAGCTTTGAGATGCGTTCGCATTGCTGAAGAAGCAATTGCGTCCGGTAACAAAGGGCGTGCGCTCAAATTTATCAAAATAGCGCAACGCCTTAATCAGAGTTTGCAAGTTAATGAACTTTTGGCTGCTTGTGAGAAGATCGATTCGGGGTCTCCTGCATCTTCCATTGGTGAAAAGGGTGCTACTGAAATTAAGAATGAGCCTGGTGTGGAGAAATTGGGCCAAGGTTTGAATGGGGAAGTTAGTTATACCGAAGAGCATGTTCAGTTGATTAGGAAGATTAAGAGAAACCAAGACTATTATGCCATTCTTGGCGTGGAAAAGACTTGCTCAGTTGAGGACATTAGGAAGGCTTATAGGAAATTGTCATTGAAAGTTCATCCTGATAAGAACAAGGCTCCCGGTTCGGAAGAGGCATTTAAGATAGTAAGCAAGGCTTTCAAGTGTTTGAGTGATGGAGATTCAAGGAGGCAGTATGACCAGACTGGTTTGGTTGATGAATTTGAGTACAACCAGCAACACAATGTGAGGAGGAGGAGGAGGAGAGCTGGGCATGATTTGTTTGATGATGATTTCGACCCTGATGAGATATTTAGGGCGTTCTTTGGTCAATCAGACATGTTTCGAACAAGTCATGTTTATAGGACTAGTAGAACTGCTGGCCATCAGAGGGAGGAGGTTCAGGGAGGGGGACCTAATATCATGGTTCTTATTCAACTATTACCGTTCTTGGTCATTGTATTGCTGGCATATCTTCCCTTTTCAGAGCCTAACTACTCTTTGCAGAAGACTTACAACTACCAGATTCCCAAGACAACAGAGAAACATGGAGTGGAATTTTATGTTAAATCAGAAACATTTGATGAAAATTATCCCCTTGGAAGTGTTGCTCGATCTAACATAGAGAACCATGTTCTCAAGGATTACAAGAATGTGCTTCTACACTACTGTCGGGTTGAACTTCAAAGGCGTCACTGGAGTAAGAATTTGCCTACTCCTCACTGTGATAAGTTGAATAACCTTGGAATAGCGTGAAGGTAAGATATGATATTTCATGTTACGAAAAGAAAGAAATCTATGGTTTTTACCTGCTCGTTGTGTGCTTGATTATAAATCATCTTCCACTGTCCCAATCTTGGCTTTTACCGAAAAAAAGAAAAAAAGAAATTAATAAGTCGCTCTCCTTGTTGAATTATCAACTTAAACAGATTGTCTTATTTAAAGCACCTTTACCATGTGGACCTCTTGTGTGAATCACATGATCCTCTACAGGAGTTTAACATCTTTTTTTTTCTTGGTGCAACTTCATCTTCATTCAATCCCGTTCCTAAGCTGAGTTGCTGTCCAGAAATTACTGCACCCTACATGTTTTTCAGCAACTGTACACCAAATTTAAGCCCTTTGAAACATAATTCATCAAGTAGACCTAAATCGCAGTTCCAAACCCTATATCAGTTTTCCTTTTAACCATAGTGTACCAAATAAGATAGTGTGGGAAGTTATTTTTGTCTCCTACTTGTCCCCATTTCTGTATCAATTCAAGCCGCCGTTCAAACACATTTATTCCTAAGTATCTCTCTGTTGTTCAAATCTTGAATTTATCTAGTTTAGTCAATTAAGATTCTACTTTAACTGGAAAACTGATTCCATTACCCATCTTGATGTTGCTAACTGTCATATATTACGAAGAAAAGGTGAAGGCCCTAATCCTTACTTGGCTTGTGTTATGCATCCTCTAAACCATTTATTTTCTGTGTTTGGGTATACTCTTTGAGTGCTCTTGTTTTAGTGTGTAAAAAGAAAAAATGTTTTGAATTCATGTGGCCCGTTTCTTTGTTGGTTGATCTTGCATGTCTTTCTGTTAATCATTTTGAAGATATTGTGTATTTTATTTTTATTTTTGTTTTTATCAAGCAGAGGCTATACGGCTGATGTTGATGTAGCTTTAGTGCCACTATGATGTTGAGCATGGACTTGAGAGTACAGCTGGTTAATATTGCAAATGCTGGGGACGAGTTCTTTGGAAGTGACCAAGGATTGCCTTTCCTCAACATGACTTGTTGGCCATACAGCTGTGTGCAGATGTTGTCCAGGATTGCTGGTATCGAGGGTTTTCAACACCCTAATGGCATTTATTTGGTTAGAAATAATAGTGTACACAGCTTCTGCAATTACCTGGGAGGTCAATACTAGTTACGAAATATTATGAAACTTGAGCAATAGGTTTGTGATAATGAGTTTTTTCACTGAAGAAACACTAAAATTTCTTTATATTCTTTTTATCAGACCATGCAGTTTCTGTTTACCATTTGGTTGTATTTATTTCAGAAAGTAAGCATATTTATGTGCAACTTAAACATCAAGCCCATATCATTAGTTGTTATTTTGTTTCTTAATGACTGTTTAGTGTATTTCTTTGCCCTTGACCAATCTCTGAGCAATCATGCACGTTGTTAGCATTTGAGGAAAGACTTTGTTTTTCTTGGTTGGCATTATTGGTCATTTATGTGCTATCTTGATTTTCAAGCGACTTGTTAGAGAGCAGTTTAATCCTCACCGTGCAGCAACGCCGGTTGTCGGGAGAGATGAGTCCTCCAAGGATACATGTGACATGTATCGTGCAAGCGTATGTTCGCCATGGACGCATTCACAGCATCAACGCAAATGGGCACTACTGTCATGTGATGAGTAAGAACATATCGAATCTCTTATCTGCATTGATTTATAGTTCTGAAGGAAACAACATGGATTGTTCATATTAACTTGATCAGATCTTTAAGTTACCTCCCTACGTGAGTTTTATGAGCTTGGGCAGCCTACTTTCCTTGAAAGCACTTTTACTTGATTGATCAAAACTAGACTTCATACAATCTGAAGATAAACATTGTTTTTCTCAAAAAAGTTCACAGATTTATGCATCTCACTCATATCTGTTTATGAATCTTCTTTGTTGGATGAAATTGCTTCCTTATTTTTATAAGCTCCTCTCCTCACATCACCACAATCCCCAATATATTCACAATAGCAGATTTAGATTTCTGAACCCACCCACGTTCACGAGTGGTGCTTATAAAATGGAGAATTACAAAAATATCACCCTTCAGCAGACCCTGCTCCACATGTTATGTCGGTCCACTGCATCTGCCACTGCCAATGTATTAGATGCATATTCGCCTTTTCCTATTCAATATTTACCCAAAAGAAAAACTATATTCCAGATTTCAGTTCAACAAAACAAACCAACCTTGTCTTCGAAAGGTTTTTTTTTTTTCAGAAGGAAGAAAAAGCAAAACATTACGTTGCAGTTCGCTTTCTTCAGAATCTGAGATTCACAAGATTTGCATTACCCATTTCATCAGTACTTGGTCAATGAGTATATCTCATTTAGTTGAGTTCTACCTCCGTCCGTGTAGATAGGGATTTGAAATACTTAGACACCCAATAAATATTTGTGTAAAATCCTCTCTCTAATCGCTTGTACTTAAAATATATATAATTAAAGTCTAATGAAAATTGTTAATTATGTGCATTATAAATAGGAAAATATTAGAGGCACCAACTTTGGGCACCAACTCTCTAATAGAGCGCGGGACCCGTTGTGCTGGCGGGCTCCACCTCTATTAGAGAATTGGTGCCCAAGTTGGTGCCCAAAGTTGATGCTTCTAGCACCACCCTTATAAATAAAATAACATCATCAATTTTGGTAAACGAAATAGAATGCATTAAAAAGTAAAAGAGATGAAATAAAAAGGAGCGTCCACGTGCAAGCGTGAAGCCGGCAGGCAGGCAAGTCGCAAAGCGAACGAAGCTCACAAAACGACAAAAAGCAAAGTAGTCTAAGAGGGAGCCGAAGGGAGCAAAACACCGCGCCTGCGCGCACCGACATGTCAAAAGCCCTCCTCAATTATTCAGAATTACCAAAATACCCTCAAACTATCACCGTGAAATTCCACTCCTCAGCTTGGTATTCGCTCTAATTACAACCATCCCCACCCATGTTCATTTCATATATGAAAAAGAAGCTCAAGTACGTACCCCAATACTCGTATCCCTTTCTAGACGGTACAATTAATTTATAAATAAAATCCTCCAAAGCCAGATCCATACTAATTACCATGTTGACATGTTGGTAATCATCACTCATCATCGCCGCCGCCGCCGAAGATCGATATCCGGTTGTAAAGAAGGAAGAGGATGAGGACGAGAAACAATGCAACGCCAACAGGGGAGCCGCTGACCCTATGAATGGTGTCAGGCTCCCCGTTTGAGAACATGGAGGAGACGAAGGAGCCGCGATCCGAAGACAGAAACTGGATGGTGAGGAGGAGAATAATGGGCAAGAGAAGAAGACCCACAGGGCTCAAGAGCTCAGAAATGCCTTCGGTTATGGCCTCGCCTTGGTCACCAAGAAAAAAGGGCACCACGATCACTGCCACAACCACAACTGCCAGTAGAATCCCATGGGGCGCAGTTCCAGCTCGTCTCTCTTGATCTATCATTTTTTGATTTTTTTTTTTGTATGACTTTTGTTTTGGTTAAAAATGGGAGGTGGATGGAGACTTGGAGAGATATAGTGGGGGTGAAAATATATAGGGTTTTGCTTTGGACGCGTTTGGTTGGATGAAGTGTTTTTTTCAAGGTGTGTGATTGGAGAAGGCAAAAGTTGATGTGGATGGTGTTTCTATTATAATGTTTGCTACTTGGGTGACTCAAGGATTCAAAAGAAAAGGGTTTTATATTTGTGTTGATGGAAAAAAACTTACCTATACCGGGGATAGCACTGTTTTGCTATCCCCGACCAATAACACCATGACACATAGGATAATTTGTCATATGTGTCGGAAAAGTTATCCTATATGTCATTGTGTTATTGGTCGGGGATAGCAAAAAGTGCTATCCCCGTTTCATGAGAGTTTCTCTCGTGTTGATGGGATGATAGATGAAACTTTCTTTTTGTCATTTATTTGAAGAAAGAAAAAGAGAGAGAGAGAGAGAGAGAGAGAGAGAGAGAATTGATATTAAAGTGGTGATAGCTTTTCTTGGATGGGCTGCTATTTTCTGTATGGTGGGGAGGACTTTGGGTCCAGTTAACTTATTACGCGTATAGTGAGCATGAGAGAGAGAGATAGAGAGATATTTTGAAAATGGGGTTTTTGTACGGCTAAAGGCACCGTGTGTGGAAATGGTGAACTTACCCAGAAGCCTGGCTCATGCTGCAGACACACCTAATACATGAAGTTGATGCTTTGTTGTCAGGGCCATGACTTTGAGGCATGGAAATTGAAGTTTCATTTTACACACGACTTTCTCTTTGGAGAGTCACATTGAGACGAAGCAGCTGTGAATGGGTGGGAAAAACATCAGAACTTTGAGTATATTGCAATTTTCTTCTTGTTTTCGTTTTTTCGCCAGTCAATCTTTCTAGTCTGTGTCACTGTGTGTGACTTTGATTTTTTTTTTTTTTAAGGCCTAGAACTTCAGGCCCAGATAAGAAATAGCCCGAGAACAAAACAGAAATGGCCATTGTCAAAAACAAAATTAGGCCCTTACCCTTACTGTGACCTTTCCATAGAGGGTTTGCTCAGTCAAAATAGATAATGGGGATGGTATACGACTGAAGTTAGCATAATTCTTACTCAATAAACCAAACTTTTAGACCACTACTTATACAAGCACTAGCAAGAAAAATGTAATGGATTCGACTTAATTGACCTTAACTATAATGGTCCCAAATCAGCTATAATAAGAGCACTTATACCCATTTGTTATGGTAAAAGGCAAGAGCAGGCAAAGATAGTTACTATTTACATGAATAGTGTCTGCCCTAGCAAATTTTTTGTGCTTTTCCACTTATTTTCATGATAACCCAAGGGCAATTACTATTCACATGAGATTAATTTTATTTAATGTATGAGATTAATAAATAAAAAATTGCTCGGTATTTATAAATAAAAAAAAGTTCTAAATTTTTTGGTAATTTTTTTAGAATTTTTTTGTTCTTCAATGACGTGAGAGCTCGTAGGCAATAGCTCGGGGCTAATCTTGCCTTCGTACCTGCCCAATCTTAGTGGAGCCCACGTCTTGCCCGGGCTAGAATTAGTGGATATATTTTTTTTAGCCCAGGGGGCCTTTTGGCCATTGATAAAAATGCTCTAACATCAGAAATTCAGAGGAGATTTGGAATAAACAATATTTTATGAGGCTAATAATAAACAATATTTTATGAGGCTAATAGTGGGACGCCATCATATTTAATTTTTGAGATATTTAGTCATATACCCATTCTTAGCACAAAAACTATAAATAAACCCTACACCATTTAATTTCTATAAACAAACCCAAAAAATGAAAACTTGCCATATTCAATTTAATTTTGATTATTAAATTACTTTGATGTCCTCTTGAGTTTTTTAGGCTTTTTTATGAGATTTTGAGATTGAGTTTGTTTTAAGAAATTAATGGCAATTTTATAATTTAAAAGAAGTTAAAAGTCTTTTTGTTATGTTATAAATGGACTTTGAGTGTGTTTTTAAAGTCCATTTCATATAGGGTTTTGTTTTTATAAATAATTTGGGCTCCTATATTAGGTATAATAGTGAATCTCCCCTAATTTTTTCGTCTATTTCTCAAACTAGAGAGATTTAGGATAAACAATATTTTTTGCAGGGAACTTATAAAAATGAAACAGCCAAAAATTTTGAATGTACACACTTGACAAGCCCACAATCACATGCCCTCTCTGATCACATGCCCCACAGTGCTTCCTATCATTTGGTGCATGGAACCCTTAATTGCACAATTAACAAAAGCACTGTTAAGAAAAGCATCATGTGCTACAGCGTCTTACATGGATTCTTTTTCACGACCCAAGCACATTATGGTGACAGGATTATCATAGTGGAAGGAAAATCAAATGCGCCCATGTTACATCACATAAGGAAATTGGATTAAAAAACCATTATGAATTTCGGTTCTTAGCTGAAATTGATTAATTATGACCCATTATTGAGCAAAAATAAGATAATGAAATTATAGAAAGTGGGGTTCAAGCGAGAGATCCCATTCGTTTCCCTTTCAATCGGGACCCATTGATATGAGCTTGGTTTACTCGTAGCTTTTCATTTGGGATTGAAAAAGTGAAAATAGAATCCTTAGGGGTGTGAAAGCATACGTGAGTTATGTTAATTAGCTGAAGTCGTTTGCCTACTTTCTTATGAGAAGTTCGGTTTCTCTTCCTGTATATTAAGAGTAGCTTAGAATATCGTTTTGTCAACTAGAATAATGGGGTTTAATAGCCTAATGAAAAAATGTCTTCACTTATAGACTAGGGTGCTCTCTCATGTTCAAACCCCTTTCCTAACTTTCGTGAAAAAAAAAGAAAAAAAAAGAAAAAAAAAGAATAAGGGTGGCAATGGCCCCACCTCAACTTTTTCATGTGGGCCAGGCTAAACAATCAAAGTTTCTGATACCATTTTAGTCCAGTGGAAGGCAGAGCCCATTCCAGCCTATCATTATCACAAATTTGGCAAAAGTTCTCTCCTTTTATACTTTTTCTGGGTCAATTATTCATGTTTTTTTCTCAGAAGTGAAATGAAGAGATGGAAGAAGTGTGTGGTGTATTTGAGTAAATATTACTAAAAGAGAAACAAAAGAAAAGAAAAGAAAACTAACAATAATCACATCAATCCTTCCTTTCCTTCCTTTCCTTCCTTCCCAAGCCCGTAAATAAATTATCAGTTGGCAGATGCATGTGAAGGGATCTAAATTCAACGTTGAAAACACCACACTTTTTTAGAAGCTCAAATTTTGTGCCCGTGACAGACAATAGTCCAATCCAATCTGTACTATAGGGACCTCTCCTTGATAGCAATTTAAATATTAATCAGGCTTGTAAATTATCTACAGAAAAATTCACGGGCTTAATATGCAATCTAGTATTTTGCAAAGACTTTGACAAATTGTATCTACAGAAGAATTTGTTTATCGTATTGTTGATTATATCTCGAGTATGAAACGTAAGATCTTTGTAAGATTCACATAGAATAGACCGGACAATATTTTCAACTTTGTGGAAAATGCGTTATTATAATATGATACATGTAACATTCCCTCAATAATAGAATGGGATTCCTGCAGTTGCTTAGAGTAATGTCCCTTTCGTGACAGCGTCACGAATGCTCACCATCTCTGGCCTTCATCACACCAAACAAAAGAAGATGAAATTGATCACCCAGATATCAGGCGACATTGGAATATGATTACCACGCAGCTGCACGTTAATCCAACAACTCAACAAAGTTCTGTGGGTCTTCCATTCTTCTCTGGCCCTTCTTTAGCTCTATAATTTCCAGATAGGGCCTGAAAGAATCTTATAATATACGCTAAGTACGTAAAATAATAATTCTACAGAATGTATACAGTGCTGGTAAATGATATTAGGGTAAAAAAGAATGAAAGATGAAGTTGTTAATCAGAATGGGGGTCCAGCTCATATGACGTGGCCTGCTCTGACAGGTCAACATGCTATCTGTAGTGCAGGTTTGCTTGCGCGATTATCAAGTCATCCTAAGTACGAATAACTAGAATTTGCCTGCACTAAATACATTGCATCTTCCAAAAACTATTAACAATAGTGTTATTAATAATACTGTATTTAAACGATAAATTATTGTCTAACAAATGTTTATATTGTTAAAATGCAAAGTTAGATTATATAAATATTGAATTTTTTCTTTGAATTAACGCGTGGCTCAAATTTACGGTCTGACAGAGGAACGTTACCAATTTATTTACAACCAAACCATATGTTTATTGTGCAGGATGATGGTATGCTGGAGCCCTGGACGAAGGAAAGGACTGAGTTAAGGGTAAGAAATTTCTTAACATAAGAAAGAACCCAAGTGTTATAATATTAGGACATGGGAAGGTGACCACTTGGGGATGTTGTTTTCTTGCTCATCTTTCCCTCCCTCAATGGTGGCAACGGTCAATTGCTTGTCTGTAGCAGCAACAAACACATAGAGGGGTCCATTGAAGCCTGGAAATTGGCTGGTGCAGAAAGTCACGGGATTTGATCCAAACCCCCTCCAAAAGACTCTCCTGACACTACTATTAATACTTATCTCCTCTGAAGATAGTTCTTTTTCTTCTTATATGAAAATCAATAACCAGTCATGGTGGAAATGGAAGCTACCTCCTCTTCTGCTCCAATGGCTTCCTCATTCTATGTACAAGAGAGACTGGACTTGAAATCCATTTGGGCCGTTGTCATTTCAGTCAATAGTTGCATTCATAAACTCATATCAAATGCCAAAGTTAGAAATTCTATACGTCTCAGATGCACCTTCAAGTTTAGTGCTCAAAAAGAGGAATTCTTCGAATTTTCGGAGCAATCTGTCATATCAAATCTTTACTGGGGGATTGACAGCATTGAAGCCGCGATTCGAGCAAAATGTCCAGAACAAAAAGCCTCTCTGCTCAAGAAGGCAGAGCAAATGCTGCAGGTTCCTGCGCTGCTCGATGAGCATGGAGTCACAGCAGGATTTAAGAACTGCTGTTTGGTGTGCTGCTCATACTTTTACCTCTCAGTGGTTAGGAAGCTCCAAGAGGATGAGTGGCAGGTTGCACTGCATTTCCTGCAGGCAGTTCTGGTGTTCCCAAGGCTTGTACAAACCGAATTTGCACCTGAACTTTGCGAAAGGCTTTTCGCGTCATGCACCACCAACTCTGGAAAACAAGAAATAAGAGAAAGTAGAAGCTTGGGATCAATTTTTTCGGCAGCTTACATAGAGGTTGACAAAGATGAAGCAATAAGGCAGATGGCAAGGGTGTATAGGGATTGGCTGATGTATTTTCAGGTCATGTTATATGGAGAGACAACTCAGTTGCACTGTGGATACAGAGAAATGTTTTCCCCTGATAATGAGTCACAATATTCTTTGTAAGTTTTTCTCAGGTTCTGCCTATCATAATATTCACAGGGTAGTGTTTCTCTAAAGACATGTTATTCAATCATACTGACAAACCACAGATAAAATTTAGTTTTTGAAGCAGAGTGATTTGAATTTAATATCAGAAAATCTCACTCTTTGTGCACAGGCATGGGAAATCCAGCAGCTCAGGCTCTTCAAATACAACGGAGCATGAACATAGCTTGCACTCTCGCTGGAATGTAAGCCTTGTCCTATATATGCATATCCTCCTCCAATATCAGTGTGCAATTTCAGTATGTGATATAAGTTTGAAAGAAGATTTTCTCCCATTCACTTCTGTATAAGTTTCAAAATCACTTGTCTTCCTACCTCCACTGGTATAATAAATAGTTTGAACAAAATCCTTTTCCATATGTTTCTTTTAATTTTTTTGGTATGATACTCAATGCAGCATCAAAAGGTGCACCCTTTTGATCCTCAACAAGATACTGGTGGTGGCATGGAAGAAGAACTCAAGACTTCCATCTACATCCCAGAATTTGAAGAATATGAGAAAACCACAAAAGATTTGGATCAAGCAACACATTTTGATGTTAACAATTTCCTAAGCAGTTCAAGTATCAAAAGACTCCAAGATATGCTGGATGACTCCCAATCGGATATGCGAACTTCAGTGGATTCGTGCTCTGAATTTTTTGCATATGACATTGAGTCAGAGGTTTTTTTTTTTTTTTTTTCAAAAGACATTACTATCTTTAACAAAGATTTAGCTGTTGAAAATATAAATGCATCCTTTGTAATTCAGTAGACACAGACTTGATTGATGAATGAAATTATATCTTCTAACAAAACCAGTTAATTATTGTTTTAAGAACTATAGTTGCATTATTTTCACAAATGTCTTTGTAAATCAGGTTATGGATGATGGGGAATGTTCAATGGCAACCACAAGAATAAGTGCAGATCTCCCAAGTCAGAAATTTGTGATTGGTTGGTTCATACTCGCAATTATACCTTTATTTATCAGTTTTCTCTTTTGGAGACCCAAACCTCATTATAGAAAACTTAATGTCAGAGCTTACTATGTTTTCCTAATTTCCAAGCACCCTGTACAGGAAGCTGCAGGATTCAGTGCCTAAAGAAGCCCCTGAAGTAAATCATTCTATGTTACTTGGCAGCAGATGCCCAATCAATTTAACTTTAACTACTTCAGAACATAGAGATGAAAAGCCAAACATCCTTCGGAGTTGCTACGTAAAGAATGAGTGTGCATCTCAGAAGAACTATAAGATCAACCAGATGGATCACCAAAGAAGTAATTCAAGGAGAAAACAGAATTTGCATACCCCAAAAAGCTTTCTTGAAGTAAGTTTATATTCTGCAAAAGATTCCAAAAGTGAACTACTAGGTATCACTGAAAAGGCAATTTCAAAACTATTGTACTTGGAAGGATTAGGAAAATGGGATGAAGATTGTGCTTTAGAAGTTACAACAATATATGAACTATTAGGCAAAAAGAATGGAGAAAAATGTGCTATCTTGAAAGGCATGATATTGGATCAACTGCTAGCAGGTATTTCAACTTCAAAGGAGGAAATGGTTATAAGGGCATCAGTGTCCATACTAACCAGTATTGTTGCAGCAAATAAGTCAGCTATAGAAGACATCAAGAAGAAAGGTCTACAGCTGTCTGATTTGGCAAGTGCTCTAAAAAGAGATGTGCAGGAGGCAGCAATACTGTTTTACTTGATGAATCCATCTCCTGCAGAAATTAAGAGTTTAGAAATTTTACCGATATTGACGGGGGTCATGTGCAATTCAAACAGTTACAAGGGTAGGTCAGAATCTCTGCCAACACCTCTGACAGCATCCCTGATGATTATTGAAGTTTTAGTAACTGCATTTGACCATTGCACAAATAACATGCACTTGGCTGAAATCAGTTCTCCAAAAGTTCTTCACGGGCTCATAGATGTTGCAAGAGTTAGTAACATTGAAGAATTGATCTCTTGGGCTACTGTTCTTATAAAATGCATACAATATGATGGACATTGCAGAAGATACATATCAAAACTAGCTCCTGTCGCTCCATTTGTCCATCTCCTAGAGAGTAACAAGAAGCATGCCAAGTTTGTAGCACTGGAATTTTTCCATGAGGTTCTTTGCATGCCAAGGTATGAAAAATGCTTCAAATTCCTATATTTTGAATAGTTTTTATTACAACAATTCAAGTCATTTAAAATGTTGAAATGAGAGTTAAGAAATGTATCATTTTCATATAATATTTTGAATACTTTCTTGAGAATTTTAAATCTCACAGGTTTCATTGTCAATAAAATATTTCACAAGACAAGAGTATAACATACACATAGTTTAACCCTTCAAACCGATGCATGTAACTATAAGCTTATTAATGACTAAGCATCAATCTTGCAGTCTCTTTTTTCAGAAAGTTAAGGTGCATCTATTTTATGTTTGAGAATATTAGATGGTACAGTTAAGTAACCTAATTTCTTACACAGTAATTCTAGTCCTATGAGGCTCTCAAACATCATATTCTCATTTTTGTCAGGTCATCGGCTATTATCTTTTTGAAGAGGCTACACCAAGAAGGAAGCACCAACATTATGAACTCACTCATGCTGTGTGTCCAACAAATGCAACCTCAATACCAACTTTTGGCAGCAAATTTGCTGCTCCATTTAGATACACTGGTAAGTAGAATGAATACCATCAAGCAAATGTGCAACCTCAATGCCAACTTTTGGCAGCAAATGTGCTAGTAATTACATACACGTCCCAATTTCCGAGGCCTAGGCAATAGAACGAATATCATCAAGCAATGCATATTTCTTTGTAGGGGAGATTCCATCAAATCTAATCATTACATATGAATCTAACTCAACTCACCACACACTCTGATTGACATCAAATGAATATCTGCAGGATAACACCACTTGTAAGAGTGTATTCAGAGACGAAGCAATGCAGGTTATCCTCAAGTCAGTGGCATCTGAAGAAGGTTCTGATACACAGCTTTTATCTGCATTCATTATATCGAATCTTGGTGGAACATATTCTTGGACAGGGGAGCCATACACAATAGCATGGTTGGTTAAAAAAGCATGTTTGACTTCCTCGTATCAACGTAATATGATCAAAAACATTTATTGGTTGGATGATTGCTTAGAGGTGAGCTTTCAATCAAAATGTGGTGAAATATAAACTACAATCTATCAGTAGAAAATGTACCAATAGAGAATATTGCATGAATTTGTAGGATGCTGGAACAGACTCATGGTGCAACAAAATTGCCAGAAGCCTCATTAATATTGGGAATCCTGTCTTCCATTCTTTAGAGAAGGGTCTAAAGAGCAAGGTGAGAAGGGTTTCTAGGGACTGTCTAACAGCCATTGCATGGCTTGGATTTGAAATTGCAAAGAGTCCAGAAAGCATTAAATTTTCTGCCTGTGAGATCTTACTTAGTGGAGTCGAGCAATTTTTGCATCCTGGAATGGAGCTAGAAGAAAGAGTTCTAGCATGTCTCTGCACATATAACTATGCTTCTGGCAAAGGTAGTTCCCTTGTTTCAAAAAATTGCAAAAATAAAATAAAATTTTGAATATCAGTTAGCTTTTAGAATATCTACATTAGCATAGCAAACTGCTTATAAAAAGCCATGAGATAGTCAGGGAAAAAGTCAGCAACTTATGTCAGAATTTCAGACTGATAAACAACAGTAAAGACTCAATTTATTCCATGCAAATATAAATGGTTTCATTATGTAGGGATGAAAAAATTAATTCATTTCTCGGAAGGAGTGCGAGAATCACTAAGACGATTGTCAAATGTAACATGGATGGCAGAGGAGTTACATAAAGTAGCCGACTATGTTCTACCAACCTTATCAGTGAGTACTCAACATTCACTTTGAAGAATTTACTCAAGAGCTTGTAGATTATGCCATCAGTCTATTCATGTGTTTAATATCTACCATCAGTAACAGATTTATATAATGTTTTGTTGGAATCATTATAATGGTAAAGCAGCGTATCTCGTGTGTTCACACACAAATCCTTGAGGTTTTTATCACTTGCAGTGGAGCTGTGTGTGCCCTCATCTATTACAAGGGATTTCTTTTTAGTGGACACTCAGATGGTTCTATCAAGGTGAGGAATTAACTATCAGCTGCTTCCTACACAGAGTAACCATATTTGGTTATTTCACTTTAATAATGTATGCATATTCTTGTTTCTTGGTAAAGAATCTACTTGGATAAAACATTCTATAGCTAAGCATATATTAGGGTGAGGTGAGGTCACTTAATAGGATCATCTGAGACCTCTGCCACAAACTGTTGCACAGCCAAAATGCTTAGTTTTTGAGTGGCTCAAGAATCTAAATCAATGTATGTGTGTGCATTCAATAGGTCTGGAACATCAAGGGGCAATCAGCCACCCTTGTATGGGACATGAAGGAGCACAAAAAGGCGGTTACATGCTTTTCACTTTTCGAACCAGGAGACAGCCTTATAAGTGGATCACTGGACAAAACCATCAGGGTATGGTAAAATTTTACCGAAGAAACGCTTTCTTTTCATCATGAAGATCTGCAATAGTATACATTAACAGACACTAAACTAAACTGCAACATGCAACTTCCTTCTACAGGTATGGCAAGTGGTTCACAGGAAATTGGAGTGCATTGAAGTAATTGCAACAAAGGAACCAATTCAACACCTAAATACATACGGCCAAACAATATTTGCAACTACTAATGGCCATGGGATTAAGGTAATGACTATAAAATCCATGGCAACCTTGTACTTAAGTGTCTAGCTAGAAATGACTAATCTTTTTTCCAGGTGTTTGATGCATCAAGAAAGGTCAAGGATAATTGCAAGAATAAAAAGGTGAAGTGTCTGGCAGTGGTTCAGGGGAAGATTTATGCAGGGTGCAAGGATTCAAGCATACAGGTTGGTTTAAACGTATTGTTTAAAGAAATCATGCTTTGATTGCAACAACACTAGGTGACATCTCACTGTTTTTAGGAGTTTTCAATTACGAACAACCGGGCCCAAGAGATCAAAGCAGCGACAAAATTTTGGAAGCTGCAAAAGAAGCCCATTAATGCAATTGTCACATATAAAGATTGGCTTTACAGTGCAAGTTCAGTTGTGGAAGGTTCAAATTTGAAGGTATGGATTACAATTAGAAGCTCACATTGAGAGAGAGAGAGAGAGAGCTTTCCACTGATTAAAAAGGGTATATATGCAGGAATGGAGAAGACACAGCAAACCCCAAATGTCGCTAAAAACCGGCAAAAGAGAATGTATAATGGCAATGGGAATAGTTGAAGACTTCATATACCTCAACTGCAGCTCAGCAACAAACATCATTCAGGTAAATGACACTGTTGGGGCACACAACAACAACATCTTCTTTTAAATGCGATTTTCAGCACACACTTTGTGAAAACAGATATGGTTAAGAGGGACTCAGCAGAAAGTGGGCAGAATTTCAGCAGGAAGCAGAATTACCAGCCTCCTCACTGCCAATGACATTATCCTATGTGGTACCGAGACGGGTCTGATCAAGGTGTGTACATTAAACCCATATTGTTTTTTTTTTTTGGTCAAAACATTAAACCCATCTATGACCTAAAGTTTCTGCATTATTCATATTTACACATTACGGATTGAACAGTTTTTTTTTATAAATTTTTTATAAATTTTTAATAAAAAAAATATAATTATAGGGGTTACAAGGGGTTTCACACTAATTCTGCTATAATTTCAAACTAAAACAGGGTTGGATCCCCCTATAGCATGAAATACATCAGCCAGCACGTCTGTGACAGCAAAGAAGGATGATGCTTCATATTTATGCCTTATCTTCAAATACAGTTGCATGTAAAGAGCTATGTTGCGCCATTGGTTGCTAAGTATGTAATATGCGATATCATGTTTGTGCATCGTATTTTGTATTCAACATGTGTACCAAAAATGGTGGTTGATTTACCCATAAATAGTGATAAATAAGATGAACAATAGTCATCAAATTTGATGTGCTAAGAATGTAAAACCTATCGAAAGAGAAAGCAAAAATCCCTAGCCTCCCTTCTCTCTCTCAAATCTCTTTTCTTGTGTTCTACTAGATTTGGTGTTTTAATTGTGGGGGGTCTACTTTGTAGAAACTAGAGAATAAAATTGTTTTGTAGAAATTAGAGAATAGAAATGTTCTCTTCCTTGTTCTTATTTCTTTCACACCAATGAAGCTATATAAATAGCTATAAAAGTAATAGCTTGTACAACGGACTGCTAGTTTACAAAAAAAGGAAATTACAATAGTCTTCATGATGATGTTGCTTTCATCATTGTACTTGCTTTTATCATGACTTGCTTTCATCATTGCACTTGCTTTCATCATGACTTGCTTTCATCATTGCACTTGCTTTCATCATGACTTGCTTTCATTATGATGTTTTCATGTCAACACTCCCCCTCAAGTTGGTGCATAAATGTTTCGAATGCCCAACTTGTCGAGGCATGAATGAAAACTTCTATTTGATACAGCTTTTGTCAAGATGTCGGCCAATTGATCTTCACTTTTAACAAATGGAAAGTCAACAATTCCAGCATCCAATTTCTCCTTAATAAAGTGTCTATCCACCTCAACGTGTTTAGTACGTACGATCGTGTTGAACGGGATTGTGGGCAATGCTAATGGCAGCTTTGTTATCACAATGTAGATTCATAGCCTTCTTGGATTCGCAACCCAAATCTTTCAATAATTTTCGCAACCACATGAGTTCACACACACCATGTAGGAAAGCATTTTTTTACATCAAATTGATGTAGCGGCCAATCTAGGTTGGCAGCCAGAGATAAAAGGACTCGAATAGTGTTGATTTTAGCTACTGGCGCAAAAGTTTCTGAGTAATCAACACCATAAATTTGAGTGTAGCCTTTTGCTACCAATCTTGCATTGTATCTCTCAACTGATCCATCTGCTTTGTGTTTTACAGTAAACACCCATTTACAACCAACAGGTCTCTTGCCTTTAGGCAAGTCAACATGTTCCCAGGTACAATTTTTCTGTAGTGCCTCCATCTCCTCAACCATAGCAATCTTCCACTTTGGGTCACCAAGAGCATCCTGTAAGCTACTAGGTGTAGATACAGAAGATATGTGGTTTGTAAAAGCAATATAAGTACTGGATAAACGATGGTTAGACACATAATCAGATATTGGATATTGAACAGTTTTCACTGTAGAGTAGCCAAACCTTTCTGGAAGTATCCCACGATTTTTACGAATTGGAAAACGAGGAGAATTAGACACATTTATAGACTCATTTGAGTCATCTAGATTATCCCTAGCTGAAATATCATGGTTAATAACATTATCAGTATGTATGGAAGATGAAGGGGATTGTGGAATTACCTCAGAATGATCTTCATGCAAAGTAGCAGATTGATCTGGAACATGGTCAGGAAGTAGAGAATCTGTTACTTCCTCATTTCTCCTCATTTCTTGGTACACTTGCAACTCTTTTTCATGTGTATCATGTGTATCATCATTAGGTGATGGTATATATCCAATATCAGGAAACTGCTCTTCCTCTCCATCAATCTCCCCCTGACGAGGAGTGACCGAAAAATAGGTCTCTTGCTCACAGAATGTAACATCCATAGAAACAAAAATTTTCCCAGATGGGGGATAGTAACATTTGTATCCCTTTTGTGAGATAGAATAACCGACAAACACACATTTGAGGGCACGAGGATCTAGTTTGTCACGACTGTGTTGGTGAACATGAACATAGCTAACACACCCAAACACTTTAGGTTGAATATGAAGAACTGAAGGAATAGAATGATACTGAGAAAGGGTCTAAATAGGTGTCTGGTACTGGAGAACCCGAGATGGTACACGATTTATAAGGTACACGGCTGTGCAAATGGCATCTCCCCAAAAATGTTTTGGAACATGCATAGCAAAGCATAAAGAACGAGCCACTTCCAAAAGATGACGATTTTTACGTTCTGCTATACCGTTCTGTTGAGGAGTATATGGACTGGAAGTTTGGTGTATGATGCCATTTTGCTCAAAAAAGGTTCTAAGTTCAGAATTCAAATATTCACCCCCATTGTCAGATCGGACGACTTGCACTGGTACATGAACTGTGTTTGAATCATATTATGAAAGATACGAAAAATGGATGAGACATCACTTTTATTTTTCAACAAATAAACCCAAGAGACACGAGTACAATCATCAATGAAGGAGACAAAGTACTTAGCACCAGTATAAGTAGGAACATGAAATGGACCCCACACATCAGAGTGAATAAGAGAGAATGGAACATGACTTCTATTGGAGCTTACAGGAAATGAAGCATGATGACTTTTTGCAAAAATACAGGTTTCGCAATGAAAGTTAGTCACATGAACTTTAGCAAATAAAGAAGGAAATAGAATTTGTAAATATTGAAAGGATGGGTGACCCAATCTTTTGTGCCATAACCAAATTTCAGCCTCAGCCTTTTCTGTACTAACTTGATAACCACTCTTTATTTGAGGATCAGGTGGTTTTGAGTCCAAGTAGTACAATCCTCCACTTTCCTTACCATGACCAATCTGCTCCTTTGTCTGAAGATCCTGAAATAAACAAGAGGTAGGAGAGAAAATAGCCAAACAATTGAGATTTTTAGTAATTTGACTAATAGAAAGCAAATTGTGGGAGAGAGAAGGGACATGTAAAACGGAGGACAAAGACAAGGATGGAGTTAGGGAAACGGATCCTGCTCTTAAAACCGGAGTGGAAAGACCGTTAGCAACTTTAACAGTTTTTGTATATGGATGACTGTGGGAAACAAAACAAGCATTATTATTAGTCATATGATCGGAAGCTCCTGAATCAATGATCTAGAGTTTATCACTAGCACTAAAGGGTGTGCTCATTGCTAAACCATAGTGACTTGTACCTGGATGTGGTGAGGAAGTGGAAGTAGGTTGTACAGTCAAATTCGCAATACTCTTTTTCTTCTCTTTTTCCTTGTTTTGTTTGTCTACCCACCAGTCTGGATATCCAACCAATTCAAAACAAGTTTCCCGAGTGTGTTTTTTCTTCCCACAGTGGGTACATTGGCGTGTGTCAGGCTCCTTTTGTCCTGGCCGAGGATGACCACTTCTAGGTGCAGGGCGATGTAAAGTTGTTGTCATAGCTGATCCGTCAACATGTGAGCCAGCTAACATGGTTGCTTGCCTGTTGGCTTCAGAACACACCTGTGCATATGCGGCTTGCACACTCGGAAGAGGATCTTCAGCTAGAACTTGACCTCGGATTCTATCCAAATGATGGTCAAGTCCAGCCAAGAAGTCATATAATCGTTCATCCAAAATTTCCTTTGTGCGGGTAGCAATATCAGCGGAACACTTCATTTTGCTTGGTCGCAAGACATCGATTTCTTGCCAAATTAACTGTAAGGTACCATAATAATCAGATAAAGACGTACCATTTTGACGAGTTGCGAGTGCCTTACACCGAAACTCATATAGTTTTGATGCGTCTTTACCAATAGAATAGGTCTGGGTAACAGCATCCCACACTTCTTTCGCAGTAGAAAGGCTAAGAAAAATAGCCCTTAAATTTCTGGTCATAGAATTGAGAAGCCAACACTGAACCATGGCGTTATCTTCTTCCCAGGTAGAATACAGAACATCAGCTTCTGTTGGTATCACCTTTGTGCCAGTTATATATCCCCATTTTCCTCTTCCAAGAATATAAAGTTTGACACTACGGGACCAAGATGAGTAATTGGAACCATCCAATTTATCTGGAGTGATCTGCAATGTCATGTCATTTTGGGTGACAGAACCGCAAGTCCATTGAGAGCTCCCAATTTTTTTAGAATCACCCATGGTAGAGCTGCTGAAACTGTCAGCAGTTTAGAGAAAGAAAAAAAAAAATTCACAGAGATCTTAATGCTCTGATACCATGTAGAAACTAGAGAATAAAATTGTTGTGTAGAAACTAGAGAATAGAAATGTTCTCTTCCCTTGTTCTTATTTCTTTCACACCAATGAAGCTATATAAATAGCTATAAAAGTAATAGCTTGTACAACGGACGGCTAGTTTACAAAAAAAAGGAAATTACAATAGTCTTCATGATGATGTTGCTTTCATCATTGCACTTGCTTTCATCATGACTTGCTTTCATCATTGCACTTGCTTTCATCATGACTTGCTTTCATTATGATGTTTTCATGTCAACATACTTGTGTCTAGATCCGCTTTGGATTTGTGGTTTCGTTGGTTGGTGATTTAGTTGTAAGGTGACTGGCTGCAATCTCGGTGGTGTTCTTTGTCTCCAATGAGGTGACAACGGCGGTAGTGGCTTTGTTGGTTTTTGGTTATTTGTTTGCAGTTTTTTTTGTTTTTTTTGTTTGTTGTTGTTGTTGTAATAATTGCATCAACTCCTTGTGAGTTGGGTGTTTGATTGTTTTCTAGTCTCTACTTGTGTTTTGTACTTGTGAGAGTTAAAAGTTGTAGTTGTATTCAGGGGCGGAGCTAGATTGGGACTAGTGTGGTCCCGGGCCCCCACTCAAGTTTTTTTTTAAATATTTTAAAAGTAATACACTGTTATGTATTTGTATATGTATATTATTTCAAATACTTTACGTTTTGATATGTACCCACATGTGTTGTGGCGGACTTATTAAGGCACAAGGAGGTAGTTCAAATTGTGCCCTTGCTTAGCTGGTGGTGGTGCACTCCAGGTGTACAGATTACCTTATTTCCATTTTCAACATTTAAGTAAATGTCTTTGTCTTTTGACTTTAATTTGTCCTTTGACTTTAATTTATTTTTATATTACTCCATTTACTTAAGTTTACAATGTAAATAAGGAAGTACCCCCTATTTGGATTCAAATAAAAATACTAGAAAATCAAATTCCCACCAAATCAAAATATGAAAAATCGGTTTTAGTGTAAAATACGATTTAGGCTAAAAATGATGGCTCATTAAGTCAATATATACTTCATACTAAAATCCCATAAAATCAAGTTTTCTTATTTGATGTGTAAGGAATAAAAGCCGCCAAAAATTTTCTTGAGAAAATAATTATTCTGAAAAACCATTTTTCATACTTAGTCAATATTTTTTCATGTATGATATGAATGCATGAAGGGGCCTAAGGTTGTTTTTAATTTGGGAAATTTTGATTTTTTTTTTCTTCTTTCTATTGGGTTTAATGGGGGGAAAAGCTTTAAAGATATTTGCTAAATCGCTACTCTTTGTCTACCTCTTGCAATTTTTCTTGCTTAGAATGTATTTGTCTATCCCTTTGTCGAGAACAATTATGATTGCAACCAATAAGCAATATAATTCTTGACATATGTGATATATATACACAATTTTTTGTATGTATTGTGAGTTTGAATTTTTGATTCTTTATAATTTGTAAGAGGCCCCCACACACATGAAATCCTGGCTTCGCCACTGGTTGTATTAGTAGATTTGGGCGCTATGATTCATGTCTGGTTTGTTCAGACATGCGGCTTTTATGCTTAAATTTCTATGGCCTTTTATAGCCTGTATCTGGATTAACCCTATGTGATTTCTATGCTTCCATATTTGTATTACCACTTTGTGGGCATTTGTATTTGCCTTTGTGGCTGATGATCTTTGTGTCTAATTTATGAATATAATTATCACTTTTCTCTAAAAAACGAATAATAGATAAATTCTCTAAAAGATAAAATTAAATTAACAGTATTAAATTCTCTAAAAGGTAAAATTAAATTAAAATTAGTTAAAGAATTATATATATATATATGGAACAAATTTTTACATTTTTAGCATCTACTCAATACCCCACAAAAGATGCTCCTTATCACTAGCCATGACCCCACTGTCGATAGCTTCTGCAATCTGCCGACAGCAACCGTCGATAGCTTCTGCAATCTACCAACAACAATCATCGACGTCTATCAACAATACCTTCCCACATGTGTTGACAGCTTCCGAGGCTTGCTGCCGAGACTCCTTTCGACACATGCCATGCATTGATGCGCATTAGCAAAGCACTTACCACGAGCAAAAAAATGAAAAAGAAAAAAAGAGCCACCTCATAAGTAGAGGTGTCAAACAGACCGAGCCGGCCCTAGTATGGCTCGACATGTCATGTATCTTTGGGCAGGTTGTACATTCTTGAAACTCAACATGCAAGCCCATTTAAATTAAATTATATTTATTTTAGAGAAAAATAATACATAATATTATTATATTTATATCTTAAATTCAAGTCTATTTCTTTTCTCTAATAATATGTATTAAATTTTAATATATATAATAATGATTTTGTTTTTCAAGTTTTAATTTTAAAATCCAAACAATAATCTAGTCATTTTCTATTTAAATGTACTTTAAATAAAGTTATTGGCATCTTTTTTCAACAAATAATAAATCTTGTTTGTATATACATAATTGTAAAAAATATTTAAATGAAGTTGTAAAAAAAATTACAAAAAAAAAAAAAAATGCAATACATAAATCAAATTTGGCGTGCGCCCATTTCAGTTCGTTTAGTGGCCTGACATGAGCATGACCCGATTCGGTCTATTTATTAAATGACTTGACTATAAATGAGTTGGGTCGACCCAACACGACCCGTTTGACACCTCAACAGTCTACTTTTTAAGGTAAATCAATCACATCAATTTCAATCAAAATTGATTTCTTCATTCTCATTTGTATTACTCAAAGGTATTACTCAAAGTTAACCATTTAAAGTGTATGGTCCATTAGGTTCTAATTAGCAAGGCAATGGGAAAACGTTAGAACTCTTTCTAATAAAATGAAATTAAAACCCCTTTTTTACTCTTCCTTTATATGGATTGATCACTATCAATCATAGGACTTCCACGAGCCAAGAGTGACATCTAGCAATATATCAAGGTTACCCAAGCTTACAAGAATAGATGAAGAATCTATTCAGTTGGATTTGCAATACAATACGGTCATTCTTTTGTACAATATTGCAAACATTGGGGGATCCACAGAGGCGCAAAGAGGTGCAGCTGCACTTCTCCTTGCTGGAAACTTCCTTGGGGATGTCAGAATTCGCACCTTTGCTAATGCCCACCAATTGTTCGACTAAATGCCTCAAAGACGTTGTTTTGTTTGCTACTATGTGAGACCCTGAATATTTATTTTAGATTGTTAGGCTCGATCTCACGAGCATGTAGGAGAAAACAGTTCATCAATCGGAGCTCCACAACCAAAGTTATGAATTTTCGAATTTTTTCTAGAATTAAAGTTGAGTTGCAGATAGACCTGGCAAACGGGTTGAATTAACGGGTTTCGGGTCGTGTTCGTGTCAACTCGTTAAGTTAACGGGTTAACACGACACGACCCGTTAAGTTAACGGGTGACAAATACTAGACCCAAACACGACCCGTTACAATTCGCGAATATCCGACACGACCCGTTAACCCGTTAAGAATAAATCAAAAAAAAAAAAAAAAAAGAAGAACTATCACAGCTTCTCTACCTAGCCAGCCAACACGCCATCCCTGTCTTTTTTCCCCTAAACCCCAACCCTAACTGTTCTTCCCTCTTTCCCTCTTTCCTTCTTCATTTCATTCTTCTCACCACAAAACAATATATATATATCTCTCATACATATCTTAAAAACCCAACAACTACATAAATTGAGGAAGAAAGAAAATTGAAAATTAACTGAGAGAACCAAAACCAACAACTCTAGAATCACAATCACCCTCTGTGGATTGACCCAGATACCTCCTCCTTGATCCATGGTGGCTAGGCTGATGGAGTCTATTGAGTGGGGAGAAGAAGAGCAGAAAAGAAGAACGAGAGGAAGAAGAAATGAAAAAGGGAAAAGAAGAAAAAGACAAAAAGGAAAGAAGAAAAGTAAAAATAAAAAAAAAGGAAAGAAGAAAAAGACACGGAAAAGAAGAAAGAAAAGGAGAAGAAGAAAAGAAAAGAAATTTTTTTTGAAAAATTACAAAATTAACCTCCTTAACGAGTGGCTAACGGGTTAAACCATTTTCGACCCGACACGACCCGTTAGCTTAACGGGTTCACCCGTTTTCAACCCGACCCAATAAGCTCAACCCAAGTACTGATAATTTTGTGCGAATTCGTGTTGTGTTAACGGGTCGTGTGCAATATTGCCAGGTCTAGTTGCAGAGGCTCTTCGAGGAAGAAGAAAGACTCCGTGAGCTTCTCACTTTTGATTTTTTTTTTTAAATGGTCCATAGCAAGCTGACACATGTCCATTTCTAATTTACCTAACTTAAAAAATTCATTAAAAACTCATATGTGTGTCAAAAAATTCACCGAAAATTACCCCTGAACTTTTAATCACGTGTACTTTTATCTTGTGACCTCCAAATCACATGTGCTTTTAGTTAGATTAATTGATATTAATTTTGGTTAGATTAATTGGTATTGACTTTTGTTAGATTAATTATGTAATTGACATGGATTTTATTCATATTTGATATGAATTTTGGTAAACTAATTGTGTCACTGACATGGATTTTGTTCATATTAATTGATATTCCATATAGACTATAATCAATTAGTAATACACATAAAATTCTTATTTGTTTTAATTATGAATGACATTAGTATTGTTTAAATTCTAAGGGCATTTGGTTGTCTAAATTAATTTTTGAATTTTTAGCCTTTTTTTTTTTTTAACACACTACATGGATATTAGACTTGAACCTTGGACCTTGCTTGTGTCCTTTGCGAATTTTTAGCCTTTTAAATATTGCACCTCCCTTGAAAAATTCATGGATTCGCCACTGATTGCAAACCATATTATTATGGTACATATTGACTATGTCGAACCTTAATATGTTTTATAACCACATGTAATTTTAAGGACATGATTAAAAACAATATTCTAAAGCAAGCTCAAATACTTTTGCCAAAGATTTACTGAATTACATCTTGAAACATTCTCATTCTTTATCGAAGATAGAGCTTCCTTATTGTATTATTATTATTATTATTTATTTAATGTTTATGAAACCACTTTTAAAAAAAGAAAAACAAAAAGAGAAAATGATTTTAAAGTCCCTTTATGACCTTGAATTGTTAAATTAATACAAGCAATTGAAAATATCTCTTTCTGAGCGGAGGAAACAAATTGATATGCATGTCCACTTTAAACGTAATATCCGTGGATGTCACTCTTGGGCAGGCTTTCCATGTTTCATGACTTCATTTTATTTTATGTTTGAATAAAAAAAACTCCATTAGAGATCAATGATTGTAACAAAAGACATGCACCCATGGTCAATGTCACTGTTGGAGAATGAGATGTCATAATATCTAGACCGACTTGTTTTTATATAGTAAAGCCGCATCAAAATACATGATAGTATACTTTGGATGGAAATTTTGTAAATAATACAGTAGACAGAGGCTTAGAGCGTCTCCAACCGATATGTCAAATTGTCACGTGGACATGAAATGGCAAAAATTGAAGGGGATATTCATTGAAATGTCACTTGAATTTATACCTTAGTTTCAATTTGTCACCTGAAAAAAAAATTTAAGTGAAATGTCACCTGAATTTTTCAAAATCCATGATTTGTCACCTCACTTTAACATCATCCAATTTTCCAACTATTTTCAAGGGTATTTTAGTCTTTTTATTTTCAAGAGTATTTTAAAAATGAAAAAATCATTATAAAAAAACTATGAAAAGACCTTTGAAAATTATTAAAATTATATATCTTTTCACATTTAATCCCCAGCCATTTTTACATTTAAGCTTTATTTTTTTAATAATAATTTTTTCCATTTTTAAAATATCCTTGAAAATGAAAAGACTAAAATACCCTTGAAAATAGATGGAAAATCAGATGATATTAAACTCAAGTGACAAATCATGGATTTTGAAAAATTCAGGTAACATTTCACTTAAATTATTTTTTCAGGTGACAAATTGAAACTAAGGTATAAGTTCAGGTGACATTTCAACAAATATCCCAAATTGAAGGTTAAAGTTGCTACAACCGGGTAGTCAAATCCTATATAGATTTAAAGGCTCGAAGAGATATGTCAAAATTAACATATCAAAAAGCTTGTTGTCAAATTTTTTTAAATATTTTTTTAGGCATGGATCCTACTTTCATTTACTTTCTTTTAAAACTTTATGCATCATATAAGCCCCATTTGCTTTTAAAAATATAATAAAATAATATGATATTTGGCATTTCAGGTGGAGTTAAAAAAAAAAATTTCAAAGTGTCAAATTGCCACATAAGCCATCAAATTAAAATTTAATATTTTGCATTTGAGAGCATCTCCAACCGATATGTCAAATTGCTACATTGACATAAAATGACAAAAATTAAATGTTAAAGTTGCTCTAACAGAGAAGATATGTCAAAATAACATATCAAAAAACTTGATGTCATTTAATATTTTTTCAGTTATGGACCCTACGATCATTTAATATCTTTTAAAACTTTATGCATTATATGACCCTATTTGATTTTAAAAATATAAGCCAAATTGACACATAAGCCATCAAATTTAAATTTAACATTTTGCATTTGACATCTCCCAGAGAGATGCTCTAAGAAGAGCAAGTGTCCTCATAATTTTCTTTGAAAAGCAGAAGACTGTCCGAATACTTTTGCATTTTTTTTTAATCATCGAATTGTAAAGAGAGGACCTTTTTTTGGGTCGAAGTAAAGAGAAACCTTTAAGATCAAATGGTCAAGAGGGTGTACAGACCAACCAATTGTTCAAAAGAACTTCCCTGCTAAGTAGAAACCCCGAGTAGTACCACTTCTCTTTCCGCGTTTCTTTTATTGATGAATGGAAGCTGCCTTCTCTTTTGGGTGAAAGGATTGCTAAATGCTAATGTGTATGTATGTGTATGTATCTTTCTTGTAATGCATGACAGTGCTCCTCGTACTATCAAGATTCCTAGACTTCTCTTTTTCTCTTTTGATTGACACTGATCATGTGCATATCTTTTCTCTCTCTGCCTAGCTTTGTGACTAAGAAAAGATCCAATATATCCTTTTATCTCTCTATTGAAGTGGGTTTTTGTGAACTGGGTTGAAAATCATATGCCTTACTTACACTGAATGCATATAAGAAAAGAAAAGGCCAAGTGTGGGAGAGAGAGAGAGAGAGTGACTGAGTGAGTGAGAGGAGATGGAGGAAGCTAAAACAGAACGTTTCAGTGATATCGTGTTTTCTTGGTCGCTTGAAGACATTTTCAATGAAAATCTTTACAAGAACCAGGTATTTTCTTGCACTTCATTCACGTAACGTTTCCTGAATCGTTTGTCATCTTATTCTGAACCTTTTTTTTTATTACTGTTTCAGGTGGAAAAGATTCCTGAATCATTTCATTCGGTTTGGCAATATTTTGGGTCTTATATACATCCTTTATTGGAAGAAACTCGAGCACAGGTGCATTCAAGTATGGAAACTATTGACAGAGCACCATTTGCTAAAGTGGTTGGTTTTGAAGAATGCAATCCTCATGGGGTTGGGGCTTACAGGAAAAATGTATATGATATCAAGGTTGATTGCTGGAGAAACAGGTTCAGTAGTGATTGCGGCAAGGAACCATACAAAACTTTGCCTGGGGATCTTTTTGTCTTAGCAGATGCCAAACCCGAAACTGTTTCTGATTTACAAAGGGTAGGGAGGACCTGGGCTTTTGTTTCAGTCACTAATGTCTCAGAAAATGAGAACGAGGATGATACTACTTCTCTTTATTTTAAAGTCAAGGCATCCAGAGAGTTTGAAGTCAACGATAGCACCCATACATCACTATTTTTGGTTTTCCTGGTAAATTTAATCCCCAATGGCAGAATATGGAAAGCGTTGCGCATGTCCGGAAACCAGAAGATTATCAAAGAAGTTTTGTGCACCAATTCCATGGTAAGACCTTCAAGATTCCCTTCACCAACTTCACCAAAATGTACATGATCCAAGATGTAATGTAATAGTAATACTCACCACCACACAGCATACTAAATTATCAGTGTTACTTTTTTCATAACTAAATATAATACTACTCTAGTAATTTTGACACATTATCATCCTCTTTAAAGTGTAACAAGAAAAATGGCATTTGTTGCTGCGATTGACTGAAAATCTTATGTTTGGTAAACAGGCTCAGAAAAACAATTATCTCTGTTCCGAAACAAATGATGGCATCCGGGATAAGTGGTTAGTTGAGAGTTCATCATGGGGATTGAATGAGTCCCAAACTGGGGCTGTTTTGGCATGTCTTGAAATGCTGCATTGTGATTCCAAGTCTACTGTGCAACTTATATGGGGTCCACCAGGGACAGGAAAAACTAAAACCACCGCTACTTTGCTTTTTACTCTGTTACAGATGAACTGTAGGACTGTTATTTGTGCCCCAACGAATGTTGCAATAACTGAAGTTGCTTCTCGTTTTCTAGAGATAGTAACTAAAGCAGAGTCCAAGTCCTTGTTCTGTTCTTTGGGAGAAGTTCTTCTATTTGGGAATAAGGAGCGACTTAAAGTTGGTGCACACATTGAAGATATATATTTGAATTACCGTGTCAAAAAGCTTGGTGAGTGCTTGGGGCCAGTGACTGGTTGGAGGAGTTGCTTTGCTTCCATGATAGATTTTCTTGAAGATTGTGTTTCTCATTACCACGTTTTCCTGGAAAATGGGTTAACCGAAGAGAAAGAACATAATGGTGTTACTGAACTGAAAGAGAAAGAATGCAGAAGTGACACTGAACTTATCAAGGGGAAGTGCAAATCATTTCTTGAATTTTTCAGAGATAGATTTGTTTCTACTGCATTACCACTAAGATATTGCATTTCTACCTTATGTACCCATATAGCCAAAAATTACATTTCGGAACATAATTTCCAAAACATGATTTCACTCATATGCTTAGTTGAAACCATTGAATTTTTATTGGTCCAAGATAATGTTGTTTCTGAAGCATTGGAAATCGTTTGCTCTCGTTCAGAAGTTGAAAATGTGGCTGAGTCATCATTTGTAGATAACACATTTCTGCTGGGCATCAATATAAGAGAATGCCTTTCAGTGTTACACACTCTACAGGATTCTCTTAGTAAACTTCACCTTCCAAATGTTAGGAATGAAGAATCTCTAATGGAATTCTGTTTTCAAAGAGCTTCCTTAATATTTTGCACCGTATCAAGTTCCTATAAGCTGCATAGAGTGGAAATGGAGCCACTGACAATTGCTGTTATTGATGAAGCTGCACAATTGAAAGAATGTGAATCAACAATAACCCTGCAACTTCCAGGCGTGAAGCATGCTGTTCTTGTTGGTGATGAATGTCAGTTACCAGCTACGGTGAAAAGCAATGTACGTCAATGCTACTTGGTCATACATATATATATCCTTTGTTTCTCTTATTGCAATTTTTCATTCCACTTATAATTCATTTGTGTTTATATTTAACTTTTTATTCATTTGTGTTTATAGCTAACTTCTTTTCTTCCATAGGTTTCTAATGAGGCTGGTTTTTCTAGAAGCTTGTTTGAGAGGTTGAACTCAATGGGTCACTCAAAACACCTTCTGAATATGCAATACAGAATGCATCCCTCCATAAGTTTCTTCCCAAATTCAAATTTCTATAATAACCAGATCCTAGATGCTCCAATCGTTAAAAAAAGAAGCCATGAGAAACACTATCTTCCAGGGTCAATGTTTGGTCCTTTTTCTTTTATAAATGTAATCGATGGAATGGAAGAGAAGGATGAGAATGGACATAGTCCAAAAAATTTGGTGGAGGTTTCTATTATTCTGAAACTACTGCAGAATCTGTACAAAGGTATGTCTAGCTGGGGAGTCATGGTCATGTTCTCAATTTAATATTTTTTTTGGTTTGGATAACACTGAAAATTTCTCTTTGAATACAGAATGGATTGTTTCAAAAAAGAAACTCAGTATTGGGGTGGTATCACCCTATGCTGCTCAAGTAGTTGCAGTTCAGGACAAACTTCGACAGAAGTATGAAAAGATTTGTGGCTTTACAGTGAAGGTGAGGACGGTTGAAGGGTTCCAGGGTGGGGAAGAGGATGTAATTATAATGTCCACTGTACGATCTAATAGTCATCAGTCCCTTGATTTTATATCACAACCACAAAGAGTTAATGTCGCTCTTACAAGGGCTAGGTATGGTTTTATGTAAACTTGTATGTTTTGCATCATTATTAATGTTTTTTGTTAAAAATAAATAACTAGTCTTCTTGCCTCATGAATTCAGGCATTGTCTTTGGATTCTGGGACATGAAAGAACTCTACTCAATAGCGAATCTGTTTGGAAGGCCTTGGTCCTTGATGCCAAAAGTCGTCAATGCTTCTTTAATGCTGATGAAGACAAGAATTTGGCCAAGGCCATATTAGAGGTGAAGAAAGAGTTTGACCAATTTGATGATCTGCTTAATGCTGACAGCATACTTTTTAGAAGTTCTAGATGGAAGGTAAGCTGTAGGTGGTAATTTATGATTGTATACAACTTCTCAATATTTGTTCTGAAATTGGAATTTCTAGCATATCCATCTTAGTTTTTTTCCTTCCCCCAATCCATTATCTTTAGGTACTTTTCAGTGATAATTTTCTGGACTCATTCAAAATGCTAAAGTCAATCCGTCTGAAGAGATCTGTATTAAATCTTCTACTGAAGCTTTCCAGTGGTTGGAGGCCCAAGAACCGAAATGTCGGGATAATTTGTGGAAGCTCTTCACCAATCTTGAGACAGTATAAATTTGAAGGTCTATATATTGTTTGCACAACTGACATTGCAAAGGATGTGAAATACGTTCAAATATTAAAGATCTGGGACATATTGCGTCTACAGGATATTCCAAAATTGGTAAATCGTCTAGAGAGTATTTTGAAAAGATATACAGATGATTTTATCAATCGGTGCAACGAGAAATGCCTTGAGGGGTATATTGTTTTGCATACTCGCTTTTTCTTTTGAACATATTTGAATATATAATAATGAATGCTTCCTTTTTGGAATCATAAAATGGTACAAATACTTGGTCATATTTTGAAATTCTAAAGTAATTTTTTTTATTTCTCTTTGTCATTTGAGACCAGTGATTTGGAAGTTCCTAAGAGCTGGCCACTCTCTTTGGATGTTCCCCGGTTCAAGGATCTTAGCATCACTGAAAACCAGAGTGATTTAGTTGGTGACGACGATTCTGATGGTAGAAATTATGTTGAGAATTCACAGGTCAGCGAGAGTTTGTTGCTCATGAAATTTTACTCCTTGTCATCTGGTGTAGTAAACCACTTGCTGTCCGACCATCAGGGTAGAGAGTTGGATTTGCCATTTGAAGTTACAGACCAGGAAATGGAGATTATGCTTTATCATAGAAGTAGCTTTATAGTTGGACGGTCAGGAACAGGAAAGACCACAGTTTTAACAATGAAATTATTTCAGAATGAACAATGTCACCAATTGGCAGTGCAAGGATGCCATAGTAGTCAAAATAGCATTAACCAGAGTTCTTCAGCTACTATGGAGAGAACTCTACTACGCCAGCTTTTTGTGACCGTGAGTCCGAAACTGTGTTTTGCCATCAAGAAGCATGTTTTACACTTAAAAAGGTACGTGGATCATTCAACAAAAAGATACTGCATTTTATTTTATTTTGTTTGATTGTAAGTTATTATACTGTGAATCGTGATACAATAATATTATTCTTTTAAGGGCACGTATGTACCATAATTTTTTTTAATTAGGAATGTTGATTTCTGTTGCTCAAGCAAAATTTTCTTTCTTGTTCTTGACTTGAATTGTTGTATAAATAAATATCAACATCGCATCAGCCACCTGAAGAGCATAATTTTAAGTTGCTAACTTTTGTACGTTGACAGTTTTGCATGTGGTGGTGGCAGTGATTCAACCGAAAGGAGTTTGATTGATATGGCTGATTTTGATGAGGATGAAGCCCAATTCAAGGATATCAAGGATTCCTTTCATGATATTCCTCCCAACTCTTATCCTCTTGTCATAACACTCCATAAGTTCTTGATGATGCTTGATGGAACACCGAGTGCCGAAATGAGGGAAACAAACTCATACTTCGAAAGATTCCTTGATGCTACAAAACTTACTCACGGTCAATTGCAAAGTTCGAGATCAGTTGCATTGGAGACCTTTATAAGGACAAAGGAGGTTAAGTATGAGAGATTCAGTTCATCTTACTGGCCCCATTTTAATATCCAGTTAACAAAGAAGCTGGATGCTTCAAGAGTCTTTACAGAGATAATATCTCATATCAAAGGTGGTTTGGGATCCATAGAAGCAGGTGATGGTAAACTCAACCGCGAGGACTATGTTCAATTGTCAGAGGGCCGGACTTCCAATTTAAGCAAACAAAAGAGAGAAGAAATATATGATATATTTCAGGCTTATGAAAAAATGAAGATGGAAAATGGTGATTTTGATATGGCTGATTTTGTAATTGATCTTCACCGCCGTCTGAGGCATGAAAAGTATGGGGGTGATCAAATGGACTTTGTTTATATAGATGAGGTTCAAGATCTTACAATCAGTCAAATTGCTCTGTTCAAACATATGTGCAGCAATGTTGAAGAGGGTTTCATTTTTTCTGGTGATACAGCACAGACAATTGCAAGGGGTATTGATTTTAGGTTCCAAGACATACGACATCTGTTCCACAACAAGTTTGTGTTGGAATCAAGAAGCAATAAGCTTGAAGAAAGAAAAGAAAAGGACAAATTTCAAAAATGTTCCATTTGACTCAAAATTTCCGTACCCATACTGGTGTACTGAAGTTATCACAGAGCATTGTTGAAGTAATTTATCATTTTTTCCCCCACTATATTGATGTTTTAAAACCTGAAACCAGTCTTATATATGGGGAAGCTCCAGTTTTGCTTGAATATGGAGAAAATGAAAATGCAATCATAAAATTATTTGGAAATAGTGCAACTGGTAGTGGAAATATAGTTGGCTTCGGTGCAGAGCAGGTTATTTTGGTGCGAGATGATGCTGCTAGGAAAGAAGTTTCCATGTTTGTTGGGAAGCATGCTCTTGTCCTGACCATTGTAGAGTGCAAGGGCCTCGAGTTCATGGTGGTTATATTTATTGAATTGTGATGCATTCAGTCCTTTAGATCTTTACTATGTTTTTAGGTTTTTATTTTTAAGTTTTTATTTTTGTTCATTCATGACATTCATGTGCCTTCTATAGGACGTACTCTTGTATAACTTTTTTGGCTCATCACCATTGAAAAATCAATGGAGGGTAATATATGATTACATGAAGGAAGAAGATTTGCTTGACCCAACATTACCTCAGCGGTTTCCAAGTTTCAATGAAGCCAAGCACAACATCTTATGCTCTGAACTGAAGCAATTATATGTAGCTGTTACTCGTACGAGACAGAGATTGTGGATTTGTGAGAATGTAGAAGAGCTCTCCAAACCTATGTTTGACTATTGGAAGAAGAAATGTCTTGTACAGGTTAGGCAACTGGATGATTCACTTGCACAGGCAATGCAAGTTGCAAGCAGTCCAGAGGAGTGGAAATCACAGGGCATGAAGGTTTGCATAATTTTCTCCTTGTAACAATTAAGATGAATAATGATGATGTAAAGCATTTGTTGTAGTATTATTAGTTAATTCATATTATTCTTATTGTCATGATCATTGTATTCCTTGTATTACAAGCATCATATTGTTCCTCGCAGCTTTATCATGAACATAACTATGAAATGGCCATAATATGCTTTCAAAGAGCTGGTGATACGTATTGGGAAAGAAGTTCCGAAGCTGCCAATCTTAAAGCTATGGCTGACCGTATGCGAACTTCAAATCCTGACAAGGCCAATTCCATTCTTAGGGAAGCTGCTGAAATATTTGATGCTTTAGGCAAGGCAGATTCTGCTGCCAGATGTTTCTCTGATTTGGGCGATTATGAAAGAGCAGGTATAACTATTTAACATCTATTATCTTTAGCCTAAATAGATTCGAAACATATAAAATGCAGTTATATTGCTTGTCTCAAGTACAAGATTTTATTTCAGCATCATTTTAAATCTTCCATAATGCTATGAAGCCTGCGAAATTTTGGTTGTAATAAATATCTTCTCATTTTATAACTTGTATTGGTGCAGCTCGGATTTATTTGGATAAAGGTGGCATGTCTGATCTGGAAAGAGCTGCAGAATGTTTTTCTCTAGCAGGATGCTACAAAGATGCTGCAGATGCGTATGCTAAGGGCAATTTTTTCTCTGAGTGTCTCACTGTTTGTGCCAAAGGAAAACTGTTTGAAATGGGTTTTCAATACATCAATTGTTGGAAACAGCATGCAACAGAGGACTGTGTTGTGGCTAGACGAGATGAAGGAATAGATAAAATTGAACAAGAATTTCTGGAGAGCTGCGCACTTCACTATTATGAGTTCAAAGATAACAGATCCATGATGAAATTTGTTAATGCTTTTGATTCTATAATTTTGATGCGGAACTTTTTGAAGAAGTTAGATATCCTTGATGAGCTTCTTTTGTTGGAAGAAGAACATGGAAACTATCTTGAAGCTGCCGAAATCGCAAAGCTAAAAGGTGATATTCTACTCGAAGCTGATTTTCTTGAAAAGGCAGGCAAGTCCAGAGAAGCGTCATTACATATTCTATTCTATGTGCTTGCCAACTCTCTTTGGTCAAATGGCAGAAAGGGCTGGCCCATACAACATATTTCACAAAAGGAGGAGCTCTTATCAAAAGCCAAGTCATTTGCTAAGAATAAAACAGAAAGCTTTTATGAACTTGTTTGCACTGAGGTGGACATTTTGTTAAATGAGCAGAGTGACTTGGCTTTGATAAAAAATCATATGAGTGTTTGTCAGAGGCATAAGAGTATTAGAGGTGAATTATTATCGGCTCGAAAAATATTGGATGCTCATATTTCTTCAAGCTCCAATAAGTATGTGTGGGAAACGAAGTTGGTTGATGATGATGATCTGATGAAGTGCTCTGAAAATCAGGTATCTATAGATTCACTGATTTACTTCTGGAATTTTTGGAAGGATAAAATTGCTGTAATAATTGAATATCTAGGATGCCTTGAAACCCAAGATGTTAATGAATACAAAAGCTACGGGGATCTTTGTTTTGATTACTTAGGAGTGTGGAGGTTGTATCATAATCTTAGTCCAGTCTATGTTTTACTCATATCCGATGCTGATTGGATTCGAGGTCTGGACAAAAGATGTTTTAAAAAACATGGAAAGTTGGTCTCCGTTGATGTTCACCAGCTTGTCTCAGCTGCTCGTAAATATTGGAGTTCAGAAATGCTCTCTGTTGGCATGAAAGTTTTGGACAAGCTTGAGAATCTTTACTACAAGTTTCCAAAGGAGAATGCTGATCCAGTGTTTTGCCAAAGCAGGTGCCTTACCCATATTTGTGAGGTCTCAGTATATCTTTTGCAATCAAAATGTTTGAAGCTAAGGGATCAAGATACCGAGAGATTGCAGAGACGTGTAAAGTTTTCAACTGAGAGTGTTGTTACGAACATATTTCCTATGGATTGGAGGAGTTCATTGAAGGAGAATATGATTTCTCTCAGAAGAACTGATGCTCTAAAGAATGCGCTGGAACAAGTAATAGTTGAGTATACTAGCTCCGAGACAGAGCAGTCTTTTGGGCAAATTGGAAGGCTTGTAATGGTTATTCTCGGGTCCGGTAAGCTGAATAATAGTGAACTATACGAGAAGCTTGTGGAAAAACTGGACTGCCACCAGCCATGGGAGGAGTTCATTGAGAATCTCTGTGGGAATATTGGCCCTGGAAACAGCAGTCAAGAACCGAGAGAGGTGTCTGTAATGTTGAAGTTTTGTGATGCTTTGGTTGATACTTATAATGTGAACTGGAGGGTTGTTAATGATTACATATCACCTGGTTGCTTTTTGTACCTTGTGGAGCGCCTTGTGATTTGGGCAACTTGCTTCAAGGGTTATGCTATCACTACAAGTTCTTGCTTTATTGAGTGGCTGATATACCAAGAAGAAGATGCCGACGTAAGTTCCATAGTTGCTGATGTGCAACCATCTTTGGTTGCAATCCTAGATGTAGTTCGGGAGTGTGTTTTTAATAAGAGGGATATGGTTGATTGGATTAAAAAGACCAATGAAAATTGGAAGAACTATTATTCGCAGCTCATATTGAGATTTGTTGTTGTGTTATGCTTGGTTTATGTGAATTTTGGTACGGGTCAAGATATACTCTATGATTTGCTGGGGAGGGACTATATCACTGAGCAGCTACCATGGGAATTTTATGACGCCCTTAAGAGGAGGAGGATACACAAATCTTTCAGTATAAATGCGAGTGTGCTTGCTGCAGCTTTTCAGAAGATCGGTAATACTTTGGTAATTGCAAGTTTCGGGTCCGATTGTTCAAGGTTCTTATGTTCAGATGCCATATTTGTTGACATGAAGGCCAACCGTTCCAGGGATGACATACTGAGGAAATTGTTTCTTAAACCACATGTACTACAAGCTTCCCAAGATACATCTGTTGAATCAGGAGCCAATAGTTCTAAGATCCTGCCATCGAACTCAGATGTGGTGGAACCATTAGAGACAGGTGATGCATCTGATAAGCCTAGTGATGCTGGGGGCGTGGCCAGTCACTCTATAGGTGAGAAACATTGCACAGATGTGCCTTCAACTGCTACTTCTAAGGTATGACTATCTTTTGGTCATTTTAGCTCTTTATTTCGCTTGCTAATTCACTAGTTGGTTGATCCATTTGATTATCTTTTTCAGCCTCAACCAATTTCAAGCTCAGCCTCTCAACCAAAGGCTTCCGATACTCAAATTCCCTCTAATCCAGAGGTAGTTGGAATTGTTCATTGTCAAACCATTATTTGGCATCTTCCTTAATTATATATAATCCTTGCATTTCTGTAATTTTCTAGCCCAAAGAGACTGTACCAGATCCTAATGCAGAGAAGGCAGATGCAAGTGCTAGTTCTGTTCAAGGCACTGAGGTATTGGCTCTCAACCTTTGACTTTTCTGAATGGTCTCTTGATTCTCTTCTGACTTGATCTTATTACCATATTTTAGGCATCAAATCAAGTTGCAATCTCCCCCCAATCTTCCTCTCAAAAACTAGTGATCGATGAGACTATTTCAACCAGTCCGATTGACAAAGAGGTAACAAAACTCGCTCTTTTGCTGAACCATTGATTGGCCCTTTTCTTGTTTCTAAAAACTCATCCCTTGCTTGCAGTCTCATACAGTTATAGATACAACTCCTCAATCAGAGGTTCTTGAGACACAAGTTGCCTCTACTTCAGAGGTATTTGTAGTTTTATTTCCATGCTAACCATAACTTGCTATATAATGCCTTTCTGATTGGTTAGATAATTCTAATCTCGGCCGTTGGATTGCATTCATTAAGATGTTTTGGTAGATTTAAATGCATACATGCAATCCAACAGTCGAGATTAGAAATATGTGACCAATCCTTAACATAAAATACTTATTGGAGAATCACTCTAATCAATCTTTTTCAAACATATAAACCAACTGATGCATCCCTCCCAGAAAACCAACGTTGATGAATTGGGGGGAAGGGAAGAAGAAATGGCTGGTCAGACTGAAGACGCGGGTTCTGTCCCCCCAAAAGAGGTAACCTAATCAGCCATTCTCAATTCATTGCCTTATGTTAGCCCTAAACTTATATTAACTCCTTGTTCTGCTTTCTAGGAGGAGGTTTCTTCTTCCACCATGACCCAACAAATAGTCATATCAGAAAAGACAAGTGTCAGAACTGAAGAAGAGTTGGGCCACTCTGAGCAAGAGGTAAAGCTTAACCTTGATAACTTTCCTGTTTTTACCTTAACAGAAAGTGATATGCCTGATTTTTTTCTTTGCAGCTCTCAAGTGTTGAAAATCTGCCCCTTCAAGCTGAGAAAATAGAGATGGAAGCAGTGGAGCACTTGATCAAACCCAGACTTTCTGTCGTCCAACCTTCCAAAGCTTTTGACCCCATCATCGAGATGGTATGGACGGCTAATGCTTCTCATCTTAACCTGAAGGTCCCTGAAGGCACCGTTGGGCAGATTGGTCCGATTGATACTCAACCCTCTCCAAGTCATGTTGAAGGTTCTGATGAACAAGCCACAGAAAATGAGCCTTATGTCGCCTCTGCTCCCATTCAGGAGACCTGTGGAAGTGCTTCAGTAAGTCATTTCACTCCTCTTCTTGTTCTTTTATTATTTTTTATTTTTTTTAATCTTTTGATAAGGTGACTTAAACTCTCTACTGCTGCAGTCTGCTCCTGCCTTGGATGTTCCTCCCATTAATGCCACTACTCATGGACCAGCTAACCCTCCTGTCACTTACGTGATCAAGGATTATGATGATCTCAATCCTGATTCACAAGCTCAAAACAATCTGACCAGGCTGTCGAAATTAAAGCAATCTATTGAGTCCTCATCTTCAAATACTCAATCTAGTGTAATCCAGGCGAAAACATTCATGATGGAATGGATGACCAGATCTTTTGATGATGTCCAAAGTTATGGAGTTACGTCAGAAGTCCATCAGGCCCTCAGTGTGCTAGCTCAGTCTGATCACAAGCTCTATGAGATCTTGTGTTTTGCCATGGACCAGCTAGAGCGACTGAAAGATGCCTTGAGCCAGTATCATGACAGTCTAGACTTGGCTTCCAATGCAGAGTACACGGTCTCAAGGTTCCAACAAAGCTACACTGATAGAGATGAAGCAATTGCTGATGGAGAAAGCAAGGCCACTGAGATTCAAAAGGTCGATGTGGAGATCAAGGGTTTGGAAACTGCTCTCCAACATGCTAAGAAAAGGAGGACCCAATTGGCCAAAGAAATAAATGAACATCTGGGTCGAGCTGAAACTCAAGACAAAGTAGTCAAGAGTTTGGAAAGCAAGATACTAACTTTCAAACTAGCCATTCGGAGACCAGCCATGTTGCTCAAAGAAGCTGAATTCAAATTCCAGAACTGCTTGGAGATTTTGAGGGACATTTTTGATTGACATTGTTGTCATTATTTCTGAACAATCTTTGTTTTAATCGTCTTACTATTGCCATAATTCGGCTTTCTCTCTTCCTTGTTATATTATCTTAACCCTGGCTTGTTTTGCTTTTGTTCCGTTTTAATCAAACTGTTGGTATTTCAAGCCAAAGGCAAGATTGCCATTATTAAACCTATATAAGGCATGTATTTCATTTTTTTATGAATTTGAAAGTATGCATGTGTTCCTCTAAAGAAATTCATACCAAAAATGCGTACATAAATAAATATTACACTTTTTTCTTTCACATAGAAAACATATTTAGTTCGCTTCAATACCTAAATTACCAATATCTTTGTTTCCACTTTTTTAATAAGTGATATTGAGGGAGGAGAATCAAACTTAAGATCTAGGATGGATGGATAGATACTCACAATTATACCTTTATTTATCTGTTTTCTCTTTTGGAGACCCAAACCTCGTTTATAGAAAACTTAATGTCAGAGCTTAATATATTTTCCTAATTTCCAAGCACCCTGTACAGGAAGCTGCAGGATTTAGTGCCTAAAGAAGCCCCTGAAGTAAATCATTCTATGTTACTTGGCAGCAGATGCCCAATCAATTTAACTTTAACTATTTCAGAACATAGAGATGAAAAGCCAAACATCCTTCGGAGTTGCTACGTAGAGAATGAGTGTGCATCTCAGAAGAACTATAAGATCAACCAGATGGATCACCAAAGAAGTAACACAAGGAGAAAACAGATACCCCAAAAAGCTTTCTTGAAGTAAGTTCATGTTAACGCAGCTTTCCTTTCCTAGCACACACGGAAGTCAACTTCACAATCTCCTCCTAGCAATTAGCTATTCCTGCTGTAAATCGGATTTAGTTTATATTCTGCAAAAGATTCCAAAAGTGAACTACTAGGTATCACTGAAAAGGCAATTTCAAAACTATTGTACTTGGAAGGATTAGGAAAATGGGATGAAGATTGTGCTTTATAAGTTACAACAATATATGAACTATTAGGCAAAAAGAATGGAGAAAAATGTGATGATATTGGATCAACTGCTAGCAGGTATTTCAACTTCAAAGGAGGAAATGGTTTTAAGGGCATCAGTGTCCATACTAACCAGTATTGTTGCAGCAAATAAGTCAGCTATAGAAGACATCAAGAAGAAAGGTCTACAGCTGTCTGATTTGGCAAGTGCTCTAAAAAGAGATGTGCATGAGGCAGCAATACTGTTTTACTTGATGAATCCATCTCCTGCAGAAATTAAGAGTTTAGAAATTTTACCGATATTGACGGGGGTCATGTGCAATTCAAACAGTTACAAGGGCAGGTCAGAATCTCTGCCAACACCTCTGACAGCATCCTTGATGATTATTAAAGTTTTAGTAACTGCATTTGACCATTGCACAAATAACATGCTGGCTGAAATCAGTTCTCCAAAAGTTCTTCATGGGCTCAGCAGAAAGTAGGCAGAATTACCAGCCTCCTCACGGCCAATGACATTATCTTATGCGGCACCGAGATGGGTCTGATCAAGGTGTGCACATTAAGAATTGAACAAGTTTTTTTTTTTTTATAGGGATTAAAAGGGGTTTCATACTAATTATGCTATAATTTCAAACTAGAACAGGGTTGGATCCCCCCTTAGCTTGAAATTCATCGACCAGCAGGCACGTCTATGACAACAAAGAAGGATGATGCTTCATGTTTATGCTTTATTTTCAAGTACAGCATGCAAAGAGCTAAGTTATGTCATTGGTTGCTATAAGCATGTAATATGTGATTGTTTGTGCACTGCATTTTATATTCATAATCTGTGTATAAAAAATGTTGCTTGATTTACCCATAAATAGTGATAAATAAGATAACGCATCATCTCTATGTGTAAATCAAAAGGGTAAACGGGGCCATTATTATTACCTTGAATCAAATCAAACTGTTGGTATTTCAAGCCAAACACAAGACTGCAATTATTAAACCCATATATGGCTTTGTATTTTGTCAACAAAAATAATATTTTTCTTATGGATTTGAAAGTATAAACCCGGATTTTTAACATCTAACTGAGTGATGTGAGTTCTAGGCTTGATAAATGAGCTTGCCATTGTTGGAGTTGTTCCAGTGCTGGTGCTGAGTTGGAACTTAGGACGGAAGTAGGTTTTGTGAAATTTGAACATGAAAAGGATTGATTTGGGCTTTCAATTTCAATGAAACTTTGACATTTGAAATTTGGGATGACACTTGTTTATAACACCGAACAACCACAACCACAACCACACAACATTCTCCTTGAAAATTTAAAAAAAATTGACTGCTAGTACTCAAACATGATTCTATTGGATTGTTGAAATATAAACATGTGAGTTCTGTGGCAAATTCATGATCGAATTGGATGGAGAGTATAAGAAAGTAGTTGTTGACAAAGATGTAAAATTATTCAGTTGAGATTTTAATAGATTGTAATTACATGATTTTAATGTAATGGTTTCAGTAGGATTTTAATCACTTAAGACTTTTTTGTATTCGCTAAAAGAATCAAAAGATTTTGCTATAGGATTTCGTATGAAATAAAATCATGTAACATGGGTTCTATAAGAATGAATCACCAACTAGGCTACTATGAAACACAAGCATTGATAAAATGTACAAATTAGTGCAAACACAATGCTCAAAATGATCCAAATTAGTAACGAGTTTGCCTCTGATGTTTATATAGGATAGGCTGTTTGACTCTCTTTTGTGCAATTATATTTTGTTTTGCTCTGCAATTGCACATAGCTATCCTATATCCCGAATATAATATAGATTTTGTTTGTTTGGATACAAAGGATAGAAAAGAAACGAAATATCCTAATTATAGATATTGGAGATGAGATCAATTGACTCATCCTGTAGTGCACCTCCACTGTGGATATTTCAAGATAACATCGTCCATAATTTCTTCGCATGCCCTTGTAAATTCCCACTCTTTTGGTTTTGGGGCTTTTTTCTCAGCACATACTTTGTCCATCATTTCAAACAGCTGTGCTGCTATTCTCTCTTCTTCCTCTGTCGTATCTTGAACAAGAACACACAGAAGCCTAGACAACTGCCACACCCAACAATCAATCCCCTTATGAAGAAGAAGAGTCGTGATTTTCATCTTCTCACAAAAGAGAAATAGAACAAACATTAGAATCATGCACATGAGGGTGAAGATTTTTTTTATGGGGTTTGGTATTTATATCACCCACTTAAAAGTCCCATACAATACAAGCCCTCAAAATTGGTAAGTTTTGTAATGCCACTGTACTTTTTCTTATCTTTTAAAAATTTAATTGAATACCACTGGATTTGTATTGATTACTTAAAAATCATAATTGAATACCACTTGACTTGGATTGATTACTTAAAAATCCTAATTGAATACTAGTTGACTTTTAAGCTTCAAAACAATCAATTAAAATCCCACTTGACTTTTGGTTTCTGTTTTGAAGAAAAAAAGTGACATTTTACCTTCTCACGTTAGCACTATAGATGTGTCGGTTGGTAAAGAATTCCTCTAAAGTATTCCATAACAAAACTGCCTCCATAAATAGTTATTACACTTCATTGTTCCACACAGAAAACATGTTTAGTTCACTCCAGTATCTCACCTAAATTACCAACATCTTTGATTCCATTTTTTTAATAAGTGATATTGAGGGAGGAGAATCAAACTTAAGATCTTGGATGGATGAATAAATGCTCTTAACCACTTTATTTGCCATCCTGTAAGTTCCAAATATGTAAATCAAGAACCTATCACCAAATAAATAAATAAATAAAAGGTAGCATTCAAAGTTCTGTTGAACTCCTACATATTCAACAAGCATGAACTATTTTTATTTATCGCAACATATCATGCAATATTTCAGGGTATATAAAACTAGTATAATCTCTATGTTCATATTTTGTGTGTTTTCAAGACTAGTACATTTTATACAAATTTATAAAAAAAAACTCAATCCTAGGCATGTATTTATAAAAAAAAACTCAAATACTATTTAAACATAGAAACACACCCAAAGTCAACTTTTTGGGTGTGTTTATATATGGGTTTTGAGTGTGTGTAATGATGGGTTTTGGATGCATTTCTATGTTTAAATAGTGTTTGGGTTTTTTTATAATTTCAGCCTCCATTTTAGGTGTTTTAGTGAAACTCCCTACATTTTATTGTGATCTGCCTTTTAGAGATTTTGGTTTCTAGAATTGTCCACGGAAAAGAAGAAAAATGGCATGTTTGCCTTTTTGAAACTCATTATATTTTTACCTTCATCTATTTGCCTAGGTAAGTCATGCAATGTAAAAGTTTTGATTTCCTCATGTTCTCTTGGTTTCTTGCTTTTCTACTTCTTTACTCTCTTTGGGCTTTAGAATAGAAGCTTTATTTCCCTTTCTTATAACCACCGCCACACCACACCCACCCCCAAACAAAAAAACCTAAACCAAGCATCTATCTATAAAATTAAAAACAAGTTAATAAAAACAGAAATGGAGAAATCCCTTTTGTTTTTAATTGTAGAATTTTCTAATATGAAAAAAATTAATTTACTATATTATTCTCATTTAATTAATAATTTCAATTCTTAATATTTTCATCATCCAAATGTATTTTTTGATATTTTACATATTTCACTATTCTTCGCATTTTTTGCTTTATATATAAACTAGCCTCTCTGCACGTGCTTCCGTGCCTGCGAGAGGCTTTTTTTAAATAAAAAATTTTTAATTTATTTTAGAATTAAAAAATACAATGGGTAGTTGTGTTCCATAAAAATAGGATCCATTATCTGAATTTTCTTTTAATTTTAATTTTTTAAATACGAAAAAATTGTGAATTTACCATATTATCCTCATTTAATTAATAATTTCAATTCTTAATGTTTATATTAACCAAATGCATTTTCTGGTATTTTGAATGTTTCACCATTCTCTGCCTTTTGCTTTATATATATAGATATATAGATTACATATTAATTTATTGCGAAATTTAGGAAAAAATCCAAAAGAAACAAGCAGCTCTCAAAAACACCCAAACACTTTTCAAAATGGCAAAAAGGCCCATTATCTTTAGCTTTATACAAAAAGTTCTTTTAGATAACTTTTGGAATATTAGAACAAATACTAAAAGCATGAGAAAAGGGCATGAAAAACTTATTAGAGCCCTTGAGCAAGAATTTGTAGCCTATAATTATGATTATAGAATAGCAAAACAACAACTTGCTTTGTTGCAGGAAAAATATTTGGAGCAAAAGAAGGAATATGATTGCATAGTAAAGCATTTTAGAGTCATTAATATAAGATGTCAAAATCTACAAGAGGCTAATAAGCCCACCTTAATGGAGCATAATCTACAAGAAAAAGAGGCTAATAAGCCCAACTTACTTGAGCATAATAGTGAATTTTCTCTTGAGCAAAAATCTAAAAATCCCTATTTTCTTCAAACTCTAGCTAGAGAAAGGTATAAGTTTTTACCAATAGATGTTAAGAGTCATATGATTAATTTAGAATATGAGCAAAATACATCTCTTCAACTTTATATTCAAGCTTTTCTTTTCAATTTAAAAAGTAATCCACATCCTGGCATCACAATTATTACCAAAAACTGTTCCCATTACACTATTTACTTAGCCAGCATTAACATGATTGAATATAGGGAACTGCATTTAGAGCATAAACAAAAAATAATCGTAGTTACTCCAGCATTATTAGCACAATATGGTTATTTAGGGAAACTTTATATTGAAAAAGGCGAGCATTTAGATTTGTTCGCCAAAAAATTTAAAGAAATTATAAGTTTTTATCTCTCTCTGGAAAAATGTAAAATTAGATTTCACTAGTATACCCCCAGAGTGGTTTAAAGATAGTATTTACCCAGATCTGGCACAACATAGGATTATTATTTCTTTTGATGAATTACTTAGTCCGGGAGAATTAGCACAAACAGGAATGCCTACTAAGCAAGACATCCAACAATACAGAGGAGCAATAATAGCCGAGCAACAGCTATTTAATGATGATCGTCTGACCCTCCTATACCAGTCCAAGGTTATCAAGGTGTATTCAGAATCCACATCCAGGAGACCAGATGATATATATGAATACATGATTAGTACTACAGGAGCAAAAGTTTATGATGAAATCTACAACCAGATAGCAGAACATATTACAGCAGAAGATAATGACAACTCATACTGGAATAGCTTAGGAGAAGAAGAGCTACACAACATAGATAACATGATGGATGCATGAAAATCACGTGAAGAATCCATCCAGCAGAACAGCCACCAAATTTCTTGGCTCCATACGGTAGCAACATATGAAAAGAAGAAAGATTTCAGTTTCATATGGCTAAAGGATCCCCTAGGAAATCTAGAAAAGAATAAGGGCATTATTGTCCAATCACTTTAATTTTGTCCTTCTTTATAAATATTGTACTCGTTTTGGGTTTATTTATAAGTCTCCGTAATTTATTTTCAACAAAAAAATGTATTGAAAATTCGTTCCTACTAAAGTTTGGCATATTGAACCGACTCACATTGTCTTGTCTTTCGCGGGGCAGCCCGGCCGGATGACCAAATTTAATATACAAAACGCGCCGTCTCCTAAAATAGGCAGGCCCTTAGCCTCTCGACTAGGACTTTCTCCTCTCTCTCACTTGCTTCCCCCTCCTCCAACTAGGGCTTGGAGTGAGAAGCGACTGGCCTTAAACCCTAGAACGCATTGCCTGAATATAGAAGACGATGCCTGGGCCGACCTTAGAGATGGAGCCAGTGGAGCCACAGTCGCTGAAAAAGCTCAGTTTCAAATCCCTCAAGCGAGCTCGCGATCTCTTCTCTCCTGCCCATGGTGAACTCGCCCCTCCTGACCCCGAAAGGTACCGCCATTTGCTTTGATTTCTATCTCTTCTTATTTGCCTCTTGACAAATTTGTAATGTTAATTCTTGCATACTTTTTTTATTATTTTTTTCAGTAAAAGAATTCGTACGAGCCACAAGGTTAGTGTCTTAATTTTGTTAATTCGTTTCTGATTTAGAAGCTGTGAAATTATTGAGTTGAAGAATATTGCATTAGAACAAAAAATTTGGTTGAATTATTAGATAAGCGTGGAGTATGGAGGAATTGAACCCACGGCTAGTCAAAAACCGCCCCGCCGGGCTGAGTCCAGTGCACCGGGTCGCGGTCCTCAAGGGCCTTCCAGTGCTCTTGCCCTTCCAGGTATTCTTTGTTCTGATTAAAATTTCAAAATGTTATTTGTAAGCAGTTGCTTGTAAGTTGTAACTACAAGTAGGGATTATTCAGCTTATTGTTTTGGGGAAATTGCATTTATTTGGTTATTCTATATTGACATTGTAACTTGCTAAAATAGTTGCTTGATATCATGTGTGTCGTGAAGATTCTAGGGACTCAAGTACAGAAGGAGCTCAAAATGCGTTGGTTGTTGGTCCATCTGCACCAAGGGCACCGTAAGTAGTCTTGTTGGTGTATTAATGGTTTCTTATGCCTTTATTTAATCTCTCAATGTTTCAGATATTTTGACTTGTCCCCCTTCACAAGATATTTGCATATTCATGTACTGTAGTTTTCCACTTCTCTTGTTCAAAGTAATTGGGCTAAATATCTAAATCATATATGAGAATTATATGAGTGATTTGTGGAATTTGAAAGTTTCTATGTTTCTAATGTTGCTGGAATGTAAATAGGTTTTGATGATTTATTCTAATGAGGACACTTTTGATTGTGGAGTGAACTGTGATAATCATGTCCTTGTTTATTTCCAGGAATGATGTTGGCATTTCGGGTAGAGGCACTCTAGCTGTTTCTGCTCCAGGGTCATCTGAAAGGTTTGAGCTTTGTTCTTCTCTGAGTTGTTTTATGCACTTAGAACGCATGACTTAAACAAGCGATTTGCCATCAGTTTTTGTTTTCATTCCAGACTGCAGTACAAGTTTAATAGCTCAGTACTTGGCCTAAGCAGTGTATTATGCAATTCTTGGACTGCTTGGAGTTGGTGAAGGGAGAAATATCTGCAACGTTAGATAAAAATCACCCTAGGGATGTTCTTGGCAATATAGAATACCAGTCAAAATGTTCAAAGAGTTAGATATGATTATGGTAATTTTGATGTTTCAACGTAGATCTGCATTACATTGGTTTGAATCCCTTTGATACAGTTGAATACTTTTTTCATCAGTTTACTTTTATTCTACTACCTGAAATTTAGGCATGTCATGGCCATTTTTCAGCATCTGCATGCATTATGCAGGGTTAGGATTGTATTAGTTGGCATCATATTATGTGCTTTCAAAGTGTTTTAGATTGAAGTTTTTATTAGATTTGTTTTTTTTTTTAATGGGATATTTTATGAAAACTGAAGATCCTAAACTTACAAGCTGGCTGATGCTCTATACCATCTTCCATTTCATTTTCTCTAATCTTGATAATACTGTTATGGAAAATGCAGCCCATTTTTTCTTTAACTGTCACTTTTCTCTTCTCTAGGTATTCAACATCGGCTTTAATGGAAAGAATTCCTAGCAGATGGCCACGTCCTGTTTGGCATGCTCCTTGGAAGATCTACAGGGTACGAACAATGTGTTCTTAATCTTACACAGTTAGGTGCAGCAAGAAAAGTGCTAAGTCTTTTATTGTCTGAGTATCTTGGAGATTCTTATTAAATGAATGTTATTAGGAATGCAGTACTTCATGTTATATGAGTGCTAGTTTATATTTTTGTTGCCCCTTGGTTCTGCATTTTCGTGTCTAACGAGTTGATAAGATTGGCCTGCATCTCTTTGAGTTGTTTTCACGTACTATTATGCTAATGTTGCATATGAGAAGAAAGAAAAAGATTATGCAAACTGTTGCTTATCAGCCATTGTTCCATTTGATTATGCAGGTCATTAGTGGCCACTTGGGATGGGTACGATCTATTGCCTTTGATCCAAGTAATAAATGGTTTTGCACTGGCTCAGCAGATCGTACAATCAAGGTATTGAATTTTATGCTTCATTTGTCCAAGTTGGCCTATCTGAGTTGGTTCATGTGTTATTGTTATGCTGTCAGAGAAACTCAAGTTTTTCTATTCCCCCTTTCCTGAAATGTTTTCTCCTCTCTAGAAGTTAAAATCAATTGCCATTTGTTTTTTTTTTTTTGGTCTTCTTTTTCTGATACTTAAACGAAAATTTCTGAAGGAGCATTTTTGGGGTTTTTATTGTAAATTTATGTTGGGTTGTGTTTGTTCTGATTTTGGTTGGTCAGATATGGGATGTAGGAACTGGAACATTACAGCTTTCACTGACTGGACATATTGAACAAATACGAGGTTCGTTTCTCTTGAATTATTGCTGGTGGGATTGCTTGCTTTTGGTTATCCATGCTGTGGTTAATGACTGTGTTGGTAACAATAATTGGTTTTTTGCAGGACTTGCTGTTAGCAGCAGGCATACCTATATGTTTTCTGCTGGTGATGACAAACTAGTTAAATGCTGGGACCTTGAACAAAACAAGGTTGGAACTTCTATTAAATCAACGTTTTTTTTTTTCTCAGAGCTTCATTCTAGCTGTTCTCTAAGGAATACTGATTGTTACAACATAATTTTTTGTGTAGGTTATCCGTTCATATCATGGTCATCTAAGTGGTGTTTACTGCTTGGCTCTTCATCCCACTCTTGATGTTTTACTTACTGGGGGACGTGATTCTGTATGCAGGGTATGTACTTTGTCTTATTAGTAAAGTTCATTTCCTGCATATTTTAACGGATGAAGTACTTTTAGGGATTGAGCAAAGTCATTATTGTAATTTGTATCAGAGTGGCATTGTGGTAATGATACCTATGTTATGGTGCAATAAAATTTCAGGTTTGGGATATTCGAAGCAAGATGCAAGTTCATGCATTGTCGGGACATGATAACACAGTCTGCTCAGTTTTTACTCGACCAACAGTATGAAAAACCCTTACTCGTTCAATTTTCCTTGTGGTTTTCTGATTGTGTTGCAGAGTATCCATGCATACATAAATTCATACAGTTCAGAATAATTACTTTATTCTTGCTGGTGTCATCATCGTAATAGTAACTTATATTTTTGCTGCTGTTATCTATAGATGATTGGGATTCAGAGTTTTTTCTTATTTAATGTTGGGCTGAATTTTTGCTGTCCTCATCTGGCATCAAATGCAAGTGTTAACAATTTCTTGCCATGCCCTGAGAATTGTATTATGTTGTGTTAGGTAGCCTTCACTTTTACATCATTCTTTATAAAAGTTTTGAATCCTGTAATCCTTGGCTCTCATTTTTTCCCTAAAGCACAGCTAATAAACAAGTTGTGGAGAATTGAATTTACTGGTACTTTGAATTTATACTTTTATGCTAAAACTACAAGTACAACTATGAATTTTTATTTATCTTTTTGTTGTTTTTTTTATTCAAAAGTTAGATATCTATTTTTGGATGCTATCTTTATGTTTTTTATTTTATTTTCATCCAGTGCTCTTTATATGGTTAAAATAGGCAATAGTTCTTATATTTTGTTGCCTCATATTTCCAGGACCCACAAGTTATTACTGGCTCTCATGACTCAACCATCAAGTTCTGGGACCTACGATATGGTAATTTATGTTCTTTAACTAATTGCAACTCAGTTTCGGTAATCCCTCTTTAAAAGTATTTTTTAAGTATCAATTTACATTCCTTGCAGGGAAAACAATGTCAACCCTCACACACCATAAGAAATCTGTGCGTGCAATGGCACAACATCCTAAAGAGTATGTACCAGTACATGTATTTGTTACTCCATATGCAGTGAATTATCTTGCTAATGTAGATTATTACACACCCTTAAATTGTATGATTTGATGTCGTTTCTAATTGTGTTTTGTTGTCCAGAAATTGTTTTGCATCTGCGTCAGCTGACAACATTAAGAAGTTCAACCTTCCAAAAGGCGAATTTTTACACAACATGCTGTGAGTATTTTAATAAAATTAATTTTTTCAATTTTCTGATAAATCAACAGTATTTAGGTTGAGTATTGTTTTTTCATATAAATTATATTAGTTCTCTAGTGAGTTTCGTTAATAACAATGTTCCTAAATTATTTGTTGTCTTTGAGCAGCTCTCAGCAGAAAACCATAATTAACGCAATGGCTGTCAATGAGGATGGAGTTATGGCCACTGGAGGTATGGATTTTTAACATATCAGCTAGGACACTTTTTGATTCCTTTTTTTTGTTTCATAAAACTTGGTAACTCAAAACCTTTCCCCCATTTGTTTTATTGAAGGTGACAATGGGAGTGTCTGGTTTTGGGATTGGAAGAGCGGTCATAATTTTCAGCAATCCCAAACAATTGTACAGCCTGGTATGTCCACTGTGTTGTGCCTTTTTACCATTTTATGTTTTCTTCCCTACTTTTACGGTTTACTGAAGCATGGAGGGGGGCTAACACCTAGAGATGCTTTATTACAGGCTCACTGGATAGTGAAGCTGCTATATATGCTCTTTCCTACGATGTCACTGGTACAAGGCTGGTTAGTTGCGAAGCTGATAAGACGATCAAAATGTGGAAACAAGACGAAAATGCCACTCCAGAAACTCATCCCCTCAACTTCAGGCCGCCTAAAGATATTCGACGGTTCTAGTGTCAATCCTCCTTTGCTGTTGCTCTCTTGTGACGTGTAATATCAAAATGTGTAATATTATTTCACAAGTGATTCACTGCTTTCTACTGTTGTCGTGCTGCTTATTGCTATGAGATAGGAACTATACAAATTTTGATGTATTACTTACTACTTGTTAAATATATTTCGAACATGTGCCTGAATTAGATTCGGAAAGAATTTTTGTCAAGCACTAGATTTTTATTTTTTTTAAAATAGTAAAATTTCTTCTTATTTTCAAGGGAAAAAGATTCAATATCCCTTTTGCATCCATCCTCAGCTTTTTTGACTAACAGGGAGGGGATTAAATCTTTAATTTGTAGACTGCCCGCGTGTTAAGTTGCCTTTGCTTGCGATGCAGTGTTGTTCAACTCTGTTTCCATAGCCAATGCACTCTATTACATAAATCTCCGGGAAGAGTTCAATCAGCAAATGGCATCTGCATTAAGAAGCTCATTTGCAAATCTGTTCTTTTTCTTTCTACACAGCCTAAAACCTCAACTTCTCCCATTTTTGCTCTTGTTTCAATTTCGCTTTCATCTTTTACATTCTTTTCTTCCTTTAAATAGACTCAAGGAATTCATCAAGTAAGGTCCTGAGTTCGAGTTCTAACATCCGTTTAGCATTTGTGAATTTAATATATTATTGTCCATCTCAATAGAAAAGATCATTATTAAAAATATATAATTTAAAATAATAATAATAATTTATTATAAAAAAATTATTTTAAAAACCAAAAAAAAAAAAAAACCCCGGCATCATGTGGCAACGCTACATTCTTTCCTTGATGTGAGGTTGGACATACACACGCACTATTTAGTCCGGAGGGCCACCGTCGGCACTTCATTCATCTGCCACGTGGTGCTCTGTGAATGCCGTTTGATGAATGATGATGCATCTATATATTTTGCGTGAATTTTGACCAAGTTAAAAGAAATCAAGACAGCTGTCTGTCTGTAGGAGCATGAATTCTATAGCATAGGGATTTGGGAGGAAACCAAAAAAACCAGTCAAATTAAATTTAAGTGCTTACCAAACAATATTTACGTTTTAGTTACCTTGCCATAAAACTGTAATCATCTTAAGTCTGGTGCCAAAAGTAGGCAAGTAACTCCTCTCTCTCTCTCTCATTGGCATATTGCCTAAAAAGCAACCCAAAACCCAGAGAGATGCACGCGCCTTAGAACGATTATATGGCAAAATTTCATGCATGAAAGTCCCCATGTACCGACCACTTCGACCCAAAAAACTGCTCTCCCCACCCACATATCACTCAACACACACCCAACCTCCATCTCTCCCTCTCTCTCTCTCTCTCTCCCATCCCATGCTGCCCACCTTTTTCCATTTTCCATCTGTTTCAATCCAAGCTAGCTACCTCCATTTCGATCAAAACCAAAACTTTCCCAACAAAATCTGAACCACTCACAAAACCCAACTTGAAATTATGATCAGCTCCGATAACCAGTCTTTAGTTCACAGAACCCACACAACCCAATCTCATCAGCAAGATGAACAACCCGACCAATCATCACAACCCACCATTGATTTTGATCCTCAAAGCAATTGCAGGCCTCCCCATACAAACCCAATTCGCTATTTGCTTCGCGAGCAGCGCCTCCTCTTCGCCCTCATTGGCATCGCCATAGCCACCCTCTTCTTCAGCAGCTTCCCCTTATCAAACCCGGAACTGGCGACGACCCACGACCCGGGTTTCGAATCCGAGTCGGGTCTCGACCTCCCGGCCAACCCGACCCGGAGGGTGCTCTACGAGGCCCGGGGTGTTGGGTTTGGGTCTGTGATGAGCGCGGGCGGGAAGGTGCCGCTGGGTCTGAAGAAGAAGAACCAGAGGATTGTGGTGACCGGTGGGGCCGGGTTCGTGGGGAGCCACCTCGTGGACCGTCTGATCGCGAGAGGGACAGCGTGATCGTACTGGATAATTTCTTCACGGGGAGGAAAGAGAACCTGGTGCACCACTTTGGTAACCCGAAGTTCGAGCTCATTCGACACGACGTCGTTGAGCCGATTCTGTTGGAGGTTGACCAGATCTACCACCTCGCTTGCCCTGCCTCCCCTGTTCATTACAAGTTCAATCCGGTCAAGACCATCATATCCTTTTTATTATTCTCTAGTAAATTATTTGTATTTCTAATTTTCGTTTTTTTTTTTGGCTTAATGGAGATCAAAATTAAAGTAACTCATTATTTTCTGTGCAAGCATGAAACTCTTCAAATTATAAATTTATTAGTTTGCGCAAATACAAGGAAAAAGTTCAGTTTAAAATTCAAAGTAAAGATAAGATTTATTTCATACAAAAGTATGTAATAAGAAAATTCGTAATTTATCAAAATTTTCAGTTGAACATTGAATGATAGGATGTTAGAGAGAGAGAGAGAGGAGAGAGAGAGGGTTCCACAAAACTTAAACAAAATAGTTAAATTCGTGTTTGATATATATATGTTGTGGTTAAAGTGATATTTTTGTTTTGGGTTGGGGTCCTTGATTTGTTGTGTGAGCTTGGGTTCACAAGACCAATGTGGTGGGCACATTGAACATGCTGGGACTGGCAAAAAGAGTGGGTGCACGCTTCTTGCTCACAAGCACCAGTGAGGTGTATGGTGACCCTTTGCAGCACCCTCAGGCTGAGTCATACTGGGGCAATGTCAACCCCATCGGTGAGTTACTCCCAAACCTCTATCTCTCTCTCTCTCTCTCCTCATTATTTATTGTAGCAATGTTCTCAAATAACACTATTACAGTAGCAAATCGAGATAGTGTAAAAGTATAGACACTGTCGACAACATATCGAAATGATATGAATATAATTAGATAATTTTCTATAATAACAGTTCTAGTTAGAATCAATTTCACCATATTTACTAAATATATTGTTAATTTGTGTCTCTCGTAACAGTGAGACGAGTAATATTTGATCACATTTCTCATCATGAAAAGGAGACTTACATATAATCAGCAATGCAATGCGGCCTAGTGAAAAATATGTTCTCTCTACTTGGTTCAAAACTTGATTATTTCAAAACAAGTGTTTTAGGCTATGATTGTAAATTTGCAATTCTCTTTTGACATGGTTCTGCTGGCATTTGGCAGGTGTGAGGAGCTGTTACGATGAGGGAAAACGCACAGCAGAGACTCTCACCATGGATTACCATAGAGGCCTTGGCATTGAGGTAACTTTTTTATTTTTCTGTGTCTTATTGCCTTGGTTTCATGGGTCTAATGTACATAACGTCTTGCAGGTGAGAATTGCTCGGATTTTCAATACTTATGGACCACGAATGTGCATCGATGATGGTCGTGTTGTTAGCAATTTCGTAGCTCAGGTGTGCCTTTTTGTCAAACCAAAAAAAAAGAAGCATGAATTCATTTTGATTTTCGTACAAAATTTTATGCGTCTATGAACTACACAGGCACTAAGGAAGGAGCCATTGACAGTTTACGGTGATGGCAAGCAAACCAGAAGTTTCCAATACGTTTCTGACTTGGTACATTTCTCCTTTTTTTTTTGTCTTGATCATGGTCAAAATAAGGTTATGGTGAAACAGTTTCTTCTGCATTAAATTGTAAATCAGTCTGAAAAAGGAAGATGCTTTCTGCATATTTGGCTTACAATAGTGTATCATTTGTATTGGTTCAAACAATTTTCATGAAATTTAGAGTTTGAACAATTTGTGTTGTGCATTATTGCATATGTGTTAGGTTGAGGGTCTAATGCGGCTGATGGAAGGAAATCACGTGGGCCCCTTCAATCTTGGCAACCCTGGTGAATTCACCATGCTAGAACTTGCTCAGGTAAATTAACTAAACTCATTTACTGTGCAAATTGCAAACGAACAAACAATACTCAAAATGGTACATATTTTTCTGTTCAAATTCTTGCCCTTTTCCTCTATTTTTTGCTTCTATTTCACAATACAAAAGGCACAAATGAATGAAGCTACATAACTGTGAATATTCAAGAGAAGTTCACGGCAAGACGAGCTGTTTATTATTACAATAGGTATCAAGTGGAAGGGAAGTTATGTATTTGGACCCTGGTTTCTGCAGGTTGTACAAGACACTATAGATCCGAATGCAAAGATAGAGTTCAGGCCCAACACAGAAGACGACCCGCATAAAAGGAAGCCAGACATTTCAAAGGCTAAGGAGCTTCTCGGGTGGGAGCCTAATGTGTCCCTCCGCAAGGGCCTTCCTCTTATGGTCGCCGACTTTAGACACCGTATATTTGGTGACCCAAAAGACAATGGTGGAGGCTCTACAACCTTCGCTTGATTTTCACGTACTGTTGATGAGGAAAAGTAGGAAAAAAGAAGAAGAAAGAGAAATAGATGTGAAAAATAAAGTTAGAATAAAAATTGAAATTCTGATTGTTAGCTTTATATCTGTGATGTTTCTTGGTTACTCCTTATAGGAATAAAATTTGGCATGTGGGATTTGCCAATGGAAGATTATTCTCAGAATAGTATAGTGATAATTTATTTTGTACTTCTTCGAATTTTCCATATACTATAGATTTTTTGTTATTGAAAAAAATATTAAGCTTCTAGCATCATGTATGCACATTCCTTGTGTTGAGGGAAAATGTAAAAAAAAATCTCCCCACAATTTCACCCGTATTCAAATAATAGGGTTTTATTATTTTAAGTCCGACCCATAATCTCTTAACTACAACTCTTGTAATGAATTAAAAGGTAACACCCTTTGGTTAAAATTACAAAGGAATATAATGTGAAAAAATGTGTTTGTTTGGTTTTGTAGTTGCACTTAGAACGAAAACCAAGTTGCCTACCCATCCTTTTGAGGTAATCAAGCCAACTCATAGTTCATTGAATTTGATTTGGTACTTTTGGTGGTGGAGATTTCGATATGGAATGTGGTGTTTGAGGATCATTTCGATATGGAAAAGTATTTGGGGGCGAATTTGGTTAGGGTAAACCATAGATTATGCTTGGGTAGGATCAAAGTGACCTAGTTCCTTTGATTGGGTGGTGCTTTTGTACCACTTAGGTTTTTTTTAGTGATTTTGTACCACATAGGTTTTTTTAGTGATTTTGTACCACATAGGTTTTTGAGTGTGTGACTTGAAATTTGTTTCAATGCTGCGAGTTCTCTCCTTTGCCTTGAAATTTTTCTCTCCCTAAATTCTCCTCCGATTCTTGGTGGTTTCTCTTGTCACATATGCTCTTTTTTATAGGCACTCAGTGAGAATGAGCTAAGGTTTTCTTTTTCTTGCAAGTCACTCCTTTTTCTTTGTTAGCAAGCAACCTACTTTTCTGATATATTTTTTTTCTTGCCAATCAAGTTGCTTTGCTTGCAAGGAACTTTTTTTTTTTTCGTTTTTCTGCAAGGTAAAAGAAGGTAAAAAAGAAGTGAAGTTCTAAATTTTACTTGGAGTCTACTTCTCATCGGGCTTGGATAACCTATATAATATTGGGCCTGATCCACCCAAAGAAAGGACCCGTGACCCGATTGAGTAAGAAATTAAAGAAAAGCGCTCTCATCCTTTTGCCTAGACAGACAGAACTATCAACCAGCGAATTTCTCTTAAACCTGTGCGGCTGCGTTCTCTCTATCGCTCGACAAAACCCTCGCTCACTCTCATCATCTTGCCCAGGTCCCTACTTCTCCCTCTCTCTCTCTCTCTCGCCTACTGCTAGTGATATTTCACTTTTTTTTTTTTTTTTTCTGAAATTTTTTGTTTAGATTTTCTGTCTGTTTGATTCGAGTGTGTTATTGTTCAAATTTTTTAGAAATTAATTTTTTCCGATGATGTTGACCTCAATTAGTTGTTCTTTTTAGTTGTAAAAAAGGAGCATTTAACAGATTTCTTTTAGAGCTTTTAGGGTTTTTGCATCTCGGTCTGTACTGTGGTTTTCACAGTTTTCTGTCGTTAATGGATCTTGGTGGACTTTAGGGTTTTCCTCTTCCTCTTTGTTATTTTATTTGTCAATTTTTTTTGGAAATGCTATTTCCAAAAATAGCCTAAATTCTTATTTCATATGTTTTAGCTTTTGGCATGGCATTCTTATTTCTTCGGACAAAAATGTTTATTGTATTTTTTGGCTGTTGACATATATTTTTCTTTGTTTCCATTGATTGGATTTGATTCATATTCTTGTTCACCGTAAGTTTGATGTGGTTTTGCACTAAATGCTTTTAGGTTTTTGTAGCAAATACTATTATGTGTTTCTTGATTTGCAGTTTTAGAAGAATTGTGCGTTAGTCCATTTGGCAGTATAGTGTCTGTTTTCAACTGAGTGCCGCTCTGTTTATTAACAGTCTGATTAATTTGTGCAGTTTGTCACTCTTGATACCATCCAGTTGTTAGCTGATTACTTATTTGAGCCGGAGGATCCAGTAAAATCTGTCAAAATGTCGAGGAAGGGTTTGATGGAGCAAGACCTGAGTAAACTGGATGTAACAAAGTTACATCCACTGTCGCCTGAAGTTATATCTCGCCAGGCGACTATCAATATTGGTAATCTCAAATCCAATGCTCAAAATCGTTAAAGATTATTTAGGTCATTATTATATTGATTTAACCATCAATTATTTTGAGTAAAGGTTCTTGTTGGCTATTTTGTACATGCCTAATTTTGCAATTATTTGGGTTATCCGAGTTACCTCTCAGGTACTATAGGTCATGTGGCTCATGGAAAGTCAACAGTTGTAAAAGCAATATCTGGTGTTCAGGTGATTAGCAGTTTCCATCTTGTATTATGGAGTGTTCTTTAGGATTGATATTTTGTAACCCAAAAGAAAGGGATAATTGTAATCTACAAGTGTTTAGTGTATCTGGTTATTTTAAATTCTGGAGATATGATATGCTTTAATATGTTTTGCTGGAGTTCCTTTAATAACCTTGGGTGTTTTAGCCTGATTCTATTCTACTTCCCTTTAGAGTGCACATTGTGCTTCAAAATTCTTTAATTTCACTGTTCTTAAGTTACTTTATATCCTAAAAGCATAAGCTGATTGGATATGGGCCCAATATAGTGAACCAGATTGAATCCAACATTTCACATGCGAATTACAATAAAATGAAGTTATATGCGTTATGACTGTAGCTTGCTAGGATTTTCTTGATATTAAGTATTGTCTTGTTTAAATTGCAAACAATCCTGATGTTATGCAGACTGTTCGTTTTAAAAATGAGCTGGAGCGCAACATTACTATCAAGCTTGGATATGCCAATGCAAAAATATACATGTGTGAAGATGAGCGGTGCCCTCGACCTATGAGCTACAAGTGGGTACACATTTAATGTAATTGTCTTTGATTACGTTTTGCCATTTTATTAACATGTATTCATTTTCTAATTAGGGCATATGGAAGTGGAAAGGAAGACACTCCTCTGTGTGATGTTCCTGGATTTGAGAACTGCAGGATGAAACTGTTGAGACACGTATCTTTTGTAGATTGCCCGGTAAGATACATATCTTTATAACTGCACTAGGACTGTTCTTGTATCCCTGGTCACACTTGCGTCACAGGAGTTCTGAGCCTGATACATTGAATTTTGGTCAAGATAATTTATACATTGTCTTAGCTTATCATTTTTTTGTTGTTGTACCCGTTGTCCGTGTATGACATTATAGTCAGCAGCGCTTCAAATCTTCCCATGAGTTCTTGCAACATTTAATTAGCTGCATGGGATGTTCTGTATTAACCATTGTCAAGCTTCTGATTCTACTGTCCAAATTATCTGAATTCCTTTGGTGTGGGGGTAGACAAAACATATTTGGTGGTAATTTCATGTTTTGTGTCTATTGGTCTGAAAAAATTGGTTAGGTTGACTGTGAATGTGATGGTTGCATACAGGTGATGGAATTGGTTTTTGGTTATTTATCTAGATTTTATTTTGTTATGTTTTGTAGGGTCACGATATTCTTATGGCTACTATGCTTAATGGTGCTGCCATTATGGATGGAGCCTTACTTCTCATAGCTGCTAACGAAAGCTGTCCCCAACCACAAACTTCTGAGCATCTGGCTGCTGTTGAAATTATGCGTCTGCAACATATTATTATCCTTCAAAATAAAGTTGACCTGATTCAGGAGAATGTGGCCATCAATCAGCATGAGGCAATCCGGAAGTTTATTCAGGTAAGTTTCCATGAATCCTTTTTTCTCGGGTTTTTTAGTTTCAGTCTGCTAATTATATCATTCAACATTTTGTGTACCAGGGAACTGTAGCTGATAATGCACCAGTGGTTCCAATTTCTGCTCAGTTGAAGTATAATATTGATGTTGTTTGTGAGTACATCGTCAAAAAGATCCCCATTCCAGAAAGGAACTTTATCTCACCTCCCAATATGATTGTTATCCGTTCTTTTGATGTCAATAAACCTGGGTTTGAGGTCGATGAGATAAGAGGTGGAGTGGCTGGTGGAAGCATCCTCAGGGTATGTTTTTATTGTTGAGTTTTTTCAAAAGTGTCGACAATGCTTAAACTATATCACGTTCCAGTATTTGAGTCTTTGTTTTAAAACCTGCTTTGCTTGGCCAATACCATTCTACTTTCTTGGTGAGTTTTGAGTTGTGAAATGTGCACACCTGCTCTTGATTTGGACCTAATAATTTGGGGTTTTTCGAAAGATTCATATTCCATAAATGCTATAGTTCACGAATACCATAATTGACATTGTGTCTTTGCAGGGTGTCTTGAAAGTGAACCAATATATCGAGGTTCGTCCTGGGATTGTTGTTAAGGACGAGAGTGGAAACATAAAATGCACCCCAATATATTCTAGAATAGTTTCATTGTATGCTGAGCAAAATGAGTTGCAATTTGCGGTTCCAGGAGGTCTCATTGGTGTTGGAACAACCATGGATCCTACTTTGACACGTGCTGATAGGCTAGTGGGTCAAGTTCTTGGTGAAGTTGGATCTCTCCCTGAAGTATTTGTTGAGCTTGAGGTAAATGACTGCAGCTGCAAGGCTCTTTATTTTCATAGTTTCTTAAAGCTGATGAAACTTCAGTGGATGATGTTTCTAAGAAAATTGAGCAAATGTGTGTTTATATGCATCCTCAGTCATGATCTCTTTATTTCTTAGTTTCTGAAAGCTGATGAAACTTAAGTAGATGATGTTTCTAAGCAAATTGAGCAAATGTGTGTTTATATGCATCCTCAGTCATGAGCTCGTTGACTGCTTTTTGGTTTAGTTTTCAGGATGTGGCACTGTTGTCTTCTTTTGGAATAATATTTCGTTTCTGTATTGTATTTATTATTTTGAATCTTTTTTCTTTTATGTTTCGGCATCCCAAACTAGACAAATCTTGTTGATCAGAAATGGATGTAACAAATATTTGGTATACTTTCAACTTCATGAGCTGCCAAAGTCGTTGGTGTTGAAGATTGTGCTCTATGACTTTGCAGGTGAACTTCTTCCTGTTGAGAAGGCTTCTAGGGGTCAGGACAAAGGGGTCGGAGAAGCAAGGAAAGGTCTCAAAGCTGGCCAAGGGTGAGATCCTGATGTTGAATATAGGATCCATGTCTACAGGGGCTAAGGTTATTGCTGTAAGGAATGATTTGGCAAAGCTGCAACTCACCTCTCCAGTGTGCACCAGCAGAGGAGAGAAAATTGCGCTCAGTCGGCGAGTTGAGAAGCATTGGCGTCTTATTGGGTGGGGCACGATTCAAGCTGGAACAACCCTTGATGTCCCACCCTCCCCAATTTGATTAGACCCCACAAATTGGTAAGACAGAACGCAAGAAAACCACTAAGACAGCTAAAGAGTAGGGAAGATGTGGGAAGGCAGGCAATTATTGGGAACCATTTTTGTCAGATGGAGGAGAAAACATTGTTTGGATAATTGTGTTTTCTGTTTTGTTTCTTTGACTTTTGATAAAATCATACTTTCATCTGTGTTCGTATTCTTCGAGTTTTGGACCCGACTCACTCCAACAGGTGAGGGAATGATTGATGGTTATGCTGCCTCTTCCAGAAAATATTGTGTTCTTAATTCGATGAAGTTTTGAGTTTGATTTGGACCTTATTAGAAATTAGTGATGCCAGCATCTTTAGGAGGGTAATTAGGCAGTACTGTTCATGCTGGCTGGTTGATTTGATTTGAATGCCGTTCAACATTAGGCGTCTGCCTAGAGAGTTTTAGCTCTTTTAATCTCAGATTCAGAAATATTCTCGTTGACAAACATGAAACTGGACTCGATCCGGTGAAGTTACATCAAATGGTCTCTAGACGGAAATCGCTGCTGAATAAAAATATTAAATCTAAAGCATGCCTTAACAAATTACATCAAATAGTCTCTTCCCTTCTTTGAAACATCTCTGCAACCATTCATGTTCTGGATCAAACATCTAGCAGAATGATTCAAAAATATGCACTTTGTCCACCGGAGTCTGGCTTTTGTTAGATGTTTGTTTCCATACCAAGTCTTGGCTTATAATCTAAATCATCTTCACCAATAATCGTTGCATCAATTGAATTATTCATTCTCAATCTATAAACAAATATAATAATGTTTATGATACAATCAAAATAGTCAAATTTATATTTACAAATTAAGATGAGAATTGAAGTAGATGGTAGCAAAAACAATAGGAAAAAAAGAAGAGTAAAATAGTAGGAAAAGAGGAGACGTTCTCTAGAGAGAAAATAGTAGGTAAAATTTCTTGTTGGTTAGTTTGTGCACGTCTAATTTTGCAATTATTTACCTCTCAGGTACTATAGGTCGTGTGGCTCATGGAAAGCCAACAATTGTAAAAGCAATATCTGGTGTTCAGGTGATTATTCCATCTTGCATTTGATGCTGCTTGCAGTTTTTCCTTCTTTAATTTTTTTTTTCTGCGTGGACATTATAAAATCAGGCAAGCCTGTGTTTCCGCTCATGAGTAGGGGTGGGCATTAATCTGGCTGATTCAAACTGTAATTATCGGTGTGGTTTGATTTTGATTAAAAAAACGTTAAATAGTTTAAAAACCAAATTGGATCGTATAGTTTAGTTCGGTTTGGTTCGATTTTGGGATTTTTATAAACTGACCTATTTATTTATTTATATTTTATTTTACATGTAGTCCTCTAATTAGATAATAACTATATATGGATGTTGAATTTGAAATTTGATGGACCATTGAAATTATATATATTTGAATTATAGCTATATTAGTTACTAAAATTTGAAGTTTTATGACATGTTGAGTTTTAGTATGGTTTGTTACATTCGAAATTGAAAAAAGTATGTGGCAAGTTGTGAATTTTTTAGTTGTAATTGGGCTAACAATGTTGAAAAACTTGAAAGGAAATAAAATTGGACTTAGACCCAAACTAATTAAACCGAATTAAACCGTTATATTGTAATTGATTTGGCCGCAGTGTTAGGGAGAAACCGATTCAATCCTAGACCACTCAAAAGTCAGGGTCAATGTTGTTTTGTGGCTACCAATACACACTCACAGGTAAGGACTTTAAAAAATAATAATAATACAAGCAATCTAAACTAAAAGGGAGGGGTTTCATTTATTTATTATTAAAATGAAACCTTTTTTTTTTTTTTTGAGAGGGAATAAAATGAAACTTATATGCATTATGAATGTACGTAGCATGCCAGGATTTTCTTGATATTAAGTACATAAAGAACATTTATTTAAAACAATATAAAGGTAAAATACAAATCGGATACTAGAAATGAGTATATAAAAAAAAAGAAATTAAACAAAACAAGAAACCAAAGGTAAACACAATTAGCATTGTATCATACTTGTATCACCACTTTATCACTGCTTTATCACCATTTTATCACTTCTTTATCACCATTTTATCGCTTCTTTATCATCCGGGTACTGTAGCATCTATCAATTGCTTTTGGACATAAAGGAAATTATCCGGATAACAAACTAAACGATCAATCGCTTGTCAGAAGCGATCAATCGCTTTTTGGCACATAAGAGAGACAAATTTTCTCTGTTTTCCAACTTCGACCTCTGTTCCGTTTTTGACTTGTAAGTAACTTTCAAACCGTTAATCCAAATTTTACGTTCTTTATATGATTGGATTCAGCATGGAAAAATGAAGAACCCAACAGAAACCAAATGTCAAAACAGATAGAAAAGTGAGAAGAATTCAGTGGAAAGGACACTCAATATTTCAAACAACACACACACACACAAATCGTGGGGTTTTGATTCAAGTGAAGTGACCTAATTCTAATGCTTAAATGTAACCAAATGCTAATTTAATAAGTTTAGACAACGTAATTACCAAAGTGAAATTAATATGTGACAACCACTAGGGTTTTCGAAATCCACCCTAAACAGTCCTACTCATGTCCATGGATACTCAAGTTATGAACTCAACACTTTTTTCTGCCGTTTCTTCTTCCTCCTTTCGCATCTATGGTGAGCCAACTTCAACAGGAACTACCCTTGATATCCCACCCTGCCCAATCTGAGTCCACTCCACAAATTAGTAAGACAGAAAGCAAGAAAACCACTGAGACAGCTAAAGAGTGGGAAGATGTAGGAAGGCAGACAATTATTGGGAACCATTTTTGTCAGCTGAAGGAGATAACATTGTTAGGATAGTTATCCATTCTGTTTTGTTTCTTTGGTTTTTTATAAAATCATACTTTCATCTGCATTCTTATTCTTCGAGTTTTGGATCCGACTCATCCCAACAGATGAGATAACGATAAATGGTTATGTTATCTATTCCAGAAAATATTGCGTTCTTAATTCTATGAAGTTTGAGTTTGATTTGGACCTTAGGGCCTTGTTTGTTACAGGGGATTGGCTAAGACAGGACAAATCACAAGGATTAGCTAGGACAGTTTTCCCTTAATACAACCAACAAAGTTCAATTGACCAAAAAATACATATTTTCCCTTGATACAACCAACAAAGTTCAAAGGTTTCTCACTCACAAAAATATAGAGTTTTCAAGAGTTTATAATCAGTTGAGTATGGTAATCAGACAGTTCATCCGTGGAGCTGGCCTTAATATAGATATGCAAGACAGATGCTCAACGAAATTTAATTTTGAAAACATTCTCTAAAAACGTTACCAGATGGGCCCTTAATTTATCAAGAAACAAGATTCAAATCCAAAGTGATTGAAAACAACATTTATCCTAATTTTAAAACTTCCCCACCTACTCAACATTTGTAAACTGCAAAATGCAATTGGACCACAATTCCAATCCCAACTGATGAACAATACGACCAATACAAATACGAATATAACACATAAATATCTCAGATTCAGAAATACTCTCGTTGACAAACATCAACTCTGCTGTAGAAGTATTAAATCTAAATCATGCCATACCAAGTTACATCAAATAGTCTCTCTAGTTTGGAATCTCTACAGGATATGAATGGATTATGTCTCTCCACACATTTTCTCTCTTAGCACCCACATTGGCAACACACTTCCAAACCGCACTGTTACACTTGAAGCCGCTCCCAAATGCAATTTGCCAGACCCTATCTCCCTTCTTCATCTTTCCTTTTGCTTCTATATAACTCAGCTCGTACCATAACGAAGAAGAAGACGTATTTCCGAATCTGTAGAGAGTCATCTTTGAGGCCTCAACATCTTCTTTTCTTAACTCCAGGTTTCTCTCAATTCCTTGTATTACTGCCCTCCCTCCAGCATGTATGCAGAATGCTCAAAAGCTTTCTTGAAATTCGGTATGCGAGTCTTCCTCCTCCTTTGGCTCCATATCTTTCGGATGAGTATCGAAATCCCATATCGAATCTGCTCTGAAATTGGCAAACCATCGGCCCCAGAGCACCAATGTTTGCCTTCAATGCATCTCCAGCAACATGTAGTATGTCTTTGGATATTGAAATCCCCTGTTTGTTCTCAGGGTCCATATCTTGAAACACACAGGCATGAGACTGATCGTCTTGTGCTTTGTTTGTTCTAACAAGGTGTTGCAGCTCATACTTTGCCCTGCCCTTGTCTTGTTTTCGACTCGACATTAACACGGCTGCTCCTCCCATTCGGAACAAACAATTGGTCAGCAACATGGATGGTACTTTTCCTTTGTACCAATTTAAAACTAAGGCCTCTGTGCTGACAATTAAAGCCAATGAGTTGCTGTGAACTCTCAGTAAGTCCTTAGCTAGACTAACTGCTATAAGTCCAGCACTGCATCCCATACCAGATAAGTTGAAATTCTTTATGTTGCTCCTCATTCTGAACTTGTTAATTATCAGAGTGCTGAGAGATGGTGTGGGACAAAACAAGCTGCTGTTAGAAATCATACATCGACCGCTCTCGGGTTGATGTTGTGTTTCTCAAACAAATCCGAAACTGCAGAAAACATTACTGTTGTGACCTCTTCCAGAGCAAATGAAAGTGACTTTCTTATAGGTAAGCAAGTGAGAGATGGAGGAATACAAGTCTCCTCGCTGAACCCAGATTTCTCTAGGATCTTGACTTGAAAAGCTATGCTGTCAGGGTCTGTGCCATCCAGAAGGACATTCTCCAGGAACATTGACATGGGCAGCCTACAAGAGCTTGGTGGCCGGTAGCAGCTGAAGTCCAATAAATAAACTTTGGGTTTTCTCTTGTGGATCAGATACATGAGAATAAGGACTGCAATTGCCGCGGCCATAGTAGAACATATAGCGGTGGAGATGATGAGCTCAGCGTAAAAGAGAATGTATTCTTGGATCCTAGCCATGAATGAAGGGAGAAAACTGGAACAGGTCTCTTTGATTTTGTCTTGGGCGGATTTTTATGATATGTCTTCATATATGGCACATATATTTAAGCAGATGGAAAAGCTTGTGGAAGAAGTAATAGGAAGGTGGAAACGTGGAGATATATGCAGGTCTTTGAACCTATTTTATACGCATAGGTTTTCTTTGCATTGTCGAGTTCTTTAGCTATTTGACAATAACTGAAGTGTATCTTAACAAACTTGAAATCATCCCAATCCTGTTTTCCAAAGAAAAAGTGACGGCTGTTCTTGGCTAACACATTAAATTTCTATGCTGGGGTGGTATAAGTTTAATATAATTAACGTTTGCTAGTAAATTTTACACATTTGGGATGGGGATTGCTAAATTCATTATCTGCCAACTTGCCCTTGAGAAACAAACACCATGTCTCTGTTCTAGGGGATGAAACAACACTGAGACATGCCTCTGTTTCGTTTAGAGATTGATTAAGAACCTGATATCTGTAAAACATAGAAATCCCGATATTGAAAGAGTACTCGTTCGATTCGATATGCTGTCAACAATAAGATTGTTCTGCGTTTCAGTGGAGCAATTTATTGCAATACCTCTACTATAGAGATGGCAGAACATTATGGTCTGTTGACATGATACAAATGGCAACACTAGTGTATAAAGTGAGAAGCAGTAGTGGTGACCATTTTATTCTTTTTAAGGCTGTGTTATTAAGTTTAGACTTGGAGGGTGAACCCGACTGGGGTGACATTGATGACGCTGAGGGCACCGACGAGGGTGGTTCCAAAGAACTGCAAGGCCGATATGAGAACTCCTGAAGGTGGCAAACTAGCGTTGCAGGTGGCAAGTGGTGTGGTGACAACAAGCCTGCAACCAGTCAAAAGTGAAGAGAGAAGAAAGTGTAACGGATCCAACAAGATTGAAAACACTCCTGACGCATTGGCTGTGACAGTAGAGACCCCATTTCCAGCTCCACACTGCAGTTGGACAGTGGCATCTACAAACAAAATAAACAAGAATAATAACAAATTAAAACCATGGTCATAAGGCTAAAAAAGGCTAATAAAAAATACTGATCAGAGTGAGAGTGATGACTTGCACATGAAGCGAGTGAAACTTGGGCCAATTGATTTAACTTACTTGGGAATACTGGGGTAGCAGCAATGCCACCGACACTCACAGTGCCATTGGCAGTGCAAAATACAGTGCCTTGTATCCGAAACAGACCGAGAAGAGGGGGCAGGAGATTCCCAAGTTGGGCATCGGCTAGTGGAAGTGCCATGGCAGCAACCAATAGAGGCACAAAGAGAACTATTTTGAAGGCCATTGGTGCTAAATTGGATATAGCAACGAGTGTACTAGCTCAACTTATTCAAGTAATATTAGTTCTTGTTGCCAAATTGCAGACTGACTTGCAAAGTTCCTGCATAAGTTTAATCCTGATCAAAATGGAATGCTCTCAGTGAAAGATCAAAAACAAAAAGCAATTTTGTGATCGTCAGTTATTCCTTTCGCAGCCTAAGGTTGCCATGAAGCTCATCTTCACCCTACAATTCAACTATTGATCGGTAATTTATTGAACTGTAACATGGGATTTTATAAATCCTCTATCACCACCTGGAGAAACAAAAAATAAAAATAGAAAACGGAAAAATTAACAGTACATGTCACTGTTGACTATAAAGAATTGATGCTTTGGACGAGGATACTAGAAATTCTGAGGCAGGGTATATATATGCCTCCATCTTACAATCACTTCATCACGTCAATAGTGTGATATGTAGTAGTTATGTGTGTGAGAGAGAGAGAGAGAGAGAGAGAGAGAGAGAGAGAGAGAGGTTTGTAAATTTACATTCCAGATATTAACCGAAGCATCCGGTGATTTGAATGAAACTAACAAAAGAGTGTGATTTTCAGACCAAACTGAAAAAAGAGTGTGATTCAATGAGACCATTGTTTGTGATAGTAAATAACATTTATCTTTTTTTGCTGGAGATGGCAAATAACATTACCGTACAGTTTTATATGTAACTAGTAAAGGTGCCCGTGCGATGTTGCATGTTTTAAAACCGTGTGAAATGTATACAAAATCGTGAAAATATATATGAAAGATAGTACTATTTATATAGACATGAAGATCTAAATAGTGGCATCATGCTTTGTTTAGCAAGTTACAAAAAATAGACTAATAACATGTTTTATATGCTGCTCGTCATGTTAAAATATTGACCATATTTTAATAAACCAAGCAGCAACTAAAACATCAAAATATCAGCAGTTTTGAGATGTTCGTTGTTCAAAAGAGTTTAGACAGTTCTTTATATATATGCTACTGGGTCCTGAGAGCACCAATTGACCACCATACCCTTCTATCTGGTCTCTTCTAAAAACCCAAATGGCAATTCACCCAACTTCATCTTGGAGCCTTCCGTTGGGGCCTTTAGCACCCAAAGAAATGGTCTTTTGCTGGTTTTCAATGCCATGGATGAGAACTCTGTGATGGGTTTTTGAAATTCTCCATTTTTTACTTTACCGAAAAAATGGAAAATTGTTATCGATTCTATTGGTATAATTTGTTTAGGCACCGTCTTTTTGGACCCTTCATTTGGATGAGGGAAAATACACAAAATTTAGCTACAAATCAGGAATTTAAGAGAAGAAATTGACAATTCCCTTATTTGGCAACTTAAGAGTAGAATTTATTAAATGACGCGAGGAAAAAACCGTGGAAATTGGGGCATCAAATTCCCGAGTTTAATTTCCACCAATATAGGCGTCATTTCACAATTTCCATGGTGCCATTTACAAAATTCCGTCATTTTAAAATTCTATGTAATTTTCAATTACTTCATCCAAACGGAGGGTAGTGTTTAGGGTTGGGATAAATTTGACTTAATTGCTATAGTTGTACAACTATAAATAAAGCTAAGTTATTCTTATGTGGTTTCAACTAAGGTTGGGCATCCAGACTGAAAACCCAGTCAAACCAGCCGAACCAGATCGGTGGTTTGGTTTGGTTTTATTTTTTTAAAATTTTTTCTCGTGTAATCAGCTTTAAACTGGACCAAACCGGTCTTTTTACTTCGGTTTATGGTTCAACTAGATCAGCCAGCAGGTTTACCCAAACCGGACTGGCCACGTCAGAAAGCTCAATTAAATGTAAAAATATTGCACCATTGAGCATCAACCCGACATCTCAACCAAAGAGAGTGCGCATTCCACTGTGATATTAATTACTTTTATGTTTATTTTGAGTAATTACGTTATTTAATGGCTTTTTTGTTAGAAACAAAAAATAATATAAAAATGTTAGGATTAAATCCTAACACATATCTTCTTCGTTTTTAAACTTTGAAGCGCCGCATTCTCACCCTCTCTCTCTCTTCATTCTTCTTCCTCCCTTTTCTGTGTCATGACTTCTTCTTCCTCCCTGTTCTCTGTCACAACTTCTTCTTTTTCTTCTTCCTTCCTATCTCACAGATCTCGCCGTCCAAGCCGCGAAGTCATTGAGCACAGATCTCACCGTCCAAGCCGCGAAGTCTTCGTGCCCATATCTCGCAGCCGTCGTCTCATGTTTTCAGTCACCGGTTAAACACAGAAACCGAGCCAAACCAACCCGTACGACCGGTTAACCGGAGATGATGGTTCGGCGTCGGCGCCAGAAAACGCTTCACCGAGAGCTACGGTTCGGCGTTCGGTGTTGGCTTCACACCGAACTAACCCAGACCGAGCCCACCTCTAGTTTCAACCAATGACAAGCTGTTTCAGGTATGATCTGTGCTTAGATATATATCAATATTTTTGACTTTTTCCTTTTAGTTTATGAAAGATATGATATATTTGGATGGGTTGTTGATAGGAGTGATAACAACATGATATTGCTTTTGATTATATATTAATGCATTTTCGTGTGCTGAAGCTTTTTGAAATTTTTTTTTTTAGGAAGCTTTTTTAACATGAAAAGAATCAGCTTGATGCTTTTAATTGTAACCAAAAGAATGAAGCCCTTATTATATGTTTTGGAGTGGTTATAAACTGCCTGGCTTCTGTTTTTTGCTTTCTGATGGTTTTCCCATGCTTTAATTTTTCATCTCTTCCCGTTTGAACCGGGAAAATTGCAGTCATGGACACATGATCACTCCACAATTTATAATTACAGAAAAATGCGAAGCATAAATGAAGGGCATGGAGTAGTTATAAACAGCCTTTGAATTCTTTTTTTTAATGTTTTGGGTTGAGATTCAAACATATATGTTTAGCACAAAATTGGAACTTGATCTTTTGATTGTTAGAAGAGACTTTGAGAAGACGCAGTTGAATTAGAAAATGAAAATTTTAAGATTGTGATTAATCTGCTATGAGAACTTGCAGTTTAAATTCTTAATTCAAAGTTGCAGAAAATCTTGGGTCTAGAAGAAAAAAAAACATAATTTGGTATCTACTTTTTGTTTTGGCTAAGTGATGCCTTTTCTTAAAGATTTTATGAAAGCTAATTGATTTTATGGTTTTTGTTGTTTAGGTAATTTCTATTTTGTTGATTCATGTTGTTTTTGTTTTCATTGATTTATATATGGATACATGTGTTTTCCCTATGTGATTTTCTTCTCCAATTTTTCTTCTCTTCTTTTTTATAAAACCATGTTTTCTTTTGATCTTTTGCAGGTGGTCTTTTGTTGCTTTGAATAGACCAATTTAGTTGGTGTTTTTGGTTCTCTTAAGTAAGGTGAGTTTCTAGGTTGAAATTCCAATTAATTGTTTTAAGTTTTGTGAATAGAGCCTAGGAATTAGCCAATCACTTCAATTGACAATTGGTTTGGATAAGTTTGAACTAATTCATATGGTTGTGCATACATGATTAGACGTTCCTCTATTTTCTGCAATCATTTTGTACACGTTTATAGTGACAAAAGCCTTTATTTTTTTCAGATTCAAAACACAATGAACATTGCTCCAATCCGCAATCTCCAGCCGTTTCAGTTCGGCTTTACAATTAGAGTTCGTGTGTGTAGAACATGGAGACCAAAATTCTTCGAATCGGATGATCAATTTGCTGGTTTACAATGCATCTTGGTAGATGCAATAGTGAGGAAATCAGTCCCTTATTCTATTTCAACTTAAACAGTAACAGGACATACATGAATTCATATATTTGCTTGGACATTGATGTTTGGTTGTTAACACAGATCTTATTAATCAATTCTTTTAGTTGATTATGCAATCTAACCCCTACCATTTGTCATAGTTTTGGCCTTTCATATGCATTTAGAATACTCACTGCATTCAATTAAATGTATATTTATGGTTAAAAAAGCACAATTAATTTTGATTTTGTTTTCCCTTCATTAATTGTGTGTCATTTTAGTTTATCAAATTAATCATTTCTTTATATGATTTTCGGTTAAAATTGATTGGAATTTGTAATATCTGTGATATTATTTTGGATTGTAGTCAATAGGCAAAACATGGCTTGTACAATTTGTTGGATATCTACACGTATGGTCATGAATCGTGACTACTACAATTTAATATATAAAATGCATCTGAAATTATGCGTATGCCACAAACAAAAAAGGAGCCATTATTTTCTTCATGGCCATGAACAGAAAACCTTTTATATATTTTGAACATCGATAAGTCTTATTGATCAACTGTCATTGCTAATTGTACAATATAATCCCTAACAAATTTTTATAATTTTGGCCTACAATTTACATTTAAAAAGTTAATTGCTTTCAATTGAATGTATATCCATACTTAAACAACTCAATTAATTTGCAATGCCTTTCTCCCTCATTAATCGTAGTCAATGCTATTAAAGCTCAAGTGTTTTCGCTTAAATTTCTTATAGATCTTTAATAAATTATCACAATTGTCTTCGATTTGTTTTCAATTGATTTGACAGATTGAACTTACTTTTGTCCATATAGTTAATATAATGCTTGATATATCTACGTTGTTGTTTGTCATGTTTGATTTTTTAACTTAATTCTATCATATTAGTTATTGTCCTCACTCTAAATTTTTTCATTCATCAACATTAACACATGACATTTTCTAACTTTATAGGAACAGAGTTAAAACCTATGCTAAGGAAAAGGAGCATAAGTTGGCTCTGCAGCAAAGCCAGCAACAACAGTTAGATCCCCTTTAAACAAACATCAAAAAGGAAAAATCTCCTTCCACGACCCAATAGCATATGGATAAACAATTGTACAAGCTATTTTGAACAATGCACAACTCAAAACTTCTCATATTTTGATGTTTTTATAGTTGCTTCATCTATTAAAATATGCCCAATATTTTATGATATCAAACAACATATAAAATATGTTATTATTTTATCTTTTGTAACTAAAACTTGGAAAAGTAACCGCGATGAGACTATTTATATTTTTCACGTATATATAAATAGAATGATGTTCCCTGTCTATTTTCATCGTTTTATATATATCTCACACAATTTTAAAACCCGCAGCATCGCACGGACATCTTTTGCTAGTGGATTCCTATATTTAAATCATATACTATATAGGCATAAAAAAAATTCTTATAATCTTAATTATTTACTTAAAATATGCCATGTCTTAAGATTGGGAAGAATTGCCACGATAATATTTGAGTTTACTGTGCATGGTTAATTACTCCAGGGGAGGGGTTAAAAAGCGTTGTATCATAGCTTAAGATTTAGAAGCTATAAAGGAATTTCATATAATTGCAATTACAATTGGTGACTACCATGCAATGCAATCACTAAAATTACTGATTTATGGGTTAATGAATGAACCCATTCATTCAGATACAAAGTTTTTATGGTTATTTTTCTAAGAAATATGAGCTACAAGGGTCCCATCCCATGGATATTTTATTTCATTTCAAATTTTTCTAAGAAATATGTGATGAAACAAGTTGTTCAGCATGATCCAATTGATTCTTCTGATTCCCATATTGCAAAGACGAGAAAGAGGCTCGCACAGAATTGCCAAAGTACCCAATCCTCACGTGCACATAATTGCCAAAGTGCCAAATTCTCACGTGTACATAATTATATTTAAATATAGTAAAACCAGAAATTTAATCGAAATGACAACCCTAGACAATATAAACATTTTTTTAAAGTCATTATTTGACCTTCTGTCTGTGTTCACACGATCTCTCCTCCATCGGCCACTCTCTCTCCTCAACCAGCAGGAACAGCAGGAACAGCAGCATCAGCACCAGTAACATATCGCCGGAACAGAAAGAGAGCATAGCAGGAAGGCAGCCAGCACACAACCATGAAAGCAAACCATAGCAGTGGGTGGAGGAATGTTGCAAGGGTAAACCAGTATGGAATGGCAGCACCCATTAGGAGAAGATAAACCAAGGGTGCAAAAGGGTTGCGACCCACCAGAATAATAAGCATGATACCAGATAACATCAGCGCCAGTGAAATAAATAATACCGACAAAAGAGTCAGGGCCGAACAACCGCAATTTTTTACGTTCCAAGCATGGGTAATGCACTTACAGTGTTGGAGCCCGGGGAGGATTGACCCCCACCGAATATAGAGCGGCGGAGACCAAGGTCACGACCACGAGTAAGATGTTTCTTTTCTCCACGATGTGTGAGTTTGTCTCCATGTCTGCATGGCGGAACTGCAGTGCAAGTTGAGCACACCGTTGTACCCGACCCATGAGAGAATTGAGGAAGAACAATATTTGAAACAATAGGATTAATTATGTGGGATCGCTCTAGCAATGAGTTGAGAGGTGCAGAGGAAGGGAAGCATGAGCAACAATATATAGGGTTAACTAGATAAAAGAAGAAGAGGCATACTTCAGTAGCCAAAAAAGTACGGGTGACAGATGGAGACATACTAATAAAGTAACAAAAAAACAGTACCCGGGAGACAGATGGAGACATACTGAAACAGTAGCAGGGTATATATTCCCCTTATTCTTGGTGGGTCCCACGAAAAATGGGTCCCAAACGGGTTTTCAGCGGAAAAATGTTGCCAGAGCTGATTGTGGGTTTCACAAGCCTGGGTAGTTGGGTTTGCTGCATCAATGATGACGTCAAACCATAAAAAAAATCAAAAACTTTTTATAAAATATACTAAAATTTTCAGAATTTTTTTTTAAATAAATACTTAGTCATATTTTTCATTTCCCACACCAAAATTTTATATAAATTCTTCTCCTCATATCTTATGTGAATAGTGGTTGCCATAGCAATGGATAGAAACACCACAAGCCGTTTGCAAGGGCTACCACTATTCATGTTAATAGTAATAGCCCTTGCCTCCCCTTACCATGGCAAATGAATGGAAGGGCTCTAATGACATTCTTTTTGGTTTGAAATAAAAACAATAGTGTACATGTCACATGAGCAAAATGGCATTACATACAGTGGTGAGGCATATCCACAACTTTAGCAGTGACACCATGCAAATCACTTCCTGAGTACCTCTGTGTTGCACACAAATTAATCACAAAAACAGATTAGCCAATAAAGATACAGATGATAACTTCTTTCTTTTTCGTATAGATAACTTCTTTCTTTTCCATATAGATTTCTAAATTTACAGATTAATGTTTGTATCTCAATGAAACAATATTGTCCAGGTAGCCTACATTTTCCATTTTCTCGACCGGCGACTGTGCTTGCTCACATTATTCATTTTCATATTTCCATTGCTGCCCCATAACAACATGATCAACAGAGAACCAAAAAAAAAAAAATTATCTCAGATTTTGTTCTTTTTCCTCTCTCGTACCATATGGACCACACAGTATCCCACCCAAGTCAAACATAAGCAGCAGGAGAGTGATGTTGTGGCAGAGATCAAGCTGAGGTGGTGAAGGCTAGTGGGAGTTACGCAGTGTCAATTTTGGTAAGAAAATGCGTTAAATCATTCTTGTCCTTGGTTGATTGTTGTGACTTAAGGTCTTCATCTCGTTGCACCAATTTGGACATCAAAAAATGCCAAACTCATTTTGGTTCATATGATCTGCATTAAAGGCGGATCTACGAAGGGGCTCGATTGGGCTTTAGTCTAGTGCTCATTTTGTAGTTTACTCTTAATTGTACAATAAAATTCATTGCATTTAGAATTCAGTCTATCCTAACCTAACCACCCACATTAGATTTTTTTTCTTCTACCCACTGAAATCCTACCATATTTTCTATATATAAAATATATAATCCTACCATACAATATTAATTAGCTAAAAACTTCTTGGTTATAAAAGATCTCCAAAAAAATAAATAATACAGCCCGACTCTAGAAAAATTCTGAATCCGTCATTATCCACATTAGTTTGAATGATATTGTTTTGCTAGACTTACTAATTATCACGCAACAGAGACAGGAAGACATGACTCTGTTTCTTCTAGAGATTGAATACACATATTTCTATATGAATCTGATAATTGTTGAGACAAATAAATCACGATATCGAATAACTACTGTGATAATTTGATTTATATTTTTGTGTTATATTTCAAGTCCATGTACCACAACAGAAGGTTATAGGGATTCAAATTGCATAGCGACTGTCACAAGCAGTAGTTTTCTCTCTGCCAAGTAATATAAAGGTCATGTACTACGTGTCCTTGACTATAATTCATCATTTGTCTTTGATGAAGAGGATATATTTGGATATGAGTCATGACAGACTAGGTAAGAAAACCAGCCACCCGTGCTGAACCGGCTGGTTTGGACTCGGTTGGTTTTTTTGTCCCATTGTTCTCGATCACCGATAAGATCTTGTCACTCCACAACTCCAAATATGGTCAAATCTTACTTTACTTGGGTAGGAGCTCCAATGTCAAAACCGAGCAAACCGAAGAAACATAACCATCACTGACCATCTTGATTTAGTTCGACTCTAGCGTAAGATTTTTCAACAACTGATCTGATCCAAACTGATTTTCAACGGTGATTTGGTTGTCAGTCGGAATGCTTGGTTGGGTTAAACCGACATGTGCCCAACCCTAATTTTGAACTTTAGAAAAGAATATTTTTATTAAATAAAAACAAGGAAAGATAGTATGAACTGTAATAGAGTAACGTGGTGTTACTATCGACTCATATCATTTTATTTACTAATACTATCACATAGCATAAAATATAAACTTGTCTTACACCCATATTAAAATATATGGACTAGTTTACTTACACCACTAAATCTGTGTACATGGTTGCAGCCCTTGAAACTCGGTGGGAACCACATTTGGAAAAAGCTGCCAGCCCAACAATTTTTTGGCTCACTTGCCTTGCGACTCAACAGCGTCATACTCGCCCATTTTGATGGTTGCTGATTACTTTTTCTGTTTTTTTTAATCAATTGGCCAATTGCAACAAGCTTGTCTCATTGTTTTGGTTTTTTTGTTGATAAAGTTGACTCAGACTACAACCCTCAAGTTCTAAATGGCTAGGTTTATTTTTTATAACATTTTTTTCAAATCTTGTCCAATTTTTTTTATTTTTTTAGGTTGACATGTTCACACACAAAAAACTAACATAAATAAATTAATAAAAAAACAAAAATAGCACCTAAATTAAATTACATCATTAAAAAAATATTAAACCCTTAGTATAGAGCCCCGAATATAAGTCTCTTCAATGTGGGAGAGATGCTTTTAGAGTCCCAAAGATTCCATCGGAGCTCTAAATGAGGCTCTATAAACCCCTTTTAGAGCCCCAACCATTGGGGATGACCTTAGCAGGTGTAAATCTTACATATAAACATGGGCTGGGTTTTAGGCTCAAAGATTTTGCCCAGACACAAAGCATTGGCTAACCCCATGTCTTCAGGAACTCAAGGTTGATTGGGCTTTGAGCCGTGGACCTATTTTTAAAACTTTTGAAAGATAATGAGTGGACTTGTTTTGGCGATCTCCAGCCCAAATAGTGGCCGATTTAGTGAAAGCAACTTGGGCTTCTTCATGAGAAATACCTTAACTCTAAACATGAGAAATACGTACGTACATGTACAATACGAGTATTGTATATTTATTTATTTATTTTAAATGTGAATTTTATCGAGTGTTTAAGACGTGTGCAGAACATAGATGTATTATTGAAAAATACATACATACATGTATAATAGAGTATTAAACGTGAAAGTGCTAAATTCTTTATACAGGTAATAACTTTGGAAAGGTAAAAAATTAAAAGGAGACAATAGAGACTCGGTTAATGGCCTAATAGTAATGGATAATGCTATAAACTACTCTTATCAATAAACGAAAATTGGGGAAAAAATTTAAAAGAAAAAAAGATCCCTATATATATAAAAGATTATAGTTGCGCAGCTATATTATTTATTAATACACCAAAAAAAAAAAGGTAAAGCCGATCGGCTATACGTATTTTTAAAAAATTATAAAAATGGAGTATAGCCGCCAGGCTATATACGGTTTATTTTTATAAAAAAAACAGAGCAACTGTTCAGCGTCTAGGTGCCACGTGTCAAAAATGTATAACAGAGCGGCTATACGATTTTTTAAGAAAAATTAATAAAACCGAGCATAGCCGCCCGGCTATACTATTTATTATTAAAAAAAGGATTCGTCCATCGAGCAGGTCACGTGTCAAAATAAGTATAGCGCGGGCTATAATATTTTTAAGAAAAATTAATAAAATTTGTTTAAGGTTTGACTTAGTCAATTGAAATATGTTTATTTAGTCAATTATCTATTACTTTACTTGAGTTAAGATATCGAGAAAAAAGAGAGCATGCTCTATGTGTGTGGCTGTAATTTCGGATACCAGAAGAGAGCATTGCATCTTCTGTTGATTCTCAACCTGTACTTTCTGGTCTCTTCTAGCATTTACACATGTGCCATGAATTATTCCTGTGCCTAGACTTAGGACATTTTTATACTTCTATATTTTAACACAATTACTCATTTTAGGGACTCTGTAAAAGTTTTATCATCCTGGATGTGTTGGCAAAAAGAAATCCTTCATTGAAACTGGAAAGCGCTGGACTTGTAGTAAGAAACTTCACTTTTATCAATGACGATTCGTTTGTGCTTTTATTGAAATCATTGTACATAGCATATTACAGAATTGAATGCGTATGCATGGTATATATGAGCTTATATGCTTCACAATTTTCTGGATCATGCATACCTTCCCCAGAATTGTATTTATTCATTTACCTCACAGAGAATTATCTGCCTCAAGAGTTGGACATCTCAACCTTAGAAACTCTTTCTGATTGGGATGTCAATGGAGGTTGGGATCGCCTTTCACCAGCCATCCCAAGTTTTCTTTTGCTTGCAGTCTCTTTCTTATAATATATGTGTGTGCACGCTCGCACCCCCATGTGTATGTAAGGCAATGTTGTGAAGTGTAAGTGGAGAAAATGGGAGTGAGAAAATCACCTCCCAAAATAAATAGATAAATCGTATAAATGAAGAGCAAAGTTATTCATAACATGTACTTTTTCCTCCTTCATTTGAATAGCATGATGACACTTTTGCTATGACCACATAGATTTTACCCTACATTATATTACATAAGGCCATGGAAAATTTGGGAGAAATACATGTAAATTATAATTTACAGCCCGTGTCATTGTCCAATGTATACATTCCATATACTTAGTGCCCGCAGCGAGACGCAACTTGATAGTAGCTGGATCATGGGGGAGCTAGCTAGCTAGGTATAGCTACTTAGGACTTTTTGAAGTAAATGTCTGACCACTTATTCTGTGTCAAACCAAACTTACATCTTGGCAAGGTAATCTATAGCTAGCTAGCAATAAAACAGTCGCCAATTAATTCTAGTGAGAGAAAACAACTGATGACAAGTTCTCATATTAGGGCATTCTAAGACAGAGAGCTAGCTATGGAAGGTATAACAGTTGGCTTCTAGGGTGAAGCCCACCCACTGAGGCCGCGTGCATGGTGTATGAGCTTCATGACAACCTTAGATTTTGATGGAATTACGTAAGACAAGAATGTTATAATTTTCCTTGGCATAATTGTCCGGATGATCCAAAATGTATACTGTCGTTTTTACACAAACTGAAGCACAGAAAGCTTTTCATTTAGTCAGAAAAATCTGCAGCAACTTGTCCCTCTTGTGGCTTGCTTTGCTTAGCTTAGCCTATAAATTGGTCATTCCTGCACAGCAATTCTGCAAGTCCAGTCAATTAGCAACTTAGCAAAGAAGAATACTTGAACTGTTGCACTTAGGACCAATGGCCTCCAAAACAATTCTCCTTGTGTGCCTCTTGGTTGCCACAGAGGCAACAGTAGTTCCAGTGGCTGAAGCTCAACTTGGGCTCATCAGCGGCCTCCTTGGTATGATCCGCATGTAAGACCTTAATTGAGTTTGCATCTATTTAAGGCACATCATCTGTTAAGGAATAAAAGTGGAAAGTATTTATTTGATTAGCCGGATACTTGGAGGTGAAGAAGGAATGAAATAAAAGGAGATATCTATTCTATTCTGTCATGGATTCTAGAGGTGATTAAGGCATGATTTAGGTAATCTTTTATGGGCAAGAAACCTAGGTCAAATCACCTATAAAAACAAGGTTTAGGTCCCCAATCTTATACACATTCAAGCATACAAATCCTACCCCATATTAGGAGTGCATAAGGCGTGTAGAAACATTGGAAGACCTCTGCCTGTTGCTCAAGATCTGTTCTGTCCAGTTCTCATGGCTTCTCAAGGTTAGTACTTATAGTTTGTTTGATCTTAAAGTCTAACAAATGGTATCAGAACATAGGTCATGCATCTATAAGTCTAAATCAAGATAAAACATAAACTCCAGACTGTTTTTCCAATTCTGCATTTTGTGCTGTGCTGCCATGATTGTTTGCTAAACTCAAGAATTAAAATTTGTATTCTGGGACTGCTGTACATATGTTTTAATTATTAAACCAATTTATATTGTTTAGCATACCTATCTGCAGATGCATATAGAATCATGACCAGGTTTAAAACCAATTAAGCATGAACATAATGAAATTCCGCATCAAGTAAACATATCAAGGAAGTCATGTTTTGATTCAAAATCATTGTTTGATGTTCAGTCCACAGATGAACATGAGGCAATTATTTTAAATCATCTCCAGTTTTTTTTATGACAAAATTGCATCACAAGACACATCGAGTGTGGTTTTCTGCTTACAAGTGTGAACCTCATTCGATTATGCCTTATGATGGAACAAGATGGCTCATCAACTGCTATGAAGATCAAGATCTTTTCTGTCCACAGATGGGAAGATCTTGATAAAAGCTTATCATATCCAGTTTATGACGTTAGACTTGTGAAAGAAACTCAAGCATATTTGATATTCTGTCCATAGATGTTTATCACATATGTATAAAGATTTTTTAAGATAAAAGATTAATCATATTGCATAATTCTTTGTTTTCAGTTATGAACCCTACCTCTATCAATTCGATTGAACCCTTGACTGGTAGCAACTTTAAGAAATGGAAGCGTGATTTAGAGATAGCTCTAGGTCTCTTAGATCACGACATAGCTTTAAGAGAAGAGAAACCAGTGCTCACTGATGAGAGCACTGCTGAGCAAAGGCTGAAACTTGAGAGATGGGAGAAGGCAAATAGGATCTGTCTGCTCATAATGAAAAAGTCCATGACTAAAGCCATTTATGGTGGCATTCTGAAAATGCTAAGGAGTACTTGAAGGCAGTGGCTGAAAAGTTTAAAGAATCAGATAAGGCTGAAACTGGAAATCTGATGAATAGGCTTGCTACTATGAAGTATGATGGTATGGAAGATATGAGGGTGTATCTCCTAGGCATGGTAGAGACTGCCAGCAAGCTAAAGGCACTTAATGTTCCTATAGCCGATCCTTTTCTCGTTCATCTTGCTTTGAACTCTCTCCCTTCATCATATGGACAACTTAATTAAGGTAATTTACAATGCTCAAAAAGACAAGTGGGATCTCAATGAGCTCATAACCATTTGTGTTCAAGAGGAGGCTCGGATCAAGAAGGAAAAAGAAGTTAACACTGTGCACCTCACCACCAATGCTGCCAAACGTCACTTTTCTAAGCCTAGCTCACATGCTTCTGCCAATAAAGAGAACTATAAGGCTAATCCTCCTCCTAAAAGGTCTGACACTTTAAAAACCAACAAAACTACTGTTTTTAAATGTTACTTCTGTGACAGAGCAGGTCACATGAAGAGAGAGTGCCACAAATACAAGCGTTGGGTAGAGAAAAAGGGAAACAAAGGTAAGTCTGAAACTGTCCAAGTTTGTTTTGAGTCTAACAATGTCATAGTTCCTACTAACTCATGGTGGATTGACACTGGTTCATCAATCCATGGCACCAATTCCTTGCAGGACTTCGCAAACCAGAGGAAACCAAGTAGAGACCAAGACCATCTGTTCGTAGGGAATGGGAAGAGAGTACCAGTCCAAGCAATAGGCTCAGTTAGACTCCAATTAGTTTCAGGCTTTCCTTTAATTTTGAAAGATGTTGCTTTTGTACCTTCCATGAGAAGGAATTTGATTTCAGTTTATAGATTAACTAAGGAACTTTTCAGTTTTGTTTTCTCTGAAGTTGGATTTGATTTAGTCTTTAATAAAAATTCAGTGGGCAATGGCTCTTTGATTGATGGTTTGTATTGTTTAAATCTGTCCAGTAACAATGTTGTTTTCACCACTGAAACCATAGGACAGAAACGATCACTAGATAATGAGAAGTCTGCAAAACTATGGCACAAAAGATTAGGTCATGTGTCTAAGAAAAGAATGCAAAGGCTAATTCAAGAAGGAATTCTTCCTTCCTTGAATTTTGCAGACTTCAATGAGTGTGTTGAGTGCATAAAAGGAAAAATGACTAACTCTAGAAAATTGGGATCCACATGTAGTCAGCAACTCCTAGAGATAATTCACACTGACATTTGTGGTCCTTTTCCAGTTGAGACTCTAGAAGGACATAGGTATTTCATCACTTTCATTGATGATTTCTCTAGATTTTGCTATCTCTACCTAATCCAGACCAAATCTAGTGCCTTTGAAGTTTTTAAAATATTTAAAACTGAGGTTGAAAACCAGCTTGAGTTAAAGATTAAAGTGTTAAGATCTGATAGGGGAGGAGAATACTATGGCAAGTATGATGAGCAAGGCAGACATCCATCACCATTGGATCGATATCTTCAAGATTGTTGGATAGTTGCTCAATACACAAACCCTGGAACACCTCAAGAGAATGGAGTGTCAGAAAGAAGGAATAGAACCTTGAAGGATATGGTGAGAAGTATGATTTGCACCACTGACCTTCCAAGATTTTTATGGGGAGATGCTGTCAAGACAGCTAACTATATCCTAAATAGGTGTCCAAGTAAATCAGTGCCTAAAACACCTTTTGAGCTATGGAATAAAAGGAAGCCCAGCTTAAACCATCTGCATATCTGGGGTTGTAAAGCTGAGGCAAAAGTTTACAATCCAAACTTGGGAAAATTGGATCCCAAGACTGTGAGCTGCAGGTTTATAGGATATACAGAGAGATCAAAGGGTTTTCGTTTCTATTGTCCCAACTATACCAATAGAGTTGTTGAGACAGGAAAGGCTAAGTTTCTAGAGTATGATGAGGACAGTGAAGGGGCAAACAAGAATTTTACTTTTGATGAAGAAGAAGAAATAGGAGCAGAAGATTGCAATCCAAGCAATATTCCTATCATAACCTATGAGTTAACTCAGACTTTGTCACAACCTGAGGCACCAATTGAGCTTAGGAATGAAAACCAAAATGCTGGGGAAATACAAGAAGAACTAAATGAAATGGACCTGCCCATAGAACCACAACCACAACAGCAAGAAATTAGAAGATCCACAAGAGAAAGGAGAGCTAATACATTGCCATATTTTGTTTATTTGAATGAGACATATTCTGATGATTGTGATTTTAATGACCCAATGAGTTACAATGAGGCTATAACTAGTGAAAATTCTGAAAAATGGCTTGAGGCAATGCAAAGTGAATTGGAGTCAATGGAAGCCAATAAAGTGTGGGAGTTAGTTGAATTGCAGCAAGGAATGAAGCCTATAGGGTGTAAATGGGTGTTCAAAACCAAAAGGGACTCAAAGGGAAATATTGAGAGGCATAACGCTAGACTTGTAGCTAAGGGTTTCATACAACAAGAGGGGATTGATTATACTGAAACTTTCTCCCCAGTTTCAACCAAAGATGCTTTTAGGATTATTATGGCACTTGTGACGCACTTTGACATGTTTTTACATCAAATGGATGTAAAAACAGCCTTTCTAAATGGTGAATTAAGTGAGGAGATTGTTATGCAGCAACCAGAAGGATTTGTAGAAGAAGATAGTAAGCATTTAGTGTGCAAACTGAAGAAATCAATCTATGGTTTGAAACAGGCCTCAAGGCAGTGGTATTTGAAGTTTCATAAGATAATTACATCATTTGGCTTTGTTGAGAATAGATTGGATGAGTGCATATACTTGAAGAACAGTGGGAGTAGATTTATCTTTCTTGTTCTCTATGTAGATGATATTCTCCTTGCTAGCAGTGATGAGAGCCTCTTATATGAAACAAAGAATTTTCTATCTATGAATTTCGAAATGAAGGATCTTGGAGAAGCTTCATATGTCCTAGGTATTGAGATTCATAGAGATAGAGCACGAGGGCTGTTAGGTTTATCTCAGAAAGCTTACATAGAAAAGGTGTTGAAAAGGTTTAATATGCAGCAAAGTAATGGAGCAGAAGTGCCAATTTCAAAAGGAGATAAGCTGAGTCAAGAAGATTGTCCAAAGACTGATTTTGAGAAGGCAGAAATGAGAGACAAGCCATATGCTTCAGTTGTAGGAAGTATCATGTATGCACAAGTGTGTACACGACCAGATTTAGCTTTTTCAATCAGTGTTTTGGGAAGATATCAAGCTAATCCAGGTTTAGCTCATTGGAAGGCAGCCAAGAAGGTTCTCCGATACATGCAAAGGACTAAAGACCACATGTTGGTTTTTAGGAGGACAGATAAATTAGAATTAGTTGGCTATTGTGATGCAGATTTTGCAGGATGTGCAGACACAGCTAGATCAACTTCTAGTTTTGTTTTTATGATGGGAGGTGGAGCTGTTGCTTGGAAGAGTGTGAAGCGGTCAACAATAGCTACATCTACCATGTATGCAGAATTTATAGCTTTTTATGAGGCTGCAAACCATAGTAGTTGGCTTAAGAATTTTATACATGATTTGAGGATAGTAAGTTCCATAAAAAGACCGATTCAGTTGTACTGTGATAACAAAGCAACAGTTTTCTTCTGTAGAAATAACAAGAGATCCTCAGGAGTCAAACACATGAAAGTTAAGTACCTATCTGCTAGGGAACAAGTCAGAGATGGTGAAATAAATGTTGATTACATAAACACTACAGAGATGATAGCTGATCCATTAAACAAGGCAGTGCCTAATTCAGTTTTTCATAGGCATGTCAACAATATGGGAGTGCTATCAAGCTTTGAAGATGCCTTGTTTTAGTGGGAGTTGTCTTAGACTGATTTCTTATTTTTAAATGTTTTTTGGTACTGTGCTTTCATGTTATTTGACAATATGAATGAATATTTTGACTCTGATTCTGTTGAATTTTTGCAATATGAGTAAGGACTGATTATAAATATTAAGGAGCTCTTTATATATATTAAGCATTAAAGTTAAACCACTCCGTGGTTATAAAGTGGACCATTCATATATCAGGAATGATACTTCACAGTTTAGCACTTATGATATATGCAAACATAACCATGACTTGCTGGTACTCTATGTGGATTTTGTTGCTTGTGGTGATTGTAGGTGGATGATACCATATCATTTGGATATCATGTCTGCAATCCTATGAGTTGATGAAATTTGACACGGAGTTTGATATAGATATCCTTATCAAATGAGCTTTCCAAACTGTGCACATAAGGAACCGATTCTGAGGCAGTAAGGAAGTGTTTTAAATAGATGTTGCACTCAAGTGGGAGAATGTAAGACCTTAATTGAGTTTGCATCTATTTAAGGCACATCATCTGTTAAGGAATAAAAGTGGAAAGTATTTATTTGATTAGCCGGATACTTGGAGGTGAAGAAGGAATGAAATAAAAGGAGATATCTATCCTATTCTGTCATGGATTCTAGAGGTGATTAAGGCATGATTTAGGTAATCTTTTATGGGCAAGAAACCTAGGTCAAATCACCTATAAAAACAAGGTTTAGGTCCCCAATCTTATACACATTCAAGCATACAAATCCTACCCCATATTAGGAGTGTATAAGGCGTGTAGAAACATTGGAAGACATCTGCCTGCTGCTCAAGATCTGTTCTGTCCAGTTCTCATGGCTTCTCAAGGTTAGTACTTATAGTTTGTTTGATCTTAAAGTCTAACACCGCATACAAGGAACTCTGTTTTGCTCTCCCACCTGAAATGTGGGCACCGGTGGTGCTACCGCTACCCCAGTATTTGCAAGTAAGTAAACTAATTAGCTAACTACCCCAAACCCTAATTAGATTAGCTGGCTACCCCAAACCCTAATTAATCAACCATATATATGTTTAATTTTTCTGATATCAATTTAATTTCAATCAAAGTAATGTTTTATTGTTAATGCCCGTGAATATGAATTACTTTATGAGAATAATTCTTACCAAAACGTGCGGTTCATATTCATAATGTGACGACATGTACATATAAGCCTCGCAAGAGAATATTTTCTAATTTCACCATATATATGTCATGTTTGTTTGTTGTAGATGCTACTCTACAACTGCTGTGTGGAACTGTGGGTAATGTGATTTCAACTGCAACAACCAATAGCCAAGGAATGTTTTCAATCTTGTTGGATCCTCTACAATTTCTCATCTCTCTTCACTATTGGCAAATTGCAAGCTGACGGTGAGGACACCGCTCTCCACCTGTAACTCTTCATTGACCAGGCTTCTGGCATCCCCCTTGCAGTTTGTTGACGCAGAAAAATGGTTCGGCACTTTCCCGCTCAACTTAGTTATATTTTTCCTTCGATAGGCTTTGTTCTCGGTAGGGCGTTCAATCTGTAAGATAACAAACGCACGGTAAGACCTAGGGCACCGGTGTGGTACTGGCCGAAGGCTCTCCGATGCTTAAGTAAGTACGGATTTAGTAAACTTTGACTACAGATCAATAAGCAGTATGCCGTGAATTCTGATTGCTTACCCTGATTCTAGGGATGTTGTTCCCTTTTATAGGCCTTGGGAGGTGTGCAAGTTGTTTACATTTTCGATGTGGGACTGTGGACACCATTTGTAGGGTTGCCACACGCCCCAGAAGCGAGGTTACCCTAATCGTGCGATCGGTAGGGACCCTACCGAGGCTAGGTGCCGTGGGCTCCCATAGCTCCAGTGTAGTCCACGTGTCTGATGCATAATGGCTGTTCATTTTGGTATAAACACAGTTTATCGGAAACACCATTTCCGGTCTCCTCAACATCGTCAACATCATCCCAGGCTGCTTCAACCTCATCAATTAAATTGCGTATAGAGTAATAATTAAAAGAATAATATAGCAACTGCATGCAGCAGTTTGCTTCTTTAATTGTATGTATTTGATATGAATAAGGTCAATTGAGGATGTAATTCCTTTTGACTATACCTATAGCTAGTTGGTTTCGGGTTATTAATTTGTCTTCCAAGTAAATCTGTTATGAAATAACGCAGATTTTGGGATTCGAATTGTATTTCCATTGGTGGCCCTATTATTTTCAAATTATATATGTTTTAATATTTTCAATCAAATCTCCCTTCCCTTGCGATAGTAAATTTATATTCTAAGTAATTGTTGAGGCCTAAAAAATCTCAAGGAAGATCCGTGCATATTTTTAAGCTCAATTCATTATCGTGCTATAAAAGAGACGCGGAGGCCCTTCAAATACAACTACTAAGTGCCTAAACAAGTTTTGATATTCGCACCGTACCAAGCAAGACTACAATTTGGCACGTGAGGAGGTCATCATACCGGTTTACTAATTTCACATGCAAACTTGTAAAGTTGAACAATGTCACATGCTTGAGCTCACCTAGCCCACTGCTTCATCAAGCATTATCTAGCACAGGCCTTAGCCACTGCAATACAACGTAGTCCAAGCATAAGCACACAAATAACATGTCATGCCAAGCGACTCCCTTTAGTGCCAAACCGTCTGACAAGCTTAAGTGAGCCCAAGCCATATGCATGCCTAGGGTTTGCTGAGTGAGTTGTGGTATGCATGGGTATGAGGGTCCATAAGGCCCATTGAGGTTCAAAAGATGGAGGTTTGGGATGCTTAGGAGCAAGAAAACCTAAGTCCACTTTCTTGAGCCCAAGGCATGGGTAAGTAAGAGAGGAGTTCCAGCACCCTTTGCCTTGACATCGGACCAATCTTGCCCAATTCAAACTAAAACCCTTAAAATCCAGTTTACATAAATATCTAGGCTGATGAAAAAGATAAGCTTCAACCTTTCTGTTTGACTATCACTTTTACCCATCTTTACCCTTATGAGCTCACTCATGAAAAGAGAAAGGAAAGCCAAGTTGGAGTGTTGCATGGAAAAGAAGCCTCTGCAAGAAGGTTTTTGGGCCCTAAAATGTTTTGTCTCAATAGCCATGGATTCAACTTATTTTAGGAGATTTCACTTATTAAGGCCATATTGGAGAAAGTGAAAGGAAAGAATGGAGAAGACTTGGCCAATTGAGAATAAACCATACATTTAGGTTTTTTGGGGTAATGATGAGTTCTAGCGCCTATAAAAGGGGGTTATAGCCTACCCAGGAAAGGAGACTAAATTGAACCAGAGTAGTCGAGCAAGCTTATTCTCTAACTACTCGAAACATCAAGCCCAAGCACCTTCCCTTCCATCTCCTTCTTCTCTATCCTAAAAAAACCCAAGCAGGAGCATGCATACTCTCTTATTACTGGAAGCACTAGATTCAGGCTATAGTTCTTCCATCTTCTCTCTCTCTCTCTCTCTCTCTCTCTCTCTCTCTCTCTTCTCTCTCTCTCTCTCTCTAAAAAGGCATATTCTAGATCTGAAACAATCCATCCTCTCAAGCCAAACTGAAATCATGGTTATAAACCTTTTTGGTGAGAAAATACAAACATTGTAAGCCCATCCTCTAGCTGCCGAAAACACCCAGAATCATAAGCTTTAATCCCTCTATTTTACTCATTTTGTCTTAGAATACCATGCCAAGCCCTAAACATCACCCCAAGCATTTCTACAGATCACCATCCTAAGATTCAAGCATCATAATTAACTTTCTCTGTTTCAAAAAATTCATTTAAGCTAGTGCAAGGAATTCCAGAGCTGCCGGAAGACTACAATTCCAAGCTTTTCCCTTTCCAACTCGCTTTCTTTTTTGCTAAACTTATGGGCCCTTAGCTCCCACGCCACAAGCCTCTCATGCCAAGCTTGTACAACATCAATGCACAATCTCCAACTCTTTCCATAGTCACTGAAAGCCCATCCAAACAAGTAGTAGCCGCTGGAACACCTGTCCCATTATGTCTCAAGCAAGGCCCTTTCAGCGTCTGCTCAACTCTATCGTCAAACAATGTCCTTACAACAATTGTTGTATCATTCTCATCAAAACTTGCAATGTACTAAGAAGCCATTGAAGAAGACCAAAGCACTCCCTAAGGCTTCAAATCTTTTGATGTGTTGAAGAATAACTTGCAAGAAAGTGACTCCCCTCTACAAGAGTTGAACGATACTTCATAAGGGCAATGAAGGCAAATATGGGGCAAGAAAGTGAGACTCTCCTACAGGAGTCGAACAATACTTCAATAAAGAGAAAGAAAAGTAGGCAAATAGGGCAGGAACGGGTGTAATTGGGGCATGGTGCCAAAAAAAACTCAGACATGGGCGCAAGAGAGCTCGATCCACTTCGCAATAGTCTAACAAGCCCATTATAGCTCTCAACAAAAAGACCCCAACAATAATTAATAAAGGAGATGTTTGAAAACTTGTTTTCAATTATACCTGCGACATATTTTGAAATACTTCTCTGAAAAAACTTATGCTCATAAACGTTTTATTAAAAATTCAAGTCTTTTTATAACTTAAAAATACTGCTAACTTTTAATTACCTAAAAGTGGTTCTTGCACTTCCAATCATTTCTCTTTGTCACATCTAAAGACAAGGAAATAAACAAACATGTATAGTGCTTATTTTCCTCCAAATCATACAAATGAAATGAGCTTGGACTAACTAACTTGCCTAACTCACGCATGCACTCAGTCAACCTTTAATATAATAAACTTGAATGAGATTGGGCTCACAAAAACTCGGCCCTAACCCTGCCCATATAAAAAGCAGGCTAACCAGATGACCCAAAGATATTCAAGTTAGTTGGGCAGCCCATAAATTTTCTTCTTCTCTTTTTAGGCAAATCCCGTAACCTAATTTCTTGATTATCCCTACCATTGTATATCCATTGGTGGCCGTATTATTTTGAAATATTCTATCTCAAAAAGATTTTCCCAGGAAAAGATGCGTTGGAACTTGGATATACACACCACAAGTGTCCTCTACCAACCAATTCAGCGTAGTGTCCTTTTGGAACCAAATTGAGAAATTTAGGTTAGATTTTAGGGAGGATTTTATTCCTAACCACAGACATTATAATATATATAAAATAAATCAGAGAAACGTAACAGCGTTGCACCCACGTGTCAATGACTTTACACATTTACCCTGTCTATATATAAAGAAGGCAAACACAAACCCTAACCCTTCTCTTCGCCACCACCCCAAAGAAAGCCCACGAACAGAAGAAGGGAAAGGAACATCACCTCACTTCCCCTTTCTCCTTCGTTCTCATGGCTTCTCTATTATACACCAAATCAAATCCACTGGCTTCCCTTCTCCCCAAAACTAAGTTCCTTATCCAACGGTGCGTTTTACTCTGTCAAGTTTTTGTGTTTTTGTTTTCTTTTTCTTTAGAACTAAATAACAATTTTCGTTTTCAGTTTTGTTCCTTTTTTTTATACTAGTTATTTAAATACATGACCTCGGGTGTAAGGATAACTGTTCTTAATTGTGGTGAAACAGGCGCTGTTACGCAGCTGCGTCACATGGGCCACTGCCACCTGCATTGGGTAAGGGAGGGTCCAGGAGCTCTATGGTAGAAGAGCGGGTCGTGAATGCTATGAAAGAAGAATCTGGGCTTGGCTCTTCATCTGCGTGGGCCCCGGATCCCCTAACTGGATATTACAGGCCCTCCAATTGTTCGGACGAGATTGACCCGGTGGAGCTCCGAGAAATGCTATTGAAACACAGATCAAAGTGAGCCCAAGCCCACAACAGTGACCAGCAGAACAAGAGATATGTGTAGGACTTGGATGTATCATTATGAGATCATTGTGGTGTCCTTGGCATTAAGGATTTTTAATTAATTATTAATCCTGATTATGTGGGCTCAGAGCACCAATCCTTGTAGTTTAGGAGTTGCCTTTTGGCCGGATGTGATGCAGTGGTATTCTTTTTCCTTAACGGATTTTACTTACCCTAGATTTTTTAAAGTAAGATTTTAATGAGGTCATAATTTTTTATCACCCTTATTCAGTTTTCTATAATTATTATTTTTTTGTTTTTCAGTCCTTATCAATTGCTTTAGGTAGCCATCTCCTTGTTGGAATGTGCTTGTGTCCCGACTTTCATGTGGTCACTGACAATAGTTCAGAACTAATAAAGTTCTACTTCTATTCAGAAAAAAAGCCGAGAGTTACGGTGGTGGGTTAATATTAGCCTATTATAATAAAGATAATAATTAATAATATTGTTTTGTCTCTACTCTTCCTCTTCATGTTGGTTTAACCACACTAATCTGTGTTTACATAAAATAATAGGAATGGATAAGAAAGAGGAACTTTATGTGTAGCTAAAGCAGCAACTAAAAACAAAACAAACAAAAAAACAGGGATCCGACAATGAATTTAATTAGTGTGCTAATTGAGGAGGAAATTTACAAGCACTAGGCTTTGGAACCTGGAAAAAGCTTTGATCCTGATCGTGTAAAGTAAAGGTGGAGTAGAGTAGCCTTCAATTCCGATTTTTTTTACCCACTTTGATATGGAACTCAATTTCATATCCGAGATGCCAACATGATTTCATGGTTTAATATCACATATGGTGCCCTGTGATTTCAATTTTCTTAAGCAGTTATGTGTTCGAGTGGTTAAGAGCGATTACTCTTCATATGAGGTCCTATATTTGAATATCCTCCTTCAATATCATTTGTATCAAAACAAAAACAATAACCCTTCCATTACACCTTGACACGAATGTCCCCTAGCACAAAATTAACAAAAAATACTTATAAATGTAGATCGCAATAGCTCTCCAAAAGATGCATGTCTTATATTAACTTGCATGACAAACCACAGGAATCATTTGTGATTTGGACATAAATTCATTCGTGGCCTTTTACCTATTCCTTTGAATCTAATCCAGCATTTTTTTCTTTGGAGTTTTTTTTTCTCTTTTTGGTAGCATTCATAATTGTTTACACAATTTGTTTTGTGCATTATTGAATGTCAATGCAAAACTAGTGAAAATATAACCTAATTATTCATTGCACCAGCTGGAGGGGATAAAAGTATAAGCACTTGGGTCAGGTTCACAATTTCACATCCATGTCCATATATATGGCTTGCGGGGACTCTGGAAAAAAGAAGAAGGAAATCTAAAGGCCACCCATGGGTTAAAAGTACAAGTACATGGCCCGGGTCCACAAATTATTACTCTTTCTGCGTTCTGACTTCTGAGTCAATAAACAATGACCCACTTGAAAGCTGTCCTTTTGTAATTTTGGAACTCTTGCCCCGTCTCATGATTTTTTCACATTTTTTCCTACTTCCAGACAATATTCTTTTCACTAGAAGGGGGAAAAAACAATAACGTCTTTGTTGGTTTCCACATCCCACAGTCGATGTTAGCTCAAAAATTGTTTGGATTAAAAAGTGAGTTCCATATCCATATTGTATGTTAAAGTATGTAATAATTATTAACGATCTGAGATTGAGAGGAGACTTTTCAAGCTCGGGAAATAAAATCATGCCAATATCCAAATTCGAGTAAAACACAACATTCTAAAGAGAAATTTTTTAGTGTCACGATAATTTACGTGTTATAATATGAATAGATGTCAAGGTTGATATGTCTTGAATTTAGGATATAATTTTAATAAATAAAGACAGATTACAACATATGTAGAGTAATAATATCGTGTGACTGTATGACGGTCACACCAAAAATGATACTTCTACTCAAATCTCACTATCAAAGCTCATTATAATACGGTGTGATAGGTCAATGCACAAAGAGAAGTGGTTAAAAAAGGACCAAATTGCTTGTGTGCCGGGAGAGGCTTAAACCCATTTTGGAGACGCAAGGTTTATACCTAACATACAAAGGAAAATAAATTGATGAGAGACAACTCATTTCTCAAGTCTACCTAGGGAACTTTAATAGTGAGGTGCTATGTTGAAGAGTTATAACGAAGGGGTTTACTGTTTAATCCAACAGTCCAATAATAACTTTTCACTACTCCAAGATCATATTCAAATTCCCCCTGAAACCCCATATTTACTTAGATGCCATCCAAATGACCCATTCTACCCAACCAAACCATCAAATCCCACCACACCCAATTAAGCAAGAGTTAACCCATGTACCCATCCAGTCAAAGAACACTTGGCATCTCCCCATAGGTTCCCAACAATCCCTCCCAAAAACATAACGACACTCAAGAGAAGTCCCCCCAAATTGCTTTGATAATGCATATCATTGCCAAAAACTTCCTTCCCTCCGATATTTTCAATCTCCCATCTCTGAATCTTCAGGACATTTAAACAACCAGCTTGGAAGGGGGACCCCTAGAATTAATTAAAATATATTTTGTCAAAGGGACCATCATAAGAAAATTTTCTTAGTCCAGTGTAGTCCAAAACCAAATAGTGCTGGGGATTCTCTAACATGGGCCACTGTGATTTTGGAGCTTACAGTTTGTCCAACACCAACCAAACATGTGTACGCATGTGACAACTGAAAGCTCACAAGAAGCCACACATGCAATTTATACTTATTAAGAAGAAATAAATTAATACTCATATTTCTTTGCCGAAACATTAACATCAAGGTCCAAATTACCAAAAAAAAATTATATAAAAAATACACCAAATAAACAACAGAAGAACTGATAAAGATGGTCAACATCTGCACTTCACTATAATAAAATAAAATAAAATAAAAAAAACAGTCCTCACTGTGCAAACACAAGAAATATTAGCCATGAAACCAAGAGACTAATTAAGATTTAAGATGAAACCCAATGTGTTACATTACTAATGGAATTGCAGACCGGGAAATTAAGATAAATAAACACAGGGACTAGTAGAGTAATTAATAATAAACAGGTGGGTAATTTAAGTAATTTAATTAATTAACAGAGTTTAATAATGTGTATGATGAAAATGGTGATGGAGATGATGAAGATCAACCTCTGACTGATAGCAAGGAAGGAATGGCATTCAGGTTGGGGGTGGTGTTCTTATCTGAAGCTTGCCTAACTATATCTCTCTTCCCATCTTTCGAAGAAGGCTTGGTGAAGGCTCTCATGGGGCTAGCGAAAGCCCAGCCCCAACTCCTGCTGCGGCCATGGACGAGCTGTCCTTCTGCAGAAGACGAAACCCAATAAGAGGAAGACGATGAAGATGAAGATGATGATGTCATCATGAACCCACTGAAAATCCCACCACATTTCACTCGCTCTTTCATGCAGTGGCTGTTGTTGTGCTCTCCGTGACGGTGGACGCTGGCCTTGGGCTTGCCTTCTCTCTGAGACTCGACCCTTCTGAGAGTGCAGTCGCCGAACCCAGTTGAGATCCGCTCGAAGAAGTCACCGGAGAAGCTTCTGCTGCCGCACCCGACGGATCTGGATCTCGATACCTTGCGCTCGAACGAGGAGGCAGTGGCTTGGCTGCTGTTGGGGCTAGCGCTGTCGTCGTCTGCTGCAGCTGCTGCCTCAACCGCAAGGTGTTCGCTTTTATTCCTCAGAGAGGACGACCCCAAGCATTTGGAGTCCTTCTGCGCGGCTGACGAAGAGAAGGAAGAAGAGGACGAGATCTTGGACTTGTCGATTGCTTTCTTGTTCAAACTGTTTGATGAGGATGATTTGGCAGACGAGTGATAGAGAAACGACCAAAACCCACCTCTCTTTCTGGGGCTAAAGTCCTCAGAACCATCCAGGAAATGGTGGGCTCTTCTTGGGGTTGTGGTCGATTTGCTTCTCTTGAACACGACATCAGCCGCCGCTCGATCGGAAGACGCAGCATTAGAAGTAGCAGTGCTCACTTTCTTCTTCTTCTTCGCCAAGAGAAACGAAATCCTGGCTCTCCTTGTGTTGTAGAAGTCATCTTCATGACGATAATTGTTACCAATATTGCTTCTAGGTTTTGCAGAAGCTGAGGCTGGGTGGGCTGAGAGGGAGAGTGAGAGAGAGGCAGCAGAGGAAGAAGGACCAGCAGCAACACCATTGCCATTATGAACAACACCAACATTGACAGTGTCAGATCTAAAAGAAGGGGAGGAAGAAGAGGAGGCTGAAGCATGAATGGGGAGAGGGAAAGAGGAAGACACAAGCTTCCCAAGCTTCTCTTGGAGGCAGAAAGCACAGATCCCTCCTGGGTTGTTTCTGTATGGATGGTCACTGCACTGCATCCCATCTCCCATGTCTTGATCTTGAACTTGAACTTGATCATGATGGCCCACCACGCCATTCACCCTCCCTCCTCCTCCTCCCTTGATGCCTTCCATCATCATCATCATCAAACTTGTAACCAAAACCAAATCTTTGTGCTCAACTAGAGATGGGGGGTGTTTGATATTTTTGCATTATTTTTGCTGGAGAATAATGGGTATTTGTTCTTTTTTGTTCTCTGGTTTTCTGTGCTTGGGAGAGATGGGGGGTTTGAGATGGGGAAGCAAACAAAACAGAGAAAAGAGTAAGCAGAGATGGTCAGAGGGTGTAATTGAGTGGGAGAAAATAATTATATGATGGCATTGAAGTAGGGCTAAGCCTAAGCTTGTGTAGAGAGATAGAGGCAGAGAGAGAGAGAGAGAGGGAGAGAGTCCCCAGGAGCACGTGGAAGACTGACTTCTCCCTATAAGCTTAAAAAAGTGTGTAAAAAGACAACCATAACACTTAAATATTTTTGCAGACAGCCCAAGTAGAAGAATCTGTAAAAGACTATGTACACTAAACTCAACCCCTCTCTACTCTACGTTTGCACTTTGCACGGATTCATTTCTCTTTTTCTCCTATTATATTAATCTATTTATTTTCCTTCTTATATTTATTTAACAATTTTAATTCCAAGAACAAAAGCTTCTGCAAATATATAGATTCCACCTCCAACGCTATGGCGTCGCAGGCTTTGCTGCTGCCACTACGTGTCCTGCATGTCCTTTCTCCACGTCTCTATCCTCCGCTGCCTCACGCGGCGCTTTTACTTCTACTTACTATATTCAATATTTTTCTATTATTATATCCCTCTATTTACAACTCCTATAACTAAATTAGTTGAGTATTAACTTTAATTTACAGCAGCTTAAATTAAAGAAAGTAATCAAAGAATCCCTTTAACTCTTCTGTCTGCAAAAGCAAAAGTGTGTATCAAATTCAATTTGTATCATTGTTCTGTACAAAATTAATGGGGAATTCCATAAAGAAGACAACTCCTTTAGTGAGTGTTCGAATACATGACCTCGAGTGCATGAATAACTGTTTTTAATCACTTAAACTATAAATTCCTTGTGTGAAATAAATTAGGCTTATAGAATTTGCAAACGGTTTCATTTTCAGTTAAAAAGTTAGAACATAATGTTGTAATTAAGAACACTTGTCGACTAAATTAAACATGGTATTTGTTGTGTTCATCTACCCGGGGGAAGATTCATAATGCTTAGGGCCCCAATGTGTACATGGCTACAAGGGTTGTGAAGTAGACAAATCAAAGATGGAGCATAGACAGTTTATCAAATATCTTAGTCGGCCTGAAGACAGTCAGTCGTCAACGAAATATATGGATCCCACATCGATATTAATTAATTTCCGCAGTTGGGATCAGCTACAGTACTAGACTTCACACGTGGTTGTGCATGCATGCCTATATACAATGTGTTATATATTAATGTTGGCCACCAGACAATGAGCTTTCCGAGCTTTTACTAGATGTGGTCTCTAATGTGTTCCTTCGGTACAATTTTACCGTACTAAATCACTAGGCCCTTGTGTTTTGATTTGACATCAAATTTATGGAGATTAATTAATGTGTAATGTTACCCTTATGATCCCGTATGATATTTTTAATAAAATGAATTCATAACACTTCATGTATTCGAGCAATATGTAATTTTGAGTATGGTTGAAAAGATCAGTTATGTGTAAGTTTTTAGTATCGTAATTGAGCTTTCGCACAAAATTAATATTTATTTTTTACGATAGTGATCCGAGAGTTTTGTTAAAAAAATCAAATTCGATGAACTGAAAATGAGTACATCTAGATCAAATGATCATTCTGGATTGAGCTTTTTCTATTACCAACATGGAGAACAAACTAATCAGCAAAAGCTGGCATAGGGTTCCTTCTTTGCTGTGATTGTCTGGTGCAAGTTCAATTTGGTCGAATTTTTCTTGGTTAATTAATTGATTGATAACCAACTCGCCGTCCACACAAAAACTCACACACACAGAGAGGCCACGGTGATTGCCATAAGATAAGACCATACATTACAATGCAAACAGATTGCATTTTGAGACATGACAATGAATATGTGACATGATTAGATTAGAGAAGGCTCTCTCCAGCTGAACCGTCCCCATCCACCTGGATTTCTCAAGACCCTTCATCTATCAGTAAATCTATATCAGTATCAGATGATCTGCCCCACTCATTCAGTCCAAAATATAACAGCCGTCCATCATCATTTCGTCTTCAACTGTCAACTCACTGACATCCAAACCTTTCTTTCTGTAGTGTTCACCCTAATCCCACGGTACTAAAATAAAACTGTTATCAGATATAATAATAACCTTTCATTTTGTTTAGTTTTGTGATATTTTGCTGCTTCTCTTTTTAGAGTCTGAAAAACAAAAGAAAAAACTCAAAACGAAAGATAACATTATTTTGCTATTCTGATCAATAATACAATGACACGCGTTGTTTTCGTGAAAATCTCTCCCATGAAAAAAGCACTAAAAACCATAGACTACTCTAATGTGGTTATAAAGTAGTAATATTTTGGTGACAAATAAGACAAAATATTTGTCGTTCTAAAATGACTCTGTGGGGACAATAGACAGTAGCCTAATACCCTAGCCATGCTACAAAATATTAAATACATATGCAGCTTTTTTTATTTATTTATTTTTTGAATAATGGGTTTGTTTACTTTGCAGTGGTACAGCTCGGCATATGCAGCAACTCCACACTTGGCAGTCGTCTTCTGGGCCGTTGCTTTTGCTTGATTATTGAAGGTGGATTTAGAAATCATTTTATTTCCAGGTTTTTGGTTTTTGTAAATTGCTTCTGAATAGACTGCTATAATAGCAAAAAAGATGGATACGATGGTAACCGGAAAGGGCCTCAAACGGACAAAAAAAGTCCAATTATTATTGTCACAATCCAAACTAAAAATCAACCAAAATTGAGATTCCTAATAATGCATATGTATTATTCAAATTGACGGTTTTAATAACAATTAAGATCTTCATGATAAATCGTTCATTTATTTAACACATACGGAAGATTCGTTAGTTTAAAAGATAAATATTCAAATAGTAATTCAGAAAATGAACAATTTTAATTACGACATATGTACTTTAAGATTCGTTAATAATAACTTGGATTGGATGTGCAAGAAGGTCCACCCAAAAGTATTGTCAATTATGCAATGCATGATAATCGCCAGGTACTACTTGGGTTTTGAGGCTTTGATTGGGGATCATAATGGCAGTTGGTTAACCTAATTCTACCGTTGGTGGTTGAGTCTGCTCAATTTCAATTTAGCTAATGCTTGCTCGTACATCAAACTGGATGTGTACAATTATATAATATTAAATGGGTTATTTATTCAAACGGTCATTAAACTTATACCTGAGTTGTATTTTGATCTCTCAATTAAATTATTCGTTTAAATGGTCCACCAACTCTATATTAATCGGCAAATTGGTCATACTGTTACATTTCATCAATATTGCCGTTAATTTTAGGGTTAAAATTGTCAATTTATACTAAAATATTAATAAATTAATTAAATCTATATAAAATACATAAAAATCAATTTTATATGAAAACTGAAAACTAAAATGCCCAATAGTAAAAAAAAAAAAAAAAACCCACCATGACCCTCCCCCCACCTCCATCCCTGCAACCCAGCAACCCATCTTTCTTCCTTCCTTTTTTCAACAATCAAACAGAGCTAAATTCCCAAATAAAACAAACAAAAAAACCAAAAATTAAAATATTCGTTGAAACTCTTTTAACACCAACACCCTTGCGAGCAATTGGGTACCCGGAGAACATGGCAAAGAAGGTGATGGTGGAGGCGAATGAGAGAAAGAAGGTGCAGAGGAGTAGATGCTTCTAAGGCCAGAGGCTATTGGTGGTGAGGACAACGAAAAAGGATGGGTTCTGGTATAGTGAGAACTTGGAGGGCTACGATGCAAGTGAGGCTTTGTTTCTTGATTCCATTGATGGTCTGGTGCAATGGTTGGGGATGTCGTTCAGGCGAGCATGTCCACATCCAGCACATGTATGAACCAATAATTTAATTGAAAGACCAAAATACAATTCAATTATAAATTTGAGAACTATTTAAGTAAATAATCCAAAACTCCATCAAGAATTTGTTGCTGCTTGCTTTCATGGGCCTTGTCTTGATTTGGAGAACTTCTTCCACATGTATGATATAATTTAGGGATATTTGTTGAAATGTTACCTGAACTTATACCTTAGTTTCAATTTGTCACCTGAAAAAAAAATTTAAGTGAAATGTCACCTGAATTTTTCAAAATCCATAATTTGTCACCTGAGTTTAACATCATCCAATTTTCCATCTATTTTCAAGGGTATTTTAGTCTTTTCATTTTCAAGGATATTTTTAAAATGGAAAAAATTATTATTGAAAAAATAAAGCTTAAATGTAAAAATGGTTGGGGGTTAAATGTGAAAAGATATATAATTTTTATAATTTGCAAGGGTCTTTTCATAATTTTTTTTATAATGATTTTTCCATTTTTAAAATACTCTTTAAAATAAAAAGACTAAAATACCCTTGAAAATAGTTGGAAAAGTAGATGATGTTAAAGTCAGATGACAAATCATGGATTTTGAAAAATTCAGGTGACATTTCTCTTAAATTTTTTTTTAGGTGACAAATTGAAACTAAGGTATAAATTCAAGTGACATTTCAATGAATATCCCTATAATTTATTCCACTATTTCAGTTTTCAGACGCTGAATATTTTTCTTTCCTTTTTATTGGTCGGAATGGGTTTTCAACGTACTTGCCATAAGAAGCCTAATATCATATATTATGGCCTATCTCTCAAGGTCCTACGGATGGTAGAATTGGGCTGGGGTTGCTTTCTTAAACAATAGCAGCCCTGGTTTTCCTTTTTCTAAACAAGTGAGAGAAAAAAAAAAGGTTTGAATGTATGAATTGTAGGAAATTTAGAGGAGAGGATAGTATGTTCGGTTTCAATATAATCAAATCAATCCTCGCCTGTAAAGGACTCATTAGTACAGTGTTTTGGAGCAATTGTTCCTACAGGAAACATCTTAAGTTTGAGTCATAGCATCCATATAAGAGCATCTCCACCCCAAAAGACAAGGGCAAGACAAAATTTGTCACTATTCATATGAATAGTGGTAGCCTTGCCTTTTTTGGTTCTACCCCAAAAGGCAATGGCAAGAGCAATTACTATTCACTTTAATTTATTTTCTATTTTTTATACTTAAACCAGTAATTTTGATAAGCTATTTGGATAAGATTTTCGGTTGCCACGTGTCACTATTTATTATAAAATTCTCACCTAAAATTTTGGATAACATTTTCGGATAAAATTTTCGAATTAAATTTTCTGATAAGATTTTTGGTTGCCACGTGTCCATATTTATTATAAAATTCACATCTCACTCATCATACAATTTGCTCGTGGGCTTGTCCGGGTTGGTGGGTCTCATGCCTTACCCGGGCTGAATTCTGCACATTGGAGGTTGATTTCGGGATGGGATAGGCTTTTGCTCGGGCCAGCCGTGTGCGTTGGAGGTGCCGTAACATTTGTAAATTTAATATACTATTGCCCATCTCAATATGAAAAGTCCTATAAAAAAATTCAATCATTGCCTAAGTTTTATGGATAAGCATTCCAAAGCAATAATAATTTTAAAGATTACAGCCATTTTTTTCCGTCCAATACAACTATAGATGCAATTCTTGTAATCCACTTTTGTGTCACTCTATAATGTTTACCTTTGAAATCGGTTCGTATTCAATTCTCCATCTTCTAATATCACTTATAAAATAAAATAAAATAAATTTAAAAAAAAAGAAAAGGGAAAATTGGGTGGATTTCTTAGTATAAACCCAATACTAAAGAGATGGGAATAAGAGCAGGCCGTAAGTGAGCCCAGTTCGTAGCCTACTTATTAGATCATGGCATTGGCAAGCAAGGGGCCTCCCTCTAAGAAGATGAACGAACATTTATGCATACCAGTACGTATATAGGCCTTACAAAATAATGCTCTCTCTCTCTCTCTCTCTCATTTTCTTTTTTCTTTTTGGTTTTATCACATGCACTTAACCTATACACCTAATGAATTGACTCCCCAAACTCACTTGCATAGGAAGGAAAAAAAGAAGAAGAAAAAAAGTGTCATAAAAACAGATGATTTAAGAACACTAGAGGTGTAGGGTGTAGCTAGCTAATTAAGTGGTCTCCAATATTTCTCCATTTTTTTGGTGTGATGGAGTAGCAGAAGAAGGTGAGATAAGAGGTTCATGGTGCCTTCCTTCTTCCAGCAGCCCACTTGAAATATTATCGGCTGGTTTGGCATTTCTGTAAATCGCATATAGCACTAGCTGCGTTGTTCCAAGAAGAAACCCAATCCCGTTTGGTACCTAAACCATGCATAAAAAGAAATATATATTTTATTTTTTTCCAAAAAGAAAAATGTTTGCATTAATAAGCTTAGAATTTCCTAATTAAAAAAAAGGAGGATAGGAATTATTACCCCAAGGAAAACATCTCGTATGAGCCAAGCATAGAGAGTCCACACCCCTCCGTTGAGGAAAAAGAAAAATGAGAGGAAGAATGGCATGTACTCCACACTCTTAGTTGTTATCACTGTTTTCTGAAAATAACATAAAATGTATGATGATATGTCATAATTCATATAATAGATTCCAAATCTGCATAAAGCAATAAGAAGGGCAAAGCAAAGGTGGTTCTTAAAATGTTATAATTGGTCCATATACTTTCTTATTCAGATAATAGTTGCAGTGCCTCAATAAAAATACACATTAAAATATGTACATATATGTTCATTTTGATAATATGTGTTTTTTGGTTGCATTTAATATGTAATTTTTTTTATACGAGCGATATTCTACTTTAATCTAATCTAAAATAGGGGGAGAGGGATTCGAACAGGTGCAGAGTGGAAAACACATTCGCTCTAGCCAACTTGAATAAGCCCATGTCTGCAATATGTATTTGTTTTATGCTAAAACTTATTGGAAATTAGCATTTAACCACACACTTGAGGTCCTAGAATAAATACACACAAAAACACTTATTGGAAATTAGTCATGAAATTATGAACAAGCGTGGTTTATATGATTTAATGTATCCTTTTATTTCTAGAAAAACTAAATAAAAAAAATTTAATACCAAAAAAAAAAAAATTATTAGCTAGCCACCCATTGAAAAATTTCTGGTTCCACCATTGATGTTACATGTAACATTTTGCCAAATTGGTCACTGTGTTTCCTAAACCCTTATCTTCCGTTAGATGCAATTTATTTTTTTGGGAAGCACATTTAGTCTTCTTCCTCTAACTAACTCAACTAGTTAGGATATATTGTGCTATTAGGGTTTAACACATTGGGGGAAAGCTTGGGTTGAAATCAAAATTATGATGTATAAGATCACATATTGGATGCTATATTGATCCTGAATTGATTCAGTTAGAATCACATTGTGACTTCGTATGGCAATCAAGGTGATAGAGCACCAAAATATGTTGGTAAGTTGTTGATTTCATTTTAATTTGGTTTGACATTTTGATTTTCCTCATATCTCACAATTTCAATTTCAACATAAGATTTCCCCCAATTTGTTAAACCCTAATATCCCAATATACCTTAACTCGTTGAGCTAGAGAAAGAAGACTAAAAAAAAAAACAATAAAAACTGCACTTAACAAAAGATAACAAAATATCTATATCAATTGTAAACTTTGGGAAACGCAATGACCAATTTAGCTTCTTTTTTTTTTTTTTTATCAATAACCAAATTAAATTTTCATGTCAAACCCAATGACCAAAAAAGCATTTAACATTTTTTTTTTTTTTAATGTGCGTGGTAAATAAAGTACTCTCTTACTAAACTTTTGATGTGAAAACTAGGGGTGGGCATAAAAACCGATAAACCGATCAAACCGACCGAACCAACCCAACCCAAACCGAAAAAGAGTATTTTTTGACCAAACCGAAAAAGTCAACGGCGGACCTGAACCGAACCGAACCCCAACGGTTCGGCTCTCGGGTCTGATTTTTGTAGAACCGAAAAACCTGAACCGAACCGAGGACATTTAAATATATATAATAATTACACATGGCGTCGTATGATAGGCCAAGAGCAATACTACCGTGAGACTGCTTGCAGCAGATCCCTCACGGATTTTTTTGTTTTTCCCGTAAGTCTCCCGTGTGAGTCACACACGTGAGTGACTCTCTCCCTCTTCTCTTTCGCTCTCTCAGTCTCAGACCTCTCTCTTCAGTTTCAATTCGATTTTGACCTAACTAATGCCTCTCTCTCTCTCGGCCGCCTCCATCCCTCCACGCAGTCGATCAGCCTCAGTCGATCCTCTCACTCTCAGTCGATCAGCCACCGTGCCGCCTCCATCCCTCCCTAACTAATATGACGCCTCTCTCTCTCTCGGCCGCCTCCATCCCTCCACGCAGTCGATCAGCCTCAGTCGATCCTCTCACTCTCAGTCGATCAGCCACCGTGCCGCCTCCATCCCTCCACGCAGGTCAGCTTCTCTTCCCTTATATGTTCAATTTTTTCCCGTCGCTTCTTGGTCCGAACTCTCAGTTTGGTCTCTCCTCTTATCTCGATTTTTCTTTGTTTCTCAGTCTTAGTTTCTCAGTCTCAGTTTATGGTCCAAAGTCTCAGCTTCTCTTCTCGATTTCTCTCTCATATCAGTCAAAGAGGTGAGAGTTTCTTCCTTTGAATTTACGGTTTATTGTAAATTAAATTTATGGTTTTTTTTCTGTTAAATTAGGCTTGTCCATTTGGTGGTTGAGGTTGATGTAATGAACATGCAAAGTGGTATAGCTTTTGATGCTTTATCATTTATAAGCTTAATCTTTACTGTTTTTTTAAAATCCAACACCATCACCATGGTTCTTGTTTGAGACTGGAAAAAAAGATTTCATATTACCAGGAAGGAGATCAACCACAACTAATACAATTAGATGACGATCTCGAAACCCCACTAATAATACAGCTCTAGCTAGGTTTTCCAGAGCCAATACATGACAGAAATAACAGCTGAGTTTTGAGTCATCTTGCAGTCGAGATCTTTTCTGTGTTCTTCGTTCATGGCATAAATAAATCTGACGGATGGGTCTTGGTTGAATTCTTGAAGCATCAGTAATTCTAACTTGAGCAGTTTTCTTATTATTTCCTTTCGTCATAATATTAATTAAACGGACTGTCACTATATGAATTACATGATGTGTGTACTGGATATCTATTTGATAATCCTATTTTCTTGGATTAAGCTTTTGATGTAAAGTGGTCTGCATGGTTCTTGTTTGAGACTGGATGATTGGTAGGTGTGGAAGCGTTTTGGTACATTTTTGGAGTTACCCTGCGATTTGTGTTTTGGAGTTAATTTGTCACAATAAGTTGATTAGGTTGAGAGCTGCAATTACCCTGCGATTTGTGTTTTATCCTCTCGTATCTATTCTGGAGTTACCTTTTCTGCTCTCTATTTGTTGAACCGTAATATCATCCAACAAAATGTTTGGTACATAAATTGTTTGCCTTCACTAATTTGACCATGGATATTTGTTATGATTGATGAAGTGATGTGTGTTCCCATTTAATCTTTAATCTAGTAAGTCAAGCTTGAGTTGTGACTGCTTTTTTTTAATTTCATTCACAGTTGTTTAGCGTTGCTGCTATTGCTGAGCTTAAATATATAATTTTGGAAAATTTTGCTAAATGGAGGTAAATATTCACTGCTGCTGCTACTTTGTTTACATCTGTTTAATATGTTTTTGTAATCTGTTCAAATCTGTGCTTGTGATTTGTTTAATCTGTTTTTATAATCTGTTTAATTCTGTTTCTGTTTTTAATCTGTTTTTATAATCTGTTTTTCTAATCTGTTTAATTCTGTTTCTGTTTTTAATCTGTTTTTATAATCTGTTTTTCTAATCTGTTTATTTCTGTTTCTGTTTTTGTAATCTGTTTTTGTAAGCTGTTTTTGTAGTCTGTTTTTGTAATATGTTTTTGTATTATGTAATTTGTAATCTGTTTTTGTAGTCTGATTGTTGGATAGGATATTTGTTTGGCTGTGTTTAAATATGGTTTTACTTTGTTTATGAATAGGAACCTGTTTCTAATGAGGCTCAAATGCATGGGAATGATGATTCTCTACCTTGTAGTGATGCTGTTGTACCTCCTACAGCAGCATCACAAAATCCAACACCATCACCATTAGAACCTAGTACCGGGAAAAGGAAACCTTGTAAGAAGGAGAGTGATGTGTGGGAACACTTTGAAAAGTATGATTTGGTATTGGATTTGAAAGGGGTAGATGGGACTAAAAGAAAAGAAATTGAAAAAAGGGCTAAGTGCAAGTATTGTAGTGCTACTTATGCTAGTGATACCAAGAAAAATGGGACTAGCAATATGTGGAAGCATCTAAACAAACAATGCTTGCAATATCCTTATAGGCACAAGGATAAGAGCACACGGAACCTCGCATTTGATGCATCCAAGGGTTTTGTTTCTAGGAAGTTTAACAAAGATGATTGTTTGGATGCTTGTATTAGGATGGTGGTTCGAGATGAGCTACCATTTAGCTTTGTGGAGAGTGAAGGGTTTAGGGAATTTTGTAGTGTTGCATGCCCACAATTTAATCCACCCTCTCGTAGAACTCTTGGAAGAAGATTTCTAGAAATGTACACAAAAATGAAGGAGAAGTTGAAAGTTGACATTCGTTCACATAGAATATGCCTTACAACCGATACTTGGACATCGGTTCAAAATGTGAATTACATGGTGTTGACTGCCCATTTTGTGGATTCCGACTATAAAATGCACAAAAGGATCCTAAATTTTTGTGTAATTGATAGTCATAAGTGGGAGAGCATTGGGAAATTGCTTGAAAATTGCTTGATTGATTGGGGACATGAGAAGATACTCACAATTACTGCAGATAATGCAGCTGCCAATACTAAGGCAATTGAATATGTGAGGAAGAAAATAAATGGGTGGAAATATTCGAATAGTGTGTTAGGGGGAGTTCACATGCATATGAGGTGTAGTGCTCATATAATCAACTTGATAGTTAAGGAGGGTTTGAAGAGATTAGAAAGCTCAATTGTGGCAATTCGTAATGCGGTCAAGTTTGTGAGGTCCTCACCTTCTCGGTTGAGTTACTTCAAAATTTGTGTTGAGACGGAAAAAATAGAGTGCAAGGGGTTGGTGGTGATGGATGTGCCCACTAGGTGGAACTCCACTTATTTGATGCTTGATGCGGCATTGAAATTTCGAAAAGCCTTTGATAGAATGGGGGATGATCCCGATTCTTCCTACTTAATGTACTTCAAGGAAGATGAAGGAGATGATGAGAGAATTGAAGGCATTGAAGGAAGTGGGAAAGGGAAGGGAAAGTGTAAGACTAATAAGAGGGTGGGTCCACCTAGTGATGAAGATTGGGAAAAAGCCGTGACATTTGTAATGTTTTTGAAGACCTTCTATGATGTCACGTTGAAAATTTCAGCTTCTTTGCATCCAACATCACACTCAACCTTCCATGACTTGCTTGCCATAGAAGGGGAGATTCGGGAGTTGTATAGATATGATGTTACAATTCCTATTGAAGAACGGACAGCCATGGATACTCTTTTAAATGATATGGCAACATCAATGAAGAAGAAATATGATAAATATTGGGGTGAAATTCATAAAGTGAACCCATTCTTGATGATAGGAGTTGTGATTGACCCCCGATTCAAGCTTCGTAATTTGAAGCACATCTTTGAAGAAATATTTGAAAATGATCCTACTTGTGAAAGATTGGTGGCTCAAAAGACAAATGAGGTGAAACAACTTCTTATGAATATGTATGAAGTGTATACGCCTAGTGGTAGCAATATGGGTGCTACTAGTACTAGTACTACCAATGAAAGTGGTGGTGGTACTAACAATGAAATCGATTCTTCTTTAGTTTTTGGAGGTCGTAAGCGAAAAAACATGATGGAAAAGTGGAAAAAAATTCAACAAGAGAGTGAGAATGTGGTTATAACACATGAAGTGGATAGGTACTTGTTGGATCCACTTGAATCCATTGATGAGGAGTTTGATATACTAGGGTGGTGGAGAATAAATGGGCTCAAGTATCCTATTTTGGCATCAATTGCAAAGGATGTGCTTGCAATCCCTACTTCCACAATAGCTTCGGAGTCGTGTTTTAGCACAAGTGGGAGAGTGATTGACTCGTTTCGAAGCTCATTGTCTCCTAGGATGGTTGAGGCTTTGATTTGCTCTCAAAATTGGATAAGGTCCGAAGATATATCTTCATTGCAATATGTGCCAAGTATTGAGGAGATGGAGTTCTATGAATCAATTGAAATGGGTAATATTTTCATTTCTATAAATATATTTGAATCCAATTATTTTCTTATTTTTATGTGTTCTAACTCAAATTGGTTTGATTTATTTTATTATATTTTGTAGAAATGGGGAGTAAAACATCCACGACAAAATTGAATAAGACTCTCCCTTCTTAGTGTGATTTAAGATATGTTGGAAGGTATTTTTCTTGCATCTTATGTTAATTATGATTTGTTGATGGTGAAACTTTGTGTTAATTATTTTGAGTGTTGTGTAGGTTACTTTGTTAAGGCTTTGGGAAGAATGGATGTAGCAAGTTTTTTGCAAGGATGTTATCTTCATGTGTATTTTTGTGATCGGTTGTAATATTTAATTTCATAAGTTTAATTTGGTTTGTGTATTATTTTTTGTAATGGTTTGTAAATTGTAAGAGATTATATTTCTTTTCCTTGGTTAGTTAGTTGAATGTGTGTATGTGAGATTTATTTAGTTTAGAAACTTAGATTGGAATGATAGATTTTTATAGGTTGAATGGAAAAAAATTCAGGTTTTGAAAGTGAAGTAAAAAGTGTTTTGGGCTTGTTCATAAAAATTGAATAGGTTTTGGCAATTTGACAACAAAAAAAGGGTTTTGGGGCTGAATCTGATTTGGGCTTTGTTTTGCTAAAAAAATATGATTTGGGCTTTTTTTTTTGGATGAAAATAAATACGATTTTGGCATTTTAAAATGGTAAAAATGGGCTCAGGCCCAAACCGAACAGAACCTGAACCGAACCCGACCCGAGCACATTTTCCGGTTCGGTTCATTTTTTGGGTTTTTCCCTAGACCCGACCCGAACCAAGACCCGAACCTCCCCTTCGGTTCGGCCCGCGGGTCTGCCAAAATTGGACCCGACCCGAACCGTGCCCAGGCCTAGTGAAAACAAATGATTATGTACGTGGTAAATATGGATAACAGTTTTATGCAAGATCGAGTCGATAAAATTTCTAAATTCGCAAGAGCATTTGTGTTGTATGGCCTGCGGACCCTACGAATTCGAATGCAGCTTTTCGAACAGCTATCTCCAACTACCTTATGGTATGGGACCTGAGTTTCTAGATTTCAACAAAATGAATGGTGTGGACGGAAAGAAAAGGATCAAATAAAAGGTTTTTATTTTGGCTGGGATCAAACAGAAATTAAAGAAGGCTTTTTTTTTTCCCTTCCATAAAAACAACAAAAAACTCTGGCATATACCTACCGACTAGCAATTAGGTCGGAGGGTTTTTCTTGCAAAACGTCTTGATTTGAATCCCTCCTCACCAATTAATAAAATAAAAAAATAAAAAAGAAGTTGACCTAGATTTTAATTATTGGACCAACCAAGGGTTCGATGAGAAAAAAAATATATCTAAAACAAAATATGGGTGTAGTGAGCAAAATTTAGGTGTCCTTACCATGGCAACTAGCGGCGAGCCGTACATCATGATGTTTAAGCCTGCACAAATGAACCCTAGTGCAGCAATACGTGTCTCTCCCCGCAATGCCAGCCAGGTAGCTAAAATGGCCGCTGCTAGGAAACCCACATCCAAGGTTCCAATCAAGATGGCCGTCTTTGCCTGAAATGTTGTTGCAGACGTCAAATAGATCGTCAATTGAGATATACCACAAACGAAACAAAAAAGACTGTGAATCTGGACCACACATTCAAGAAAAAAGATCTATAAAATCAATCGTCTGAACTCACAGTCTGTAACGAAAGGAGTGAAGAAAGTTAAACATTACCCTCATCTTTGCTGGCGCATATACCATAAACAAAATAAGGTAGATAATCTCAACAACGACACCAAAACCATTGACAGTGGCCACAAGAAATCCTCCGTTGGGCCTTATAATTCCGTAGTAAGTCCACAAGAAGGAGTTGAGGAATGTGCAAACATAAGGCAGACTCTCGAAGTCCTCCGTCGATCGGTGCTTTACAATTCTCCAGAACGTTCCGCTGCATTTATAAATAATTCAAAAACTCTTAGCTCTTTCTCTTTCGAGGGGTTTGGAAGCTTAGTGGAAACTATTAGCATGAGATTAAGATCTTACACAGGAGCAAGGAACATTAGCACTGAGATGATGTTGCCTGCAAATTATAGGAAAATTGCCATCAGAAAAGATTATGCTAAAAACATTACATACTAATTAGATAATTAATGCAAATTAAAACTTAATTAGTGGTTTTCTTACCTATGACCCCAATAAATAAAATTAAGCCTTCCATGTTTAGAAAACTTTTTCCTCTTCAATTTGGATCAGCCGCCAGGAGAGAGCTAGCTAGCTAGGAGGTTAGAGAGAGAGAGAGAGAGAGAGAGAGAGAGAGAGAGAGAGAGAGAGAGAGTAAAAGAAAAAGCTTGTTTCCTCATTTTAACATATGGTTTGAACTTGAAGCATTTATTTGACCAAAAAAAGAAAAAATCAACATGGTTCAATAATTTACGGTAATATACTTGCGCATGTTCTTTGAGAATTAAAATTATATTTTTCTTGGGCCCAAAAGTTGTGGGTCTACTCAAGTGAGAATTATTTCTTTTCTTGCTTTGGAAAAAGTCTTATGTGTCTAATTAGTATAAATTAAACTAAAGAAAGAAGACTTGAGTGAAGTCACGTGCTAGCTGGACGTAACTTTAAGCTTCAGGGAAGTAACAAACCCAGATCATTTGGGATTTAATAAATATATTACCATCGGGAAATAAGAGCTCTTATATTCTTGTCAGTAGCAATGTAACATGCATGCAGAAATTTTTCTTTTTGTGTTTTTGATGAATTATTCTTGCATATGTGTCAAATTGTGATTCCCAAAAAGAATAAGTATCTCCTTAAACAAGCAATATCCTTATCATCATAATCATGTTCCCCATTTATTCATATAATTGGTTTTTTTCTTTAATGTTATAGAAATATAACTAGATTAAGAGTTGTTGGTTATATAATTGGTTCGAAAATTAAGATTTAATATAAAGAAAGTGAAATCATCTTCTTTTACGCTGAGGTTTGATTAATACAACATTTTCTCAATTTCTTGTGGAAATAAGTAGAAAGGTGCACGGAACCTTATGATGATTCTCTCTCGCTAGCGAAGAGAGATACAAGCTAGGATTAGGGTTTGGTCTGTGTGTTGTCACCTCCTCTTCAGTTTCGTCTACCTTCCTCAGTCGTTCTCTCTACCCGCACGCCTTCTAGCGTCGTCGTTCCTATTGCCCTCGTCACTTCCTTTCGCTCATTCTCTCCGCAGCAGTGCCCTCGACTTCGCCTTCCCGCGTTGTCGTCACAAGCTTTCACCATCCAACGTTTGTAAGCCTGGCATCCTACGATTGCATTGAAGTTTGATTTTTGTCTCAAGTTAAGTGGCCCAGGCCAGTTTTGTCTTCCTGATGCATGCTCTCCCTTTGTATTCTTCTTTCCTAGCACACCAGTGCGACTTTGACTGTCTTATGGACTATGTTTTTCATAGGAGATTTCTTTTGACAATGTGAAGAAGTTTGGGTGTGTTTTTTGGGGTTCTTCTTTTCTCTAGCCTGCTCATGTTTTTGAGTTGTTTCTCTGTTGGTCTCCATATTTTTTCTCTTGTAAGCGGTCCAACGTGACCTGAATTGGACTCTCTTGTTAGTCCTTAACATATGTGGTACTCTTTTTTTGTTTGAATTTTCATAAGAAGATTTTAAGGAGAACACTATTTCATGTCGTTATATTCACGTTGTTGATATTATGAATCTTCTAAAAAAAAGTAGAAAGGTGCATGGTGGGCCTAGTTAAAGCTTCATTTTCAATAGTATAAATATTTAATTACAGGGTTTGTGATTATTTTAGATGTTACTCTCACTCCTCTCTTTTTTTTTCTTTCCCTTTAATTCGATGGTCCAAATTATTTTGACTTATTTATTGCTGTAGTGTTGTTGATAGACCAAATAATTGGTACTGGCGGGGCCTTGTACTTGACTGGGATGACAATTATTTTATTTTATTATTATTATTTTTTTTGGTAGAACAGATATTTGTTAGGGTATAGTGGAGATTGTATATACGTACATTAGATTTTGGACAATAGGGAGGGAAAAAGGAACCCTCGCCACATTACATGAAGAGTCAAAGCGATATTTATATTTCATATTTTTTATTTCAATTATAAAAAAGACATATCACTAGATTAAGAGCTAATTAAGTACTCAATTCCCGACCAATTTAGCTTGATAAAAAAATTTAATTAGCAATGATATATAAATACTCAATTAGGCCAATCTAGCTATGATCAATTACAGAAAACCCACCTCGTCTGTTAAACCCTAGAACTTAAAAATAAATTATAAGTCAACGTAATTAACTTATTTCTTATTACTTATAAATAATTAGCCTTTCTGCACGTGCTTCCACGTCTGCGAGAGGCTTTTTATTTATTTATTTTAGAATTAAAAAAGATAATGAGTGGTTGTGTTCTCAAAAAATAGGATCTATTATCTTATTTTTCATTTGATTTTTTTTTAAACTATGAAAAAGTGTGAATTTATCATATTATCCTCATTTAATTAATAATTTCAATTCTTAATGTTTGCATTAACCAATTGTATTTTCTAATATTTTGAATATTTTACCATTCTATGTATTTTGCTTTATACTAGCCCCTTGGCACATGCTCACGCATGTGCCAATTGTTTTTCTTTTTTCTTTTTATTTTATTTTTAAAATTAAGAAAAGATATCATGGGTAGTTATATTTCATAAAAATAGGACCTATTATCTGATTTTGTTTTTAATTTTAATTTTTTTAATATTTAAAAATGTGAATTGACCATATTATCCTCATTTAATTAATAATTTCAATTAGGGGTGGGCACGGTACGGTATGGTACGGTATTGAGCCCGTACCGCTACCGATACCGGAAATTTAAATCGGTATGATACGGTATGGGATTATGGTTTGTCAAAATTGGTACCATACCGTACTGTGCCAAATAGGTATCGGTACGGTATCGGTACCAAAATGATACAACTAAAAAAATGAACCAATTCAATATTCAACACCAAAATAAGTGATGCCTAAGTTACAAATTCAAAGGTTCAACATATTCAATATCCAAATCCTAATCAATATATTCAATATCCAAATCAACCAAATCAATATTTATTCATCAACAGATTCATCAAATCCAAACGGTTAAAACTCATGCCTTAAGGCTTACAAACCAAAATAGTTAAAATTATGTCTTATGGCTTACAAAAATACAAACACAATACAAACATAAATGACAAAAACATAAAGTTATACTATTCGGTACGGTACGTAATTGACTGGTACCAAAATCTTGATACCGCTACCATACCATACTTTATTGGTACGGTACGGTACAGTATCGAATATCTCCCCATACCAAATGAAACTGTATGAAATCGGTATGGTACGGTGCGGTTAGGGTACGGTTTCGGTATTTCGGTTTAAGATGCCCACCCCTAATTTCAATTCTTAATGTTTGCATTAACTAAGGGTATTTTCTGGTATTTTGAATGTTTCATCATTCTCTGCCTTTTGCTTTATATATATAGATAAATAATAAATAAATAAACTAATTTCTTCTATATGAAATATTGTGGTGTATTTGGTAGTTGGTTGTTAATAGTGTGCTGTGCATATGATGTGCCATCCATGTCTCACCAACTCAACCAATTCATTACAATTTACAATCTACAAAAACAGATCATCACATAACCAGATATTGGAGTCTTTAATTTATTAATATTTATCACATATATAAAATTGATTTTGCCTTTTAGTTGGCCAATTTCTCAAACGTGTGCAACGTGCTGAAATTTCTGCCCTTCATTTTTCCATTGAAAACAAAACAAAGGAACGTGGATGGATTCCTTTAAATAATTATATGGGGCCATATCCTTCCAATGCATTATTGCTTTTTGAATTCATTTTTTTATTTCTTTTTTGTTGTTTTGTTGTTTTGGTGGAATATTGGTTTAGAACCTTTCTTATTGAGAGGGGTAATAATGTATTAAATTCACACAAACTATATCGATGCTAGGACTCGAACCCAAAACCTATTCTGGAAGACTAATTTATTTTGATTTAAAGCAATTCATCGAACCTCCCATTGTAGGAATAGTTTGGTGTGATGCGGACAAAAATGGACAGGAACATCTTCAAAAGCAAAAGATTTGGAGATCTGATATTTTCGTAGTATAATATAGCAGCGACAACACGAATGACAAGCATAAAGAGCAACCTATATATTATGAAGACTTTTGTGTTTTAATATTGTACTAACATGCGTACACTCATCACTTCGTTCTTCTTCTTTATCAATTATAAATTATGGAATATACAAGTTTCTAAAGCTTCATGCTAGGGGTTTTTTTTTTTCTTTTCTTATTCTTTCTCTGTAAGCAGAAGGAAGGAAAAATAAAAAGAACATGGTTTGCAAGCATTTTAACCAAGGTAGTGAAGGAAAGACAAAAGGGTTGGGATTTCAATCCCATCCCAATGTATCAATTTGTCAAACGAAAAGAGAGAGGAAAAAAATATTTATTATTTTTGTCAAAATAAAATTTTGCTTTCTTTTATTGGATGTTTTTTTTTTTTCTTTTTTATTTTTGTCAAAATAAAATTTTTGCTTTCTTTTATTGGATGACATTTGCCAAAGTAAGACATTCAAGATGATTATTATCTAATAATACAAAAATTTATCCATCAAAAATTGTTTTTTCGTAGTGTTTTAAGAAAAGTAGAAGATGTCAACGGAGTCTAGTCCAGTAAAAAAAGGTATTGACTTACAAAGGTCTCAAGTTCGAACCTCCATAGCATTATAGTTGTGTATGTTTGTGAGAAACTCCCCTCCTAATTTAGACTGTCGCTTGTACTAAAAAAAGAAAAAAAAAGTAGAAAAGAAAATTAAATGGGAAACAAGATATTTAGAATGTGTGAGGAAGCTCAAAAGATGCCCCACAATAATCATCTTACTTCTCTATCATACTGTATGTTTGTAAAGTACCCTCTAGAAAGATGTAAACGCACAAATGGTGATATGTGCAGTTTTGCTTAAATTTAGAATGGTTGAGATTTAATGTTCACCACAGAATAGATAAAGATAGATGTGCGGACGCATCTTTGCATATGAAACGGTGAGGTTGTGAATTATTTCGCTCTTGAGTCTTGAACTGGTAGATGAACCCTCATGTCGTGTCGCATTTTCATAATCAATTAAAGTTAATTAATTCCCCAAAGTTCACAGAAAAAAAGGGTTTACAATTTAAATTATATCACCTGTTACTGATTTCCCATATCCCCGCAAGAAAGATAGGGACATCATGATGTGAGGGTTGAGTGCTCACTGGAGGTCTGAAGATGATCACCATCCGACCAATAGATTTTTTTTAATGATCATGGTTTTACAAGTCAAGGGGTCAATCATAAGAACAACGTTATGATTAGTCCGCACACACGAAAATATAGTCAGTAAGTCATTCACACACGAAGAAGGTAATTGTCTCGAATAACTGTCAACTGACTCTAACATTCGTGTGCGGGCCTCGAATGACTGTCGACTGACCGTAACATTCGGGTACGTGCATGGGCTGTGACACAGCTCTAAAATCATAAATCAGCAGGCCGATGGATTACAAGGATCTTTACAGTAGGATGACGATAAGAAAGAGAGTATATCTGCCATATAATCTTCAGCTGGCAAATATATTATTAAAATTAATTTAAAACAATGAGGTATATAAATATATATATTTATTTATATATCCATCAGTTGTTACACATACAGAGGGAAAATTACCCTTTCTGGGAAAAATCCCATATGAACTATATATGAAAATGTGAAGTATTCTCATCCAAACTTCTCTTATTAAAAAAAATATTATTATCCAAGTTATCACTTGTTACATATCCTGACATTCCCATATGTTCTTATCTCCTCGTGTACATTTTTATTTATACTAAACCTTATTTGTTGCTGAGCCATCTTCAACATGGAAAAGAAAATAGTATTTAGGGCTAAAGAAAATTAGAACCAAGAACTCCAAAGCAATGGGAAAACTTTCTTATAACCGAGAATTTGCTTGCTTCGACGGAGCACTCTGCAAGGAAGCAGTGGAAGGCACTGTTAGACAAGAAACAGATACCAAATATACAATAACCGGTACCCTAATTTATACTAGCCCACAACCCACGATTGTTACTGAGTTCATGAAGCATGAGATAACATTCAATTGTACAATTTTTCACGTGTTAAGAACTTTTTGCAGAAATGATATTCCAAGAATGTTTACAGGAAAAAGGAAATGTATAGGAATATAAGCCTTTTGCTTTTTGAGTGAGCTAAGCCCTTCACTGGCCTGTAAGTTACGACAAACTTCAGATTTGTAATATTGTTCAACAGGAAATCGACAAAACTAACAGCCAAGAAATACTAAAAATTTTCATGATGAAACACCAAGTAGGTTTCAGATAGTCACTGCAAGATAAACATAACATAGTTTCAAATTTCTTACCAGAGAAGCCCCCTTTGCAGCTCTTTCAGCCAAATAGGCACAAGGCTTGAAAAATTCACCATAAATATTTGACCATTCCTCCAATCTTGAATATATGTATTTGGATCCAAGTAAATCAGCCCAGAACAAGATACCTCCCCTGATCAGAAATGCCCAAACAAGTTATTGGTGCATTTTATGGCGTTTAAGAAGGTATTCCCAACAAAATATATAAATACAAACCTGTAAGGTGGGAAACCCATGCCCATGACTGCAGCAATGTCAAGGTCAGCAGCTTTTACAGCAATACCTTCAGCAAGCACTCGACAGGCCTCATTCACAACAGGGAAAAATATCATCTCCACAATGTCCTTTTCTGATAGCTTCAATAGCTATTGTTCAGATGGCACAAACATGAGTCAGATTCATAGTTTTTATACTTCAGATACTGTCATCCAACTTGAAGTAGCACGAGAGAGAGAGAGAGAGAGAGAGAGAGAGAGAGAGAGAGAAACCTTAGAATCTATTGAAACACCAGAAATGCTCCTTGACTTCTCAATATATTTTTTCAATTCAGGATCTGGGCTAGCTTTGCGTTTATCACCATAAGTATAGAACCCTTTTCGAGTACTTTCACCTAAAACAGTATAAAACCATATCATGAGATTATTTTTTATTTTTATTTTTGTTATGAGAGAAAATGAGAAATACATACACATCTGAGCTGAAGTTTAACAGAAGTTGGTAAATAAATATTTTTACTAGCCAAGTATGCTTCAACGACAAATTATTACCTGCTCTTCCATCCTCCTGCATCAGAGGGATAATCATTGATTTAATGTCCTCTCAGGAAAATTCTCAATAAATTGCGCGCCAGTTGCAATAGCGACACCAAAGCCAACCAGATCAGCCAATCTGCATAAATAAATAAAATATAAAAGTCAGTTCAGCGGAAAACAACAGTGTTTAAAGGTGGGGAAAAACAAAGGAACCACCAAGTCATAATTTTTCATAAAAGTACTATTGACCTGAATGGGCCCATAGGCATTCCAAACTTGGTGATTACTCTATCAATCTGATAGACGTCAGCACCATGTTCAACAAGCAAAAGACCAGCTTGTGTATAAGGAAAGAACATTCTGTTTACAGCAAATCCTGTGCAGTTTCCGACAACAACTGGGGTTTTCTTTATCTTTTTCCCAACTTCTAGCAAATCGACAACAACTTGGGGAGACGTCTGATTAGTACGAACAATTTCCAAAAGTGGCATGACATGCGCAGGACTGCATGGAGAGCACAAATTAGTTATCAAGTTAACAATTTGAGGAAGATAAACAGGGGTAAACGTACACTTTATAATATTACCTAAAGAAATGGGCGCCAATAATCCGATCATGAGACTTCGTCTTCTCTCCAATGAGGTTCAAATCGATTGTGGAAGTATTACTTGCAAGTATGCAGTGTTGTGGGCAATATTTTTCAAGATCCGAAAAAATTTGTTGCTTTAGAGAAACCTTCTCAATAACCGCCTGCTCCAAGCATAGAAGATGAATATTTCAGACCTTTTCCCCTTGTTTTCAAGCAAAATAAGGGTGAACCAAAAACAACATGCTTTGCGAACTACCTCTATGACAATGTCCACATCTTTAAAGCTTTCATAATCCAGGACACCCTTGAGAAGAGAGAGAGTCTTTTCAAACTTTTCTTGAGTCATTTTTCCTTTCTTGACACGGCTCTGTAGATTGGCTGGACCACAACATCACAACTTATAGCAGACTTGCATTACAAAAACTTAACAAAGAGCCGTCATTATAATTTATAACACAGGAACCAAGACAACTAGTATATAATTTATTATAAAATATTAGAAGGATAAAGCTTTTAGAAGAAAATATGAACTGAACATAAAATACTAAAGTAGAAGCTCTAATCTTAAAAAGGACTTCAAGCCTCACCTCTGACTCTACCAATCCCAGCCTGCAAGAACTTATCATTTACTTCTTTCAGGATCACTGGATAACTACTAAGAATCAATGCTGTAGCTATTCCAGACCCCATTAATCCTCCACCAATGACAGCAACGTTAGTTACTCGTCTAGGCACCAAACCACGATCAGTCACCCCAGGTACCTATATATGGTTATGAGAGGACAAGTATTAAGAAGTAATATTAAAGAACAGGTGGTTAATATTGGTAAGGCTGAATTTAAGTTCACAACTTAGAGAGTGTAATAGTGTTACTCTTATCCAAGAATAATCGGTTGTAGCAATGGAGCAGTATCCATTTTTATATTATTAATATACCAAGATTTTTAGATTAATTACAGGACTGAAAAGCTTATATACATTATAATAGATTATTGTGCAAACATAATATGTTTGTTCTATTAACAATGTGATTCCAAAGCTCAGTTCAGATTTTAAAGGCATGCCTATGCTTGTGAATTTTCAACCCACGCCAGTTAAATTTCAGTCACCAGGGTATGGCAGTTTAACAAGCACAGCTCAAAACTTCTTTAAACTTCCATTGAAAAGCAACTAAATGATAACGTATAGACAAAAGTTCCTCCAGTTCAGTACCACGCAATGACTCTGCTTCAATAGGAATCAAATCTGGTTGAATTGATCAAGTATATGTCATTTAAACTAACAGTATAATATAATTAATGTCAGTGATCTACTTTAAAAATGCTATTGCAGGATGTTAAATTTTAGAGATGAATAAGTAAAATTAAGCGTGAAACCTTTGATGTTCCACGTTGAGCAAAGAAGATATGGATCAAGCTTTTGGAAGTGTCAGAATGCAGAAGTACTTGAAAAGCCTCAGCCTCCTGCAAAATCCAGAAACAATGTCTCATAATTGCACGTCAATAATTTTGGCAAGGCCAAAGAGAATATTGAAACAGATAAAAACCTTCCAAAGTCCAGACCGGCCACCAGAGGCTATACCCTCTTCAACAACATCAATGCAAACCAATGGGTGTTTGAGATTTGGAGCCTGCTTCCTGACTTGAGCTCTTGCAAATTTAAGCATTTCCCTAGCTTCCCAAGGGGCTCTAACTTGTCAGTCTTGTGAAGAGTAACAACCCACGGTCTTCTACGCTCCAAGATATCCAAGGCCCACTGGCGTGCAGTGCTCACCAACTGATCAGGTGAAACAATAGCATCGACAAGGCCTAAATCACAAGCCTCTTGCCCCTTAACTGGTTTTGATGTCTAATAAGGCACACACGAAGGGGAATTGGGGAGGTAATGTGATCAGAATTAATAAAGTTAGCATGTCAAAACTACACAAGTTATTAAGATGTTGAGAAATGACCAAATACACAACGGACCAGCATCATCTCAAGTGCCTTTGCGATTCCCACAAGACGTGGAAGCCGTTGCGTCCCTGAGAAAATTCAGGATCATGTGATTGCAATCTAAAAACTGCAAGGAATATCAAGTCAACAATGCCAATATGCATATACATTCTGATATGATCATGCGACTATGTTTTCTCTTTTCGTGGCTAATAAGATCAGCTACAGAACAGGGGATGGCCTCGACTGCCAATCCAGGTGAAGGAAGTATTTGATACTAGGTCTTAGTACAGTTTATTGAAAATTAAACAGTTCTTGAGTTAAAGCCTTCAATATGAAGGAATTTCAAGATAATATCTCAACAGGCTTTGATAGCACCTTTTCAATCAAATTTGCAGTGAAAACATAATGTTAGAATTTTAGGGTAACATTAAGAGCAGAAAATGGTAAGCTAGGTCAAGTAAAGATGTGGTAGGCATGAACATCAACCGAAAAGTTAAATATTACTCCAAACTCGAGAGTGTTAAGCATTTTAGTTCCTCATTTTCTCAAACATAACAGCCACTACCAAATATAAACAAAATTTCTTAATCAATTTAGCCATACCTCCGAATCCAGGAATAAGTCCAAGCTGTAGTTCGGGCAGGCCTAATTGTGCATTAGGAGTTGATATTCGGGCATTGCACACCTAACACGAGAACATCAAAATTTCATCAAACAAAATCCAGATTAAAACTTTCAGTAAAAACAATATCAACACATACCATTGCAACCTCCAATCCTCCCCCGAGTGCAAGGCCATCAATGGCAGCAACTGAAGGTTTACTAGTACCTGGGAAATTAAGCAACCCATCACAGGTCAATTCAACGTACTCTTGATTAGAAAGAAAAAAAATTAAGAAAACAAAACAGATATATACCTTCAAAAATGTCAGTGATGACTTCCACAGACATAAAACCAGGCTTTGACTCGTCTGTAAAAAAATAACAAGAACAACTTCATAGAATATGTAGTAATGCATTATTTTTTACTGAATATGAAAAGCATGGAAAAGCAAACATACCCTTCTGTCCCCCTTGGAGTCCACCAAAAGCAGTAATATCAAAGCCACCAGAAAATTTGCCTTTTGCACCTGCTCCCCAATAACACAAGACATCAATTAGCTTCATTTCTCAACCACCCCAGCTGTTAAAAAATAAGAACCAACTGCCCACTTACCCGTAATAACAATTGCCTTCACATCATTTCTGCGCAAAGCCTCTTCAAAATTGTCCTTCAAGCTGTATAATACTGAAAGAGAGAGAGGCCGTTTTGGGTTATGCCAAATTGCCAATAGAGTTAATTGAATCAAATCATGGATCAACGAGCAATTATTCAGCTAAAAAAACCCAGTAACAATTCAAACATATACAAAATATCAGTCTAAAACGCACCAAATAATTGAAAGGGTGTGATGGGTAAATTGGAGAAAAAAAAGAAAAGAAAAATACCATCAAAAGAGAGGGAATTGACAGGAGGGTTGATGATGGTGATGAGAGCCACGCCATCTGCTCCTACTTCCAAAACGGTACGACCCTTTCCTCTGCTACCCATTTGCTAGTTTGCTCTGCTCTGCTTGTTTCTCTCTGGTTCTCAATTTGAACAGGCGCTGTTCCTTCTTTAATGGAAGCTTGATGGGTTCGTTCGGTTGGCGGTTTTAATTGTTGTGAGTGACCGATTGTTTCAGAGTGACGTTGGAAAGTTTGTACGGAAACTGAATTTGGCAAGATCTGCAGTGTGATGGATGAGCAAGCGACGCTCTACTTTTACTCGCACTTCTGGGGAGGGAGTGAGCACGCTCTACTTTTACTCGCGTTTATGAATAGAAAAAATAATACAAATTTATAAATAAATCCAATCTATATGAATTTATAAAAAAATTCAACATTATTTAAAACATAGAAACACATTCAAAATCAACCAAAAATTAACAATTGTATATTTTTTAGGTGTGTTTATAAATGGTTTTGAGTATGTTTAATAAATGAATTTGGGTGTGTTTATAAAGTGTTTTTCATATTAGGTTCTTTTATAATTTCAGTTCCTATTTTGGATGTATTAGTGAAAACTCTCAAAAAATAATAATCAAAAGGTTGGTAATCAAACCGGAACGGTCGTTGCATGACACGCATATTTCTTGCAGTGGTGGCGGGGTCTGCATACACTTTTTCTTGAAGGTTTCAATATCAGAAGGCCACGTCAGACGTCTAAAAGCCCAATCCATAAATTATCATAATTACGAGATAATTGTGCTGGCGTCTCCTGATTGGCTGCCGCTTCGGTGACCCATTCGCGGGGGAGCGTGGAGTAATATTCCCTGGAAGATAAACGGATCAGATCACTCAAACCAAGTTTCACGAATTACGATGTCGTCGTCGTTTTCGTACTTTGTAGATAGAAGAAAGAAAGCGTGCCCAAATCAAATTCGGCAACTTTCGTGCTAGCTGCACTCCAGTTTGGGACACGCGTCGTATACAGAAGCAAAAGGAGGTGAAGATGGCCAAGTGACTCACATGTGCTCAAAGTTATTTGGGCTTTATTATGACTGCAACAGAGGCTTGAGTGTTTCTAATGTTATGAATTGTGCGCACCTGCAAATTTGATCAAAGCACCCATCATGTATTTTCTTTTTTCTTTTCAATTTTAATCTTGCATTTTTTATCTATTGAAACAGTTCATTGATGCCATTTGAGCTAGTCTGCATGTCACTTATGTCTAAGTAGAGAATATAATGTCGTGAATTGGTAATTATAACTATTTTGCATGTAAAAAAATCAATAAGAATTTGGTGACAGTCAACTGAATAAATCAAAACTGTGTTTGGGTGTCTTCGTTTTCTTTCTATTCTAGTATACTTTCAGTGCTCAAAATTATCATTAACGTTCACAAAATTGAATGTTTTTAAGGTAAACTTAAAAACTTCGAAAGAAAATTGAATTGATCAAATTGCTAAATGAAATACTATTACAACAAGATATTGCATCAATCTTCGTGCTATCGCATTTAGTTTTACAATATGATTTCATTTTCAATGCATGTCACCAAGAGTTCACTTTGGTTCGTAGTATCCAAAAAAAATTGTGAATCCAAGCGCAAAAAAAATGATTTCTAAAAAAGTACTTTTCAATTTAAAAACGCTTGAGAAAAAAAGGTACGATAAGTGCTTAATAAAATTTAAAAACCCCGGCCAAAAATCCGCACGAAAATCTTCCCGCGCAACAGAGAAACAAGACCCTACTGTAGTGTCCACAGCAAGCTTCGCTCAACCGCTCTCCACCATCACCATCAAATTTGCGGCGACTGAGAAATTAAACAGACTGAGAATTTCAGAGAAACCCCGAGCAACCATGAGCCCAACTACAACCACAGCCCCAAGGGAACCGCCGCAACCTCTATCAGACGCCGATATCATACGATTGGCCCAATCCTGCTCACCAATCCCCTCCTTCCTCCTCACCACCTCGTCCCACCAAACCCTCCTCTCCTACCTCACTTCTCGCTCTCAATCCTCTTCGCCGTCGAAGCCAGTCTCCGATTACACACTCTCTCTCCTCTCCCTCATCTCTCTATCTCCCCAAACCCACTCTCTCTCTACCCTTCTCTCCTCCGTCCTCCTCTCCTACACCCACCTCTTCACCTCCTTCAGAATCCCACACGACCCAAACTCCTCAAGACCATCCAGTTCTTCCACACCCTCTTACCCTACGTACCCACCACCGAACTTCCCCAAATAGTCGAACCCATTGTGTCATTTTTGCCCCAAATCGTCGATTCCGAGAATGCCCAGATCCTCGATCTCCTTCCCCGCTGCTTCAACTTGATTCGCAATGCCGAGGAGATTGAAGGTGGTGGGCATTTTGTCAATTCGGTGATTGATAAGATTCTGGGGATCAATTGGTCCAAATGGTTGGTGATCAAGATGGTTTCGATTGTCCGGGACTTTCCGGTTCTCGATAAAACGAGGGCTCGAGAGTTTGTCGAAAAGGTGTTCGTGGGTATGTCTAGCTTAGACTTGCAGGACTTGCCGTCGCTAGTGTACCAGTTGCTGGTTTTGGGGTCCAAAGGGTTTGTTAAGAGGGAGGTGATTGAAGGGATTGTGACGTTTTTTGGGTCGAAAATGGGGTCCAAGGCGAGCTCCATAGTTAGGCAAGTTGAAGGGACTGTGTTGCTTCACGTGAACTTTGCAGTGAAGCAGGACCCTTCACTGGGACAAGAGGTGATGGGGCTTGTGAGGTCCGATCTCAGAGCTTTCAATCATTTTACTGTTGCTGTTTTGTTGTCAGTTTCCAGGGTTCGGAAGTTCGGCGACAGCTCGATGGGGGCTTTGAAAATAGCTCTGCTTACCGCGTACCGGGATTACAAGTTTGTAAGTGAGTTGATGCCTTGTCAGTTTTGTTATTTGTTTAGTTTTCTTTGAAGTTGTGGTGGTGAATGCTTACTATGAATAAGTAATATGGATAAATTGTCTCAGGAAGTGTCACATTCGTTCATGTTCAGCACAATATGTATATAGGTCCCCTTCTCTTCTTACAGAAAACATAAATATATATATATATTTTAATAAATGTTGTTCTCCTTAGTTAGGTAATTATTTGGAAACTTTTATTTCCTTCTTTGGGGACTGAATTTGCAAAGTCGTTCTTATCTTGCAGAGATTGTAAGTGGATACCTGATGACATGAAGGAAGAATACCTGCAGAATGTCAAAGTAGTGGAGAAGGCCATGTTAAGAGCTGTAATTGCCTTTTGTCTGTTACCTTTTATATGTAGACATCTGTTCTTTCAAGTTTAGTTATGCAGTATTCACTCTTTCATTGAAATTTAGGTTAATGAGAGCAACTATGGAAAGGAACATATGGTGCCCAGCATTTTGGAGTTTTCTTTTTCATTGCTAGAGTCAGTGGAAGGGGGAAATCATAAAGAGCCCTGCAATTCAAGTGGTTTGTTAGGCATCGAGGAGCTTGCTATTCAGATGCTGAAAGCTCTATTCGAAGCCCATGATATGGCAAGGAATGAGGTCAGTACAGCCGTTTGAATATGGAATCACATTACTAACTTTTGGAAAGTGCTCAGTTATAATTTTGTAGTTGGAGAGGGAGAAATAATAATATACGTGTATGAATGTTATTTACAAAGACATCTTCATTTGTTGACTTGGCCTTTCTTTGTTGTAGAGTTGTGCAACAGCCACACATGTTTAGTTATAGGATTTTTAATGATTTTAAGCATATCAGTGTATGAAAGTAGGTCTGAAAAAGTATCTGACAAGTGTCTTTTCTCATATAAAAAAATCAATTTCAATAAAAACCCATGTAATTGGAAAGCAGAGCAAATTATGTTTACCAGTTCATGTCGTCCTCTAACCATCCACAATCTACAACATTAGTTGATTGATTTCAATGTTTTATAGATTATCGAGCAGTGCAAATTTCGCATCCTTTCTTTAAAGCCAGAGCAGAGCATGGCAATCATAAGGTAATCAAAGTGACCTGCTTAACAATGATGTTTATACTATGTTTTGTGTTAAGGTTTAATTATTGTTTATGTGCAGACTGCTTGGTAATCTTGTTCAAAGTTATCCGTATCCCATGTTAGAACATGTTTCCCGTATGAAGGAATTGTTAGATTATTTCACTTTCATGCATGGCAAAGTTGCTGCGGAAGTTGTTTCTGTTTTATTGCCTCTCATCAAGTTCAGCCGTGATCTTCAGGTAGTCATTGTTCCATTGCCTAATGTGTCAAAATTATACATTTATACTTGTGAATTGTGATACAATGTTCTTAAGCTCTAGTGAAAAGCTTCTGTTTTTTCTATTTATAATTTATTTATAATTACCTGGAATATGCACATAATCCACAGTTTTTTAAACATTGAAAAGTTCTAGAAACAATATGTATATTCATGGGTGTCTATTGGATTTTAAGTGAGATGATGTATGACAGCCAGGAAAGGAAATTTGAATTTTGGGGTATGAAGTACCGAATCACTCTGATACACACAAAGTATGCTATATTATAGGAGTGAAATTTTTTGTTGAAGTTGTTAATAAACAAAGTATATTTATTTTCTTGTTTAATTCAATGCAGGATTACACAATTTTGGTAATGCGTAAGGCAATGTTTAGACGAGAAGATGCAGTTCGTTTGGCAGCAACTTCTGCTGTTATTGATCTGATTGTTGCAGAAAAACAATCCAAGAGAGATGACCCATTATCTTTTCAAGAGTCATCTAGCCAAGCTAGTAGCAGCCAGCAATCTGAGATACGCTGCAGCATGGGGGGAGGCCTCTTTCAAGAGCTTAGTGGTTTGCTACAGAGATGTCTTTATCAGCAGGTTTTGTGTTTATCTTGATAATGTTATTCTCTTTTAGTTTGAAGAATGCCTATGAATATAATTGGGTCATGGTTTTAGGCAAATGTCAAGGAAGTCCTGTATCATGGACTTGTGAAGCTTGTGCTGGTGGACCCGTCAAGTGGGAGGCTGTCTTTGATTTTCTGTTGCCTCACTTCCTCCGGTTCTTTAAGGAGGTAAATGCAGATGCTTGTGATTGCTTGTTTTAAGAAGCTTTATGTTGTTTCTGAATTACAAGTTTTGATCCATTTTTGGGAATCAACATAGCTTATCATGTCAAATTTCATGAGAAGAAACTGAAACCTTGCTTAATCTAAATTCCATGGTTAACATCGAAGCACTATGTTGGCAGGATGAAGACATTCAACTACAAATTAACTGCTGCGTCAAATCAGAGAGTGGCAAGGCTTATATTGAAGAGCCTTTACATTGTCTTCTATCTTGTATCTATTGGATGCTACTTCTACAACCTCATGGTAAAACTGAGCAAGCCTTGGAATCGTCATGGGCATGTTTAGGTTTCTCCCTTTCACAAGAAAACAAGGTATCTGATTGCTCATAGTAATGAACAAAACTCATGACGCTATAGATAACATATGGTTTCTGGTTTCTTTCTTGTTCTTATTTATTTATTTGATACATTATGATTTCTTGTTTTGATGAAAAAAAAATAAGATAATTTATATTTTTTTTCTTACAATGTCAATATGAAACCACTGACAGGCAGGAAGAAATTCGTCTGTTGACTCCTTGCGTACTGCTTTTTTGAAGATACGGAAGTCTCTAAGAAATCAATTTGGAAGGTTTGCAGAAATACTTTATTAACCTATGCCATATCTTCCCTCCCTTGTTTTCTCTTGAGGTTGTGTGAAGTATCATTAGTTATCTTTTTCAAATTTGGGGGTATGCGTACTTTGTAATGTTTCAAAAGACTGGTTTTTGGGGAATTTGCGCTTGGTGAAACATTAAGCAAAAAGAAACGAAAAGTTTATTGTTCTTTGTTAGACACATATTGTCTGTATCCTAGCTGAGTTCTTTAAATTTTCTCTTATTTATCTGAATGGTTTTGAAGTGAAAATTAAAAGGAGATTAACTGAAGCATTAGTTTACCTCTATTTGATTATGTGGTATTGGAGAAAGAATATCTCTTCAACACCCAGACTGATTTTTTTTTAATTAAAAATAATAATATGTTGAGTCAGAGTGAAAACTACTTAAGTCCCTTAAGAAGGGGTGAACTAAGCATTAATTGATCATTCCTATTTAAGGCAGATCCTCCTTAACAGTTAGTTTATTTATGTGTCAGATCAGGCATCTTTGGTCAAACTCAGGATCCAGGATCTGCATCTGTTGAAGAGGACAAAAGAAAATGCTGCGCTTTGGTTTTATCAGGAATTATTGAAGTAGTCTTGAATTCTATTGCTACTGAGTTGGAGAAAGCAACAGATAGAAAGAAATTGGATCTGGAAAAGGAGCTTATTGAGTTTGTTGACCTTCATGATTCATTGGATAAGGATACAGGTTTCTCCAGGCAGAGTACAGTTATCAGAAGAGGAAATCCTCGCACTTCCGCTCATGATGTACCAAACAACATGGAGTCAGGCCACTCAAAAGTAACACAAGGACGAATTTCTTTCTTTGCAACTTCGAGTATATACCAGATATTGCAAACAGTATTGAAACTACTCAACACTGATAATCCTAATCATGTTGCGGCTTCCCAAAACCATAGCCAGCTTACTTCCAAGACATCAAAATGCTGCTCTAAGATGATTTGTTTTGTCTTGAATGCGTCCCTTAGTCATATAAAATCTTCCTCTGTTCTGCAAAATGACGATCCATTGAGAACTTTGATCTATGGAGAAATTAAAGTGCTAGGCCCCCCCTTGTTGAAATTGATATTTTTGCTTACATCAGGGCCAAAGATGGTGTCAAATCAAAACAAAACAGAAGCTAAGGGAAAGAAAGATGTTCAAGAACAAAAGGAACATCTTCATCTAGCCTTGATTTGCTTGAAGGAATTGATAATGATTTGCTCACGGACTTCACACTTGACTGGTTTGCTTGAAGATATGGTTTCAATCTCCACTTTTCAGCATGCTGGTTCGGATAATGAAAGTGAAACAATCTCCATAATCAAAGATCAACATACAAGAAGCAAAGAACTGTTCATTGTAAAAACATTGAAGCCTCTATTTTCTGAGCTTCGTGCACTTTCATTTTTTAGTGAAGTTGAGGTAACCAGCATCTATGACCTTGCTTATTTATATCTTCCTTTTTTTAAATTTTCCTTCTGAAAGAGATTTTTTGATTTCTCAGAGGAACTACTTTTTCTTTCAGATTATTTGTGACATGATATTGATCATTGGGGGCAAATTGCCAAGCAAATTAACTAACTCCCATGGAGCTTGGGCTATTAGCGTTTGCAAGAGCAATGAAATATTAAACTCAAAGTTTGCTAAAAGTGTTGTGACACTGGCTTTATGCTTAAGCTCACCTCCAAATGATTTAATAATATGTCAAGATATGGCTAGAGCGCTGTTACAGGTTATTGGATCAGAGGGAAATGTCCCAGTGAAGGTGTCTGAAGTGTACCCCCTCGTAAACCATCTGACAAGTCCCACAATAAATTCTTGTATCCTGCACATAATTGAAGCAGTTATAGTTGATATGGATTGGGCCATCAAAAAGTTGAAGACATTCTCTTTAGTCTCTCAAAAAAGCATTCATCTTAGTCAGAACATCGAGCAATCTCCGATGTTGGCACTTGAGGAAAATCTTTACACTAGGGCAGAAGCAGTGGTGAAAGTACTATCATCCTTTGCTTCAATGAGCCTCAACGGTACGTGTGCAGTTTGTACTAAGAAATGAACTTAAAGTAGGTCACTCCTGTTTATGCATTTTTGCTTTGAAACTGTGCAGATACTCAAGCTGAGTTTTTGCTGCGATTTTGTGCAAGGTTTTACAAGCATTTAGCTCAAATGTCAAAGCTTAGGATTGCTCCTAAAGGTTGCAAACAGATTTTTCCTAGCCTTAAGTTTCAGAAGCTTGTGGAGGTAACCTGCAAGCAGCTCACGAATCCTCTATATGACTTTGTGGCAATTATGCAAGGGGTATGATAATAGTTCCCAGGGCCTTTTTTTCCCATTATCTCATTGCACTATCAAATGTTTGCTCAATTGTAAAGGTTTACCTGATGATGGTGTTCCATTTCATCATACCTGTGTTGCAGAAACATCAAGAAAATGCTTATACAAAGGGAATGATCAACAAAATAAAGAGGGAGAACAGATGCATCCCGGAGCTGATATTTCAAATAGAAGATTATGAAAAGTATCTCATACAGCTTAGCAAAGTGTGCAAAGTAAATTTATTAAGGCACGCGAAGCGTAGTACTGCGCGGGATTTCAGAATAATCCCAAACAACATTAACAGGGAAGAAGACTCTCCAGGTCAAGAACCAAACCAGGACAATTCCAATGCAGTTGAAAATGAGTCAGGTGAGGATCTTGGTGACAATGAAGGAGATGATGATGGGTCAGAGCATATTTTATCACCAGAAGACAATAGTCCTCTGGTTGCAGGGGACTCTGGCTGTGATAATGAAGATGGAGATGGCCTTCCTAGTGCCAAGAGGTTGAAGAGAAGCAACAGAGTTGTGCAGGACTCTGATGATGAAGCCTAAAACAAAATGGATGGAGCTGATAAATGGTATATACACTATTAGTAATTATGTTATACAGGAAATTCATAGTTGTCAGTTGGCCATCTTTCAATTTTGATACTTATGTTTTCGGCCAACTCAGTTTTGATATTTTGCCTACTTCTACTTTGATAGAATTTTAAGCAAAAGTAGTGATTTGCTTGTTGCAAAAGTAGTGATTTGCTTGTTACAAATTAGTGATCTTCACGCTCTCATTTTAATTTCTTGTACTGTTTATAAATGTATAAAAAATAGTTACTTTAAATTAGTCTAATTAAAATTCGAATTTTAGTGCAAAGAAGTGGACACGTGCTATGACTAACTCGCCTAATCATGTATTCGCTCAAAAGAGGCCTAATGGTATGTGCCATTTGAATGATGATTTGGAGCTGAAAGTACAAAAGGGTAGAAACACAGCCATCATTACACAAAAAATGAAATGATTAAATTTGGTCGGACGTCCAAAAGAATTTAAATTCCAGAAAGGCAAAACGACACCGTCACGTCCCATTCACACAACTTACCTAGCCGTAAAACTCGTTGATCTTCAGGCATATCATGGATCGGAGAACCGTTTTCTTGTTTCCGTACGCGGTAAAAACCCACCAAACTCAAAACGCAGTAAAAAGAAAAAGAAAAAGAAAAAGAAAGAGCCCCTAACCCAACAAAAGTAAAAGAAGGCATCATAATTTTACACTTTCATTCCACTCATTACAGTCAGAGTCAGTCACAGGCTCGCAGAGAGACAGAGAGAGAGAGAGAGAGAGAGAGAGCAAAGAAAGGGTGGATGCGGAGGGTGTTCTTCTTCTTCTCTCTTCTGAAAAGAACAAGTCTTGTCCTGCTTTTGCAAGCAAACCTCTGATTTATTACCAAATCAGAACCAGACACAGTCAGACTTTCTCTCGCTTTTGAAAGCAAAGCAAAGCGCAGAAGAAAAAGGCACAAAATGAGTGAAGACGCCAAGAGAAGCGTCCCTGGAGCTCTGTCGGCAAAGCCTAATTCCGATGACCGGAAACCCTCGCCGGCGGTCACCACAGCCACGGGCAAGCGTGTCATCATCAAGAGCGCCGACATGTTCCAGGATATGCAGAAGGAGGCTGTCGACATCGCCATCGGCGTTAGCTCCTCTCTTTCTCTCTATATCTTGTTTTTATTATTATTATTATTATTTTTTTTGAATTTTCTCATTAAGAATCTTTGGGTTTAATTTACAAATGGGTTTTTTTTGGGAAAACAGAAGTATTGAGTATCTGGTTTTATTCAGGCATTTGAGAAGCACAGCGTAGAGAAGGACGTTGCGGAGTATATTAAGAAGGAGTTCGATAAGAGGCATGGACCCACTTGGCATTGCATCGTCGGTCGTAATTTTGGTAACCCGTTCAATTTCTCTCTTCCTTTTTCTGGGTATTCTTTTGCTTTTTTCTTATTGGAGTATTTTGTTCAGATTTAACATTTCAGAATTTTGGGTGATAATGAACAAATCTAATGCATGGTTTTGTGCTTTTAGTTGCTATTGGGTTTTTTCTAGTTTGATAAGGATGGGTTGTGCTGTTTGAAATGAAATAGATCTAAAACATTGTAGCTCTCTCAGATTAAGAAATTCTCAGTAGAATGGCTGAAAAACTTTGATAATATATATTACTTTTTTTGTTGATATGGAAGGGTGCTTAAACTCAAGAGTGGAAAACCTGATGACCAATGTTTATTCTTCAATGGATCCTGATTTTGGAGGGATCTTTGTTATTATTCTTTCTTCAACCTTTAGAAAATTAGATATTCAGCTGCGGTTGAATGGTTGAAAGGGTTTTGTAAGTAATAGAAAATTGGGGATTCAGTCTTGTATATAATCTCTATGCAATCCAAATCATGTTTGTCAATGATTGAAATTAAGTTGTCGGTTTGGCTTGCTCATTGGTTGTGTACTTGATGTTCTAGGTTGAGCCTAATATGCTATGGCTAGATCAATGTCTTATCGATGCCTTAGGAGGAGGCACATAACTAAATGTGCTTGGGGTTTGGCTTCTGTACTTTGTGCGACAACATGCATCCCTAAATGCTTATCTGGTTATTTGGAGGACAGAGATTGTAGGAGGTTATCCGAAAAAAGGTTTAGGAGAGGTGCTTGAGTAGTTCACTTAACACAGCTTGAGTTGAGAAAATTTATTCATAGCCCATCCATCAAAAAAGGTTGTGCTTGTGATGTATTACCAGGCAAGAGGCAGCCCATCGAGGCGTTGATTTGCTTACAGTGAATGTCCGTGTATGCCATATTGTTTTGCTCTACTTCTGCATATGGCATGATATTTGATTTCATGTACATTCTATGTGTTTTCCTCTGTTTACATTTGCACATGCAATGGTTTGAGATTGGTGTAGAATTCAATATCAGTCCTCGGTTTTAACAAAGTATCCATATTTCCTGTTTAGTATGAGTATTAGTTTGTACCAATTCTATTGAGAGGAAACAGTTTCTGGGATTCCCATGGAGAACCAGAGTGTCATTTTGTTTAGTTTCTATTCAACCAACTTGTCAGCTTCACATGGTTGTAATAAAAACACGAGGCACCACCTCGGTTGAATAGTTTGTCATTGCCATGTGAATCTCCTATTTTCTTCCACAAGTACCCTTTTGGTTAATTATGAATCTCACAAGCATTGACATTGATGCTTCAGACTTCAGAGTGTTCACACTTACATTTGGTTGTTGGGTCTAACGTAGCTGTGACCTTTTCTTTTCAACGTATTCCTGACATATGTATGGAATAGCCTGTGTAGCAGGCAAAGGCTTGCGTATAATGCCTTCGATGATCTTTGATATGGCATCCAGCTCCTGTTGAAACAAGGACTACCAAGGGCACTTTTCAACGTATTCCTGACATATGTATGGAATAGCCTGTGTAGCAGGCAAAGGCTTGTGTATAATGCCTTCGATGATCTTTGATATGGCATCCAGCTCCTGTTGAAACAAGGACTACCAAGGGCAATTACTGCTAATTTTTCTTGCTCCATTCAGAATGCAATATATAGAAATTGTCTTTAATTTGGGATTTTCGGAATCCCTTTTGTTTTCCTTGCTTAATCTGAATCCAGAGATTAAATCATTTAACATAGAGTTGTTTTTATCTTGCTTCCTTAGTAGTAATCTTTAGATTGTTCTTTGTATACCAAATTACAAAAAATTTGTAACATAGAATAAGAATCGTTCACAATTATGATTTCGTGTTTCTTTGTGCAGGTTCATATGTGACTCATGAAACAAACCACTTTGTTTACTTCTACTTGGATCAGAAAGCAGTTTTGCTATTTAAATCCGGTTGAACACGGTTGTCATGTTGGCAAAGATGGAGATGAAAAGAATGACGAGCCTGAAATTATGATGCCATAAGTTGCACCTGTATGTATTAGTTGAAATCTGCTAGCTTGCAAACCGCTTGCTTAACATTTTCGTGTGCTTAACTTGTATATCTAATATCACTTCTACGGGCTGTGAACCTTGGGTATGAATTTCAGTCTTTCAAATTAATTGTTTCTCTAAACTTGGCTCTTTATCAGAAAGCTCTCATTTTTCTTTGTTGGGTGAAGTGAAAATATGGAACTTGTATGGGGACTTCTGAACTTCACATCACAGTAACTTAATTTGTACCATTCTCTTCTGGTTTAGAAGAATGGTTTTTACTAGGAACTCACCAAACATCAGAAAAGTTGCTACTTTTTCTTTTCCTTGATTGGATTTAGACATGAATTTAAAACCTAATGGTTTCTCTAACTCTAATTATTGATTCAATTTCATGCTGTGAACTGATTATTTTCCTACTGAACAAACAAGGAACAAGGAAAGCTATACTATTTCAATGAACGTACAAAATCAAGGGGAGATACTCTTATTGGTTTAAGAATGATTGAATTAGTGGTGGTAAATTACACAGAGTTTATTAGCTAGTTAATAGCATATGTTCCTTTGAAGCCAAGCAACAAACCTTTGCCATGAAGCCCATGGCCAAGCTAAAGTCCAATGGTTTCAAATAGGTTTAAAATTTCAGTTGCCTTTAAATAAAGTCACTCCCAGCCAACATAAGAATCTCCTCTCTTTTTTCGGATACATCGACTTAATCAAGTTGGCTAGAGCAAATGTACTCTCCGCTTGCACCTAAGTTTAAATCTCTCTCCCTCTAGTTTAGATTAGATTAAATTAAGAATCTCTTGAGTAATATGATTAGATTGAAATCTCTTTTAAACAACTAATAGATAAACTAGCACTTTAATTCAATTGGCTTTTGGGGGGGCAACTATTGATAATTCTTCTTTTTTAATGAAGGAAACGAATCTTGCATGGCAACTCCACTAAGAGCTAGCTCACTCTTCAATCGGCTATATCTGTCTGCCCAAGAATCTTTATAATGTTTTTGGCAATTCTAATCCAAGAATTTTTATCATGTCTAGCCGCCGGCAAGTTGATCGGCTCGAATGATGCAAGTCTAATGTTTATTTGAGGAACATAATCAAGAAGATTATTATATTTAATCTCTTTTACAAAAAGTTTGTAGAATTCTATATATTGAGTTTGGCTACTTTGTCATATTTTATATAAAATTCTACAGAACCTCTCATTTTCTCTCTGTCAATGTCAAGTCTGCGAAAATCAGAATTCACAGTGGTCTTGAAGCTATTAAAAATGGTTTTTCTCAAGCAGCAGCAAGGTCAAGACCTAAAATTGCAGTGTCGTTTTGCAGGGAGGGCTTATTGAAAATATATAGGAGGGAGGGAGGGCATAAAGACAAATAAGTGGCAAGTCCTATTTATTCCAATTAGCATTTCCCAAATTCCAATCTCTCTTTCCTTGTTGTAGTGCTCTTTCTAGGGTTCCAAGTTCCTACTTTCAAGACTGCATGAGCAGATAAAAAAGCATATAGATTCCATTCCGAGGTCCTAATTCCTGTGCTTGTTTTTTTAATCCATGTTCATTCACAGAAGAAAAGTAAAGAAATATAAAAAGAGATTCACACCCACTATTTTTCACCAAATGATTGATTCGTACCAGAAACCCTTTTCCTTGTTTTGTATCTTTCTTCATGGAACTGTTTCCCAATGTCAATTTGTGTAGACATGATGTTTCAACTTCCAATCATGCATGCATCCAGCTTGCCTCACCTAAACAACCATACAAAAATTACTCAGTGCTTGCAGATGAAGCCATGGCAGCACTATATATCATTGGATTGTGCAGGAAGAATTATTGTATCGATTCTCCCATAATATGCACGTAAAGTTCATTATTATGCGACCTGATCTGGCTTGGTAGGTACCACGTGTATTGTTAGATGAAAGTTACATATAATTGATATATTTAAAATACAAAATATTTTCCTTAATATGACACTGATAAATACTAATAAAATACTGTCCATTTACATTGTTAGAGGAAAGTTACATATAATCAGTGCATACGAAACTTTACCTAAGCCAACTAATAACAATAAACTTTTCCTTAATGCGAAACCGATAAATGGTAATAATCAATTTTTATTCTAAATTGTCAGAGAAAAGTTACATATAATCGAAACATACATAATTTTGCCCTAATACAATACCGACATCAATCAACTTTTTTTCTACATTGTCGGAGAAAAGTTACATATAATCGACACATACAAAATCTTCCTCTAATGCGACATAAATAAATGGTAAACTTTTCTTCTACATTGTCAGAGAAAAATTACTTATATTCGATGCAAGCAAAATTTTTCTCAAATGCGACGCTAATAAAACAATATACTTTTTATTCTGCATTGTCAGAGAAAAATTACATATAACCGGCACGTTCAAAACAGTTCCCCTAATGCGACATCGATTAAGGATGACAGTCAGCTTTCCTTTGCAAAAAAAATTGCAACCGTTCTGATATTTATCCTTGGATGTTTTCTACTTGATGAAACATTTTACCTTCTCTTTCTTTGGCTTTTCCTTCCCCATTTCTTTTAATGATCAAAGAACCCAAGACCATCCACCGTCCTTGGCAAATTATTGGACCACCTATCTTTGTCAAATGCAAGAATGGGAACCCATGAAATTAAAACGGTAGCTCAAGGATCAAAATCACACTCATTTCAAGCACTAAATGAATTGTATTCAATTTTGCAAATTGCAATCAAATCAAGAGGGGCTTATATTTAAGATGCATAAAAGGGAGGGCCTATAAATTAAACCAGAAAAGTGCGAGGGGTTGAAAGAAATATATTCAATCTCATGGTTCCTTCCTTTGGTGGCAGTAATCTTTTTTCTTATTGGGACCATGACATTGTTCTCCAAGTACTAATTCTGCACTATGTTGTCCACCAATATATACTATTGTCCCCCCACTCAGTGCGCAATTTAGACATTCCCTCTACAATTCCACTAAAAATGCGCATCGGATCAGAAAAAGAAACAACAGAGATTTTCCATTGTTGTCATCGTGTCAAAGAAAAGATCACAAGTGAAAAGTTAACCTTCATGCTCCATCTCATGAGCACTATTACCACACTCAAAAATTTATAAAATCATCAATGCACAATAACAAAATGCCATTAATGCCCTCTTAACTGTCACAAAATCCCACCACTGTCCTCAATGGTTTCTGCTCTAAACAATGGTGGAGCAACCAAAACCGTGGGCTATTACAGATAAAATGTTTGGGGGCAAAACAGGTTGGATCCTTTTGGCCTCTTGGCAGGAAGCACCAAAAAACAAAGGACAAAGAACATCATAGTCCATTTCGAAATAAACCAAGGGGTAAAACTGAAAATACAACTCAAAGAAACCAATTCTTGGTTTCCAACTGGTTCTCTCTGTCTCAGTAGGCAAAACCACTGCCTCGGTTTCTGGTTCCTTTCCGTTGATTGGAGGCAGCAGATGAAGAAGAAGATGATGAGGAAGCCGAAGTAGGTTTCATGGCAGCCATTGAACACTGCTTCTCTTGGCGAAGACTCTCTTCCTCGTCCATGAAAATCTGCCTGTACCTGCACTCCACGCTGCAGAAGCCCCTATCACCCCTGCATTTTCAAAACCAAATGAAAAAAACCCAAATCAAGATCTTCACTTTTTTCTCCAAAACCGCCATGCAATGATGCAAAACCAAAAACAACATCTGGGTTTTTTAAGAAACAGTAAAATCAGAGGTGGATTGTGCTTATTTTAACAAAAAAGTGTGGTCTTTTGTATTTTTTTTTTTTTTGTTGTGGGCAGACTTACTTGTACATGTAGATGTCTTTGCCAGGCAAGAGTTTCTGTCTGCACAAAAAACATTGGTCAAGAAAAGTTGGGGCCAAGAAGGGTGTCTGAGGAGAAAAGATAAGATTTTTGTGGCTTTGTGAAGGGTCTGAAGGAGAAGGCAAAAAAGAAGAAGAAGATGAAGGCTTGTTGGTGACAACCATGGTGGTTTTGTTAATAACTTGTGGGATATTTTTGCCCACACCACCACTTCCCTTTTGACCTTCCAATACTATGCTAAGTCCTACCATATCTCATTCTCTATGTGTGCCTGCTTCAAAACACACACACACACAAAAACACTCTTTGAACCTCTTTCTCTGTAAATTTGGTGATGGGAGGAAGGGAGAGAGGCTTCTGGAGGATGAAAATTTTGAGGAAAATAAATAGAGCAGAAAGACAAGAGATTGGTGGGTCCACTAACAGCTATGGAGCAGTAACAAGGACGATTAGCGTAGCCATTGATTTGACTCCTTGTGCTGGTTAACTGCCACATACCCCCTTCTCTAGTTCCCAATTCATTTTCTTTTTTTTTTTCCATTCTTTTTTTGGTGGTTTTTTTTCATTTCTTTTGGGCTATTTTTGTTTTTGTTTTGTCTGCTTATGTTTACGTTTTAAATGTGATTGCTTGCATAAAACTCATCTCATAATTATTATTATTATGGTCAGAAGTGAAAACAAAAAAACAAAAACACTCAGTCGCATTCGAACAAAAGCCAGAAATGGGTCATGTGATCAGTTGCTCTCTTCTGCGGAGGGTTGCATGGGTTGTATGATTTATACATGAACTGAAGACTGACGGAAAAGCATGCTTTGCTTTTGTCCATATGCCTAATTGCCAAAACAAACTAACAAACCTTTGAGTTTATTACACACCTTCTAATAATTTTGTGTGCTATATTCTACAAATTCTTTCTTGGTTTCTTCTGTCTTTTTCATAACGAAAGAAAGATTATTGTTTACTTAATTCATTAATCTAAATTAATGCCCTAATAGATTATGGTAAACTTTGTTGGTGAGGATGATTGGACATTGTTTTGAAAGTTCTATCTCAACCCACCCTGGGTTTTTTTAAATTTATTTTCCTTTTTCTTGACCAATGGAAGTATAAATTTCTAACCCAATCCGAACCCACTAACAGATAGGGTGGGGTTTTGCTCATTCCTTTCCTAAAAGGTCTGGAATAGTGTTATATAGACTATCTAAATGCTTCCTAATCCAACTTTAAAATATATAAACAGGACATTCATTGCTTTTGTTTTATGCACAATCAATGTTTTTAAATATAAAAAAATCATTCAAGTTTAGATGTTTTTCAATATTAAGAAAAGAAATATCATAAGATGAATAACTAGATGGTTCTACTATGGATATTTGCAATTGTAAACCCGTTATGTCCCTTGATAGCCTACAATATTTATGGTGATTTAGTAGATGAATAAAGATATATTGCACTAGTTCCTTTGAAATTTGGCAAGACAATTTAGATCATTTTCCCAATAATTCAGAAGTTTTTGAATGAACTACTAGACTGAGGCCTCTGGTAGTAGAAAAACTTATATGAAATGGGAATAACATTGTTTTATTATCCCCAACCAATCAAACTATATCAAGTGGAAAAATTATCATGCATAGCGTGATTGTCCAAAAATAACGAAAATAGTATTACCCCATTTGCACTCAAGTGCTTCTCCTCTGGTAGAGATGTGGTTGATAACTTATGGCTTCCATCCCCACCCCAACAACATAAAATAAAGTAAAAAAAGAGGAGGGTGAGCACTCCTGGATGGAGCAGCTGTAATTCTAAGTGAATGACTGCCTCTGTTTATGTTGATCTGCATAGCATTCCAAATCTGTCTTGGAAAATATTTATATAATGTGAAACCCCATATTTTTAAATATATATTATATTTCCAGAAATTAAATATTTGGGTACATATTTAGTTTAAAACTTATTAATCTTATATCGTTGCACCTCATGCATGTTGTTAATACTTGGTGGCTAAGTTTAAAGGATTGTAGTGATCAACTTTGATTCATAGTGATAGACATGTCCATTTTATTATAGCCAAGCTAGGAGCACTATCACCTTGTGAGTTGTCATCTGTATATCTTGAATTTGCTTAACTTTAAACACCTCCTGCTATAATTTCTTATAGCTGGCAGCATTACATTCATATGCATATGCCAATTCACACCACCTATTTGATATGCCGACATTCCCTTTCTATCTCGTCTTTAGCCGACTCTTATTTGTACTATAAATAGGAGCCTACTTCACTACTAATTCAATACAACAACTTAGAGATTGCATGTGGCAAATGCAAGGTAATAGAGAGATGCAAGGAAAGATGATATTGGAGGAGATAGAGGGCTTTGCGTGTGTTTTAGGAGCTATACTTTGGAATCAAGGTAAGGGTTTCTTGAGAGTCCTTTACGGGGATTGATTTAATTAAATTTTGTGAGCACTATATCATGCATGATATAGTAATGTTCTTGATATTGGGTGTTTACGTGTTGTTAATTATTTAATTAATTTTGGCATGATTATATGTACATTGTTGATATTTAAATGATTACATTGTTTTTATGTGATATTTAAAAGAAGAACTATATCATGTCATGGAAATTATTTGGAGTTCTTGGGTTGAGAAAATAATGGTAGAAAGGAGGGTAATGGGAATGATCTTTTGTGTAGTTGAGTCGAACTCTTGGTAGGTACCAGATCTCAGAGATCCCACAGTGCACATGATTTTTATTGGGTGATGCGGGACTGGTGACATGGAATTACACAAGATGACTAACAAAAGGAGAATTATGGGATGGTTGACATGGTTGTTAGTTCATATAAATTGGCATTCGGGACCAAGTGGTATAAGCATGTTATGGGACGTACAGGTCTGCTTGTCCAGTTATATGAATTAACAGGAGTAGATGAAGAGCATTCATGCATTAATATTATTAATGTGATATTTGGTTGTGTGATTGTATGTCACTTAATTTATTTATATCAATCTACTGTGGTAAGGTCTCATGTCCCTACTAAGCAATGGTTGCTCATCCCTAACCCTGTTTAATTTTTCAGATGAATTAGAGGGCAAGACAATGACTAAACCAGTTGAGACTGAATTAGATAAGAGTGATAAAACTTTATTTATTTATTGTAAAGTTGTAAGATTTTGGAGCTATTTTTATCAAAGAAGTTTATTTTAACTGGTTTCTTTCTTTTTCTTTTTTTTATTTTATCTTTTTTTTCTCACGCAATAGGCTCAAAATTTCCACTGACCCCGAGTCTGGGGCGTGACATATAAATTATTGCAAAGATGGAGAGGATTGAGTTTGATAGCAACCTTTTATATTCATTATAGTGCATCCTTCTTAGCATACCTATCCCTATTTTATATATATATATATATACATATATATCTCTTAGACTTAGAGCTATTAATTGTTTATTTTATTTTACTCTAATCTCAGGTATAATTACAATTGTACCAACGAATTATTATTTACCATATATATTTACAAGCCAAAAGGAAGACACGTTTCTCTTAATTGGAGGATTATGGCTCATTTGGTACGTCAAACTATATTGACTAATTTTTGTCGGATAATATTAATATGTTTCGAAGAATACTGACTGTTTATCCATATATTATAAAGCATTTGATGTTGTTCCGGATAAATAGTATGACTAAGTTATACTGTATTTGGTGTTGTTCCGAATACCTGGAGAAGAGTGAAGAGAATAACATGTGGAGAAGATAGTACTCCTAGGGAAAAGAAGATGAAAAGATAGCAGAGAAGAACCCTAGGGAGAAGAAGATGAAAACATCATTGTCTGATTTTTCAAGTGAACGTGTGTGGGTTGTATTAGTTAGTCAGGTAAGAAGAGTATTAAAAGCCTAATTCATTTAAAATAGTTAGGTAATTAAATAATATAAGTTGACACCAAACACCTGACATGACTATTTACTCTTATCCAAAGTCTAATGCGATGTATCAAACATATTCTTAATGCAATAAGGCCCAACCCCCAATCAAATCCTTTGCAAGCCTTTGATGGTTAATTAATCCTATAACTTAGCAAGATATTATTTTTGACTTTTCGTTTTTGCAAATTTTGACCAAGGGAAAGAACTACGTACAAGAAAAATATAACACATATGAATTAGGATAGTTAAACACCCTTTAATTGCTTTCGCTTTCATGCTTATCAAGAATAATGAATCAACTTAATCTTAAATCTTTAAGGCCTAGTCCAATTATAGGTGAAAACGAAATCACACCCGTTATGCATGTAAAATAAGATATAAAATAAGATGAGCATGGGAAAAAAGATGTAAATAAAACACATTTGATTTGATGGTACATTTAGAAAAGTGATCAGATGAAGATATTATTTTCAAATGGGGAAGTCCAATTGTTTACACATAAACTCATGTTACTATCAGATTAAGTAGAAGATAAGATCTAATAATTATACCCCATTTGTTTAATAAACCATATCAGATTCAGAACATTGGTAAGTAACCATGTAATTAGATATGGATGGAGGAGGGGATGGTAACTTTTGAAAGCTCTAAGGGGGGGGTTGGGGTGTGGGTGTGGGGGGCGTAAGTATTTATTATTATACTGTAAAGACTGGTTAAACCCAGCTGGGTGGTCTTGAAGCAAGGGAAGAAAGGATCGGATTATATCAATTCCAAAATGGTAGGGATAGTTTGCTGACTTAAAGAAAAGCCTCGAAGAGATAAACGAACAGATGGTTTGATGCAGTTAGCGACTTTGCACTTTTTTAAACACACACAAAGTGGATCGACCACGGAATTAAATTACAAGAAAGAAATTTTTTTTTGAGATAGAGATGAAGAGATAGGTCATCATATCTTGTACGTACATAGCTATATAGCTGATGAGAGAGAGAGAGAGAGAGAAGATTAATGCTTTGCATTGTGGAGCTCAGCTAGCAAAGCAAAGAAAAGATTAAAGGAAGGGAGGAGGAGGCCTGCTTTTTCCAGGTGTTGGTACTGAGAGGATGATGACGTGTAAGGATAGTGGGGGCTTGCTTCGTTGTGTGGTCAGTTTAGTGTCTCTCCAATACAAAATACAAAACAAACAAAAAATTGCAGAAGGCCGTACGTAGATTCTTTATAATAAAGCCGGCGCCACAGGGGGACAGGTGGCTCTGGTTATTTCTCAACTTGACATGCCTCCTCTACTCGCCTGCCATCGCCCGATTGACATTGAGGGTTTGCTTAGTTTAGTTCACTTGGGTATTAATTATGAATGATCATACCCATGTTAATCCATTACAACTACTACTAACTAGACTTATGGACTCTAGCTAGGTTACCTAATGGTTATTGACGCATTAATTGTCACATTATACAATCAGTTAGCATGATTTGATTTGATTTTCTTTTTTCTTCCTATTATTACTTTGCTAAAATCTATAAACTCATCCCATTCTAGACTTTTTCACTTCCCTCCCTTCCAAACACACAGGAAGATGTATTGCCTCATAATGTATCATACATTCCACAAGTGTGGAATATGAATCATAGAAACGATTTTCAATAAGTCTTACCTTTTGTATTAGATTTAACCATACTAATGTTGGGAAACTGTAATTTTATTGTTATATCCTGTAATTTTTTGTATCGATAACGACAAAAATGACAATAAAGACAAATTTTCAACTTTAAAAATTATGCCGATTCTCTTTTTATCATATGTATATATGGAATCCTATGGTTAATACAAATTTCAATAGATCTTATCTTTTATAGTAGGTTTAGCCCCACTATATTTGACAAAATGTCATTTTTGTTGCCATTAGTAAAAATTAGGGTGAAAATAGCTTTCGATTTGTACCAACTCTCTTTTGTCGCATGTATGTATAAAATCTTACAGGAAGAATTTCATTAGATTTAGTTTCACTATAGCCGAGAGCTGTCATTTTTGTCGTCATCGATAAAAGTTATAACGAAGAGAATTTCCAGCTCCAAATAGTTAATTGCGTCCTTCTCTTTTGTCGTGTGTGTACAAAATCTCATGGGACAACTTTCATTAGTAACTCTTACCTTTCATATTATATTTAGCTTCATTATAGTTTGAGTAAAAATTTTTGACCTTATTTTTAGGTTTTGAAATCTTAATTTCCTCAATTATACCCAATATGTAGATAGAAAACGGTGCTTGTACAATATTTTATACATCTTACAATTTGTTGATTCATGTAAGAGCTTATAATGTGATAATATAAAATATTAATATTTTTAAATCAATTTGACAAAAAAAATCAAATTTGGAATAACATTGAAAAGAAAAATAACACTAATCAAGTTAACAAATAAACAAAAGCGATTTAGTATATATATTCCCAAAAAGTTTCTTTATATAATTTAGATATAATTACATAATAATAGATCTCCTTCCAAGAAGAAGGAGGTTTGAGAAAAAGCTAGCTGAAGTGATTGGTGGATTTGAAAGCTGAATGATGCTCCTTTTCTCTTTCGCTAAATATTTTGAAAGTTGCCATTATGATCAAATATTAAATAACTCGTTGGCATATAAAATCCTACACAATCTTTCTTTTCTAATGCAATGAAATTAATATACAGCTAGGGTTTTGCATCTTCCTTTTATTCTTTTTGGTAATCTGGCTTTCATATAAATTCCTACATCTGCAGGGAAGGCATCAATCAATGGTTACAATATTCATCTTAACTCCATTTATGTTTAATTAGATGTAGGCGCAAGATCACATCAAGTCCAACTGACGTAAAGCGAACCCCATCCCCATTCCCATGCCATGGTGGTTTGGTTTCAATGAACCTTAATTTATTATGGTCCCCATGGATAGAAGAAAGAACCCAGAGCAGTGCAGCCAGTCACCATCGTCTTCATCAGTTTGCCTGCCCTGCCCTTAACTGAAAAAGGAGAAAAGCGATAGTTTTAATTTAATTTAGTAAACTGCTTGCCTCATTCCTACAAATCATGTTTTGACACATATACAAAAATAATTCATAAAAAACACACCTCAAAAAGAAAAAAAAAAAAAAACTTCTGCACATATATTATACTGTCATTGACATAATGCAGTATTTGGTTGCGGAGATTGGATAGGTATAGCCAGCATAAAAAGGAATAATTCTAAAAGAAAAAAAGAAAATGTTGAGAAGTCGTTCAAGAATTTTGATCCAATTATTAAGATATATGACCTCAATTAAAGGTCATATACAAAACCCTCACTTTATAATATAATATTATGCAGAGATATTGGTTGACAATTGTGAAAAAGATTCTAAGCCCATCTCTTTTTCCAGGGCCGGATGTGTTTTGCTTATTGGACTAGGCAGATTAAAAGCCCAAACTAATCGAACTTCAAGGGCAGAGCAAAGAGGCCTTAAAAATGACAACAATTTGAATTTTGAATGTCTCAAGTAACAAGTAAAAGTTATCGGAGAGGTGAAAAAGAAACATCTTACGGAATTATTTTTTAGATTGATAGTTCGGTCACATATAAAAGACTTTTCTTTTTGTTTAGCCTGAATTTTAGGAAGAAATATCACATTAGCTTTTATGACTTTATAATATGGACATATATATATGTATATATATATTTTTTTCGAATAAGAAATAGATGATTCGATGTCAGTCAAACTCGAGAGTTGTTGAATCTTAATTGTATTACAAAACCAACAACTCCTGAAGTCGCTCTTTCCTTTTCAAAGGACAAATGCTAACCTTGCATAGTCAATCGATTCAATTAGTCTAGTGCTAGATTGATTAGACTAATTGGGGGAGCATTGATTAAAGTATGAACTATTGACCAGAAAAGGGAAAAAACAAGGTATGAACAAAACAACTATTTAAAATTGGCTAGTTTTTGTCATATCGGCTAGACCTTTTTACATTAAACCGCACACGTCTTGATCTTGATTCATAATCATATGCCCGAACTTTCTCTGTAACCAGAACGAAATGTCAGAGTTTTCATTTCAGACCACCCATAGACCCTTGGATTCAACTCCAGCCTCCAGGGGCGTGACATTTTATACCTCTTTAATTATGTCGACAGTTTACAATTAGTTTTTAAAACATTTCTGGAAAGAAAAATTAATCCCATGAAGTCTAGAACCAGTGAACCAGCAATGACCAACTGGGTCAATTTGATGTGTCTGGAGCCCGGGCACAGAAGAAGCAGGCTTCAAGATCACGAGCCAGACCAACCAGTGAGAAAGTCTTCATCCAAAGTTGTGGGCGATCCATATTATGGGTCAAGCATACATGTATTGCTTCTCTTGGGTCGGAGACTCTTTCATAGAATTCCAATAACATCTCTTATTTTAAAGTTTATTTATTTATTTATATTTTTAGGATATTTTCTATTGAGATAGGCGATATCATACTAAACTCAAACACACTACACGAATGCTAGGACTCGAACTCAAAACCTTGCTTGATGGAGTAAATACTCCAAATTGTTGGCGTGACTTGTGGACTATTGACTTTCTTTCCTTACACATCAAGGATTCCCATTATAATTATATTTGATTTACTTTAATTCCTGATTTTCTACTGTAAATAGATTTATGAATTTATTATTTACTTGCCTATTCAAATTTCGTTGTATTATAAATATGACCTCATATAAGGAGAAGAATACACAGAAATTTTCCACAAACAAATATTCTCATATTATATTTCATATTTTAGCACAAACCACTACAGTAGTGGGTCATTTGCTTATTTTAAAATATTTTAGATGTAAGTGTAATAGTAATTTTGTGGGTCACCTCTATTTCTTCCGCAAACATTAACTTCTTCGTTTTTTAAGAAAAAGTTCCATAGATGTAAATACCATAAGAGCAAGTACAATTTTACTTTAATATTCAGCGGTATTTGCGTATTCTATCTATTTTACAACAATATATATATTTATATTTATATCCCAAGAAACGACAAATACTTGGTAAGTAAGAGTAACAAAAACTTCCAACATTCAACCTTTGTATACCTTTCACTTTAAAAAAATACTTATATTTTAGACTTTTCAGAGGGAGAGTCTTCAAATGGTAGCAACACACACACGTGTATACATATTAATTGGAACTAATTAATCCATATTATGTGTTACATCACATGTAGCTTTTAGCCTAGCCCACTAGTATTTAGTAATTCAAAAATTATTCTCAGTCATCTTCGTCGTATAACTTACGCAACAGACCCTATCAATATTAATTAAAGAAAGAAGAGAGTCCAAGTATGACTTTGGATGTATGTATTTTAGCATATGATAGTTACAAGTTCATCAAATAAGATAAGGTATACATACATAGCATAGCAATAGACCTACTAATGTAATGATTTAGGGCATGTTTACGTATCAGTAATGGAGAAACTAAGAAATCAGAAAATTTAGTAATCGGAGAACTACTGAATCGGTATGAAAAGAATCATTCCCATTAAGCTGTTTACTAAACATATGGAATTAGCAATAGAATGAGATTGATTCCCATTGTTATTGTTTACTAATTTGCATGAATCAGAATCCAAATTAATTTTAGAATTATGGTAAAGTGATAAGGGTATTTTTGGAAGTTATTAAGAGAAAACAGGAATGAGAATCGTATCGACTACTCCCCCTAGTTGATATGATTCCTAATTTTGAGGGAATGTGATTACGGATTTTGAGGTGGGGCCCATTTAGTTTTTCATTCCTGATTGCAAGTAAACGCAGGAGAAGTCAGGAATGGAAATCATTCCCTTTCCTCCCATACCCATTACTGATACGTAAACATGCCCTTAGAGTAATTGCTTTTTCAGGTAAGGTCTTGGGTTCGAGTCATAATATCTATGTAGTATGTGTGAATTTAGTATATTATTGCCCTCTCAACACGAAAGGACATAAAAAAAAATGACATATACATGCATACAAATTTTCTAACATATATGTGAAGACTAATACAAGAATATATATATATAGTTGGACAAAAAGTAGATCTAATATTACATATGTGGGCCAATGGAATGGAAATATAAATTTGAGGTTGTCCTATTCAAATAAGAATTAATGTAAATTACTAATTTCTTTCCTCATCAAAATCATTTTCATCACTTTTTTCAAGATTCTGTTTTTTATTCTTAGAAACTTCAACATGGAGCTAGCCTCTTCACATTCAACCCGACTGTTCGGTTTTCGGCGAATTCCTTTCACATTTCAAAATGTTCTAATTTTGCAACGTACCCTCTTCACATTTGACTGTTTCATCTGCATGTGGAAATGCAGCCACTCTGCTGTTACTCTTTCCCACAAACTCTCGACTCTTGAGCCATTCTCTCTCCCAATCTGTCTTGTGTACCACTGTTAATATGGAAATCACACATGTGATTTGAGCCGCTAGAAGTCCATAACAAAGCCCTTGAAACCCTAGTCTCCAAACAAACGCCATGACTATTGCCACAGGAGCACCCACCATGTAAAATGAGTAAAAGTTAATCCATGCCCCGATGCCCGGCCTAGCACTTCCTCTCAAAATCCCACAACTTGTAGTTTGTGGACAATTAGCAAGCTCACATAGTCCGATTATGGGCAGCACAGCCATGGTCAGCTCCAAAACCTCACCATCCTTAGTAAAGATTCTCCCCCATGTCTCTCTTCCCAAGGTGGTCAACAACAAGCCCAACAATGAGCTCACTAGGGCCATCCCCACCGCCACCACTGCAGCCAAACGCGCCTTTTTTGGTTGGCCTGCCCCGAGTTCGTTGCCTACTCGTGTTGAAACCGATGCACTTAGTGATGTTGGCAAGGTGTACATGAGAGATGTGGTTTGTATCACTATGGCTGATGTTGCAAGGGCAATGTGAGGTTTGTGAAGGTAACCGGCTAGAAGTGTCATAAACTCGTACCACCACCATTCTAAACAAACTGCTAGGCAACTTTGTATAGAGAGTCGAATTAGCATCCTCCATTGATCAGCCCCTAGCTCGGTCGGTACCAAATATTTGGGTAATATTGGTTGGGACAATATCGGTGCTGGTTCAGAATTAGTAGTGGACAATAGCCAACAATACTTGCGCTCTTTTAGGACATGAGCATAGACCATGTAACCCAAAAAAAAGAAGAGAGTGATGAAGTTGGAGAGAGAACTAGAAATAGCTATCCCTTTGACCCCAAGAGAAAGAGTGAAGGTTAAGAAGATGGTGAGGGGAAGGTGTAGGACAATTGCTAGTAAAGTACACCACATTAATGGCCATGTTGTGCTTTGACTACGTAAAAAAATGCGTATAGGGTGGAGAAGGCTATTAGCTAGAAGATCAGGGATGGCAAATTGGCAATACAAGCTTGCAATTCTTGTGATATCAGGGTTTTGATGGAGGAGGAGCATGAGAGGTTCAAGATTGGCCCAAAGGAGAGCAATAGGAAGAGAAGTGAGAAGTAATAAGAGAATGGTTCTTTTTAAAGTGAGGAATGCTATAGAGAAGTTTTGTGAGCCAAATGCTTGGCTACATAGGGGCTCCATACCCATGGCCAAGCCAGAAAGGACCGAGTAGCCAGTGATGTTGGTGAAGCCAATGGCTAAAGCCCCACCAGCTAGCTCAAGACTTCCTAGCCTTCCCATGCATACAACTAGGACCATGTTTTTGAGGTAGCCTACTAAGCTCATGGCCGCAATAGGGAAGCCAATATCTGTCATTCTCTTGAGTTCTTCCACCACCTAAAAGGATGTTAAAAATTGGAAAAATATCAATCATAATGAAAATGGAAATTCCCAAGAGTTCAAATGAATTGGAAAAGATATCAAGAAGATTCTGCGAATAATGTTTAGTGAGATTTTGTACCTCTGGCATTGTCGGGTACTTTCGGGATTGCTCTGCTGCTTCAACCATTATATCTTTGTTTCCTTTTGCTTTGTTTCTAGCTTGCTTTGTTTAATTTCCTCTGCTATGAGAGAGAGAGAGAGAGAGAGAGAGAGAGAGAGAGAGAGAGAGAGAGAGAGAGGGGTAAGTGTGTTGGGAAATTAATGAACGTGCAAGGTTTATATAAGGATATATGGGTGTAGTGTAGGACTGGTGGGGGTTTGTTAAGTTTCTTTTGTTCCGTGGAAGTTAGTTACCTATAGCTGTCTATTTAAAACTACAGCCTTCCAATGCAGACGTACGACCAGTTGGCCAGGATTGTCAGCATGCTCGGTTACATTCACGATCGAGTTTTTCTGTTCGTAAATTAGATTAATTTAAAATAATTTAGATTATCGTTTGTATTAAAAAAAATTATGACTTTCCACTTACAAATTACGAATTCATAAAATGTAACTTCGTTGTGAATAAGATAAAAAAAGCTTTCAAACAAACCCACTATCATAGCCACTTTGACACATTTTATAGAGTAATTTGCCTCTCAACCTTAGGGCATTTTAATGTACACAAATATTGGTAATGGTCCCTAGCATAGAGGGATCAATAAGGCATGTTTAAACCGTGTGATATATTTGAGCAGTGGCCTCAAGCCCCTCATGCCGTCATGCCCACGCTCCTATTGTTTTAACCATATTTTGTCAGTTTTCAAAATAAACGAGAACACATCCACCACCACTTTTAATAAAAACCAAGTACTAGTCGATTCGTTCTTTCTTCACATGAGGAAATTTGGTCGCTGTCGTTATCATTTTACATTCTTATTATTATTATCTTCAATTTTACTTTCAAGTCTTTTGTATTTGTACTAAAATATGTTCATTATCGGTCAGTGTCACAATTGCTAAGTTCCTATCCTCTTTGGTGTGCTGTCTACTTTTCCAGCTTCTGTGCACTGAAAAGTAGTCTGATTTTCAAGCAAATTGTTAGCAAACGAATCATACTGTTAAATTAAGATTAATTTAGTAATTTGCATTTTGTAACTAACTAAAAATTTGAAACATACTAAACGTAAACCTACGAGCGTATCACCGTATATTTTCTGTTGTGTTACGGACTCTATATTTGACTTACACATCATGACTTCTATCGAATTAGGCACGAAACTGATACATCTATATATTCATCAAGGAACTTTTAGTTAGTTAATAACTCTAATTAGAATTCTTGAAGGAAACGTTGTAAAACCTTCTTGATGAATTGTTCGTATATATTAGGTCACTTTCTTCTTCAATCCTCTATCGATCGCATGGCCCCTTTGAAATAAATTTGGGCACAAGGTCGCCTTCATGTGCACATGTGTTACCTAGAGAGTATATAGAAAATTTAGGTAGCGATGGAAGCCTTTTCTTTTACATCACATGCTTTTTTAAAGATTCTTCGATATAACCAAAAACCCCATAAGAGGGAAGCGGACCAAACAAGCCAAACCCCCACGTTTCTTTTTGAAGCACACACCTTGTTCAGTAAAGTTGCTACAACCAACCCTCCTTTCTGTATCATCTCTCTCATTTTCTTCTGTTGCAAACATCCCTAGGTTTGATCACTAGCTCAGGAAATTAACAAACTTAGCTGATTAAAAGATAGGCTACTTGTTGAGTTTGGTCAGTAGAGAAGTTGTATTCATATTCGCGCCTTAGTTGCTTTTAAAGTACTTGTATTTATTTTTGTATATTTTATTAATAAAATACTATCGCCGATCTTTAAAAGATAATACTTAAAAATTAAAATGATTATGAATATGTGCTGAAAAGCTCTGTAGCTAGCTAGCAGCAGCCACGTCCTAATCGCCATCTTCCATATGGTTCTTGCTTTTTTTGCATGTAACTGTTCAGAAACGACTTTTTGATCCTCTTGACCAAAAATTCCAATAACATTGCACAAAATGCGGCGTTCCTTTAAGACGTATTTCTTTGCTCTCTAAACTGTTTCTAACTTTCTATCAAGCAGTTTTACCTAGAGTTTTTCTTTCTGGGGAAAATGCAAGTTGTCCAACAATATTTTCCTTTTCAAACTTTCATCTCATCCATACTTTAGAAATTCCCATGTTTGGCTACTCTTCTAAATAGACATTAGCCGGAGACTGTTCATATTAGCTGACCTCTCTTATATAAAACTTACTTATGATACTGTGATGAATAAATGCGATACGTATAGATTTTAATTATTAAAGCTTATAACAATATATTCACGACACGACTATAAACATTTCTCTCTCTCTCTCTCTCTCTCTCTCTCTCAAAACACTTGTCTTATTATCAAATTAATTGATATTAAGAATCATCACTACCTCTATGAATATATATATATATATCTCTCTCTCTCCAAACACTTGTCTTATTGTCAAATTAATTGATATTAAGAATCATCACTACCTCTATGAAATTAATTATCCAAGTCACACTTGCATGGAACCCTGCATGTGCTTCTAGTTACACCAAAAGACCAAAGCGATCCTTCTTCCATTCATAATTATTACACCCACCTTCAATAATATTCTTCTTTGTCGACAGATTGCTTTTCAATCACCTTTTTCTTTCATGTCCACACATATAAATGTTCTAGGATGGGATTCATTACCTTCAATATTCAACAAATCTCATGGGGTGGTTGTTACTTGTTAGGGGGAAAGGATGGAATATCCAACGCTCTTTCTCATAGTTTTTGCGAGCTTTGTTGGAAAAACACTCTTTCTTTGGTCCCAAGCTCACAGGCTTTGTTGGGCAGAACTCAAACAACAAACACTATTCTCACTTGCCCCGCCATGAGTGACAGATTGCATGTTGTAGGTATTTTCTATCAAATCATCAACTATGTTCTAACCTCCAATTAGACCCTTCAAAATTGATACGAATCAAAAGAAGATATCATGTCTAAAAGCTTAAGCAAATATATGCAATTATTCTACATTACTTGTAGCACCGTAGTTGACATTTGAATCCCACTTTCCCTGCCCCCGCATTTATATATATATATATATATTTATATTTATATATATGGCCGATAGGATCATCATATATGGCTGACAAATTAAAGACCATAGTTCTTGAAAAACTAATGACATAATTACAAGTTAAAGGGATTCGAGCCATTCGACCTTAATTCCATGCCAAACATGTAAATTTGGGTTTGATCATTTGACCAAGGTTGTATGCTGGCTCTCTTACACCTGAATTCGAGTCCCCCTCACCATAAATTATAGTAGTTTAGAAAAAAAAAAAATATCCATATGCCAAACATTGGTCAATAGAAAATTAAGCGAGATTGGGGATCTTAGGGAGAAAAAAAAAATCCTTGGAGGGCCCACGAATTCGACATTTCTCACTTTTAAGTGTAGCACTAATTCCTCTTTGTTCTATTAGTCAACAAACTCTCATGTCTATTAAACCACTAACTGTGATGGCAGCAGCTCTGGAAATCCTAGTGGACAAAATCTCTCATCTGCTAGATTGTCCACATTACTTGGTCTTTTAAGTGCCAAATATACTATAGGGGTGGATCTCTTGGGTCAAAAGATCATGAAGATTAGAGTGCCATAGACTTTTAACCACAACCTCTTTCGAGCAAAATAGAGTAATAAAAACCAACGTAACTATTTGTAAATCATATTGCTAATCACACCTCTTACTGACTGATACTTGTATGGTTCGGTTCTGTATATAAAAGATGAGATTGCTTGTAAGATGTAACACGCAGAGTCAATTTATTATAAATCATTCACATGAAAATCTAGGTCATGTTGTTAATAGGGTTTTTTCTTGATTACATTTTCTTTCAACTATGCATGTATTCTTAACTTTCATGGAATGTCATGCCTTGTTATTAGTCGTACGGCCCCAAAATTGGTGATTCTTTCCCTTCTAATCGTGATGTAAATAAACGAAACGAACTGACTTGATCGCGATATACATTTCTAGTCTTTTCAAGTGCCCAATATAACAAAAAACGTAGACAAGCTTTGCTTTAAGGACATGCGATGGTTTTGGCAAGCACACATCTCCTGTGAGTCTGTGACTAACAAGATTAAAAGCATTTTCATTAAAACATTTTTTCTAGTTGAGAAGCAATATGTTAACAAAAGTAAACTCGTCACCTCAACCGACGCATTATGCATATATAACGCGTCAAGGGGATTTGAATTTGATGATTGATCAATGAAATAGAAAAATGCATGAGATAGAGTAGAGAGATGCTTAAATGGTATGCCCTAAACATGAAATGCAATATTTAGAAAGATGGGTTATGGATGGGCGTGGTTTTCATAGTTCAATTTGATATAAAGTCAGAAAATTATGATGTGATGACGGATGGGTTGTGCACTCACTTCACTTCACATAAATCTAAAGTTTTCATCATCCATCCCCCTTGTTAAGATGAATTAATAGAGCAATGCATGTTGCTCCAAAATACATGTGAGCTTAATTTGGTGCATGAAAAAGGCAAAGAAAAGCACATTTTGCACAAGGGAAGACATATGACTAAAGGGATCATGGAAGTTTGGTATTTGTGCAGTAGCTTATTAGCATATATGGAAAAACATTATCTACATGCGGAACCCTTTTGTGCATGGAGAGGCGATCAGAAATAACAACTCACTAACATGTAATCAACACAACGTGGCATCGCCGACAAGCATTGATGGGTCATTGGTCTAATCTGACTTCAACTTTGGTTGGTGTGGGTAACCCATCGGCTGAGCTGCTTGATTTGAAACAAGCCTCGATTTTGGTCTGCAACCCAACCCAAAGCCTTTTCTGGTCCAACTACCATCAAAGACTGGATGTACATTGTACACTTACGGATCCACAGCAAGGCCAGTGAATGCAATTGTTCTCACTGGCCATGGTTGCTACACATGAAATTGCCAAATGTTTTCTTTTTAAATGTTCGATAAAATGCGGCAGAAAGGTTGGTGCATTGTAGCGTAAGGTAGGAAGCCAACGGTAACCCCTCTTGCTACGGAAAAGAAAAATTTATGGATACACCACTGCAATGTACACACTCTCGTTTCCGTGATTAGCACAGAACTACTTATTATGAGAGAAACGTGGCTCATAATGAGTCAGATTTGGGCTTGTTTCTTGGTGTTAGTTAAAGGGTCAGGCTGGTGGGCTTTTGTTGTTTCGTTGCCCTTTCCTATTGTTTGTGTTGTTGGGCCTTTGCCTGGTCTTTGTCTGTGTTGAGTTTGGTTTACCCAACCAAAATAAAAAAAGAAAAGAAACCCATTCGAGAACGCATTGAAAATCAGAAATGGTTGCTTACGCGTCAGCTGTTGAGTGATGTAGATCTTGCACTTTGCAGAGCAAAGCTTGAAAACACCAAGTATGGCAAAACTTATCTGATGCTGTCATGCTGATGCGGCATACGATTAAATTAAACTCTCAGAGCCAAATCGACAAACTGTACAGCTGGACTTATCTTCATCGTCATCGTCATCTATACACTGATACAGAGCTCAGAGCTCACTCCCAAACAATAATACTCTACTCTAAATTTAATTTAATCGACTAATCCAATCATTTTTGAGCTCTCGTACGGAAACCAAAAACGAAGATGATCGCTAGGAGGGCCTGGCACAAGCGGGCTTTGGTCTCCGGTCGCCGGTGGCTGTGTCCGTACACCTCTTCGGCTCCGTCGCCGGCGACGGTGCTCTCGGGCCGCAGCCCTCCGTTTCGAGCGTTCTCTTCCGAGCTTGTTGCATTCTCCACCGTCGCTTCCACTCCATTTCGCTTTGCTGATCCGATATCCAATGTAAATCTCTCTCAGTAGCTTGAATTCTTTGGTTTTGAGTAAAATGATTGGTCGATAATCAAAATTGTGAAAATTGTTGAAATTTACATACAAAAATGGATTCTTTTCGAATAATTTCTAGTAAATTTGTTAAATTTATTTATTTTTGCAATTTTTGTAGTGTAGCATTGCGTATAATGTGAAGAGGAGCTGGTTTTCAAGTCAAGCAATGGCTAACGTTACAGCAGCTGGTAATGGCATAGTTGATGTACCATTGGCTCAAACTGGTGAAGGCATTGCTGAGTGTGAGCTCCTCAAATGGTTTGTGCAAGAGGTCTGCGTTGAAAAAAACTGACCCTCTTCATTTGCCATACAATTGGAGAGGCATTTGATGTGAACTACGTTGTTTTGAGGAGAAGTATTTAGCCATAAAGGGTTATTTTGTGATTTTGGCAGGGGGATCAAGTTGAAGAATTTCAGCCACTTTGTGAAGTTCAAAGTGACAAAGCAACCATTGAAATAACAAGCCGGTATCAAGGAAAGGTTAATCAGCTTCTCTACGTTCCCGGTGACATCGTTAAGGTGAGAATTTGTATATATCTTACATCCTAAGTTTTTAGGAATAGTGGAGAGAGGTTCATATGTGTGAGAGAGTGTTAGAGTAGAAAATAATTGAGGGATGTGTGGGCAGTGGTTAATAGCTCTGCCACTGGTTATGGCCTTTCTTTGTTTCTCGTATGCTGTATATTTGAACTTGTTCCAGGACTTGTTCTTTTAGAATCTTGATGACAACATTTCTCTATTTTGGATTAGCTCATTTAGCTTTTAATCCTAATTTGACACTCTTATTTATACTTTAGAGTTTAAATGAAATCTTAGGTTGGAGAAATTCTTTTAAACATGGCCGTCGAGGAATCTCAGGTTCCAAAGCAGATTTCTGAGAGTTTGGAAAACACCAAGTCACTAGATTCTGAGCTGAACACTCAGAACATAGGTGGAGTTTTATCTACACCTCCTGTTCGGAATCTTGCGAAGCAATATGATATAGATATAAATGAAGTCGATGGAACTGGTAAAGATGGGAGAGTATTGAAAGGAGATGTCCTTAAATATGCTGCCCAGAAAGGAATCATTCAAGACCCATCTGCCTCTTTGAGTGCTAGTTCTGATAAAGTTTTGGGAGACGAAAAGAGTTACTCACATCCATCAGCTGAATCCGGATGTAATTATGATGATAAGACAGTTACCCTGAGGTAAAGTATAGTATACAATTACGAACTTGGAACACCTCCTCCTTTCATTCATTTGTATGATTCATGGCTGAAACTTAAGTGGCATAATATTGAATTCTAAATCTTAATGTTTCTGCAATATTATAATTTGATGGAGAATAATTCAAAAGGAAGTGCAGTATGCATCAAGTTACTTATACTCTGTACTTTCAGGGGATTCCAACGAAGAATGGTTAAATCGATGAGTATGGCTGCAAAAGTTCCACATTTTCATTATGTTGAGGAGATAAAATGTGATGCACTTGTAGAGCTGAAACAGTCTTTCCAAAGTAATAACTCTGATTCAAATGTCAAGCACACGTTCCTTCCATTATTGATAAAGACACTTTCAATGGCCATGGGCAAATATCCGTTAATGAATAGTTGCTTCAATGAAGAGTCACTTGAGGTCATCCTCAAAGGTTTGTACATCAACTTCTACTTACTCCATCCATAGAAATTATCATCCGTTGGCTGCGGCAATGTTTTAACTTGAGCTTAGTCTTTATCTTCTTGAAGTGGGTTTTAGACTTAACTAATGGAAATTGTTATAGGTTCCCACAATATCGGAATTGCCATGGCTACTCCATATGGTCTAGTTGTGCCAATCATAAAGAATGTCCAGTCTCTTTCCATTTTGGAGGTTAGTCTATGTGACCCTCAACTGTAACTTACACTGTGTATCAGAAAACGTGCACTGCTTGGTTTATTTGTTGGAGATCCAGGATTTGGAGAACAATTTTGTGGTTGTAGCTTGAATTTCAGGATTTTATGATAATTGATGCTTGCAGTTTATCTCTATATATGCAAAACTAATGATACTCTATGCTTGGTCATATAGAATGACATGTACTTATATTTACATTGGAATCAATTTTCATTTGCATACTTTGTGAGTACGCTTTATTAATTATATATATGCCATGTATGTAGATAACAAAGGAACTTTCACGGTTACAACAACTGGCATTGGAAAACAAGCTTAGGCCTGAAGATATATCTGGAGGAACAATAACTTTAAGTAATATTGGAGCAATTGGTGGGAAATACGGTTCGCCTCTGCTCAACTTGCCTGAGGTTGCCATAATTGCACTTGGGCGGATTCAGAAGGTTCCACAATTTGCAGATGACGGAAATGTATATCCTGTGTCAATTATGACGGTGAGTGTTAAGTTTTTCTATTATTTTTCCTTTTCATTATTTGAAAAGTTAAATCTACAAATTACCTAGTTCTGAGCACTGCATGCCAGTGCCCTTACTTGGCTGTCAGTTTGCTGAAGAAGCAAGAATCACCCTTGAGAAAAGAGAGGCCTAGCCCCTCACCCTTGTAAACCCCATATGCACATGCACATCGGATGGTTCGAATGAATCATTTGGCTGAATGATCAGAATGCTGATCTGAACTGGTGATGCCTACTATATGCGATGAATGAGTTGGCCTGACTAAATATGACTTTTTTTTTTGCGCTCAGGTCAATATAGGGGCTGATCATAGAGTGCTGGATGGAGCAACAGTTGCCAGGTTTTGCAACGAGTGGAAACAATTTATACAGAATCCAGAGCTGCTCATGTTGCATATGAGATAGATGGCTGGTCATGTTGCTTGAAATATGCACTTCTCAACTTGCTAAATATTCGTTACTTAGCAGCTGGAGTTGCAACCAACATGTTACTACTATGTATATATAATTTTCAAGCTGTTTACAAGCAAGATTCCCGGCTCAAGAGAAGTTAGGTGAAAATCGAAAAGTAGGCCTTTTTACAGCGGTTCAAGCTTGGAACCGATAATCTCAAATGATACACATGTAGACCTACTTTTTTCTATTAATAAATTTGATGAAGTAATTTAAAAAATAAATGATGTTTTACTTCAATTGCAAAAAATGGAGAACGATTTCTACTGCTGGTAAAAAGTACACATTTTTTGGTTTAGAATACAAGGGGAAAAATAGAGGGGTCGAAAAGAAAGAGAGAGAAAACTCGTAGACAAAAAGTAAGAGGAAAAGCCGCGCCACTAGTTAAACCGTTTTCAACCGTCACCAACCGCTCAATGAAATCTAATGGACATTAACCTCCTGTTTAAAACCGAGTCTTCCTTCACAAACCTGAATCTGTTCGTTCCTTCGCAGTTCCCAAACCTTTCGGTTTTCTCTCCATGGCAATCAAAATGCACTTGCACATACTGGTTTCGCTCTTGGCTCTCTCCTTTGGCACCAAACTTTCAACTTCAGGTATTCACAGACCTTTTCCTTTCTTTCTTCAGAAATTGGTTCACAATGCACCATGTCTTTAGACGTCTTCTTTGTCTGTGTTTGTTTCAGACGAAGCAGCGATGCCTGAGTTCACTTTCAGTTGGATGGATGACAAAGACACTTTCCGAGCCGGCGACACTGCAACCATAAGGATCAGAGCACTGAACAACTTTGACAAGCTTGACAAGAATGCGTTCAAGCCTACTCTCACTGTAAATGGGAAGCCTGGGAATAGCTCTTTTGTATCTGGGGTTCTGTCAGATTTTGAAGGAGACCCTACTAGTTGGAAACTTTTCTTCACTACGATAACTGCCGGATTGTTCAACGTTATGATCAATGAGGATCGCTACAAAGTGTTTGATTCTTCTCTGCATTTCCAAGTTCACCCAGGTGCTTCAGTTTCTTTAATTTCACTACAAGAATTGAGCTATTGATTCCCACAGCAACTGAGCTCTTTTTTTGTTTTTCATTTCACTGGAGTTGGTGTAGCTATTGTTTGCTACATCTCTGCATGTCTATCTCTCCAACTGTTTAACCCAATCTGTTTTGTCTACTTTTTTTATTGAAGGGAAAATGTACCCATCTGGCTGTGTTGTTTCTTGGATGGGTTCAGGTTATGAATTTGAAGCAGGGACTAAAGCTAGAGTGCTGATACTTCCCAAGGACGCATTTGGCAATAATATTAATATCTCTGAATCCAGTGAAGATCCAAAGTTACATAATTTTACAGTGTCTGCATTCTACACAAACGAGTCCATAGCAAGCCTGCCAGAAATCACCCATTTGGGTTGGAATGAAATTGGTTATATCATCGTCGAATTCCTTGTGGTGAAAGCTGGAGACCTCTTTTTGTATGTGGGAGGTGGTAATGAGACCTTGAATGGCTCTCCACTACCATTTAAGGTGAACCCAGGTGGTGTATCATAGCAATACTTATACGTTAACTTTTGCTAAAGTGAAGTTATCTCTAATTTGTGATTCAAGCATTCTATTCATGTTTATAATAGCAATGATATGATTATGCCCATTCACGTGCAGCATAGATTGGCCGATTGTGTTATTACTTCACACTTCACAGATGCATTCTTCTAGACTTTCCAATTGTTGGAAATGTAAATTTCATAAGATTTAAGATAATGGGAAACACGTACTTAGTTGTTACTTCCTACCCGTTTGTTGATTCTGATGCTTTAAAGGCTATTTTCTTATCTATATTTGTTGTAAGTAGCTTATTAAGTAACATTTTTTGTTTGTGATAAATTTTCATTTCCTATATAGCAGGACCACTAGAAGTTTCCAATTCTGTGGCCAAGTGGGAATTTGAACCAAATGCATGGCAATTATATTCCAAGATGGAAGTCCTTATACATCAGCAAGATCGATATGGGAACCTTGTTCCGGGTCTGTATGCATTTGACGCTGAAGTTGTTGAGATAAAGACAAATTTGTCTATACCTGTTGCAGATTTGCACTTTGAAGAAGTGGTGGCTGGAATTCAATTGTTTTCCTTTAGTAATCTGGAACCGGGAAACTTCTTGCTCACTATATCTGATATGAAGCATGACAAAAGTATCTCTAATATGCCATATGCTTATACTGTCTTTGTTGGTGCGTGTCGTTTAGCTGTTGAATCTTGTTATTAATAACCTATTGGTGTTTTCCACTTCTATTCACATGCCTCTCTCATGTTTCATTTAAATAGGTTATTGCAATGGGACAAACAGTGTTGTTAATGGATCTGGTTTAAATAGTTCTACTGCTGGAGAACGAGCAGAGTTTTCAGTTTACTTGAATGATGCTTATCAGTATCCTTCTCCTGCTGAAATAGAAAGGCTTGAAGTACAAATTGTAAGGGAAATTGACTCCTACCGAGTGCAGTCGAGCATATTTCCTATGCAGATCATCAATGGTATATATGCAAGCTAGCAACTATTGAAGTGTTTCCTTTGATAAACATTTTTGTTATAATTTTACAAAAGTTTGTCTCTCTAAGTTAGGGACTGGACCTGCTCGAGGGATAAGATATGGTGCAACCAGCCAGATAGAAATCACTCCTTCACCATCTATGGACTCAGCAAATTCAGTAAGAAGTACCTGTGGATGCATGAACTGAAACACAATAAACATAAACATACATAGATATATGCATTATTGCTTTAAGATTTTTGTATTCTAATTGACTTTCTTTCTGAATTCAGTCTGTTGGGAGCTTCGGCACTCTGGCAACTGCTTTCAATGTGGTTTATACACCTGACAAGAGTGGGATTTATAGAATCTATGTACTTTGTGGAAATATTCTACTGAATGGTGCTCAACCATTTACAATGGAAGTAAGAGGAGGTATAATTTCACACCTGACATTTTCTATTATTTTTCATGACCATCATGTCAAGGAACTGCCTGAGAAAAACTGAAAATGAAGGAACCTAATGCAAATAGTGCATAACTTGAGCTGGAAGTTTTCCCTTTAGTAAATGATTTTTATTTTACCCTTTACAATGTCTAGTTTCAGTTGAATTAAATTATACATGATCTTGATAAGTTCGTCACAGTTTTTATTCATCATCCATATTGGTTTGTCGTACTTGGTAATTGCATGAACTATTATATTGTTTCAGCCTCTTATTTCATTTGTGATGAATGAATTCCTAACTTTTTTTCCGCAGGAGAGGTTAATACATCACTCTCACAAGTTGTCAAATTTTCTCCCAAGGTGCCAAAAATGATTAATAATGACGTAGTAGTGCAGCTCGTGGATTCATTTTTTAACCCTGTCTTGTCTCAACAATCCAGACTGAAACTAGACATTGTTTCAGTTAACAGTTCTGGGTTTTCAAGTTCTGTGTTTGTGGATAATACTAATGGCTCATACACGGTTCACTATCTGGCTGAGGATGTTGGAAGTTATGAGATGTGTGCTTCATTTGAAGGCAAACAAGTCTCTCCCTGTCCCTTTGGGGTCAATGTCTACAGCAGTAAGAATAACAAGAAGTTATACAAGAATAGTTAATTTTTTTTTTGGGGGTTCAAGCATGCTAGGGAAATGATATATAATTGATGTTTATTGCCCTTTGTTATTGATACCAACCATTAATTTTACTTTCATCTTTAATATTATAGTTGATTTCCAACTTCCACGGACTGATTGATGTTCTTGGCCCTCTGCAGGTGAGTATTTTCCCAGAGCCTACATTGATACAATATCTGTATGGGAGGATGAGTCAATTGCTTTTGATGTTTTAGCAAATGACTACTTTGCTGGAAATAATGCAAGTGTAGTTGAATTCTCAAAGGTACACTATAAAGTGAAAGTATTTTTCTAATGTTTCCCTTCCACACCCCTTCCAAAAGGATCGTTTTACCATTATTACTATGATGGTGAGCCTATTAGAATGAGCAACTCAATTGACCTACCCTCGGTGTCTTCTTTGTTGAACTAAAAGAATGCATATATGTATGTTACTTCAACTAAAAGGGAAACAAAATTCTCTGAATTCAGAACTGACTACTTCAAGTTTCTAGATGCACAAAGTTTTCGAACCACTGTTTCCTTTGTAGAGAAGGTTGGAAGATTTGCATCATGTTTTGATACTATTTATGTACTCTCTCTTCTTTACAATGGAGCTGCTACTAATCAATGATCACAAGTAGGCATTTGCACACAAACAGCACCTACCATTTAAAGGATTTTTCTTGGAAATTTGACTGGCTTATATTTGTCAGCCAGGTCATGGTTCCCTTCTCGAGTATGGAAGGCTCCTCCGGTATACACCTCAAAAAGACTATTATGGGAATGATTCATTTGTGTACACAATGTCTGATATAAATGGGAATCTTGCTACTGCTGCTGTAAACTTATCTGTTCTCACTATCCCACCCCAATTTGTTTCTTTTCCAACTGAACTGCAAGCAACTGAAGATGAGATTAGTCCCAGATTTGGGTAAGGAACTATTAATATATAACACTTCTTAGAAATTTCTGTATGATAATATGTTTGGCTATTTGCAAATTGCAGTGGTTTCCCAGGGTTTGAGATAAGATACTCAGACATGATGGAGAGCATCTCTGTTAATCTCAGTGCACAATCTGGGATGGTCTTTCTGGCTCCCATGCTGATGCAATTCTGGGAGCCAGTTTGGACGGGACTTTCTGTATACACAGAGGATGGAGAAGTGAAGGGTTTGATTTTAGAAGGCAACGTGGAAGTAATCAATTTTGCCCTTCAGTCAATTCAGTACTACGGGTAGGGTGTCCTTATGGCCCTTGTAGCTCCGAGTAACAAATTGCGGATAAAATTACCATTTGCAAAGTCTCATGTTGAATTGTTCTTTATTGCAGTTTTCAGGATCAGTAACTTTCTTTTTTTCTTTCTTCAATTTTCCTCTTCAGAAATGAGAACTTTTGTGGCTATGATACAGTTCGAGTCTCTACAAGGAACAGGAATGGAGTTAATGTATTGGATGTTCCAGTTTTGGTGGAACCTATTAACGATCCTCCATTTATTCATGCCCCTGCATATATTATTTTGAAAAATAATGAAGATGAGTCACTGATATATGACAGAGAAAAAGACAAGTTTGAGTTCTGCATTGGAGATCCAGATCTTCTTGCCTTCCATGGTAAGGTTAGATAAGATCATATGTCTTATGTATTGGGTCATGCTGGAGATGGGATTATTGACTTATGTTAAAACTAAGAGCATCGTACTGCCAATATAGACATATTTATTAGTACTATGTCCAAGTGTTGAGTAAGTCAAATTTTGGTCATCATAAGTGGATTCTGAAATCCTGGACTGTATCACTATTTTGTTCTTGGCTAAAAGACGTCTTCAACCTCTGAGTTAGTGGATTGATGTAACTTCTTGGCTGGATAATCTTCCAGGTAATGAGTCCCTCTTCGCAGTCACATTTTCTGTGGAAGTTAATGATGGATTTTTGGTAACGAGCCTGCCGGCTGGGCTCATCACTACAACTGAACTGAAGCTCAAGAACAGTTACCAGTGGCTACCTCTTCAAACATATGTCAGCATCTCAAAACATTTCAAGGTCAAAGCTAAGGGAGTTAGATTTCATGGAACAGTAAATGACTGCAACAGTGTAATGCAACAGCTCTTTTATCATGTAAGTTAGGTTCTTCACTTTGGACTTGATTGCAGCCTTGTTAATGGATTGATGAACCCCTGGTTCTGTGGAAGGCCAGGATTTATCTTGCAGTACCTATGGAAGATGAAGCATATACAGAAATCTTCTTGCTGCAATAAATTACAGCATTTCAGGCCCTACCAATACCCCCTTCCTTGATTAGGAACACCAGAAATATAATATATATAAACATTTTAGAGTGTACTGTGCTTTTTCAACCAAGCTAGCATTGCAAGTTTGGAATTTAAACCAGTCATCGTCTTGATTCGTCACATTTTTTTTGTACAGGGAGGAGAACAGGATGCCATCTTGACAGTGACATTGAATGACATGGGAAACTATGGATGCTATTTTAATTGTGCTGAAAAGATATCAGTGCCTTTGCAGGCTGAGGCTTCTGTTAATCTAATAAGACGAAGTCCAATGAGTTCACTTGTGGCTCACGGTAAGTGGCAATCAACGTACATTGATTTCCAGAGTGAAGATCTCAGAGATTGTCTAAAGTGCTTCTTTATTGAAACAGTCCATCTGTTTATTTTGTTTGCAATACAGGCTTGGGATCTGCTATTGTCCTTGAAGCCATTATAGTGTTTTCACTTGGATCAGCACTACTATTTTTCACCTGCAAATGTGCAACTCGCCTTGTAAATGAAAGAAGAAACAAAGCTACCAGGGGGCATGAACCAGAAAGCACACATAGTTTGCGCAAAGGGACTGTAAGTGTGCCGATAGTTTCTTCTAAAACATTTGCCTGAAATGCTCACCTCTTGATGTGCAATGCTGTGCTGATTTATGTGCAGCCAAAGACAAACGTATCAGAGCATGCAACTCACCTCACTGGGAGTTGTTCAAGCCCTTTGCTTGGCAGCCAACGTCCCAACTTTCGCCAACGGTAATAAGTTTTCGGGACTCAGATTTAGAGGCAATAGCAAAGGATTGTGAAGGATATTTTCTGACGTGTAATTTCTTTGGATATATTCAGGTCGTCCTGCCGTCAATCTGGAGATGAGGAATCTTCCAAGGCAGCATATCAGAGGTTCCGTTCTACTAGTGGACGCAGTCAGCACACTCCTGCGCCTAGCTTTACGCCCCTTGCTATTGAAAAGGAACAAAGTGAAACAGTTTAAGCTTTTGACGTGGTGTATTGTCCAAATTACTAAATGTAAGACCTGGTTTTCTTTTTCTGGAGACAAATGGATGTACTTTTCTTTCCCTTTTTGTTCATCTCCTCTGTTTTTGGCTTTATGCTTAATTTTATGCAAGTAAATTGTGGCTCCAACGTGGTTATAGAGATGTGGGTTATGTCAGTTGGCCAAGGCAGTGTGCCCCACCTCTTGCACCAAGTTCGATCCCCCTCCCATACGTCCGTACGGTACATTAGAGTAGTCAATAAAATGGTTATAGATTGTGTAAATTCTGCCATACAATACAACCACTCTTTAAACTGTTAAATGTGACGGATTCACTATTCTTTCTTATTTAGAATAATAACTCTGAAGTGTTCCTCTAACATACAATCGGACAAGTTGTTTCGACATTTTTTAACAATTCTATCGATTTTGTAACATGGTGTAACTGAAAGGTAGACCTGGCAAACGGGTCGTTAAAACGGGTTTCGGGTCGTGTTCGTGTTAACCCGTTAAGGTAACGGGTTGAACACGACACGACCCGTTAACTTAACGGGTGAAAAATATCAAACCCAAACACGACCCGTTAGAATTCGCGAATAATCCGCACGACCCGTTAAGAATAAACAAAGAAAAAAAAAATTCTTGCCCAACGCTAACTCTTCTTCCCCCAAACCCCAGCCCTAACTTTTCCCTCTTCGTTTCTGTCTCACCCCTCTGTCTCTCTCAGGTATCTCACAAAATTGGTCCCTATCTCTCTCTCTCTCTCTCTGGTAACCACTTTCACAGTCAGTCTCTTTCAATCCAACCTTAAAACCCAACAACAGCAGCAAAAAAAAAAAGGAATAAAGAGAAATGGGGAAGTACATGAAGAAATCTAAAATCTAAGGTGACATCGCCGTGATGAAGGTCTCCGTTTACAACAATCTTCTCTTGGCTGGGCTAAGTCTGTTGAGTGGAGAGAAGAAGAGAATTTTTTTTATAAAAAAAATGAGAGATAGGGAATGACAGGAAGAGGAAGAAGAAAATGAAAAGAAATAGAGAGCTGGAGATAAGGGGAAAGAAGAAGAAAAAAAGTGAAGAGTCACGGATAGAGGATAGAGAATGGGTTAAAGGAAAAATAATATTAAAAAAGAGTGGAAAGTTGGAGAGATAAAAAAATGACAGAAAAAAAAAAAGAAGCATTCGTTTTGGTGTTAGGAATGAAATATGTTTTAAAAAAACATTTTGCAAAATTACAAAATTACCCTCCTTAACGGGTGGATGCGAATATTCGCGAATTGACTCGACACGACCCGTTAACTTAACGGGTGGCTAACGGGTTCACCCGTTTTCAACCCGACCCATTAAGCTCAACCCAAATACTGATAATTTCGTGCGAATTCGTGTCGTGTTAACGGGTCGTGTGTAATATTGCCAGGTCTACTGAAAGGCCAATACACCTCCAATTAGAAAAGAAAAAAGAAAGTTAAAATTGGATTATGACATAGAAATATGATCTTTTAGTGGCTTTTGGACTTACGGCTTCATTACATTACCTCATTTTATACGGAAAAAATAATAATAGAAATAAAACAAAATAAAGTCGATGAAAATGAAATGATGCGACAAAATATATGTAAAATTGAAAAGAAACAAAGTCATTAGCTGAAACAGCCTGACAGACGACTCGGGGGAGCAGAACAGAGCACGCTTTGATTTACAAATTGAATTAAACGACATCTCCGTGCGGGAGAGTTTGAACTTGGCATCGTCGTCGGAGTCAAAGACGAAGAAGTGTGTGATTTGGAGATGGCTACGGCGGCGTTAGAGAAGCTTCTGCAAGTAGGCACTAAGATCGTCGCAGTTGGCAGAAACTATGCCGCTCACGCCAAGGAACTCGGCAACGCCGTCCCCAAGGTCCCTCTTTCTCTCTCACTCACTCCGATCCTCTCTCTGCGCTGCATTTCGTTAATTTCTGTATCTTAATTTCTTTTCTTTTTTTTCCATTTTTGAGATTTGATTTTGTTAATTCATGAAGGATCCTGTGCTTTTTCTCAAACCGACGTCGTCTTATTTGGAAAACGGAGGCACAATCGAGGTCCCTCACCCTCTGTTGTCGTTGGACCATGAGGTGGAGCTGGCCGTCGTCATCTCTAAGAAAGCTCGCGATGTTCCGCAGGCCACTGCCATGGACTACGTTGCTGGTATACTTTTATTTGTTCATCAATTAATTCTGCTATTAATTTTAATTTTGAAAAGTTAAGATTTTTTTTGGAGTTAAATCTAATTCAAGCTTCTGCCATGGACAATCGAATCATTTTAAGGTTATGCACTTGCTCTTGATATGACTGCCAGAGAAATTCAAGCTTCTGCTAAGGTAATTTACTATAATTAGGCAGTATATTTTCACAGTAGTCTCTAATTACAGTGGTAATACTATAATTATGATAATCAATTTGAGATTCCAATTTAAACGGCTACTACAATCGTTGGTTTCCTATCAATGAGTTACCTTAAAACTTTGGTTTTTTCGCCTTTTCATCCATAAGGGTCGATACAAATGATGCTTCGCAGAGGGAAATAAACATTACATGAACAACTTTAATATGCCGAGAGGTAACAGGCTTTTGATATAAACTGTGAAAGCAGGTTCACTGCTATGCCTGTTTCCATGAAGAATAAGGGTGGAACAGTTCAAATTCTGAACTTGCACTCTTGTGTTGGATATCTACGGTTAAAACATGTTCCTTTTATTTTCCCTCTGCAAAGTGAGAATAAAGTTTAGTACATGGGCTTAATGCGCATGTCAGTATAGTATCGTTGTCATTGTTAATGTAAGTAGTGTTCTTTGACAGTCTGCAGGTCTTCCATGGACCATAGCTAAAGGGCAGGACACCTTCACACCAATCAGTTCCTTGGTAAGAATTGCGTTGCAGATCTTTGATACTTTTCTCTGTGTTATTAGTGCTTTTCTATTGTACGTTTAAAGTTTGTGAGCCAGCTACGAAGAAGTTCGCTTCAGACCAATAAGTGCAAAAGATAACTTACTCATCACAACAATATGGTGTGGGAGTGGGGTGATATGGTGAAGCAAGATGGAAATTCATTTGTGTGTGTGTGTGTGTTTTTTTATTTTATTTTATTGATTATTATTATAAATTCCATGGTTCTGTATTGTTATATACTTGTATTGTAATACGGTGTGTGTTATTGCATTTTATGTGCTATATTGTTTGGTTACTGTGACATTTATTATTTTAGAAAGGAATGACATTTCTTAAAAGAAGAGAGTTTACTCAAGTGGAGCTGCTGAGATTAATTTATGTAATTTACGTAGGTATACCCCTAGTTACCATCTGTTTTCTGGATCCCCTGTGGAGCTACGAGTGTTAGTATAGTTGCAAACTTGGAGTTTTAGCACAATTACTATTTATTTATTTTTCAGTTTGGGAGGTAAATTGTTCTATCTCTATAAACAGCTATTTTCTTTTATCTTTTTAATTTTTAAAGCATGCTAAGCTATTTGACTCTCCAAACTTCATGCAGCTACCCAAGGAAATGGTGCCAGACCCAGACAATATAGAGTTGTGGCTGAAGGTTGGTGTTTCCTTTTCTACAACCTTCTTTATTCGTGTCCTGGTTTTTGAATTGGTCACCACTTCTGATGTGTTCAAATTAATTTGCTTCACCATAGGTAGATGGAGAATTGAGGCAGAAGGGCTCAACCAAGGATATGATATTTAAGCTCCCATTTCTCATCAGCCACATAAGCTCTATTATGACACTTCTTGAAGGAGATGTAATACTAACAGGTAGACGGTTTACATCTGCTTCTAAGGTTTTCCTCCCCTTGCCTAGCAGTCACAAATACTTTTGACGTCCAGCTAAACACATTTTGGCACTGTTTGTGCAGGCACTCCCAAAGGTGTTGGCCCAGTTAAAGTAGGTCAAAAGATAACTGCTGGCATAACGAACCTCCTGGACGTTGAATTCAATGTTGAAAAAAAGCAGAAGAAAGGAAGCTCTTGAGCTGATTGAATTTTCTACCAGGTGTTATTGCATTTGACAGTTCCATTTGTAATGCTATTTTTTTGAAACAGTAATGCTATTATTTACTCTTGCCCCCTCCCCAGAAAAATTTCTTCCATTTGTAATTTGGGTTACCTGACAAGGAAGAGGTTTCTAGACTTACATATATTTTATAATTTTGGATTGATTTGATGATTATATCCATGGATTTAACAGTTTTTTTTTGTTTTTTTTTTTACAGATGAATTATTTAAGAGCACCCATATTAATGTTAGGGACCATGAGTGATAAAAAAAACTGTAAGGATGAAATCTGATAGTTTCGCAAACGTTTTTTTGTTGTTGATAAAAAGCCTTTCTTAAAAGAAGAGAATTCCTTGTTTGGAGGCAGGGATGGGAGGTGAGGATGGAAACCTGACCCAATTGGCTCTATTTTTGCCAACTATAATTTTTAGTTTTAGCAACAATGCGAATTTACATGGCTTGAACGCATAAAACAAATAAGCTTTACTGGGAAATTGCAAAAGAAACAAACGTCAGAGCTATGCTCACCAACAGCAACAATGACTGTTTCTGTAACCCCACTTCTTGATCTCTTTGGTGGTTTCGGAAGTCCACACCTCATCATCATCATCATCATCGATCTCCTGCTCTACTTGTTCCTCTGCGGTTTGTTCATTTTCCAAGTCCGCACCACCTACGGGTACTGGGGCCTCCTCAACGTCACCCTCCTTCTCAGCAGCATGAATCCCCTGCTCTACTTGTTCCAACAGACTACTTTGTTTGTTTCCTTTGTTAGCAGATTTTTGTGATTTCTCGTTGCGATAAAAGTATACGGAGATACACATGTAATAAATTAGGTTAGCAAGACTTAGGTAAGTTAATAGCTCGAGAAAACGATCCAGGCGACTCCCATTTATGTTGGGATGGAACCAGCTTCGCCTAAACACTAAAATGCTAGAAGCTGTAACTAATTTTCCAACACCAAGGATGAGGTCAGAGATGTGGGATGCATAATAGTACCTCGCCCTTAGCCTATCATTATTAGCAATTCGATCAGCAAGGAACTCAGTCAATCCATTTAGGGCTAGCCCTTTCATCAGTCCCAACAGGACGAACTGTGGAACTAACCACGCAGCGCTCATAGGAATCGTCTTAGACGTGCCATGTTCGAGTCTCTTACGGCTAACTAACTTCAACCTCTTTCCCTCAACCTGCCAAGCTGCAACACAACATAGCACAGAACATGCCAATCCGCAGCCAATTCTCACCAGTGTAGCCTTTCTCCACTGCTTTGGAATCATTAAGTTGTAGATAAATGAGGCTAAGAAACTTGAGAAGCCGCTAACTAGTGTCAAAAATACTGCCACGTCCATCACTGACCCAATGCCACTATCTGTATCCAAACTACTCATTTGTTCAAAAAATAAGGTGCTCCCTGTTGCCTCCACCAAACTGTATGCGAAGAAGGCCGACCACATAGCTATCACTTCTATGAAAAACCCTTTTCCCGCCTTCAGTTCTATGAGTGGCCAAAACTTTTTTCTTTGTGCTTCTTCTGGTGGACACGAGGAGGACGGGAAGGTCACTCTTGTGACTATGCAAATCTCTCCTCCTCTTTGTTCTTGATCTTGTTCTTGTACTGGATAGACAAGGGATAATTTTTTAAGATAGTACAGACGAGATTTCCAAGTAGATTTGTGAATTCTACTACTTAAGAAGTAACAGGAGTAGCCAAGCAAGAACAGCAAATAAGAGACTCCCACTAAAATTGTTGAAACCATGAACGTACTTGTCCAGGACGGAGTTGGAAGGAAAACAGCTAGCAATGCACCTAAAAACCAGGGATGGCGCCACAAAGCTTCTTTACGAGTTTCCAGTCGTTTTAAATAACTTTCATCTGTGGACGGTCTTTCTTTCTGTTCACTGAAATATTGATCGTCAAGAAATTCCTTCAAGGTAGCCGATCGACCAGCTTCTCCTATTCCTATCAGTACCGCTGCTCCATAGTATACCTTAGCCTCAGTTTGTGCGCTCATAAACTTAGAACAAATCCACAATAGGAGCAGTCCCTGCATATATGCATGCAAACTAATTAACATATATAGGGTTTTTTTTTTGGGCAAAGGTACGCTCATGGAAATTAACTTAAGTGACAGGGGATGCAAGATTGAATTGTAATGGTAAAACAAGCTTAATTTTAAGTTTTAATGCAAGAAGACTTACAAGTAAATAAGCAGCATTTGTGGAGGCAATCATTTTAAAACGAGTCATGTGAGTGTCTGATATACGAGCAAGAACAATCACCATGATGTCTGATACGCCTTCTTGGACATTTGTAACTAGAGCAGCCATTGCAAAATTGCTAGTACGCCAATTCTCGGTGAGGTACGTCATTAAGACAGACACTAACGCATTGTTTACGTAGCTGTGGCTGAATACCAGACCTATATATATTATGCCAGCACAAAGCAACAGAAGAAGTCAGAAACAGTTGTTTTCAATTCCCGAAACCTCCTTGAATGAAGTAACGTTAGGTGAACTCAAAATTCAGTGAATTCAACAGTAAGTGATGAATCACCTCGGATCGGTGTAGTAGCCATGGAAAAGTAGAAGTGGTTTCCAAGCCACTTTCTCACTGAATCAATGCATTGGCAAGGAAGGATGTTGCAACGGCCCCAGATAAGCCCTAGGTGAATCATACTTTGAAGCCTCACTATTGAGTCCGCTCTGAAAAACGCTCTCATGGCAGGCAGGCAGGCAAAACCTGCAATCACAGCTTCCAAAATGCATGCTAGTGAATGTGTAGGTTAATTAATATACTTGCGTGGATAATTTGGTGGGTTAAAAATACTGCAAATTTTGGCCAAGAAAAATAAATTAAAACGACAAATATGCAGATCCAGTAAGTACATGCATGCACGGTCTATGGTATAACATGAAATAAAAATTAGGGTTTTGTCCTTGATCTTATAATTTACACATCAGTTTGGCCACTCTTGTCTCATTAGCTCAAAGTCCTAGTTAAAACATAACATAAAGCAAAGCTCTCGCTCAATAAGTCTATCTGGTTGCCTTGATGTAACCAAATATGTGAAACTTTAAATGGAAAAAGAATTTATCGAGCAAAAACGTGAATTTTAAGACTAATTAAATTAGCTATATATTGATAACAATACCCCTTTAAAGTTGGAAACGTGACCAAATTTAACGAAAGTTGTCGCAATGAGATGATAGAGACCAAATTGATGTGTAGACCAAAAGATGAAGGGCTGCATTGATTGATTTGATAGTTTAATGACTAAAATGAGGACTTTAAAAAGCTTAGAGACCTCTTAAAATAAAAACCCTAAAAATATGACAATATGTATTTTGAATTCACATACATATATTTTGTAACCTAACTACTAGAAACAATAATTATTGTTAAAACATATGATCAATTTACATCTAGTCCTTTTTTTGTGTGGACAGAAACTCTACATCTAGTTTAATCACATTCATCTTTCATATTTCATTTTTATAGTAAAATAACATATATATTGATTTATAAAATTATAATTATTCATTTTGACCCAAAATTCGGAATCAAACTGTACTCTAAACCTTAAGCGATGATCCAAAGTTGAGAAATTTAACTAAAAACCTTAAGCAATGAGAGATATCTTCTTCCTGACAAAGCTACAGACTAAATTACTAAAGAAATATACACAATGTAGTTCAGATAAACATCGAAAACACAGACGAACATGCATATTAATTCTTAAAGTACAAATATATATTTAATATTTATTTTCCGAGAGAAAGATCCAGAGATGCCTACCTCCAAGATTTGCTCGACTATCTCCACTTCTGTGTATTGTCTGGAAGAGTGAGTACGTATGGACTGGATATAGAGAAAAGGAGAGAAAGAGGATGAAGGTGAAGGTGAAGGGGAGTACGGATATATATATTGAGCCTCCTCAGTTTTGTTTTCCCCTATTTTATACTAGTGGTGCTCTCCCCCTCTCCCCCCCCGCCCGCTTTGGAGCGGTTCAATGAATGAAGCATGATTTCGACCAAAAAGGGGAGGAGAAGATGCAGGGAGTTTCCCCTCTCTTTGCCTTTTTTGTTGCGGTTCAATGAATGAAGCATGATTTCGACCAAAAAGGGGAGGAGAAGATGCAGGGAGTTTCCCCTCTCTTTGCCTTTTTTGTTTCGGAAAGCGTTTGCAATGGTATGTTATATTATTATATTTGCATCGCCAGAAAAATGGCACAAAGCCACTGTTGCTGAACGACAAACAAGTTTTACCAACGTTATAGTTGACCTGTGGCTTATATGGAGACCCTTGTCTTCTGTTTCCTTTCCTTTTAGAAAAGTAGTATTCCTTTTCTTTGTCATTTTCTTCAAAAGAAACAAAAAATAGCCCCAACTGAAACAGTCCCCATGACGATAAGCATAGGCAGCGACTTCGTGAGCCGCCCTATTGCAGTTACGCAGTGTGTAGGAAAGTCACCTGCTGTCTGAAATGGTTTCTCTACGGAAGACCGCCCCACTGTCTGAAACCAACTTTCGGTTGTTCATCGCCATTGATTGACACCAAACGGACGTGCAATGGCTGACAGCAAACAAGTTTTACCAACGTTGTAGTTGACCTGTGGCTTATATGGAGTTGGGCCCCATTTGTTTTTTCCTACGGACGAACGGACGAACATGATTAAAACATTTGCAAAGACCCTTGTCTTCTGTTTCCTTTCCTTTTAGAAAAGTAGTATTCCTCTTCTTTGTCATTTTCTTCCAAAGAAACAAAAAAGAGCATGTTCTTATTGGTTGCTAATGCAATTTGTAAAGGCGGCTTCCCTTTCCAATCTCAAATGGTTTCTCTCCCCTAGACCGCCACACTGTCTGAAACCAACTTTCCGTTGTTCATCTCTCTCTCTCTCTCTCTGAGTACACATTTTCACACATTATTACTTAAAATATATTTCCACCTTAAAAGATGCAGAAATTAAAATATTCAAAAGCGAAATAAGCACATTAACATGAGACCATCTGTTTGAGGTTTCAAACTTGAGTGATCATTTTATTAAGTGTTGTTCAAAAGGATGTACAAACTTAGTGTCATTAGAAAAATGCAACTCTAGTTATTAGAAAAATCAAATAAAATAATTTCGTCACATTGTAGTTGTTGAACTACTTGGTCGTACAACTTGCTCTTCTTAAATTCGTTTACTTGTAATGGTGTTTCTTTATTTCGACCAAATATTCAAAGACTTTCAATGCACCTGGTTCTGGTTTTTATTTAATTATTTATTATTTTTAAATATGTAAGAAATTAGTCTTCGTCTTTTTTTTTCATTAAGAAAAAGTCTTCGTCTTTTTTTATTTAAAAAATGAAGAAGAAGAAGAGAAAGTCTTCTCTTCTCTTTTCATTAAAAACAGCAAAAGAAAAAAAGAGGAAGTCTTTCTCTTCTTGGTTGCTATTACAATGGTGGCTTACTATATTTATAAGTTTCTCTCACTCGCCTCTTCCACACTGCCTAAACAAACTTAGTTTGCAGAAGTTTTTCTCAGAGTGCATCTTCTCCTCACCTCCTTCTCTCTCTCTCTCTCTCTCACACACACACACACACACACACACACACAGAGTAAACATTCACACTCACAGAGTGCATCTTCCTTTGCATTATATGTTTTCATTGCTATTATTTTTGGCTAATATGCATTTCGTTTTGCAAGAGAAGAGGGAACTAATTTAATTAGTTGTGAAGACTGCAGATTTTGCTTTCAAAAAAACACCCTCCCTCACTTCCTTTACATCGACTGAAGATTATCCTCGCTCCCCTCCTCAATAATGGGTTTGGGAGCACTCATTCACTTTCTGAGAGAGGGGATCCATAAGCACCTCTACTTTTCCAAGGCTACAATATGCATCCACGGTATTTATCTCAGAGATACTTTAAAAGGAAAATATAATGATATATTTTAAAGAGTGTGATTCAAACTAATTTCTAATCAATTTTCTTTTTATTTCTACATATATATATATATATATATATTAGGTGGGCTTGGTTTGGTTTTGAGGCCAAACCGTGCGCTTAACCATGAACACCGGTTTGGAGAAAATTCAAACCGTGCGCCGAACCAATGAGGTGGGAAACCGATCATCTCGGTTAACCGGTTACCTTGGTTTGGTTTGGTGAAAACCTGCTTGAAAACATGTAGACTCTAAAATTCATTCAAAACCTGCTTGAAATTCATTCACCATTCACACAACAGATTCAAATTCATTCAACTGAAACCAGAGAACTGGAGTGAGCATGGATGCAGACACGAAGCTGTTGCTGTCTTGGTTAGCATAAAATCTCAGTTCAATTCAAGGATCTTGCAAGGCGGTAATTAAACATGTCCATTTGTTTCGTTCTTCATGTTGGGAATGAATGGAGTGATAATAAGGAATTAGTCGTAGAAATAACTTGGGATGGCAAACACTTTTCCACAGTTCTGAATTTGGCACGCAAGATGTCAGACGTGCAAAGAACTTTGATGCTCTTTTTTTATTTTAAAACAGTAATGCTATTTACTCGTCCCCCTTCCCCAGAAAAATTTCTTCCATTTGTAATTTGGGTTACTTGACAAGGAAGAGGACTAACAGAAATTAGTGTAAGAAGATATATAATACGCGGAAATGAAATATAATTTTATGTTTTAACAACAGAACAGATATTTGTATTATGTTTTAACAACAGAACAGTGATAAAAAATCGTTGCACTATCTTCCACAATTAACCGGGAAAGAGAAGAGAAAACCATGCATCACAGATTCACAATGCGTATTTACATAACATAAACCCAGAGAACAAATAAGAACCCTGCTTTACCGGGAAATTGCAGAGAAGCAAAATCAGCTCACCAACGGCAACAATCACCGTTTTTGTAACTACACTTCTTGAGCGCTTTGGTGGGTTCCGAAGTCCACACTACCCTACCACTAATTAAGGTTGTCCTCCTCCTCCTCGTCATCTTCATTGATCTCCTGCTCTGGGGTGTCCTCCTCGTCATCTTCATTGCTCGTCATCTTCATTGATCTCCTGCTCTGGGGTGTCCTTTTCGTCATCTTCATTGATCTCCTGCTCTGGGTCCTCAACGTCACGATTCTCATGAGCATTAATCCCCTCTTCATTTCCATTGTTGGCGGATTTTCGTGATTTGTCGTTGCGATAACAGTATACGGAGATGCACATGTAATAAATTAGGTTTGCAAGACTTAGGTAAGTTAATAGCTCAAAAAAACGATCCAGGCGACTCCCATTTATGTTGTGATGGAACCAACTTCGCCTAAACAATATTATGGTAGAAGCTGTAATTAATTTTCCAACACCAAGGATGAGGTCAGAGATGTGGGATGCATAATAAGTGGCCCTTAGTGCGTCATTATTAGCAATTCGATCAGCAAGGAAATCAGTTAATCCATTTAGGGCTAGCCCTTCCATTACTCCCAACAGGACGAACTGTGGAAGTAACCACGAAATGCTCATAGGAATAGTCTTAGACGTGTCATCTTCAAGCCCTTCATTGCTAATTGCCTTCAATCTCTTTCCCTCAACCTGCCAAGCAGCAACACAACATAGCATAGAACAAGCCAATCCGCAGCCAATTCTCACCAGCGTAAGCGTACCCGTAGCCGTTCTCCAGCGCTTTGGAATCAGTAACTCGTACAAAAATGAGATTAAGAAACTTGAGAAGTCCCTAAGTACTGTGATGGAAGGACCTCGATTGACCCAATCGGACTATCCAAATTTATCATTTGTTGAAAAAAGAAGGTGCTCCCTGTTGCATCCACCAAACTGTAAGCGAAGAAGGCCGACCACATAGCTATCACTTCTGTGAAAAAACCCTTTTCGTCCTTCAGTTTTATGAGTGGCCAAAACTTTTTTCTTTGTGCTTCTTCTGGTGAAAACGAAGAGGACCAGGTCCCTCTTGTGACTCCTCTTGTGACTCTGCAAATCTCTCCTCCTCCTCCTCTTTGTTCTCGTTCTATTTGAAGATAGTCCTGACGAGCTTTCCAAGTAGATTCGTCAATTCTTCTGCTTACGAAGTAACAGGAGTAGCCATACAAGAACACGAAAGTAGTGACTCCCACTAAAATTGCTGAAATCATGAACGTAATTTTCCAAGACCCAGTTGGAAGTAAAACAGCTAACAATGCACCTAAAAACCAGGGATGGCGCCACAAAGCTTCTTTACGAGTTTCCAGTCGTTTTTAAATAATTTTCTTCTGTGGACTTTCTTTCTTTCTGTTCACTAAAATATTGATCCTCAAGAAATTCCTGCAAGGTAGCCGATCTACCAGCTTCCCCTAATACTATCAGTGGCGCTGCTCCATAGTATACCTTAGCCTCAGTATGTGTGCTCATAAACTGAGAACAAATCCACAAAAGAAGCAGTCCCTGTATGTATATACAACAAATTAACATATATATATATATATATATATATATGTAGGCAGCAAGTACAACTGTATGCATATACAATTGAGTTTTAGAGATTTCTGTATTTAAAATTTTACATTTTTGCAAAGATATGCACACGTGGAGATTAAGTGACAGGGGATCCAAGATTAAATTGGAAACGGTAGTTCAATCAGATTAATTTGAACTTTTAATGCAAGAAGACTTACAAGAAAATAAGCAGCATTTGTGGAAGCAATCGTTTTAAAACGAGCCAAGTGCGTGCCTGATATATGTGCAAGAACAATCACCATGATGCCCGATACCCCTTCTTGGACATTTGTAACGAGGGCAGCCATTTCAAAATGTGTAGTACTCCAATTATCCGTGAGGTAAGTTATCAAGATATTCACTAACGCGTGGTTTATGAAGCTATGGCTGCAAACCAGAGCTATATATACATTACATATATATGCCATCACAGAGCAACAGACGAAATCAGAAACTAAGTCAGTTCGAATGAAGCATATAAGATAAAATTCAGTGAATGAGTGCGTGTTAATTCAACAGGGATGGATCACCTCGGATGCGCGTAGTAGCCTCGGAAAAGTAGTAGTAGTTTCCAATCCAGTTTCTCACTGAGACAATGCATGGGTAGAGAAGAATGTTGCGATGACCCCACTCAAGCCCTGCGCGAGTCAGAGTTTGAACCCTCTTTATTGACTCAGCTTTGAAGAATCCTCTCATGGCAAGCAAAACCTGCAATCGTAGCTTCCAATAGAATAGCTTACTATTAGAAATATATATATATATATTGTCGTATTTAATCATAATTATTTATTTTGACCCAAAGTTCAGAAATTAAACTAAAAACCTTAAGCAATGAGAGATTCTAGATTAGATTAATTTAATATAATTTAGATTTATTACTTATATAAAATAAAATAAAAATTAAAGCTAACAAAGGAGTATATTAGAGCTGGCCCTTGGGCAGGGCAAGTGGGGCCTGGTCCCGGGGCCAATAATTGAAAGGGGCACTAAAAAAATCAAGTTAAGCCATATACGTATAGAACAAAACAAATAAAAAGTTAAAAGGCCTCATAAAAAAATAAAAAATAACCAGGCGTGCATATTTGTTTAATCCTCCCTTCCTAAACGCGTGTACTAACCCATATATCCTAGCAAATATGTTGTTTTTTAATCCTAGCCCCAAAAAAACCAAAACAAAACCAGACTATACTAGGGTTTAGATTCTAGTTGTCTCAATTTTCTTATCTACCTACCTATCATCCCCTCACTCATAGAGTCACACCGTAGCCTCTCTCCTCACTTTTAGAAAAGTTTTATGTAAGAGAAACTAACTGCAAATTCCCTATGGATGAACATGATGACATTTTTCCTCAAATTATTATCATCAAACAATAACAAATGGGAAGGCTCATCTTGCAAAACAATGAATGCTATAATTTTAATAAAATTAATTAGTTGATAAAAATTATAATTTTAGTGATTACTTAATTTATAGGGCACACTTTAGATTTTTGCCAAAGGCCTCAGATTCCCCAGGGCCGGCCCAATGTCTTTGTCTTTTTACTTTCATTTATTTTTATATTACTCCATTTACTTAAGTTTACAATGTAAATAAGGAAGTACCCCCCATTTGGATTCAAAGAAAAATACTGAAAATCAAATTCCCCCCAAATCAAAATTTGAAAAATCGGTTTGAATGCAAAATACGATTTAGGCTAAAAATGATAGCTCATTAAGTCAATTTATACTTTATAATAAAATCCCATAAAATCAAGTTTTCTTATTTGATGTGTAAGGAATAAAAGCCGCTAAAAATTATCTTGAGAAAATGATTATTCCAAAAAACAATTTTTCATACTTAGTCAATATTTTTACATAGAACAATTTTTCATGTATGATATGAATGCATGAAGGGACCTAAGGTCAATCTAGGTAAAAAAACCTTAGATGTTCAATCCACAAAGAGTTTTTAACCTTTCAAAATTGTACCTCCGCTAAAAAATTCTTGGGTCCACCAGTGGCCGGCCCTGTAGATTACTAAAAGAAAAATACAAAATGAAGTCGATGGCTAGGATCACTGATCAAAGAGAGTAATTCAGATATGATGAAAAGCATGGAAAAGAACGAGCATGGCATTTGTAAAGTATAAAATACATCTGTTCCGACACTTGAAATTTAAAAAAAAGGAAAAAAAGGTTCCCACAGAAAGACTAGAAGCGAAGATGCGTACAAAGATGCGTACCTCCAATCCAATGCTTACTGGACTCTCTCCACTACTGTTTACTGAGAGAGAGAGAGAGAGAGAGAGAGAGAGAGAGAGAGAGAGAGAGAGAGAGAGAGAGAGAGAGAGAGAGAGAGAGAGGATGGAGGTGAAGATGAGGAGAAGACACATTTGCTCTCTATATGAGAGATTTGAAACGAAAAGTTGTTACCAAGCAAGTCTTCTCTCAAGTCAAGTGTTTTTTTTATTTTTTTATTTTATATTATGAATATGATGAGGAAGAGAAAGGAGTGCATGTTATTTATCTAAGTTTACTACAATATTATTTATTAAAAAATAAATCTTGTCGACTTCTTGACTAACTAGGTAGAATACAAGTGTACTTGGACAGATTCGAAATTTCGTGGTGGTACATATATACTTTTAAAGCAGTGGCACATGGGCGAACCGCAATTATTGTGGGTTGTAATACGGTGTGTGTTATTGCATTTTATGTGCTATATTGTTTGTTTACTGTGACAGACATTTATCATTTTAGAAAGGAATGAAATTTTCTTAAAAGAAGAGATCCTTGTTTAGAGGTGGGGATGGAAACCTGACCCAATTGGCTCTATTTTCGCCAACTATAATTTTAAGTTTTAGCAACAAAATAGTAATCACAAGATCATTGCACTATCTTCCACAATTAACTAGAGAGAAAAAAAATTTAACCATGCATCACAACGCGAATTGCATGAACGCATAAAACAAATAAGAACCGTGCTTTACTGGGAAATTGCAAAAGAAACAAACGTCAGAGCTATGCTCACCAACAGCAACAATGGTCATTTATGTAACTCCACTTCTTGATCTCTTTAGTTATTTCGGAAGTCCACACCTCCTCGTCATCATCATCGATCTCCAGCTCTACCTGTTCCTGTGCGGGGACTTGGGTCTCCTTCTCAGCAGCATGAATCCCCTGCTCTACTTGTTCCAACAGACTACTTTGTTTGTTTCCTTTGTTGGCAGATTTTCGTGATTTCTCGTTGCGATAAAAGTATACGGTGATACACATGTAATAAATTAGGTTAGCAAGACTTAAGTAAGTTAATAGTTCCAAAAGACGATCCAGGCGACTCCAATTTATGTTGTCATGGAACCAACTTCGCCTAAACAATAGAATGCTAGAAGCTGTAACTAATTTTCCAACACCAAGGATGAGGTCAGAGATGTGGGATGCATAATAAGTCGCCCTTAGTGCATCATTATTAGCAATTCGATCAGCAAGGAACTCAGTCAATCCATTTAGGGCTAGCCCTTGCATCAGTCCCAACAGGACGAACTGTGGAATTAACCACCAAGTGCTCATAGCAGAAGTCATACTCATGTCACCTTCAATTATCTGATATTTAACTGATGACTTCATCCTCTTTCCCTCAACCAGCCAAGCACCAACACAACATAGCATAGAACAAGCCAATCCGCAGCCAGGGCCGGCCTTGACTTTTGGGTGGCCCTAGGCTAGAAATAAAAATGAGGCTCATTTCTCTTTCATTCTCCTAAATATAATAAACTAACATGGAAAAAAAATTATGCAATTAAATACTATTTGGATAAATAAAACATGGCTCCAGTATTGGTCATATAATCGTTGCCCCAATCTGAAAATAAACAAGAATGAGGATACAAATAATTTGCACTCTTTCATATTTCCTCGCTAAATAATCTACTAACAAGAATTTTTGGATAATAAAAGAATTTATAGTCCCTATTGGTTTTCATTCATTGATTACTTTTAGCATTTAAATACTTTTTGACAATTGAATACTTAAATACATGCAATTGATGTTCGTATATTATATAATTTTCATTTGAACTCTTCAGAAACACTTGTAATTGTAATCATATTTAGGACCTCTAAATGCCAAATTATTGAAATTATTCTCCTCTAAAATTATATTTTTCAACTTGGTACATAATATATATATATATATAAAATTAATTTGGGGCCCCACAAATGCGAGGCCCATAGCCATCGCCCTCCTTGCCCACCCTCAGGGCCGGCACTGTCCGCAGCCAATTCTCACCAGCGTAACCGTAGCCTTTCTCCACTGCTTTGGAATCAGTAAGTCGTAGATAAATGAGACTAAAAAACTCGAGAATCTGCTAACTAGAATTAAAAATACAGCCACGTCCATCACTGACCCAATGCCACTCTTTTTATCCAAACTATTCATTTGTTCAAAAAAGAAGGTGCTCCTTGTTGCCTCCACCAAACTGTATGTGAAGAAGGCCGACCACATAGCTGTCACTTCTGTGAAAAACCCCTTTTCCGCCTTCAGTTCAATGAGTGGCGAAAACTTTTTTCTTTGCGCTTCTTCTGGTGGACACGAGCTCGAGAAAGACGAGGTCACTCTTGTGACCATGCAAATCTCTCCTCCTCTTTCTTCTTCTTCTTCTTGTTCTACTGGATAGACAAGGGATACTTTTTTAAGATAGTCCAGAGGAGATTTCCAAGTAGAATATTCGTCAATTCTACTACTTACGAAGTAACAGGAGTAGCCAAGCAAGAACAGAAAATAAGAGACTCCCACTAAAATTGTTGAAACCATTAACGTACTTTTCGAGGACCAAGTATTTTTCGAGGACGGAGTTGGAAAGAAAACAGCTAACAATGCACCTAAAAACCAGGGATGGTGCCACAAAGCTTCTTTACGAGTTTTCAGTCGTTTTAAATAATTTTCATCTTTGGAAGGTCTTTCTTTGTCTTCAATGAAATACTGATTCTCAAGAAATTCCTCCAAGGTAGCCGATCGACCAGCTTCTCCTAATACTATCAGTACCATTGCTCCACAGTATAGCTTAGCGTCAGTTTGTGAGCTCACAGACTCAGAACAAATCCACAGTAGAAGCAGTCCTATATGCATGCAACTAATTAAAATATAAAAGTTGTATTTTTTTGTTTTTTGTTTTGGCAAAGGTAATGGTACTCACACTAAGCAGTCCCTGCATGTATGGATGCAAGATTGAATTGTAATGGTACTCACACTAAGCTTAATTTTAAGTTTTAATGCAACAAGACTTACAAGAAAATAAGCGGCATTTGTGGAGACAATCATTTTAAAACGAGTCATGTGTGTGTTTGATATACGAGCAAGAACAATCACCAAGATGTCTGATACGCCTTCTAGGACATTTGTAACTACAGCAGCCATTGTAAAATTGCCAGTAAGCCAATTATAAATGAGGTAATTTATTAAGATAGACACGAACGCATTGTTTGCGTAGCTGTGGCTGAATACCAGACCTATATATAAAATTTCATATCACAAAGCAACAGAAGTCAGAAACATACAGGTTTCAATTCCAAAACCTGCTCGAATGAAGTAACGTTAGATAAACTCAAAATTCAGTGAATTCAACAGCGATGAATCACCTCGGATGGGTGTAGTAGCCTTGGAAAAGTAGAAGTGGTTTCCAAGCCACTTTCTCACTGAATCAATGCATTGGCAGGGAAGGATGTTGCAACGACCCCAGATAAGCCCTACGCAAATCATACTTTGAAGCCTCACTATTGAGTACGCTCTGTAAAATCCTCTCATGGCAGGCAAAACCTGCAATTAGCTTCCAAAATGCATTAATTATATAAATTAGCTAGTGAATGCATAGGTTAAGATACTTGCGTGGATGATTTGGTTGGTTAAAAATACTGAAAATTTTGGCCAAAAAAAAAAAAAACCAAAACGACAATCTAGTAAGTACATGCACGCATGGTCCCTGGTATAACATGCAATAAAAATTAGGCGTCTTAAGTTAAAACACAACATATCCAGCCATAACATAAAAATATGATAATATGTAAGAAAAATTAGGTATTAGACATAAAAATCTTTACAAATTAGGATTTGAGACATATAGTAATTCTGTTTGGGTTTTGATACATAGGAATCCAATTTTGTTTTAGATTTGGTCAAAGGAGGCCCAAATTCATTGGGTCTGTTTAAATTATAAAGGATAAAAATACAATTTTACCTTTTTGTTTAAAAACACAAAATCAGATCTCTCTCTTTCTACGACGTCACGCTGAAAGCTCTCTCTCTTCTTCCTCACGACGAGTCTGCTCCGAAGTAAAGCCTGAGCTTGGCCGCAACAAGAAGCTCTAGCAAGGCTCATCCGGGCTCGGCTTTGGAGGTAGACTTGTTTTCCGGCGACGACAAAGTGGCTGTGAATCCGTACGGCGCGTCATTGGTGGTGGCCAGTTCCAGCGGAGGAGGGCTGATTCCGGAGAGAAGAGCAGGGCAGTTCTCTATGTCTGGTTCTTCCTTCTTTGTCGTAGCTCTCTCGCGTTAAGGTCGTTCTTGGGGGTGCTGAATTGTATTGATTTTGAGGTATTTATGTTTATGCAAATTCTTCTTCGTAGTTGTTGACAGTTGTTGGAAAATGACTTTTTTCTTGCTCTAGATTATGCGATACTGTTATCTGATATGCGTAGTTGTTGTTAATTCTTTTTATTTCCTTGTGTTTGTGTAAATTTGTGAATAGTCACATTGTTTGTATTGAATTTTGCTTCGTTAAATTGATAATTTTTGCTAATAGTAATGTATAGGCGTAAAGATCTGAATCTTGGAGATGGCCTGTTCTTAGAGTCTTGTCGTGAGGTGGCCACAAAGTATCCTGGGATCAACTATAAGGAAATAATTGTGGACAACTGCTGCATGCAACTTGTTTCGAAGCCTGATCAATTTGATGTCATGGTATGCCAATTACATTCAATGAATTTGGTCGTTATAAGCAAATTGTTCGTTTATTAATAGAAAAATGAAACCCACATGGTAAAGATAGGCTATTACTGTACAGATTTGATAAAGAAAAGTATGCTGCATCTCTTACCATTATTGTGTGGGATAGTAGGACTGGACCTTCTGTTGGTTGAGCACTTTTGAGCAGCCTAGGATGCCTCAGAAATGATGAGGCATCTCTTATGAGGGTTAGAAGATTCTGAATCTTTGATTCTGTCAGAGAAAAAACTATGAATTACCATGAATATTTCCTTGGTTAGGAAATTAAATCCTTTTTGCTGCAATCTTTCTGTTAAGCAAAACCTGATTGTGTTAAAGCATTGTATCTTCTAGATTCTTGGGAAAACATTATGCATGTTTCGAATTGTAGAAAGTAGTGGAGTTTGAGGAGATGAGTAAATTTATTTGAGAAGATGAGTAAAATTAAAATCAGTACAGTGTGAGTTTTCTTCCTCATCTCTAAAGATTGTTGTTTTTAACAATTATATTAGGTCGAACTATCTCATTTTTTTGTTTATTAGTGGATATTCCTTTGTAACTGTCATTCAATGCTTGTTTTCATGAAGTTTTTGGTTTGTTGTTTTGTTAGGGTTGTGGTAGATTGATCAGAAACTGCAGTGCAGTTTCCTGTTTCATAATTCAATTTTAAAATAATTATTCTAAGTCTATGGGAATGTTACAACTGCTCATCAACTTATATGTGTTTGGAATTTAGTTTTAGTACTTTGATCATGACTTTGCCTTATGGTTTCTATTCAACTTTGAGCATATTTTTTTTTTCATAAACTGCACTGCAATTTCCGTTTGTTGCAGTTTTTTTTATAAGAAACTGCAGTGCAGTTTCCTATCTCATATTTTGATTTTAGAATAATTTTTCCAAGTCTATAGGAATGTTAAAACTGCTCATCTACTTATATGTTTTTTGAACTTAGTTTTAGTACTTTGATCATTGCTCTGCCTTTCGGTTTTTTTATTTTTTATTTTTATACATTTGAGCATATTTTTTTTCATAAACTGCACTGCAGTTTCCGTTTGTTGCAGTTTTTTATCAGAACCTACAGTGCAGTTTCCTTTTCTATATTTCGATTTTAGAATAATTTTTGCAAGTCTATGGGAATGTTACAACTGTTCATTGACTTAAATGTGTTTTGAACTTAGTTTTAGTACTTTGATCATAGCTTTGCCTTTTGGTTTCTTTGCAAATTTGATTAGATGTTTTGTCATAAAATGCACTGCAGTTTCTGTTTGTTGTAATTTTTGGTAAGAAACTGCAATGTAGTTTCATGTTCCATATTTCAATTTTAGAATAATTTTTGCAAGTCTATGGGAATGTTACAATTGCTCATCTACTTGTATGTGTTTTAAACTTAGATTTAGTACTTTGATCATGGCTCTGCCTTTTGGTTTATTTTCACATTTGAGCATATATTTTTTCATAAACTGCACTGCAGTTTCCGTTTGTTGCAGTTTTTTGTCAGAAACTGCAACGCAGTTTGCTGTTCCATATTTCAATTTTAGAATAATTTTTCCAAGTCTATGGGAATGCTACAACTGCTCATCGACTTAAATGTGTTTTGAACTTAGTTTTAGTACTTTGATGGTTTTGTCGCTGTTTTTTGTTTGTAGTTTTGGTTTTTGTTTTAGTTTTATTTTTTTGTTTGTTTATATTATTAACATCTACATTATTTTTATTTTAAAATCCCACTTAAATATGAGAACTATTGGTTTTTCTAGAAACTGCAGTGCATTATTCGATCTTCTTCTTCTATTGCAATATTCATGATTTGATGTGAAGCTCAGTTTTTTTGATGTTGAGGTATGTATATTATTGATCAAATTGTTATTTGAATTTTCTACTTATTTTTCAGTTTTTATAAGTTGATTTTTCAACTCTTTGATGTAGTTTTTGTTTTCTATTTTGGCTTTTTTTTATTTATCAGATTTGAGTTTGAGGTGCTGTTTGGTTAGAGATTTTGTAGAATTTTCTAGTACTTTCATCATGGTTTTGCCTTTTAGTTCCTCACTTATTAGTAGGTGCATTTTTGCCTAGACTCTGTAGTTTGAGGTGCTGTTGAAATAAATTTTTTATTTTTTTTATTTTTTATGTAGATGATTGTTTATATAAATATTGTGTAATTAAATAAATGTTACAATAACAAGTTTGGTGTAGTGGTTTGTGAGTGAGGCTTCCTCCTTTGAGGGTCAAGGTTCGAGTCCCTTTAATGACACAAAATATTCTATTTTTTTAGGGTGAATAAAGGGCAATGGAGTTGGTCCCTAGTTGGTCGGAGATGGGCCTCGATAGGTGGCGGTGGTTGGTCAGTGCTGGGCTGCGGCGGTAGTGGGTGCGGCTATCAGCGGTGGTGGCAGTTGGCCGGAAGGGGGTTGTCGATGGCAGGAGGTGGTGGTTGGACGGCGGCGGCGGTGGTAGTTGGCCAGAGGCAGGTGGTGGTGATTTGCCGGCGGCGGTGTTGAACTTATAGTAACCTAAAAATTAAGCAACTATACGCACGTTTTAACTCGCAAGTGCACAAGATCAGATAAATAGTATAGAAAGCAAATACGAGATCGTTCCCACGAGGATTGGATTAATTTGTGCTTAATTTATTTTCCTTAAACTAAATGGCATTCGGTGTAGACAAGGTGTTCAAAATGATGATTTTCTTATGATGGTATTGAAAACTAAAAATTTAAATACTAAATATTGAAAACAGCGTTTGATTAAAAATAGAATGGATTGAGGTTAAAACAATGAGAAAACTAGTTAGGGATTCGATGTTCACCACTAATCTTTTTCCTTAAGCAAACGACATGCACAATGCTACAAAACAGATTTTGGATGCTTATGTTTGTCAACCTAAAGGCATGATATCTACTCTTTAAGTTATTGATTTCCCTAAACAACAAGTTAGGCATGGGTATCTACTCTAACTCTTTTCATTCTTAAAGTGTTTAGCATGGTATCTACTAAGTTGTACTTTAAGAATGCATAACACAATGTAAATCGACAAACACACAAATTCTAGAACATGGTATCTATTCTAGTTATTCATGATGATTAATTTTAAGAACTTATAACTAGTTCTTTTGTTACTTTCATAGGTACAAGACTCGGTCATCTAAATTTACCTATGTAACAAACTCAATACACAGCATGCATATGATGATCAAGCATAACATAACGTATGTAAAGAGTAAAATATAATCTGAAATTAATCAATAAGCATCACAAAAGTAGTTTATAGCAAAGACATATCGAAATCCTTAAAGAAACATGATTAGGGCTTCAATCGAGCCCTAACTAAAATATTTAGCTATCCATAATTTGAATGGATAGCAAGAACATACAAAACAGAAAATAAAATGAGAAATAAGAAGAAGATAGCTCTTTGATAAAGAAGACAACTCTTTGATGGTGTAAACAACTCTTTGATGGTAGACAACTCTTTGATGGTGTAGACAACTCTTTGATGGTGTACAATGGAAATGTAATTTATGGAATGATATCCTCCTTTGAATGAGCTGAAACTCTCTATTTATAGGCTTCAAATTCGTCCTCCCCCTTGGCTGGTCTCTTAGCTGCCCATGTGTGGCAGCTCATGCTTTGTCTCCCATGTGCTTTGTCTCCCATGTGTGGCAGCTCATGCTTTGTAGCTGCCACAAGCTTTGCCTCCATGTGTGGTTGCTTTAAGCACATGGATCAATAGCTGCCCATGCTTTGCCTCCATGTGTGTCTGCTTTAAGAACATGGCTCAACAGCTGCCCATGCTTTGCCTCCATGTGTGGCTGCTTTAAGCACATGTGACAGCAAAGGTTTGTCTGTGAACCAGGTTCGGTTTTTGACATGCTGAGGGCTCCAGACTTATTCAATTGGGCTGACATTTGGATATGTTATAGTAGACACCCATTGGAACAACTTCTATCAAGGGTGTCGCCCCATCTGACCTGTGCAAGTAGCTGAACGGAGGCCTGCAAAGTGACCCACGGAAACTGGACTGAGGCCCGAATGTTTGACCTTGAGCTACTAAATCATGTATAACTTCCTCTAGAAGACTCCAAATCATGCACCGTAAAATGCTACGGAAACTAGACTTCCGTATATTTCCAGTGATGTATGGCACATTATCTGGTTCTTTTTGAGCAAGTACAGGTTAATCCATAAATATGACTGATCTGCAGGCACTGTTTTGAGCTAACTTGTCTTCAAAATGTAAATAATGAGTCTCAACCTTATTATACTGAAACATACACAAAACTTTATTAAAAGCACAAGTTTAACTTAAAAACATACCAAATCATAAGTTAGAATGGTACGAAAAAGATATGTAATTATGCACCGATCAAATACCCCCAAACCTAGATTTTACTAGTCCTCGAGTAAAACGAAATGAAAATAAAGATAAAAACAAAACTAGACCACTTTCGTAGGTAACTCGATTGCATTGAGCACATGCAACAAGCCTTTAAACCTCTAGGCATCCCTAGTAGGAGGAGTTGTGTCTCCTGATGGTTTAACAGTTACGATACCCACAAACGTTTTACTCACTCTACAAAACAAAAGGTTAGAAAACTAACTTTGAAAACAACTAATGAAACTGAAAGAAAACTTTAGTCATACCTCCAACACCATAGAGTTGCCAAGATAGATGATCAATAAGTGTGTACACTGGAAGCTATAGCTCAAAGGCACACGGCTTCAAAGTAAACATACTCAATTCTTGAAGGAAGAACATGCTTCAACTCTAATTCTCACATATAGCACTCAATCACTCAGAACCTATGGCTTTATTCTCTCAAATAAGCAAGATGAGTATATGAAATAGAAGCACAATATTTGGTTACATCTCATGAAGGGAATCAAATACTAAGAATAGAGATACACACATACATACCAACACCCATGAATACATCCTCAAAGATCAGCTAGGTCTTTCTCAAGGTTGTAATGAAAGGCTAAGGTTAAGGGAAGTGGAAGAATTGGAAGGAACACAATTAACTTAAGAACATACCAAGGTTGCATTCTTCATTGATCTGCAAGGTATCATTGATTTAGAATGGTATGGCTGCAACTTCATAGCATCATCTGGCATAGACTTTAAATTTCACATTTAGATCAAATCGAAACACTTTCTCTTTTTTTTTTTTTTTTTTTGTTGTGACTTGATCTACTTCTTCTTTAACTTTATTGCACAGATTCACACCAATTTACATTTAGGAATGTGGCAGCAACTTCCTTGCTTCAAACTTTATCTTGGCACACCTTGGTATATTTCTAAGCTTTATAGGGTATGGCTATAATAAGTTTAAATATCTCAGATTGAGATACAAAGTTAGGGGAATCATGAGGGTGATAGAAGAAAATGGCTTGAAGTGTTTGGCTACAAGAGAGCTGATGGAACACACGAATGGGTAGGGTGAAAAGAAAGTACAGAGAATTGTTATACACACATAGCCTAGCATCATTTCAATGAGTTCATTCATGAGTGAGAGCATGTACCTGATATCTGCAAATAGAATCATCCTTAGTATTCAATCAAAATGGAACAATGAGATCATTTTAGAGTGAATTGAAGAAAATAAGTAGAGATGAGGAATAGAAACACTTTAAACCCTCTCAAGAAAGCAATTAGGCTCGAAATAGCTCACTAGGGTAGTCTCCACTATTATCCTTCAAGAACCTGAGCATGGTACTTTAGCCACCAGAATTCTAAGAGCAAAAGCTTTGTGAAGTGTAAAATGTTTGATATGAAAATCTCAATGGCAGCTCCATAGCATTGGTTGTATGACATTCTAAAAAAATTAGTAACAAGTGAACGAAAATTGGAAACACAAATGAACAAAAATTGAAAATTGAAAACACAAATTAACAAAAAAATTGAAATACAAGTGAACAAAAATTGAAAATTGAAAACACAAATGAACAAAAAATTGAAATACAAGTGAACAAAAATTGAAAACCTCCATTGATACCCCCAGACCTGAATTGGACATTGTCCCCAATGTGAAAGCATATAAGAAAACAGAAAACATGGATTAAGGGTAACCTTGGCACTGCACGGTTCATCCTTCAAACATAGCATTTCTCAAAATGCTATCGATGGCTGAGCTCACCTATGGCTCTTCTTCTGACTCACTTTCCGAAGGGTCTGAAACAGACGAATCATATAGGGCTCCATCTATCATCAACTCATCCATCTGCTCCACGAAGTCTCGGAGCCTTGTGGTCATGTACACTAATTGGAAGTGAAACTCGTCAAGCACACTTAAGTAAATGCCAAACTCGTCTCGAATGTTACCTGTACAGTACATGTGACTGCTCAGCACAACAGTTCTTGCCACAAACCTCCTATCTAGCAGATATTCCCTCCAAGTATCTAGACAATGTGCCAGCGCTGCAATCTGCATCTCTTCCAATCCACAATCCAGATCCCAATTTGGAACCATGTCTTCAATTGCCTCTATCAGCATACCTCTATGAAACAGAAAGGCATCTATGACAACTTCTGAGGGATCCATGGCAAACACAACCACGAGCACCTCAATCACCTCAAACACCCGTTGCATAATGGTGTCCTCTCCCTTAGGATCTTCTGGTGGGATAGCTGGCAGTGAGCTCAACAAAACCATTGGGCTAGGCACCTTCACCATGCTCAATTCGGACTCCTCCTCCTTGAGCTTTCCACCGACGGTCTCCTGGAGTTTCTCCATTGACAAGATCTACAATAAACAACAATTTGGAGAAGGTTTGGTTCGGGAGGAAGAGGAAGTTGAGATGTTCAGGGATAGAGGGCGGCTAGATCAAATGAACGAAAGAGAGTTTATTTTTAGGGTTAATGTAGGTAGCGTTTCAGAGAAAGAGAAGGTTCTTTTTTTTTTTTTAAAAATTATTTATTTCAATTTTAATTTTATAAATTATAATTATTATTATATATATATATATATTTTGAATAAAACACACGAATATACAAGTGACTCATGGATTACCAGTTAAGAACCTCAGAAAACACAGCCAGGGGATCCGGGAAGTTTGGAGAGGTCACAATGGTCCCGCTTAAAACCCAAACTTCTTAGACACCTAAGGTGTCGCCTATAGAACTCATAGACACTGTATTAACAGAGGTGCTCATTGGAGTTACCATAAGTCAACTCATATGAAATTTTTTTTTTTTTTTGTTGTAAAAAGAAACATAAACTTCAAATAATAAGAAAACAAATTAAGGGAAAGGATTAGAATGCTCCCCCTTGAAGCAATTAGGTCGAGCATAGATGTATTTGGATGTCACGACTTCCCCGTTTATGGGTAATTGAATGGGCTGCAAAATAGAAAAAAAAATTGCACGGGGTAAGCTCATAAGAATTTACGAAAAATAAATTTATAAATAAATAAATAAATAAAGAAAATTAAACATTGGGTTGCCTCCCAATAAGCGCTTGGTTTATAGTCGTTAGCCAGATTATTGGACTCTCATGCAATGTACTGAACAGGTTGGAGAGTCACATCCTCCTCTCTATGCTCAAAGCTCATCTCAATATAAGGCTTTACTCTATTCCCATTCACCATGAATGTCTGATTCTTCTCTTTGCTATGAACCTCCAAAACCCCATGAGGGAAAACCTTTGTAACAACATAAGGACCATACCACCTAGACTTGAGCTTACCAGGGAAAAGTCTCAATTTTGAATTGTAGATCAACACCTTCTGTCCCACATGAAACTCCTTCCTAACTAGCTGCTTATCATGATACGCCTTGGTCCGCTCCTTATACAACTTAGCATTCTCATATGCATCATACCTCAACTCTTCTAGCTCATTCAGTTGTAACTTCCTCTTGTCACCTGCTTGTTGCATATCAAAATTTAATTTTTTAATAGCCCAATATGCTCTATGCTCCAACTCCACTGGTAGGTGACATGCCTTTCCAAAGACTAAACGATATGGGGACATGCCAATTGGGCTTTTGTACGCAGTCCGATATGCCCACAAGGCATCATTCAAGCGTAGAGACCAATCCTTCCTTATAGTATTCACTGTCTTCTCTAGGATGCTTTTGATCTCTTTATTGCTTATCTCTACTTGACCATTGGTTTGAGGATGATATGGAGTGCCAACCTTATGTGTGATCCCATATTTCTTCATTAAGGAAGCAAAAACTTGGTTATTGAAATGGCTACCTCCATCACTAATTATCACCCTTGGTGTCCCAAACCTAGTAAAGATGTTATCCTGCAAGAATTTCACAACAACTTTGTGATCATTAGTTTTTGAGGGGACAGCCTCGACCCATTTAGATACATAATCCACACCCACAAGAATATATAAATAACCAAAGTAGTTAGGAAATGGACCTATGAAGTCGATACCCCGCACATCAAAGAGCTCCACCACTTGAATGTTTTGCAATGGCATTTGATTTCTAGAAGAGATATTCCCTGTCCGTTGGCATCTATCACAAGCCCTGCAAAACCAAAAAGCATCTTTAAACACATTAGGCCAATAGAACCCAGATTGTAATACCTTAAGTGATGTTCTCTTCGCTCCAAAGTGTCCTCCACATGCAAATTGATGACAATGTTGGAGAATGCTCATATGCTCCTCCTCTGAAACACATCTTCTGATAATTTGATCTGGACAAAATTTGAACAAGTAGGGCTCGTCCCAATAATAGTGCCTAGACATAGACACTAATCATTTCCTTTCTTGGCTAGACATACCTGGAGGAAAAACCTTAGTAGTTATATAATTAACAATATCTGCATACCATGGAAGTTGTAAATCAATTGCAAATAACTGCTCATTTGGAAAGTTTTCACTCAAGGGAAGCTTGTTTTCTTCCTCATCATGAAGTAACCTGGACAAGTGATCTGCAACCACATTCTCACTACCCTTCTTGTCCTTAATCTCAAGATCAAATTCTTGCAGTAAGAGCACCCATCTAATCAACCTAGGCTTAGCATCTTTCTTACTAAACAAAAATCTCAAAGCAGCATGATCAGTGAAAACAATAACTTTGGAACCAATCAAGTAGGACCTAAACTTCTCTAAAGCAAATATAACAGCTAACAATTCTTTTTCAGTAGTAGAATAATTAAGCTGAGCATCATTTAAAGTTCTAGAAGCATAAAAAATAGCATGAGGTACCTTCTTAACTCTCTGACCCAGAACAGCTCCCAGAGCATAATCACTGGCATCACACATAAGCTCGAATGAGAGGTTCCAATCAGGTGCCATCATAATGGGTGCAGATGTGAGTAGCTCTTTCAATGTATTAAAGGCTTTCATGCACCCTTTTGTCCACATAAACTCAACATCTTTAGACAATAATGCACAAAGAGGTCTAGAAATTTTAGAGAAATCTTTTATGAATCTTCTGTAAAACCCTGCATGCCCTAGAAAACTTCTCACACCCTTCACAGATGTAGGAGGAGGCAATTTTGATATGATGTCAATCTTTGCCTTGTCCACCTCAATGCCCCTGCTAGAAATTACATGACCTAAAACAAGACCTTGTTGTACCATGAAATGACACTTTTCCCAATTCAGCACTAGGTTGCATTCCTCACATCTCTTTAGAACAAGCTGCAAATGGTTAAGACAATTATCAAAGTTAGAACCAAAAACACTGAAATCATCCATAAATACCTCTATAAATCTCTCCACCATGTCTGAAAATACGCTCATCATGCACCTTTGGAATGTGGCAGGTGCATTACACAAACCGAATGGCATCCTTCTGTATGCAAATGTGCCAAAGGGGCAAGTGAATGTGGTCTTTTCCTGGTCTTCTGGTGCTATAACAATCTGATTATAACCACTATAACCATCTAGAAAACAATAATGACTATGACCTGCTAACCTTTCTAACATCTGATCAATAAAGGGAAGAGGAAAATGATCTTTCCTGGTTTCATTATTGAGCTTTCTGTAATCAATGCAGACTCTCCAACCTGTGGTGAGCCTGGTAGGAACAAGCTCATTCTCTTCATTCTTTATCACTGTGATTCCACTCTTCTTAGGCACAACATGAACTGGACTCACCCATTTGCTATCTGAGATGGGGTAGATAATGCCAACATCCAAGAGCTTAAGAACTTCTGTTCTCACTACTTCCTTCATGTGTGGGTTAAGCCGTCTCTGAGCATCTCTGTTAGGCTTTGCATTATCTTCAAGGAGGATCCTGTGCATGCACTTGGATGGACTTATGCCTTTGATATCGGCAATGGTCCACCCTAATGCAGTCTTGTGCTCCCTAAGAACTCTCAATAGCTTCTCTTGTTCCACCAAACTCAAGTTTGCAGCAACTATCACTGGTAATGTCTGGTTCTCTCCCAAGTAAGCATACTTCAGTTGTTCAGGTAGTTGCTTCAATTCTAGATCTGGTGCCCTGACAATGGAAGGGACAAGAGTAGTATTAGTAGACACAAGAGTTTCAAAGCGAGGTACATACTTACTTGGATAAGGCATAGAAGCCTCAAGAGAATGCACAGCTTCATGGAGGTTTATCTCTGTAACATCACATCCACGTTCATAATTCATCCTTGTGAGGCTGTGGGCTATGCATGCCTCCAATGGTTCAATGCTATGTACCTGAAACACTTGCTCCACAACACTTCCTACCACATCAATCTTGAAACAATCATGGTTATCATGTGGCAATTTGATAGTGTCAGACAACATGAATTCTATCTTCTTACCATCAACTTTCATGCGTATAGTACCCTTTTTTACACTTATCTTTTGTATCAGCAGTTATCATAAAGGGCCTACCAAGAATAATAGGTAATGAAGATGGCATAGGAGAATCTTCCATATCCAGAACAACAAAATCAGCAGGCAAAATAAATTCATTTACCTGAACCAAAACATCCTCTAAAATACCTCTAGGTCTTCTGATGCTTCTATCTGCCAGTTGCAATGTAATTGAGGTTGGTTTGAGCTCCCCCAACCTCAACTCCTCATAAACTGTATAAGGCATCAAATTGATGCTTGCTCCTAAATCAAGCAAAGCACGTTCAAATAGACGGTCACCAACCCTGCAAGGAATTGTAAAACTACCTGGATCTTTTAGTTTAGGTGATAATTTTCTCAATAAAACCGCACTTACCTCCTCAGTTAATGCAACTTTCTCATGTTCCTGAAACTGTCTTTTGTGTGTGCAACAATCCTTTAAAAACTTAGCATAAGAAGGAATTTGTTTAGTTGCATCAAGTAAATGAATGTTGATTCCTTAAGCAAACGACATGCACAATGCTACAAAACAGATTTTGGATGCTTATGTTTGTCAACCTAAAGGCATGATATCTACTCTTTAAGTTATTGATTTCCCTAAACAACAAGTTAGGCATGGGTATCTACTCTAACTCTTTTCATTCTTAAAGTGTTTAGCATGGTATCTACTAAGTTGTACTTTAAGAATGCATAACACAATGGAAATCGACAAACACACAAATTCTAGAACATGGTATCTATTCTAGTTATTCATGATGATTAATTTCAAGAACTTATAACTAGTTCTTTTGTTACTTTCATAGGTACAAGACTCGGTCATCTAAATTTACCTATGTAACAAACTCAATACACAGCATGCATATGATGATCAAGCATAATATAACGTATGTAAAGAGTAAAACATAATCTGAAATTAATCAATAAGCATCACAAAAGTAGTTTATAGCAAAGACATATCGAAATCCTTAAAGAAACATGATTAGGGCTTCAATCGAGCCCTAACTAAAATATTTAGCTATCCATAATTTGAATGGATAGCAAGAACATACAAAACAGAAAATAAAATGAGAAATAAGAAGAAGATAGCTCTTTGATAAAGAAGACAACTCTTTGATGGTGTAAACAACTCTTTGATGGTAGACAACTCTTTGATGGTGTAGACAACTCTTTGATGGTGTACAATGGAAATGTAATTTATGGAATGATATCCTCCTTTGAATGAGCTGAAACTCTCTATTTATAGGCTTCAAATTCGTCATCCCCCTTGGCTGGTCTCTTAGCTGCCCATGTGTGGCAGCTCATGCTTTGTCTCCCATGTGCTTTGTCTCCCATGTGTGGCAGCTCATGCTTTGCAGCTGCCACAAGCTTTGCCTCCATGTATGGTTGCTTTAAGCACATGGATCAACAGCTGCCCATGCTTTGCCTCCATGTGTGTCTGCTTTAAGAACATGGCTCAACAGCTGCCCATGCTTTGCCTTCATGTGTGGCTGTTTTAAGCACATGTGACAGCAAAGGTTTGTCTGTGAACCAGGTTTGGTTTTTGACATGCTGAGGGCTCCAGACTTATTCAATTGGGCTGAAATTTGGATATGTTATAGTAGACACCCATTGGAACAACGTCTATCAAGGGTGTCGCCCCATCTGACCTGTGCAAGTAGCTGAACGGAGGCCTACCTTGAGCTACTAAATCATGTATAACTTCCTCTAGAAGACTCCAAATCATGCATCGTAAAATGCTACGGAAACTAGACTTCCGTATATTTCCAGTGATGTATGGCACATTATCTGGTTCTTTTTGAGCAAGTACAGGTTAATCCATAAATATGACTGATCTGCAGACACTATTTTGAGCTAACTTGTCTTCAAAATGTAAATAATGAGTCTCAACCTTATTATACTGAAACATACACAAAACTTTATTAAAAGCACAAGTTTAACTCAAAAACATACCAAATCATAAGTTAGAATGGTACGAAAAAGATATGTAATTATGCACCGATCAGGCGGTAGGTGGCGGCTACTTGCCGGCGATGGTGGCAGCTGGCCGGCGGCAAGTGGTGGTGGTTGGCCGGTGACGGCGGCTATAGCTGGCCGGCGATGGTGGCAACTGACCGGAAGGGAGATTGCCAAGTTGGACACGTGGCATAGTGTGCTTGCCTTTAAAGGAGTGGCATTGTGTGTAATTTTGATGTTTTAAAATTACATTATTGTAAAATTAGGTATTACTTTTTGGTCTTTGACTTTATGCTAATTAGGTGAAATTGTATTCTATCTTCCAAATTAGTAAACTATATAATGTCTTAAAATGAAAGCTCCCTAAATATTATGTTCTATTTACTCATGAATTCTCACGCTACACTTGGATTTACCCCATGCTTCACAAAAATGAAGTCCTAACTCATTTTCAAACTTTAGTTGCCATGATTCAAAATATCTTTCACAAAACCATTAAATTTCTTCAAAGTGACAATGGGACTGAATATGTCAGTAATGCCTTTTCTCATTATTTTAAATCCTTGGGAATTCAACAGAGATTTTCTTGCCCCCATACACCACAACAAAATGGCCTTGCCGAGCGCAAGCATCGCCATATTGCCACAATGACTCGGAGTCTCCTTCTCACTTCTGGTGCTCCACATAATCTTTGGGTAGAAGCTGTTTTAACCTCTGTTTATCTTATTAATCTTCTTCCCACACCCATTCTCAATTGGGACAATCCACATACTCGTCTTTATGGCATTCCACCTTCCTATTCCTCGCTCGCATTTTTGGTTGTTGTTTTCCTCATCTTGGGTCTTATGTCTTTGATAAACTTTCGAGTCGTAGCATTGAGTGTGTCTTTCTTGGTTACAGTTCTCAACACAAAGGTTATCGTTGTCTAGATCCTACCATTGGTCGTGTTTATATATCTAGGCATGTTATCTTTAACGAAACAATTTTTCCTTACAAACAGTTGCAGGCACATTTAGTTCCAGATGCTGGCTAATTAGAGTTCACACTTTTGTCCAGCCCATGACTCAATCTTCCACAGCCCACTCTTTCTGGCCCAAACCCACCTGCTGAGAATGACACCTCTACTTGTACTGCTGTACAATCTCCTCATATATCTCAACCAGAGTCGCATGACGTAGGCATTGAATTCCCAATTCCGGCGCCGTCGGCTCCGTCCTAGTCTCAGGCTTCCACCGCTGTCCCTATTCTCACCTATCAGCGCCGCCGTTCATTACACCCAGATTCTTCACAGCTTGCATCCACCTCTTTCCAGCCGATCCTCAGTCCTTTCTTGTGCCGCCCCTGTTGCAATTGTTCCACAACCGGTCTCTGATGAGTCTCCGCTTGTCACTGATCCTTCGGTGCCATCCTCAACTTCACTAGCCGATCCTCAGTCCTTTCCTGCACCGCCACCCCCTCCACCCATGAGGACACGACTACAGCACGGTATTGTGCAACCCAAAATTCGCATAGATGGCACTATCAAATATCCAATTCCTCGTGCTATCCTCACTATCATTGAAACTACAGAGCCTATATGCTACACTCAAGCCTCTAAACATGAGATATGGCATGTTGCAATGGTTGATGAAATCAATGCTTTGCTGAAAAACAACACTTGGACATTGGTTCCCCCATCTTCATCTCAAAATCTTGTTGGCTACAAATGGGTGTTCCGAGTAAAGCACAATTCAGATGGCACTATTGAAGGTCACAAAGCGCGACTTGTGGCTAAAGGATTTCATTAACAACTAGGTATAGACTACACCGATACCTTTGGTCTTGTGATTAAACCTGCAACTATTCGTGTTGTGCTTTCTCTTGCTGTATCTTGAGGCTGGTCACTTTGTCAATTGGATGTCAAAAATGCATTCCTCCATGGCTTTCTTAAAGAGGATGTGTATATGACTCAACTACCGGGATTCATTGACCCGTCGCGGCCATCTGATGTTTGCAAGCTCAACAAGGCCATCTACGGCCTCAAGCAAGCTCCGCGTGCGTGGTTTCACCGTATGACATGCTTCTTACTATCAGTTCGCTTTGTTCAAAGTTTGGCTGATTCATCTTTGTTCGTTCTCCAATTCGGGGGTCATACAATTTATTTTCTTCTTTATGTTGATGATATTGTAATCACAGGTAGTGATGATAGACTTTTACAAAGTTTTATTGATGCTTTAGGTTGGGGCTTTGACATCAAAGATCTTGGAAATCTACATTACTTTCTTGATTTACAGGTTACATCTCAAAATAAAGGTGTTCATATCAGTCAACTCAAGTATGCGTATGATCTCCTTCAGAAGCATGATATGCTGCTTAGTAAACTAGTTAGTACTCCAATGTCAACAAAGGCTATTCTCACTTCTAATGATGGTGACCTCCTTTCCAATCCATCGATCTTTTGGGAAATTGTTGGCTCCTTGCAGTATTTGACAATCACTCATCCTGACATTGCCTTCGCTGTTAATTCTATTGCTCAATTCATGAGTCAGCCACGCACACCTCATTTGATTGTTGCCAAGCACATCCTTCACTACATCAAAGGCTCACTTGACCATGGCTTGTTCTTTGGTCCTCAACATCATCTTACTTATCTTGCTGACCATGGCTTGTTCTTTGCTCACTTTAACGTCAGGTTATCTTGGCACCAACCTGGTCTCTTGGTGCTTTAAAAAGCAACCTACCGTTGCTCGTTCCAGTGCTGAGTCTGAGTATCACTCCCTTTCCCATGCTAGTGCAGAGTATACTTGGTTAGCTTACTTGCTGTATGAACTTGGTGCTCGCATGCATTTTCCCATTCTCTTGCATTGTGACAACCTCAGTGCTACCTACATGGCTTCTAATCCAGTGTTCCATGCCCGCACTAAACATATTGAACTTGATTACCACTTTGTTCGTGAGAAAGTCACACTTGGGAGCCATCGTGTTTGCTTTATCCCTTCAATAGATCAGCCTGCATATCTTCTCACCAAGCCTCTTCACAAGCATCGTCATGTTCTTCTTACTCACAAACTTGTTCGTGCATGCCTGCCAAGTTTGAGGGAGGGTGTTAGAGAGATTTCCTCTTCTCAATCAAAACTGATTGTGTAACTGAAGATCAGTTTTGATTCTTTGTAATTATTGCTGTTTATTACTTCTTGTAACAGTCAAACAAATCTCCTATATAGTTGTACATTGTAAACAGATTTAAATCAATGGAAATCATTTTTTACAGATATATAATATGCGGAAGCGAAATGTTTTAACAACAAAACAGTAATACAAAGAAGAACCCTGCTTTACCGGGAAATTGCAAAGAAACCAAAGTGAGCTCACCAATGGCAACAATCACAATTTTGTAACTCCACTTCTTGAGCGCTTTGGTGGTTTCTGAAGTCCACACTACCCCTAAGGTAGACCTTCTCCTCGTTGTCATCTTCATTGGTTTCCTGCTCTGCCTTTTCCACTGTGGTTGGTTTGTTATCCAAGTCCACACCACCAACGGGGTCTGGGGCCTCAATGTCACCATTCTCATGAGCATCAATCCCATGTTCATTTCCATTGTTGGCAGATTTTCGTGATTTGTCGTTGCGATAAAAGTATGAGGAGATGCACAAGTAATAAATTAGGTTAACAAGACTTAGGTAAGTCAATAGCTCCAAAAAATGATCCAAGCGACTCCTATTTATGCTGTGATGGAACCAACTTCGCCTAAACAATATAATGGTAGAAGCTATAATTAATTTTCCAACACCAAGGATGAGGTCAGAGATGTGGGATGCATAATAAGTGGCCCTTAGTGCATCATTGTTAGCAATTTGATTAGCAAGGAAATCAAACAATCCATTTAGGACCGTGGAAGTAACCACGAAATGCTTATAGGAATAGTCTTAGACATGTCATCTTTAAGCCCTTCTTCACTGCTAATTGCCTTCAACCTCTTTCCTTCAACCTGCCAAGCAGCAACACAACATAGCATAGAACAAGCCAATCCGCAGCCAATTCTCACTAGCGTAAGCGTACCCATAGCCTTTCTCCAGTGCTTTGGAATCAGTAAGTTGTACAAAAATGAGATTAAGAAACTTGAGAAGTCCCTAAGTACTGTGAAATATAATGAAAGGAACTCGATTGACCCAATCTGACTATCCGAATTACTCATTTGTTAAAAAAAGAAGGTGCTTCCTGTTGCCTCCACCAAACTGTATGCGAAGAAGGCCGACCACATAGCTATCACTTCTGTGAAAAAACCCTTTTCGTCCTTCAGTTTAGGGTAGAGAGAGGAAGGTTTAGGCTTCGAAGGTTGTGGCGGAAAAAGGACTGGGTTGCCGGAAATTGCTGGGTTTGACAGATTCTTCGCTAGCCTCGTTCTCTCTCCTCCAGCCACCAAATCTGACACCTGAGGTATGGTTTTTGGACTATTTTTCGTCCTCTAGCTGATGGTTGGGTAGGATTTGGTCATTGTCGCAATAGGTTTCTGGAATTTAAACCCTAGGTTTTGGCCGGTTTTTGAATTTAAATTCCTGCCACTTCCGACCACTTTTCGGGGTAGGTCTGAGAACAAAAGTGGCTCCAATTGATGTTTTGAACCTAGGGTAGGAACCTTGACCCTTAGTTTTTAGAATTTTCCGGCGATTGTTAGCGTTTGGACACCCACGCGCTGCTGGTGCTTGTGGTGGCGTGTGGGAGACTGTGGCAGTGGGGCATTGGGTCCCAGTGCAATCCCCTATTTGTCACGAGCGCGCAGGTGTGCTTGAATTTGAATTTGGTTACCTTTTGAGTCTCGAACGGATTTTGCCTATTGTGTGATTTCCAGGTTTGATATGTTCGGACCGTTGGATCGAACTCAAACTCATGTATGTTGTACCTTGTATTTCTAGGATCGTGTATGATTCAACGGATCGTGGATCGGAGTCCCAGATAGTCCGAAGTTGCAAACCCTAGGTCAAGCTATGCTTTTAATTAATTAGTTAAAATTCTTAATGAAATTGTATGTGCTTACACTTATATATTCGTAAATTTGATTAATTTGTATGTGTATTAATGAAATTTTGTAGATGTCAAACCTTATTAGAAGTCGTAAGACGACGACGACTGCACAGAGTTCGCCTCCCCCGGCTCAGTCGTCATCTGCTACCATTGCTCCAGCACTGATGGACCACGTGCTAGTTGCTTGCGTCATCAGCTTCATTAGTTGTGTAGCCTGTTAGCGCCAGGCGGCAGCATCGGCCCGCCAGCACCACCTACACCACATCGACCGACGCTACTGGTGCCTCGGGGTCACAGCTAGGTATAGATTTCCTTCAACTCCAGTTCTTTTTTTTTATTTTTTTTATTGCGTATTTTATAGTTAAATTTGTTATTTATTTAACATTAATGTCATATTTCTTTGCAACCAAGAAGAACACCCGAGGGCCATGTCGGCAGTTGAAGACGACAAAGGTCACCCGGGTGACCAACAATCGTATCAGCATCGGATACGACGAGCGCCATCGAGCTGCACCGATGGCGGAGTTGCATATAGCTCGTTGGCCCACGACATTGATCACGTTGTTCGGACCCATTGCCCGATGCAATGGAAGTCTTGGAAGGTCATGCCTGACGAGATCAAGATGGAGGTTTGCGGCCAATTGTCGGTATGTATCCTACCTTTTAATTATTTTTCTTTCGAACTTTATATATTTCTATTACTTAATGTATGTAATTAATTTATTGTAGACGAACTACAACGTAGAGGACCTCGACGACGAATCATTAGTGTACGTCAATAGACTCTTCGCTGAGAGGTACAAGCAGTGGAAGAGGGACTTGCACCACCATTTTCAGGCGTTTGATGATTCGCAAGTCGCTTTTCAGGAGGGTTGCCCGAAGGAGCTTGAGGGGAGGGAGGATAGTTGGACGTGGTTCTGCGCTCATTTTCAGGCGCCCGATTATGTGGTATTTTTTAATAATATTTGTTTGATTATTACATATTTCTTACTAATGTTTATTTAATTTTTTATATTTCATTATTATTTAATTTTTTATATTTCAACTAATAAGTTTTATTTTTTTGTATAACAGAATAAAGCCCATGTCAATAAGGGCAATAAAAAGAAGAAGACTCTTCTCCACCATTCCGGTTCCAGGTCCTTCTCATATAGGATGGATGCACGGCGGCGGGTAATAATAAAATAATTTGTATTTAATTTTTAATATGTCATTATTATTAATTTATTTTTTTCATACTAATATTTTTCTTTTGTTGTTCAATTTAGGGGGGGGGGGGGGGGCGGTCCAAATTCCCAGAGATCGACATCTTTGGTGACGTTTATATTCGACCTGGGAATGAGTTGGCCGAGTCCCTTCATGTAAGTATTATTTAATTTTAATTCTTATGTTACGCATTCAATTATATGCATGTTTTAATTTATATTTTATGTTATGTTAAATAGACGACGATGGTGGAGAGGAGCCAGTTGGTTCTTTAGGAGTCCGCCTCCCAACTTCCTCTCGAGACTTCGATCGAGTTTGTGGATCCTCCACAGGATGCTGGATTTCAGATCCTAACGGAGACGTTGGATCAGACTCTCGGGGGAGGAGGCCAGGGACATATTGTCGAGGGATGGGGAATGCCTGGCGGAGGGAACCTAGACCCCGTTCATCAGCGCAGTCAAACAGTTAGGTGACTGCTTTGACAGCAAAGGTGGCCGAGCTGTAAGGTCAGATGTCGGTGATTCTGCAGTCCCTCATGCGATCCGGCATTCCAGTCCTGCAATTTGATGCGTCGACCTCCGAGCCTGTCCACCCTAAGCATGCCCGCCAGACCACTGCCCCTGTGGACCCCCAGACCTTCGAGCTGCATATGCCTGACGACCAAGTAGATTTTGGAACATTATTTGATTAGTTTTTTATTTTTATAATTATATTTTAAACATTTCTATTGTAACGCACTTATTTTATTTTATATAATTTTTTGTTCTCTTCAATTCATTTTTTTATTCCAATTTCATTTTTTTACCAAAAAAAAAATGTAATATTAAATTTAAATAATATATATTAATTTTGCTCGGCGAAACGTTTTTCGTAGCGCAAATTCACATTTTACAAAATAAAAAAACTAAAAACAGCATTTTAATTACATATATTTATTCTTGCGTGACGAAGATATTCGTCTTGCGAAAACATTATGTGCGACGAATGAATATTTCGTCGCGCAATACTCTTCGTCGCTCAAATATACTTGCGACGAATATGGTTTCGTCACGCAAAGGTTTGTGCAACGAACAATTGTGTCGTCCCTAAACCTTTAGTGCAACGATGGTTAACCCAGTCGCTCAGTTTTGCGCGACCAATGTGGAAACTTGGTCGCACAAAGTCTTTTTTCACGCTCTTTGCGCGACGGATTGTGCGCGATGAATTTTTTGTTGGGCTGAAATTTGTGAGACGAAATGTGACTTTACGCAACGAAATCCTCTTCGTCGCGCAAAGCGTAAAATGTAGTAGTGAATGGAAGCAGTCCCTGCATGTGCATATATTATATATTCAACAAATTAACACACACACACATATATATATATATATATATATATATATATATATATATAGGCAGCAAATACAACTGCATGAACATACAATCGAGTTTTAGGGATTTCTTTTATTTACATTTTTAAATTTTTGCAAAGATACGCACACATGGAGATTAAGTGACAGGGGATCCAAGATTAAATTGTAACGGTAGTTCAATCAGCTTAATTTTAACTTTTAATGCAAGAAGACTTACAAGAAAGTAAGCAGCATTTGTGGACGCAATCATTTTAGAACGAGCCATGTGCGTGCCTGATATATGAGCAAGAACAATCACCATGATGCCTGATACCCCTTCCTGACATTTGTAACTAGGGCAGCCATTTCAAAATGTGGTGTACTCCAATTATCCGTGAGGTACGTTATCAAGATATTCACTAACGCGTGGTTTACGAAGCTATGGCTGAAAACCAGAGCTATATATATATATATGCCATCACAAAGCAACAGAAGAAATCAGTAACTAAGTTGGTTTGGAAGAAGTACATAAGATAAAATTCAGTGAATGGGTGCATGTTAATTTTGTTGATGTGAGTCTTCTAATTAATCAAGGAGATTTATTTCCTTGATTAATTATGGGATTTACTTTCTTATTTTATGTAGTTGACAAATTATTGTATAATTAAGAGATATTATCCTAATTAATTACTGCATATATTGTTGAGAGTATTTGTGTAACATCCCACATCGACTAACGGAGAGGGGGTGATGTGCCTTATATGTACACGCCCACCTCCATCTAGCACGAGGCCTTTTGGGAGCTCATTGGCTTCGGAGTCATTGGAACTCCGAGGGCAGAGAGGGGGGCCCAAAGCGGACAATATCGTGCTATGGCGGAGCGGATCCCAGAATGTGATAATTTGTCTCACATTGAAATATTAAGAGAGCTAGCCTGGGTTTATAAGGAGTTGGGCTACTCCACCCATTGCCAATTGGTTTTAGGGTAGAACCTCAACTTCCTTCATATATTTCCTTGTAAAACACTCATATAAACTCAATAGGGATGAATAACCTCGGATGTTTGTAGTAGCCTCGGAAAAGTAGTAGTAATTTCCAATCCAGTTTCTCACTGAGACAGTGCATGGGTAGAGAAGAATGTTGCGATGACCCCACTGAAGCCCTGCGCGAGTCAGAGTTTGAACCCTCAATATTGAGTCAGCTCTGAAGAATCCTCCCATGGCAAGCAAAACCTGCAATCGTAGCTTCCAAAATGCATAATATAAACTAGTGAATTAATGTATAGGTTATATATATATGTGAGTTCAAACTTCAAATAGAATAGATTACTATTAGAAATATATATTGTCGTATTTAATCATAATTATTTATTTTGACCCAAAGTTCAGAAATTAAACTATAAACCTTAAGCAATGAGAGATTCTAACAAAGGGTAGATGTGGGTTGAATCCTTATTTTCGTAGATTAGATTAATTTAATATAATTTAGATATTACTTATGCAAAATAAAATAAAAATTAAACCTAACAAAGGAGTATATTAGATTACTAAAGAAAAATAAAAAATGAAGTCCAGATGGCTAGGATCACTGATCAAAGAGAGTAATTCAAATATGTTGAAAAGCATGGAAACGACAAAACGAGCATGGCATTTGTAAAGTATCAATACAGTTACCAAAAAAAAAAAAAAAAAAAATAAACTTGTTCCTACAGAAGGACTAGAAGCAAAGATGCGTACCTCCAATCCAATGTTTACCAGACTCTCTCCACTACTGTTTACTGAGAGAGAAGAGAGAGAGGATGAAGGTGAAGATGAGGAGAAGACACATTTGCTTTCTATATGAGAAATTTGAAACGAAAAGTTGTTACCTGGTCTTCTGTCTCAAGTCTTCTCTTCAAGTCTTCTCTTCTTTGTCTTTTCTTTTTCATTATGAATATGAGGAATGAATGCGGCATAGGCATTCAGAAAGTGCATATTTCTTTTTAACCTTATTTATATAACTTTACTACAATATTATCCTCTCGACTTCTTGACTGACAAGGTAGAATACTGGGCAATAACAGATTTCTAGTGTGAACAGAGTCGAAATTTAGTGGTGATACATATACGTTTAAAGCAGTGGCACATGTTGTAATTTTTAAGGACATTAATCCTAAAACAATAATCTAGCTGGCGAGCTGCAATTATTGATGGGTTGAATAGGAACAAAATGTGTCTATATTAAAAGGACAATGCTTGGGTCCTGATCCTCCACAGCTGAGATGGCTACCTTAAAATACACTTTCTTACCGGTGATGCTCTAAAGACCCATTTTGATAATCGTTTCAATTTTAGTTTTTAGTTTATATTTTTTGTAATATAGCATAGAGAAAAAAGAGGAAGAGTAGAATAGTTGTCTTAAAAGTGAAAACAAAAGTTCTCTATATGGTATTTTTTTTGTTTTGAGAAGTTCTCTTATAAAAACTACTATTATCTAAAGGAAGTTGAGATTCCACCCTAAAATCAATTGGCAATGGAGGGAGTAGCTCAACTCCTTATAAATCCAAGCTAGATCCCTTAACATTTTAATGTGGGATAAATACTCTCAACATGCCTGCACGTGTGACGAACTTTCAAGCCTAGCACGTAGACAACATATATTGAGTGACAAATACTCCCAACATTATCAGATAATACAAAATGAAGACTTGCAAGTTGCTCCTAGTCTCACTATGCCAAAAAAGGGCTTTAGCAACGGATAAAATCCGTTGCCTATTACACATAAAGTCCGTGGTATTCAAGCCTGTTGCCTATTACTATGTAATAGGCAACGGATATTCTCCGTCGCTGTTTCTAACTTTCTACATCGGATCTTTCGTAACTCCGATGCCTAAATGATTTCTGGGAGCCAAAAAAGGGTTGACTTCTGACGCCTAAACCTGAAACAGCATCAGTATTTTTAAAAGGGATGAGGCTAAAGCGGTCTAACAGCATCAGTGATATCAACTATACTGATGCATATTATCAATTACAACATCGTAGAAACATATAATGGTGTTGTGAATTATGGTATACATCATCGCTTTTTTAATTGTGCGGACATGAAAAGCCTCCAATAGTGTTGGTGGTTACATAAATGATGATGCTACTTCTCATTTTAGGCATCAGTGATAATAGATATCTGGTTGTTGTTTTTATCTTTCAACTTCAGTTATTTCTGGACAACTGAAGTTGTTATAAACAATAGGCATCCTTTATGTAAGGAAAGGGTAGGTATCTTGCTTGTTTCACATCGCACTTTACTTAGTCACTCACTGTAATAGTATTTAAGAAAGGCCTCATTTCCAAATCATGTTGTGTTGACATTGCTCATAAAAAAAACATTATATAAACAGTACAAATTATCCATACTTCTCTATGCATAAGCAAAAAACTAGCTAGAAAGACATGTAAAATGAAGGAACATTTAGGTTAATCAAAAAGCCATTCTAGGACATGACTTGCCAATTCTTCTCGCACCTCATCCAATTCCATTTGGGTGTTCGTGTCCCTCCTTCTAGCTCTATACTGGGAAAAAAAAACACACATAGAATGTAAACACAAAATATGAACATAAGCTTAAAAAGTGCAAGGCACTAAATTTGCATAAGATATGTTGTCACTTCAAATGAACCAATATGCAAATTTACGAAATCATATTGGTGAACAAGAAATGCTAATTTGTCAATCAATCTAATTAGATAACAAGTCATTAATTGGATCCCTTCTCTACTATGAGGAGTCCGAAATGCTGTTCGCAAGTTCCTGGTAGCGTTAAAAAAATATGCATAATCAAATGAAATATACCACCAAGTTAAATAAACTAAAACATATTATACAAAGGGGGTCATTTCATAACACAAATGTGAAGTCTAGATTAAAGAGAACCAGATCATGCAAAGCATTCATCACTTACCCTCCATTGAGCTCAGTTCGCATTGTCATCATGGAATATTTCTGTGATTCTTTCTGAAGAAATTAGAGATACAGGAAATATTAATAAGTTTGCCTTGAAGACAGATCAGGCAAGCAAAGATTAATGCTTTAAATTCACATGCTTACCGATTTATGAAATTTACAATATATTCCACGGCGTCTGAGATAACATGAGAAACCAATGTTAAAAATATTAAGAAATAAATGGTACAAAACTACTGCAAATGGTGCAACTTATTACACACAAAAAGATGATTCATAAACCTCAATATCTTAGTGAAGATTAACAGTCAGATGGCAGTGATTATAACCATCTGTCTTTGAATTAAGGTGATCAAAGAACAGGATCTTACATACTTGTTTATGACTACAGTACAAGCCATTCCATCCTTTCTTTTCCCCTTGCAAAATCCATAATCAGCTACGTACTTATAGTCCAACACAAGATACTAACAAACAAGCTGTACAGAAAGAAAAAAAAACACATGCAAGATTTAGTCTTTTGTTCATATATATGGAGACCAACAGTTGCGTAGATGCAAGACAGCCAATACCTTATTAGGGGGAAAATGAACTAACACATCTTCACTGAAACCATTTGTGAAATCATCACATTCATCCTTGTCCACTTTGAACTCTGGATCGAAAGTGAAGACTCCAACAAACTCAAAAACCTCATTTAGCTTTAAGTCAGACTCTGGACAATCATATATCTGATAACCAAAAGAGTTTCATCAGCTTTCACAAAAAGAGAGAACAAATCTCAATTCATCATTTTTCTATTGGTACAACTAATTGACCAATGTACCTTAATAAGACAAGGAAGCGAATCCCTGTTGACATCCGGCCCCATAATCACACTAGAGCTTGTGCCCTCAGTAGTTGACTCCTGAGACTGAAGATGTCCATCCTCTTTCTGAAAAAGGAGAGAAATTTAGTAAAGACAAATTTATATTCCATCAGAATCATAAAATAATGCTTTTTAATAAAATAAAAGAGCAAAATAAACTGAAATTTTTTCTACTTACTAGCTTTTTGGCAGGAGAGCATTCAACTCCTTCATCTGAGACCTGTCATTGAATGCAGTATGTCAGATAGACAAACAAGAAGACATTTTTACAAAGCTAAAGGTTCAGAGAATCAGATGTGCAGGCCCCAAAAAATCATCAAGTCATCGAGGCCCAAAATAATAATGAATGCACCTAGTCTATCAAGTAAATTATAACAATCCAATTAACAGGAAACCCCTTCAGAAAGCTTCCTACTTATTTTGCAATCCATGTTATCAGTAGCTTCAACATCCAATCTCTGTCGCTTCTCTCTTTGTTGGGTTGCGGAATTCATACTTCTATACATCACTGCTTCAGAAGGAGATTCAGTCCATGAATTCTGTCCTGGCACCTAAAGACGTAAACAAGATAACAACCCAAGAAGAATCAGATCACGGAACAATCCACAATTTTAATTCCAACCTCAATTGCTGAATCATTAACTCTAATATAAAATTATTTAATTTTAAAAAATGACAATTAGACCTAATCTTTTTCTTCTATTGCAGCCACAATTCTAATTTAACCCCAATCTCTGGAAAACAGAGTAGGATGAAAATCTATATAGAAATAATAGATAAATAAATAAGAGAGAATCTAAGATAATGTATGTGAAAAATATTAGATTGGAAGCAATAAAGAAATACTAAAAACTTACAAAAACCAAACGCAGAGACCTTCGAAAATATTAGTCTTGCATAATCCTTTCCAACTCTGGGCAGCAACTAATTCGATGTCGTTTCTGTACAGACCAAATCTGGCTACTAAGCCACCAATCCTTTCAAATCCTTCACCACACAACATCAAATCAAGACCATTTGGCCCAAAACAAATTTCCACAGCCCAAATAAATCGAAACCCTAACTCTAGAATACCTTTTTCTCTAGAACGAATTGGGAATCAGATAAAATGAGAGAGAAACCTTGAAAATGAAGGTGAGGAGACTAACCTTGAAGATGTTCAACGAAACTTGCGACAAAACTGTAAGACACGAATTTGGAAACAGAAGTAACACGAGGGAGATGGCAAGCTCAAAGAGCTCGGTGACATGGAGATTGTGATGGTGACCTCCGTGACCTGAACGACGTGACAGAGATGGTGATCTCGACGAGTTCTGTGCCCTAGACGGCGCGAGGGATATGTGCTTCATAAACGTGAGAGAGAGAGAGACAGAGACAGATAGGGTTTTCTGAAAAATTGAGAGGGAGTTAGAATAATTGGGGCTAGAGTTTGAGAGGGAGAGTAAAAATTTTGGGTTAGGGCGTTGACTCAGACTTTAGGCATCAGAGGTATATTACCAAAAAATGACCCTCTTAAAAGCAAAATAAAAAATAATCACTTTAGGCATCTATATTTATGTACATGATGCTAAAGGGGGATAAAGGCATCGTCATAAATAAACAAAAGTGCGCGCTGATGTCTTTATACCTGTTTAGTATCATTATTTACGAAATTGTTGCCTAAATTACTAATAGCATCGATTTTCTTACTACCGATGCCTATCTAGTGTTGCTATAAGTGAAATTTGGCATAGTGTCTTTCGATGATTAGGATGCACATCAGCCACATACAGATGAAGACAAATATTGAAAGACTTGCAATTCGCACCTCTCATGTCTTCTGGTTCTGATAAAAAGAAAAGGAAAATAGTTGTGGACTTGTTTTCATTTGAAAAAAAAGGAAAATATTTGCCTCATTTCTTGAAAGTATGAATTTCTATTTTTCTGTCAATCACAGTATAATATATGTGTAGAGATTTTTCTTTTTATAGTTTTCATGAATTATTTTTACGTATGTGTCAAAGGATGATTTGCAGGAAATACGAATGTCTCCTTCCAGGCTCATTCTCCGCACAAATATATAAAACAAAACATTGAAACACTTGAAAGTCGCATGCACCTCTCAGTCTTCTGGTTTTGATTTAAAAAAAATATATATATGTAAGAAATTAGTCTTCGTCTTTTTAAAAAAAAAAATTAAGAAAAAGAAGAGAAAGTCTTCTCTTCTCTTTTCATTAAAAACAACAAAAGAAAAAAAGAGGAAGTCTTTCTCTTCTTGGTTGCTAATACAATGGTGGCTTACTATATGCATATGTCTCTCTCACTTGCCTCTTCCACACTGCCTAAACAAACTTCCTTTGCATAAGTTTTTATCACAGAGTGCATTCTCCTCACCTCTCTCTCTCTCTCTGAGTAAACATTCACACTCAATATTTCATTTGCTTTACTGTGGAGAGCAGGTGCCATATACCCATGCAAAAAGATTGTAGTGTTTGGTTTTTTGTTTTTTTCTTGAGGTAGGCATCTTCCAAAGTTTTATTAGTAATTAATGCCACGCATATTCATTTGTTCTTGATGCATATATGTTTTCATTGCTATTATTTTTAGCTCATATACATTTCGTTTTGCAAGAGAAGAGGGAACTAATTTAATTAGTTGTGAAGACTGCAGATTTTGCTTTCAAAAGCAGAACACCCTCCCTCACTTTCCTTTACATCGACTGAAGATTATCCGCACTTCCCTCCTCAATAATGGGTTTGGGAGCACTCATTCACCTTGTGAGAGAGTGCATCCGTAAGTACCTCTACTTTTCCAAGGCTACAATATGCATCCAGGGTATTTATCTCAGAGATACTTTAAAATTAAAGTATAATGATATATTTTAAAGAGTGTGATTCAAACTAATTTCTAATCAATTTTCTTCTTATTTCTATATGTATATGTAGGTTTGGTTTTGAGCCATAGCTTCGTCAACCATGCGATAATAATGTCTATCTTGATAACGTACCTCCAAATCAATTGGTGTCATCCACATTTTCAAATAGCTGCCGGCCGTACGTAGTTACCAATGTGCAAGAAGGGGTAGCAGACATATTGGTGATTTTCCTAGCTCATTTCTCACACACATTCAACGGTGGTCTCAAAATAATTGCCACCACAAATGCTGCTTATCCACTCCTCCTCCTCATCATCATCGATCTCCTGCTCTACTTGTTCCTCTGCGGTTTGTGCATTTTCCAAGTCCGCACCACCTACGGGGACTGGGGCCTGAAGGAGGAAGAGAAATAAAATAAAATAAATGGACACTAGTATCTTAGAAGAATAGGCTCTTTCATTATAATTCAGCACTCACACAAATAACAATGATAAAGGACCTATTTAAAGACTTCTCGATCTCATCATAACTGATTAACCCATTCTTATATCTTAGACTCTTCATCAACCCACTAACTCATAAAACTGACAATTTATTCAATTCATTAATACATGAACTTATTAAATCATAGAATAAGAAAAGACTCAACATATTGCAACTTCTTGAATGCAAGAATGATGCATATTTGGTTTAATTATCCAACAATACCTCCCGTAAACCAAACTTGCTTCTAACTCCCAATCTTGCAACATCTCTTTTGTAAATCTGTCCACCAAGAGGTTTTGTAAACACATCAGCCATTTGTTCATCTGTCTTGCAATACTCCACATGAATAACACCTTCATTGACAAGCTCCCTCAGAAAATGATAACGAATACGAATGTGCTTCATTCGCCCATGTAAAACTGGATCTTTTGAAACTGAAATTGCTGAACTATTATTACAAAACAAACTTGTGGGACCTTTTTGCTCGTGCTTAAGACTTTCCAAAATTCCTCGTAACCACAGAATCTGACATCCTACATAAGAAGCAGCAATGTATTCTGCTTCTGTTGCAGAGACAGCCATAATAGGTTGCTTCTTAGAACTCCAAGAAAAAACACCACTTCCAAGATTAAAAACGTAACAAGAAGTACTTTTGCAATCATCAACACTTCCTGCCAAGTCACTATCAGTATAACCAACAAGATTAATAGGAATATTTGCTTCATAGAAAATACCATAATCAGTCCCTTTGACATATCGCAAAATTCTCTTTGCAGCCTCCCAATGATTGGAATATGGCTTTTCCATAAATCTGCTCACCAAACTTACTGAAAACATGATGTCTGGCCTTGTGGTAGTCAAATACATCAGATTTCCAACCAAACTTTAAAACATTATAGAGTTCACACATCTTTGCTCAATTTTAAGCCTGTAACACATGGAGTTGAGACTGGATTTGCATTCTCCATTCAAAACTTCCTTCGCATAACTCTCTTGAGAAATGAAAATTCCTTTTTTGCACTGGTGAACTTCAACATATCAAGATTATTTTCTGTAAAAATCAGATCATCAACGTAAAGACTTACAATCATGAAGCGTCCTTGCGAATTGGTTTTTAATATAGAGAGTATGCTTATACGAACATTTCTGAAAAGCCATTCTTCTCAAAATATGAATTGATGCGGCTGTACCAAGCTCTAGGTGACTGCTTAAGACCATATAAGGCCTTTCTCAACTTGAAAACTTTCTTATGTTCTCCTCTCTTTACATATCCAGGTGGTTGCTCCAAGTAAACTTCTTCATTAAGAACACCATTAAAAAACGCAGGCTTCACATCCATTTGAAACACCTTCCAATTATTTTGCGCTACAAGAGAAATGATTAAACGAATGGTGTCAAGCCTAGAAACAGGAGCAAATACCTCAGTATAATCTTCTCCTTCTTTTTGTTTGTATCCCTTCACCACAAGCCTCGCTTTGTATTTATTTATGGACCCATCTGGATTCATCTTTGTTTTGTACACCCATTTCACACCAATAGGATCCTTGTGCTGTGGTAAATCTGTGAGCTCCCATGTATCATTTTTTTCAATGGCTTTTATTTCTTTCATCCATAGCTCTCTTCCATTTTTCTTCTTTGGATGCATCATCAAAAGAAATTGGGTCTTCTCTTGCAAAGAAAGCAAAATATACAGCTTCATTCGGCAAATCTACATGCCGAGCATATTCATAAATTTCTTCTAAACTTCTCATCTTTATCGGAGTTTAGGAAGGGCCTTCACTGCCATTTGTTGCTGGTCTTGGAGAACTTTGGGAAGAGTCATTGGTGGAGTGACAATAATCATCACTATCATCTTGAAGAGTTGATGATGCACCATGATCATAAAAATCAGAGTATTCATCAAATCGAACATCTCGACTCACCAAGAATTTCTTCGTCTTTGGATTGTACAACTTGTAGGCCTTGCTTCTTTCACTATATCCAATAAAAATGCACTTCTCTGACTTGTCATCAAGCTTATTCCTTACTGCATCTAGAACATGAGCATAGGCAACACTTCCAAAAATTCTCAAATGATGAACACTTGGTTTCATTCCATACCATGCCTCATGAGGTGTGCAATCATTCAAAACTTTTGTTGGTGATCGATTGATCAAATAAACTGCATATGCCACTGCTTCAGTCCACAATTCTTTCTACAAATTTTTCTTCTTCAGCATGCTTCTTACCATCTCCATGATAGTTCGGTTTTTTCTTTCGCTCACACCATTTTGTTGTGGTGTGTAACGAGCTGTCAACTGATGCATTATTTCATGATTTCTACAATATTTTTCAAACTCATTGGAGAGATATTCTCCTCCACGGTCAATCCTCAAAGTTTTAATTTGAAAACCCACAAATTTCTCAACCTCTGCCTTGAAATCTTTGAAAGCTTGAAATGCCTCAGATTTTTCTTTAAGCAAATAAACCCAAACTTTTCTTTAGAAATCATCAATAAATGAGATAAAATACTTGTTACTTCCATGAGATGTCACTGGCATTGGACCACATAAATCAGAATGAACAAGTTCCAACGGCTTCTTTGCTTGCCATGAGGAATGTGCAAGGAACGAATTCCTATGCTGCTTGCCTAGTTGGCATGCTTCACAAACATCATCTATATGATCAATTTGAGGCAGCCCATCTACCATCTCTTTACTTGACAGCAACTTCAGACTTGCATAGTTCAGATGCCCAAATCTATCATGCCAAAGCTTGGAAATTCCCTTCTCAATACCAACAAAAGAAGAAAAATTTGTTGTCGGAAGTATGAGTGGAAACAAATTATTTGCAGCAACACCTATCTTTGCAACAATCTAATTTTTCTTTGACAAAAATCATGTGTTGTCATGCAAATTAATATCAAATCCTTTCTTCAAAAGGTGACCCATACTTAGCAAATTACTCTTTAAACCAAGAATATAATAAACTTCAGCCATCTTCTCAATTTTTCCAGATTTGGATTTAAAAGAGACTTCACCTACTCCCTTAATTTTATAGGCTCTAGCATCACCAATTGTTACTTGTCCATGATCAATTTCAGCGAGAGATGAAAAAAGATTTTTGTTACCAGTCATATGCTTGCTAGCTTCGCTGTCTAGATACCATACATCATCCATACTATCTCCATGACATGCGAGCAATAAAGTTTCTTTGGACTCTCCATCACCAACCTTGCTTTCATGCATAAACCCAGTTGCCCCATTTTGTTTTTCATCTTCTTGCTTGAATCGACACTCTCTCATTATGTGCCCAAGCTTGTCACAATAATAACACTTGAAATAACCATGTCCTCTTCCTCTTTGAAAGCCATTTTCTCTTACCTTATATGATGATGAAGAACTGGAATTTTTCTCACCATCACTTGAATTTTTTGATGAGCCTCTTCCACTTTGAAAATTAGAATTTCTTCCTCTTCCTCTTCCGCCTCTACCACCTCGACCGCGACCGTAGCTTTGACTAGAACCAGTAGCTTGATTTTGATTGCCTCCCGTAGTTTTAACTTGAGTCTTTAGAACTTGATCCGATTGTGTAGGAGGAGGATTCCTCAAATTTATTTTGATTTCATGGGCCTCCAATTTTCCTTGCAAATCTTCTATGGAAAGAGCAGAAATGTCATTTGACTCTTCAGTGGCGGCCACAACATAATCAAATTTCGGTGGTAAACTACGAAGGACTTTTTCAACAATTCTTGCATCTTCCAAAATCTCTCCATTTGACGACATTAGGTTAACAATTGTTGTAACCTTTGTGAAATACTTTTCAATGCTTTCACTTTCTTGCATCTCCAACTTCTCAAATTCTCTCCTCAAATTGGAGTCGAACCTTCTTCACACTTTGTTTGCATTGATAGGTCGTCTGAATTTTTTCCCATGCTTCCTTTGCATTTTCAGCTTTGGAAATTCTCTCATACACTGACATCTCAATTGTTTGATATATGTGGAAAAGGGCCTTACTATCATTCTTTTGATTTTCCTTCAATGCATTTCTTTGTGCTTGAGTGAGTGCAAGTTCATTGTCAGATTCCTCATAGCCGTCTTCAAACCATATTCCACAACTCCATGGATTTTAACAACACCTTCACATTGTTGCTCCAATAATCATAGTTGTCACCGTTGAATCGAGGAATAAGTGATGCCAAATTGTGCCCGTTGCTTGAATTTGCATTTGCCATATTGAAAGTGTTTCAACTAGGCTCTGATGCCAATTTGAAGGAGGAAGAGAAATAAAATAAAATAAATGGACACTAGTATCTTAGAAGAATAGGCTCTTTCATTATAATTCAACACTCACACAAATAACAATGATAAATGACCTATTTAAAGACTTCTCGATCTCATCATAACTGATTAACCCACTCTTATCTTAGACTCTTCATCAACCCACTAACTCATAAAACTGACAATTTATTCAATTCATTAATACATGAACTTATTAAATCATAGAATAAGAAAAGACTCAACATATTGAAAATTCTTGAATGCTATAATGATGCATATTTGGTTTAATTCTCCAAGAGAGCCTCCTCAACATCAGCCTCCTTCTCAGCAGCATGCATCCCCTGCTCTACTTGTTCCAACAGACTACTTTCTTCGTTTCCTTTGTTGGTAGATTTTCGTGATTTCTCGTTGCGATAAAAGTATACGGAGATACACATGTAATAAATTAGGTTAGCAAGACTTAAGTAAGTTAATAGTTTGTAAAAACTATCCAGGCGACTCCCATTTTTGTTGTCATGGAACCCACTTCGCCTAAACACTAAAATCCTAGAAGCTGTAACTAATTTTCCAACACCAAGGATGAGCTTAGAGATGTGGGATGCATAATAGTACCTCGCCGTTAGTTTATCATTATTAGCAATTCGATCAGCAAGGAACTCAGTCAATCCATTTAGGGCTAGCCCTTCCATCAGTCCCAACAGGACGAACTGTGGAACTAACCACGCAGTGCTCATAGGAATCGTCTTATTCATGCCAGGTTCGCGGCTCTCAGGGCTAACTAACTTCAACCTCTTTCCCTCAACCAGCCAAGCAGCAACACAACATAGCATAGAACAAGCCAATCCGCAGCCAATTCTCACCAGTGTAGCCTTTCTCCACTGCTTTGGAATCAGCAAGTCGTAGATAAATGAGACTAAAAAACTCGAGAATCTGCTAACTAGTTTAAAAAATACAGCCACGTCCATCACTGACCCATTGCCACTCTCTGTATCCAAACTCGTTTGTTCCAAAAAGAAGGTGCTCCCTGTTGCCTCCACCAAACTGTATGTGAAGAAGGCCGACCACATAGCTATCACTTCAATTAAAAACCCCTCTTCCGCCTTCAGTTCTATGAGTGGCCAAAACTTTTTTCTTTGCGCTTCTTCTGGTGGACACGAGCTCGAGGAGGATGAGGTCGCTCTTGTGACCATGCAAATCTCTCCCACTCTTTCTTCTTCTTCTTCTTGTTCTACTGGATAGACAAGGGATAATTTTTTAAGATAGTCCAGACGAGATTTCCAAGTAGAATATTCGTCAATTCTACTACTTACGAAGTAACAAGAGTAGCCAAGCAAGAACAGAAAATAAGAGACTCCCACTAAAATTGTTGAAACCATTAATGTGCTAGTCCAGGACGGATTTGGAAGGAAAACAGCTAGCAATGCACCTAAAAACCAAGGATGGTGCCACAAAGCTTTTTTACGAGTTTCCTGTCGTTTTAAATAATTTTCGTCTGTGGATGGTCTTTCTTTATTTTCACTGAAATATTGATTCTCAAGAAATTCCTTCAAGGTAGCGGATCGTCCAGCTTCTCCTAATACTATCAGTACCACTGCTCCATAGTATGCCGTAACGACAGTTTGTGAGCTCACAAACTTAGAACAAATCCACACTAGAAGCAGTCCCTGCATATATGCATGCAACTAATTAAAATATAAAGTAATGGTACTCACACTAAGCTTAATTTTAAGTTTTAATGCAACAAGACTTACAAGAAAATAAGCGGCATTTGTGGAGACAATCATTTTAAAACGAGTCATGTGAGTGTCTGATATACGAGCAAGAACAATCACCATGATGTCTGATACGCCTTCTTGGACATTTGTAACTAGAGCAGCCATTGCAAAATTGCTAATACGCAAATTGTGAGTGAGGTACACTATTAAGATAGACACTAACGCATTGTTTACGTAGCTGTGGCTGAATACCAGACCTATATATATAAAATTTCAGATCACAAAGCAACAGAAGAAGTCAGAAACATAGAGTCATTGGTTTCAATTCCAAAACCTGCTCGAATAAAGTAACGTTATATAAACTCAAAATTCAGTGAATTCGACAGCAATGAATCACCTCGGATGGGTGTAGTAGCCTTGGAAAAGTAGAAGTGGTTTCCAAGCCACTTTCTCACTGAATCAATGTATTGGCAGGGAAGGATGTTGCAACGACCCCAAATAAGCCCTACGCGAATCATACTTTGAAGCCTCACTATTGAGTCCGCTCTGTAAAATCTTCTCATGGCAGGCTAAACCTGCAATCATAGCTTCCAAAATGCATTAATTATATAAATTAGCTAGTGAATGCATAGGTTAAGATACTTGCGTGGATAATTTGGTTGGTTAAAAATACTGAAAAATTTGGCCAAGAAAATTAAATCAAAACGACAATCTAGTAAGTACATGCAAGCACAGTGTCTAGTATTTGGTCCTTGATCTTTTAGTTAAAACACAACATATCCAGCCATAACATAAAAATATGACAATATGTATTTCTAATAGTTACTCAATTTGAAATTTGAATTCACATACATATATTTTGTAACCTAACTACTAGAAACAATAATTATTGCTAAAACATATGATCGATTTACATCTAGTTTAAATCACCCATCTTTAATATTTCATTTTTATAGTGAAATAACATATATAATTGATTTACGAAATTATAATTATTCATTTTCACCCAAAATTCGGAATCAAACTATATTTTAAAACTAAGCAATGACCTAAAGTTCAGAAATTAAACTATAAACCTTGAACAATGAGAGATATCATGACAAAGCTGCCACTAGTAAAAAAAACCCCTTGCGCGACAAAAAACTATTCGTCGCTTAAAGTCGCTTTGCGTGACAAAACTCAAAACTTCGTCGCTCAAAGTCTTGCGCGACAAAACACTAAACTTCGTCGCGCAAAGTCTTTAAAAAAATAAATAAAATAAAAAATTATTTTTTTAAATCTTTGCATGACGTAATCCAAACATTTCGTTGCCTAAACCAATTTATTTTTGTTTTTTATTTTGTATGCATAACACTTAAGAAATCAAACGGTATATATATTTATTAAGTAGCTTTAAATTTATTATTTTAGATCGGATCGGATTTTTGTTAGAAAAATATATTATTGTAGTTCGGATTGGGTTTTTGTTAGAAAATATATATTTTAAATTGACGATCGAATTCGTTCATTGTATTCATATATGGTCAAAGAGTGTAGCTGTAAAAAATCATCAAAATCGGAGTAAAAATAACCGTTAAATCGTGATTTTTCATTTCTAACCGTTGAAAAGTTTTATCCCATTACTTGATCTCTGAATTTTAATTTTTCTGATTTTTGGCGTATATGATCTTGAAGTATAAACAAACAAGTTTGACGGTTGGATCGTTGAAACTAGTTTCGTAGAATGCGCATGCCATCAAAACATTATATTCACTAACCATTAAAAGTTGATTTATACTTTCGTTAAATATAACATAATATTTTGTGGTATCCACTAGTGTAAATATTTTAAATTGAAGATCAAATTCAGTCATTGTATTCATATAAGGTCAAGGAGTGTAGCTGTAAAAAAAATCATCAAAATCGGAGTTAAAATAACCGTTAAATCATAATTTTTCATTTATAACCGTCGAAAAGTTTTGTCCCGTTACTTGATCTCTGAATGTTTGTTTTATAAGATTTTTGGGGTATATGATCTTGAAGTATATACAAACAAGTTTGACGGTTGGATCGTTGAATGGTGTGTGTATATATATATTTATTTATTTATTAAGTAGCTTTAAATTTATTTATTTTGTACGTATAACACTTAAGAAATTGAATAGTATATATTTATTAAGTAGCTTTAACCTTATTTATATTTTAAATCGTAAAATAAAATAATTTTATTTTTTATTATTCATAACAATTATTTTTATAAATATTGTGCTACGAACCAATTTTTCATCTCTCAAAAGTTTGCGCGACCAATAGTTCGTTGCGCAATTTTTTATTATAATTTTTTTAGACTTTGCGTGACCAATATTCTAATATTTTTCGTCGCACAAAACTTTAAAAATTTGGGCAGGTACCAAAAATGGGACTCGGGATTTTTTATTTATTTTATATAATATTTTTTAGACTTTGCGCGAACAATATTTTTCGTCGCACAAAACTTTGCACGACCAATATTCCAATATTTTTCGTCGCACAAAACTTTGCGCGACCAACAATATTTTTCGTCATGCAAAGTGATACAGTTTTTAAAACCAAAATAACTCCTCCATCATTTTCTCAATGTCTTTCTCTACTCTTACCTCTCCCCAAATCCCACCCTTTCTCTCACACTCACTCCTCTCACTTAATCTCTCATCTCTCTCTTCACTATCTCTCACTCTCACTCACTCCACTCACTCCCTCATCTCTCTTTTCACTATCTCTCACTCTCACTCACTCTCTCATCTCTCTCTCTCTCTCTCTCTCTCTCTCTCTCTCTCTCTCTCTCTCTCTCTCTCTCTCTCACTCTCAATCGTGCCAAAAAGTATATTCTCTCCAAATTTTAAATTGTTTTCATTAATATGTTTTGGAGTTAGTTTTGAGTTTGTGTGGGATTTGGGGTTGAGTACGTATAGGGTGAGGATTGGAGTTTGTGTTGGATTTGTGGTATAACAAATTTAGGGGAGATTATGCCAATTTTTTTTTTCTTTTTTGTTATTTGACCATATTTGTTTTTTTGTAGGGAATCATCGAGACTTTGACGGCTAAAGTTGAGGATTAGGACGCTATCAAAACATATCCTCTGTCACTACCACCACAATAGGCTTGTATTAGGATTTTATTATTGTACTTTGTTAATTTATGCGTACATTTTGAATATTATATATATTTATTGGATAATTTGATCACTATTTTTCATATGTAATTTTATTTTGAATATGTCAATTTAAATTAAAGTAATTTAAAAAATCATACATTTAAATTAAATTTTAAAAGTAAAAAATTGAACAAATTAATATAATTTAATTAATATTAAAGAAATAATAAAACAAAAAGTCAAAAACCTTGCGTGACAAAATATTTCGTTGTGCAAACTATTAAATTAGTTTATTTTAATTAAAAAATTTTAAAACACAAAAAATATTTCATCACACAAATATTTGTGTGACGTTATCGCGCAAAACTCTGAAAATTTGGGAGGGTACCAAAAATGGGACGCGGGAATTTTTTTTTAATTTAATTTTTTAAGACTTTTCGCGACCAATATTTTTCATCGCACAAAACTTTGCGCGACCAATACTTTTTGTTGCACAAAGTCTTTCTTCACAATTTTTGAGCGAAGGATTCTGCACGACGAAGTTTCTGTCGCGCTGAAATTTATGCGACTAAAATGTACTTTGCGCGACAAAATTCTCTTCGTTGCGCAAATTGTAAAATGTAGTAGTGTGCATATATACTAAGGGCCCATTTCATAACCATTTCAATTTTAGTTTTTAGTTTTCATTTTTCATTTTTTGTGCTAAAGTATAGATAAAAATGAGAGTAAGAATGAGAGCTAGGATGAGATTGAGAGAGGATGGGAGGGGATGATGAGAAGAAGGAGCAAGGTCTAAAATATCGATGATATCGGAAATATCGGTAGTTCAAAAACACAGAAATTTCGATGGAAATATCGGGATATTATCGATATCGATAAAAATTGAATAAAAACCACGGAAATTGCAAGAAAAACTTGGAAATTTTTATTGAAACTTTGCAGGATGTTTTTTTAGTCAATTATCTATTAGTTTATCACAAAAAATGGGAAGGAAATACATTACATGATGGATTTAACTTATTTAAGTTGATTATATAGCGAGCTGGCAAACACTGTGATTGTAGAAAATATGTAGTAATTAATTAAAGAAGATTAAACACACCATAATCATTTATATATAATGAATTACTACAATATTTTACACTTTATACATTGCATCAAAAGTAGAAACTTGAAAAAGAATGGTAATGTGAAAATTTGTTTCTTGCAAAAAGAATTCAAAACAAAACCATGTATATATATATATATATATATATATAAATAGTTTAACATATTTTCACAAAGACATAAGTGATATGGTGGTTAAGATGTTGAAGGAGTAAAATGGGAGGGGTTTGAATCCCCTTAGTGTTTTTTAATATAGAAATTTATCCTAGATTGCAGACATTTTTAAAGATGTCATAAATACTACATGATAAATGTTTGAAATTATCAAATAAATAATTAATTACCACCACAAATGCCCATACCTAGATTTATCGAGATGTTATAAATACTACATGATAAATGTTGAAATTATCAAATAAATAATTAAGGTTAAGTATAAATGTATTAAGAAAATTTGGTGAGTTTTTGTGGATTTTGGTTGGTTTTTGTAGATTTTTAGGCTTGAACAATAGATTGTATGAACTAAAAACTAGAGATAAGCCACATGAGTGGCTATTTTTTTTTTTTTTGGGATAAATTATAAGCCCTTGTTGTTATATTTTTATTTTATATAAGCAATCTTTTTTAGTATATTTTATTCATCATATTTAGAACTTTTTGTTAATATACGACATTTGAAATAGAGAAAATGATGGAATTATTGATAATATTATTGAAATATTTGGAAGGGATTGAAAGGAAACAAAGAAAAAAAGAAAAAAGGAAAAGATATTTATTATATTTCCCCTCTCTCTTTTTTTATAATATTTTTCCCTCTCTCTTTTTAATCACTCCCTCTCTTTTTTATTCTTTTTTATTCTCTCTCTCTCTCTCTCTCTCTCTCCTCCCGTCTTCCTCTTTCTTTATTCTTTTTCCTTCTTCCTTTTTTACCTCTCTCTTTTTTTTTTATTATTTTTCCTCTCTCTCTTTCTTCTTGCTCCAGCTGCCACCACCGAAGCTTCTTCTTCTTCTCCATGGGGTCACTTCCATGGCTGCCAAGGGCAAAAACCAGTCCCTACCACTAAACTCCAGATCTTCCATGGCGTCGATAATCTCGATAATATCGAGATATTATAACCATTTTGTGTTGATGTTGCTCGATAATATCGGGATCGATATGTCGGTGATATTTTCGGCGACAATTTCGATATTTAGACGAAAAATGCTTGGTTTGTTCTCAGATTATCGGCTTCCCAAAAAAACGAAATTATCACCGATATTTCGGCGATAATGTCGATTTTTTAGACCATGAGAAGGAATAACAAAAGTGAAAACAAAAACTTGAAAGTGTAAACCATCTCATCTCCTCTCATCTTCCCTCTCAATCCCATCTTCACACTCATTCTCACTTCCATTCTCCCTATTTTTCTTCTATACTCTAGTAAAAAAAGAAAAAGAAAAAAGAACTAAAACTAAAATTGAAATAGTAATTACTAAAGAAAAAAATACACAATATAGTTCAGAACAGATAAACATGGAAAATGCAAACGAACATTAATTCTTAAAGTAAAAATACATATATTTATGTTCTGAGAGAGAGACTAGATGCAGATCTAGAGATGCCTACCTCCAAGATTTACCCGACTCTCTCCACTTCTGTGTATTGTCTGGAAGAGTGAGTACGTATGGACTGGATCTAGAGAAAAGGAGAGAAAGAGGATGAAGGTGAAGGTGAAGGTGAAGGTGAAGTGGGGTACGGATATGTTGTCTGGAAGAGTGAGTATGGATATAGAGAAAAAGATAGAGAAAGAGGATGAAGGTGAAGATGAACGGTGTTGACTATTTGACTCAATAGTGCACCTACATGTAGAGTTGCTTTCAGCAGCTTTGATATTTGGAATTGGCTTATGCAAATAGTGGTTGGCTTTGGCAGAAAGGGGACAGCAGCATGTGGGGAGACAAAGTGGTGACCAGCTTTGATGGCTTACTTTGACTTCATTGCTAGCCTCATAATTGAAGTAGTTGGCATTCACCCGTTGGGTTTCTGAGTATTTAACATTATTGTATTCTCTTATTTTGATTATAGTGGAATACTCCGTCTTCTCTAAATTGGATGTAGGCATTGCCGAACCAGTATAAATCTTGGTGTTCTTATTGGTGGTGTTGTTTTTTTTTATTTTTTTTTACTTTTTTATCTCTTGCTAATTGTTTATTTTTCACTCACAATTGGTTGACCTTTCCGCACAACAAACGGGAGTATAGATATATTGAGCCTCTTCTCCCCCGCTTTGGAGGATTCCATGAATGAGCATGATTTCGACCAAAACGGGGAGGAGAAGATGCAGGGAGTTTTCCCCTCGTTGCCTTTTTTGTCTCGGAAAGAGTTTGCAATGGTATGTTATATTATTATATTTGCATCGCCAGCAAAATGGCACAAAGTCACTGTTGCTCCTCATCGCCATTGACACGAAACGGACGCGCAGTGGTTGAACAACAAACAACTTTTACCAATGCTGTAGTTGATCAGTGGCTTATATGGAGCATTGGGCCCCATTTGTTTTTTCCTACGGACGAAGATCATTATTAAAACATTTGCAAAGACCCTGGTCTTCTGTTTCCTTTCCTTTTAGAAAAGTAGTCTTCGTTCTCTCTCTCTCTCTCTCTCTCTCTCTCTCATATGGAGCATTGGGCCCCATTTGTTTTTTCCTACGGACGAAGATCATTATTAAAACATTTGCAAAGACCCTGGTCTTCTGTTTCCTTTCCTTTTAGAAAAGTAGTCTTCGTTCTCTCTCTCTCTCTCTGTCACTCAGACATTTTCACACATTATTACTTGCGTGTAATCAGTGGCGGAGATAGAGTTTGTTGTTTGGGGGGGGCTACAAGCTTAAAATTGTGAGATTTTTTGTGCAATCTATGTCTATACTCTCTATATAGTTAAAGAGGTGAGAAGATGGTAAAGGGGCCCAGGCCTGTGAATAGCTCGGCCCCTGCACGGAATCCACAATGGAGAGTCATCAGTGTTAGAGTATGTAGAGCTAGGATTGTGACAAGTGTCACTTAGTCATTGACTAATGTTAGAATTAGTTAGTAAGCTATTGTAATCAATTAGAGCCTTATAAAGCTTAACTCTCTGTATTGTAGAGTAATCTGAGAAATAATACAGAAAGGTTCATCTTCTTCTTAATTCTCTCTCTATTTTCCCTTCGTTAACAATCAGTACCATATAGGCTTGCAAGATTTTAAGTATGTTATGAAGGAATTTATAACATATCGCAATCCAGGCCCACTTTTCCTCCTGCCTAAGGGTAAAATGTTCGGACATCCCCCATATGCTCCAATAGTCTTGCCAAGTTGGTTTGTCTGAGAATGATGTCAACTACTAGCTAGTAAATTTGAGGTACACCTTTTAGGCCTACTATGAATTTTATTTAAACTATCCCAACTGTGTACCAAAGAAATAGAAAAATACGATGCTTGAAGAAAATATTAAAATGACATCCATTAATTCAGTGGTCAAATGATGTTGTTAAGGATACTACATTTCAAGGACTATTTCCATCTTTTGGTTACTTCCACAGTTGTTCCTACGAGGAGTCATGGAAGGGTTTGTGGAAGATGGATTAACTGAATTTTTTGTTGATGGAGCGAGTGCTGATGACAAAGCAATGGCTAGATATTACGGATCCCACACCAAACAAGTTCATACATAGTAATAGTATTCTCGTTGCACATGTGACGAAGAAAGTTATTAAAACACTTGCAACCCTGCAAGACCTCCACATTGTCTGAAGCCAACTTTCTCTTGTTCATTCCAATCTCAAATGGTTTCTCTAAATTGTAAATCTCTGTCTCTCCTAGACCTCCACACTGTCTGAAGCCAACTTTCCCTTGTTCATCTCTCTCTCTCCCCACCACCCCACCCCCCCTCCTCCACAGTAGAGAGTCATCAGTACCATATATGCTTGCAATTGCAAGATTTCAAGTACGTTTGCTTCTTGTTAGAGGTACGTTTGCTTCACATACAAGAAAGTTTATGTTCTTTCGTCCAAAAAAAAAGAAAGTTTAATTATGTTCATTTCTAAATTCTAGTTGTGAAGACAACATCAGGTCCAAATACAAGTCAATTTTCACTTCCTTTACATTGATGGATTGAACATTTTCCATTTTTTACTCTTTTTATTTTCTTCTGAAGAGATCGATTGAAGATTATCATTCTTCCACGCTTCGCGTAATGTGGGGCTATTACCACATCCTCCTCTTCATCTTGCAACTCAATGGTTCCGTTGGGAAGTGGCTCAAAAAATACCTCTATTTTTCCAAGGCTACAATATGCATTCAGGGTACGTAGTTAATCTACACGCATGCACTTGATTACATACTTTTTTATTTTATTTGTAGTTTATGTCAGAGAAGGGATACACTAGTTACAGTAGCAGGTTTGGTGATTGATTTGAAACAAACTTGTGATTATTTTCTTTTTGTTTTTAATTTCTTTGTGGTGGCCATTGGCCAACTAAATAAATATACGTAGGTTTGGTTTTGAGTCATATAGTTTCGTAAACCATGCAATAGTGTCTACCATGATAAGGTACGTCACGTACAACTGGAAGCATCCACATTTTCAAATAGCAGCCGTAGTTACAAATGTGCAACAAAGGGTAACAGATATCATGGTTCTAGTCCTTGCTCATATCTCACACAAGTATAGTGGTACCTTTCCAACAATTGCCACTACAAATGCAGCCTATCTTCATGTAAGTATCTTTAATTAATTTGATTTGCCAAAAGTATGATCTTGTGCTGATTAGTATTCAGTGGCGGAGCCAGGAATTAGCGTTAGAGGGGACCTTGTTGTAAAATATAAAACAAAAGGAATGAGAGCATCTTGAAAATCATTTTCAAACCCCTGGACCAATATAGCCTAAAGTAAAAATCAAGAAATAAGCTTTAAATTATAGTGTTCACAAAGTAATGATTGTTGTATATACAAAACTCTTGTATCCTCTTTCAATATTCAATTCAATTCATATACACAACATTAAATTATTTAAGAAAGAGAGAGAGTTGAGAGTTGAGTAGGATTGGGACCCTCTGGTCCCCCATGGCTCTGCCACTCACTACTACATTTTACTATTTGCGCGACGATTTTTTGCTTGACGACAATAAATTCGTCGCGCAAGAAACACTTGAGCAACGGAAAAAATTATTTGTCGCGTGAACTATCCAAACCTGGCGCAACCAAAAATTTCGTCTCGCAAGAAAACTTAACATGACAAAAAACGTAGTCGTCGCGCAAAGTGAGAAAGAAAAACGCAGGTTTAATTTTTTTTGGCGCCAAACACTTGCGCGACGACACATATCATTGCGAAAGAAACCGTAGCGCGACAGTAAGCATTATCGTTGTGTAAAGTTAGACCAAAAACCCCGGGTTATTTTATTTGCCCCCAAACACTTGTGCAACGAAAATTGTCATCGCAAAAGACTACTTAGCGCGACGAAAAACGTTATTGTCGTGTAAGAAAAACGTGAGATATTTTTATTTGGCGCCAAAAACTTGTGCGACGGAAATTTATGTCGTCGCGTAAAGTTTGATGTCGGCATGTTCATGCGTGACGAAAATTATCTTTTGCGCAATGAAATTTTGAGGGACGAAAACTATTTTTCGTCGCGCAAAAGTGGGATGTCGACATGTACTTGCACGACGAAAAATGTATTTTGGGCGACGAATTGGACCACTTGTGAGACGAAAATGAGTATTTGCATGACGAAAAGGACTTCGTCACGTAAAACCCTTCTTCATATAACCTGGATTTTGCCATTGCAGAGGCAGAGTTCAAGAAAAAAGCTCTGCCTCTGCCTTTGCTTATGCTTATGTTGGGAATTCAGTACGTTCATTGGGTAAGTATTTTTTGGCGTTAGTTTAAAAGTATTAATGTAAATTCATACTAACGCTATTAATTTCGTTATCTTTAGGGATATTTGTAATTACCAATTGGTGGAGAATGATTGAGAAGGTATTTGATTCGTTTTATATTTTAAAAATATAAAATTAATTACATTATGTTAAACTTAGTTTGTTATGTTATATATTTTTTTTTTTGTGAAATTATATTTATATTATGTTGTTAAATTGTGCGTGACGTAGCACAATGTGTTGTGATATACGAAATTAATTGAAATTAACTTCGTACTTTGTTTTTTATTTTTAGTAAAACTTAGTTTCCCTTTTGAGATTAGTTGGATTTCGTGCATGAATGCGTAAAGCATGACTGCGGTCCAATTAATTCTTGAATTGTCCCATTATTTGGATAGTTTGGGAATGCATAGTCATGTCACGTAATATACGGCTACAGGATTAGGTTTCAATTGGGAAGATTTCAGTGTTATCTCTGTACGTTCTTCGGGTGGTATGTACGTATTTTATACCTACGATACACCTCAAGAACTGTATCGAGATGTTGCCGAAATTCATCCACGTCGAAATCTAATATCATGTAGCCGTAAATTACGTGACATGGCTGCATTCCCGAATGGGATAGGGCTCTTACCGGAGGAATAAGGTGACATTATGACTTCGTATGAAGTTGTTGTGATTGTGTTTCCACGAATTATGAGCAGGAGGGTGGTTACAGAACCCGAATAGATGCGCAGACGAATACTTGGATGGAATCGAGGATTTTATTGAGTTTGCACGTACACACAACCCGGGGGCAACTAGAATCCGTTGTCCTTGTAGGAGGTGTAACAACACATTGTGGGAGACAATTGAAAATGTTGGATTTCATTCAGTAAGGAATGGAATGATTGAGACATATAGCATTTGGAACCTTTACGGGGAACAATTAGGCAATGCTTCATCTTCAAATGCCATAAGAGTGGACAATGTTGAACCTATTGTGGATCATAATGAACAAGTCATGGATATTATAAATAATGTTTTTCCATTTGCATCGACCAACATCAATCAAGAAGGGGAAGATGACGTGCCTACCCCAATAGATAGTGCAGAGTTTTCAAGAGAATCCTTCTGACGGACAATTGTTTGCCAAAAGACCATAGACACGCGCAAAAGGTGTTGAATGGTCTTGGATTGGGTTATATAAAAATTCACGCTTGCAAAAATAATTGCATGTTATTCTACAAAGAGTATGAAACATTGGATACATGCCCTATATGCAATGAGTCAATGTTCAAGATGACATCTCAGAATAGAATGACTAAGATCCCACAAAAGTCATGCCTTATCTGCCCCTGAAACCTAGGCTGCAACAATTGTATATGTTGACGCATATTGCCATAGACATGAGATGACATAAGGAAAAACGGGTAGACGACGATGTGATGCGGCATCCTGCAGATGGGGAGGCATGGAAAGAGTTCGATAGAACGTTCCTCGAGTTTGTTGATGATCCTCGAAATGTTAGATTGAGACTTGCTGCCTTGGAAATGCATGAAAAAAGAGTACATGATGATAACTGAGGATCCTGGTAGGTCAATCGATGTTTACTTAAGGCCGTTGGTTGATGAGCTCAAGGATTTATGGACAAACGGTGTGCGCATGTACTATAAATCCACTGGGAAGATGTTCACTTTGCGGGCAGCAGTTATGTGGACTGTGAATGATTTTCCCGCATATGCAATGGTTTTTGGGTGGAGCACAAAGGTTAACTTTTGGTTGGCACACTGGAAAAGTTTGTTGTCTTGATCGTCGGAGATGGTTGTCATGAGACCACGAGTGGCAGGAAAAGGATAAAGAGTTTGACGGGAACACAAAGCGTCGCCTCAAACCAAGAGAATGGTCTGGGATGAGACCTTGGAATAGCTTAACTATTTGGATTTTGCTCCGTTCGGGAAAACAGTTGTTCGGACCAGACCTTCTACACATTTGAACTGGACACACAAGCCTACATTTTTTAAGCTCCCATATTGGTCGAAACTAAAATTGAGGCACAATCTCGACGTTATGCATGTTGAGAAAAATGTCTTTGACACATTGATGAGCACGATTCTAGATATCGAGGGCAAGACAAAGGACACGATGAAAGCTCGTCTTGATTTGGAAAGAATGGGCATACGAAGAGGTTTATGGATGAACAGGGACAGTGATAAAGCTAGAAGGGATCTTGCACTTTTTTTTCCATGAAACCGAATGACAAAAAAGATTTTCTAAAGTTTGTATTGTCTGTAAAGTTTCCCGATGGGTATGCTTCTAATATCGCGCGTTGCATTAATGTTGACAGGGGTAAATTTACTGGACTAAAGAGCCATGACTGCCATGTGTTTATGCAACGCCTACTTCCTGTGAGTATTTGACACCTTTTGCTGGAAGATGTAGTGAAACCAATCATGTTGTTGTCCAGATTTTTTTCCCAACTGACGGCAAAATCATTGCGAAAGACAGATATTAATCAGTTGCGCCATGACATTGTCCAAGTTTTATGCAAGTTTGAGATGATATTCCCTCCAGCTTTCTTCGCAAGGATGATCCACGTGATGGTTTACTTGCCAGAAGAGGCATTGCTTGCCGGTCCTGTCAACTATCGCTGGATGTAGCCAATAGAAAGGTGTATAATCCTCATCATTTGTTTATGCATCCTTATCCCACGCTTGCTAATTTGTATCGTTTTGTTTTATTTTGGCAGGCTTTTCGGAGAGCTGAAAAAAACTATACGCAACATAGCGAAGCCCGAAGGATCAATTATAGAGGCTTGGGTTCAATATGTGTCGCTTACTTTCTGTGGAATGTACTTAAAAGATGTGGACACGGCTTTCAATCGTCCTCAGCGCAATAATGACGGAGGTGTGAGAAATGAGAAACTTTCTGTTTTTGCCCAAAGCGCACGACCCTTTGGAGATCATGTACGAGGAGAGTCATTTTCTAGAAATGACATGGAGGTAGCGCATTGGTTCGTATTGAACAATTGTGATTTGATAATGGCATACTTAGATGAGCATGAAGATATGATGAAGAGAGAACATCCATCACATTTGTATGTCAAGAAACACCTTGAATTGTTTCCACAATGGTTTTTGGAATATGTAAGTTATAAGTGTTTTGTATTTGACATATATATTGTATTATTTAATGTTCTCAAACTTACAGTGAAGAGTTATATAACTTGGCGTTCGGCCCACTTAGCGCTGAATTGTTCTCGGGTTGCTATGTTAACGGCGTCAAGTTTTTGGGAACTACACGAGATGACAAGTTGTGAGGTGAAAGTACGGACATTGATTTCTATGGCAAACTCACAATTGTCGTGCAATTACTTTATAAAGACCAATATCAAGTGATCATGTTTAAGTGTCGATGGTTTGATACAAACCCAAATAAGCAGGGAAGAGTTAAAATCGATCATGGCTTACTATCAGTGAACATTAACAGAACTTGGTATGATAACAACCCTTACATTTTGGTAAACATGGCAAAACAGATTGTGTATCTAGAAGACCCTAAAGCCGGTAGCGGTTGGAAAGTTGTTCAACAGATGGATTAGAGGAACGTGTAAGCTATACCAGAACTAGACCCAACTGACAACGATGTCGACAACGTCGCTGACCAACGTTTAGAATTTTCCATGGAAAATGATGGGGAAGCACTTCGAGATACAAATGTTATACAAGAATAGTTTCAGCTTCAAGGAGTGTCTTCAATTGAAATACCGATTCAATCAATTACAATTGACCTCGGTGCCAGTGGGCCTGAACAACGAAAGTGATGGGGAGGAGGATTAGGAGACTGTAAGTGATGATGGCGACGATAACGAAGGTTATTCTAGTTGAGATGATGAATAATGCAATTTATTAGCGACTACCCATGTAAAACATAGTAAATGAAATTTTTTGTAATTTAATTATGGTCGTGTAAAGCTGGCATTCACAAATTTAAAAGTAGTTGCACATAAAATTGGCAGTCACAAATTAAAATAAGTAATATAATATATAGATTGAAATTTAGATATATACCTAAATTTGAAAAGAGATTTGAATCTAACTATTTGATTTTCAATGGTCTTTATGAATTTAAGAATTAGGGTTTTCTCTTTTTGGAGTTGAAAATCTTGAAATTGAAAATTGAAAAAAGATGAAAAAAAATTGAAAAAAAAAAATCAATAATCGGGCCCTTAAGAATTGTTTTTCACCCCTCTTCACTTTTGGCTTCACTCTTTCTCGGCAACCCATTCTTAATTAATGATTTAATCAAGCACTAACCTATTATACAAACTATAATGTGTCAATTAAGTCTCACATCGGAGAATAAAATAATAATTTATATTTCAAATATAAATAATTAACTTTTAATTGCACCGAAGTCTTTGAAATTTGTCCGTAATTAATCTGAAACTTAAGTTGATTAAGGTAACATGTGTAATTTTCATAATAATTCCTTAAAATTAAAAAAATAAAAATAAATTGTGAGAGAGTTGCGACGAATGCCTTTTGTCGTCGCACAACACCTCTTTGCGCAATGAAGGGAACTCATATGTCGCGCAAGTTGCAAGACAAAGGACACGAAAATAGAACTCGTCGCGTAAAGTTGTAATTTTGCCCGACGAATATAATTATCGTCACGCCAATATACATTATAATATAATATACATATATATTATATTATAATATACATATATACACGTATAATATAATTTATAATATATATACATACATACATATATATATATATTAATATACATGTATATATCTATATGTATTTATATATATTATATATGTATGTAGAGGGCAGATCCTTGGCACTATATTTTTTACACAAGTTTTCAACCATTAGATTATATAGGATTGAATGGTTGAGATTATGTTTCATTAATTACTTAAATTAAATTAAATCTCTAATGCCAAGTAAATTTCATTTTTATTTTTATTTTTAATACTTTTTAATCAATTTTGTTCTTTCTCTTTCCTTTTCTACCTTTATCCTACAATAATTTATTTTTACTTCTTTTTTCTTTTTCCACATTCTTCTCCCTTGCTTCTTCATCATAACCGTATTCTTCTCCCTCTTCTTTCTTCTTTTTACTTCTTTCTTGTTTTTCCATATCTCATACCTTCATTTTGTTTGGCTACTTTCTTAGAAAATAAGCAAAAGGTAGTGTAAGTGGAGAAAAGGGGAGTGGAAAAATAAGCTCCCTAAAAAAAAACACAAAACTTTGTGGCGTGAGAAATAACTAACGCACAAATTAAACCCTATAAATCATGCAATCGTAGTACGAGTAAGTAGGGATCGTTCTATTCCGGGGATTAGGAGGGATGCTAATCAACACAAATTAAATTTATTAAACTAGAACTAAGTTAAGGGAACAATGATTGGGGGGAGTTGGATGATTTATACCAAAGTAAAATTGACAGCAGCAAATAACTAAGTTGTGAATGAAATATGGATTAAGGGATAGCTAGAGGATTCTTCTCCACACATGGAACATATGCATACAAATATATCTCAAGTTACTCTTTCTATAAAGTATGAATGTCAAAGCCCCAAATTAATTGTGAACTGCACTAATTAACTCTCAGAGTTTCCTAAGTTCATTAAATTGGACTCAGCGACTCAATCAAATTATTCTTATCAAGTTCCCTATATGAACAGCATGATAGAGATACATATCAAAGATCATTAAGTTCTATGAAAATCATAAGCTTTGACAAAGCATTTGTAACTATGAAAAGCATGATACTCCTGCTAGGAATTTACTTAACACAATCATGACTAGTGACTTTTACTACTTGTGAATATAAGTTCATAACGATTAGGTGAAATTCCCTTATATCCTAGCATCAAATCCCTGCATGCAAACTAAGTATGCATCCTTAATAAACATGCAAGAATAAGTCCTGAATAAAACAGAAAAGTAAATCACATTCATACTTTACGAAACCATAACTGGGAGTGATCAATTCATATAAAACATATGTCCATGGCTTCGAATTCACCTCTAACTAAGAAGAAATTTAGTTACACATATTTAATAATTGAAAAGCAATATAGAATAAGAAATACATAGGATAGGATAAAGAGAAGAAAAGAACTAAATGATGGCAGCAAGGAATTCCCAAGACAGCTCCAAGCTTTGCTCCTTTTGCAACTAGCTCTCTCTCTCTCTCTCTCTCTCTCTATATATATATATATATATATATGAATGTGTATGAGTAATGGATGAAGTGAATTGATGGATTGTTGAATGATGTTGTGTTTAGAATTGGAGTGCTATTTATAGGGAGAATGGAAGGGGAATATTTGAATTGAATATGGTTTATGCCAATAGCACTTGTAATTAGAAACTCATTCTTTTGGCTAGTGCTCTTCACCAACAACTCCCACTAGATAGCACTTGTAATTAGAAACTCATTCTTTTGGCTAGTGCACTTCACCAACAACTCCCACTAGATAGTGCTTGTAATTAGAAACTCATTCTTTTGGCTAGTGCACTTCACCAACAAATCCCACTAGATAGTCATGCATGACATTGCATTGCAGTCAGCTTGTGGGCCGATTTTGGGCTTGTTATTCACTCCAAAAAATCCTGGAAAATATGGATCTTCAAGCCCTTTGTCTTATCTTTCCAATCATATGCAGCCCAACTCAAGGAAAAATAGGAAAGACCTTCAAATGTCATTTTTGGCCCAGTAACGCAGATGCTGCCGAATTTTGACCTTGAGCTGCTAAATCATGGATAACTTCCTCTAGAAGACTCCAAATCATGAACCGTAAAATGCTACGGAAACTAGACTTCCGTATCTTTCCAATGATGTATGGCTCATTATCTGGTTCTTCTTGAGAAAGTACAGGTTAATCCGTGAATGTGACTGATCTGCAGACACTGTTTTGAGCTAACTTGTCTTCAAAATGCATGTAATGAGTCTCATCCTTATTACACTGAAACATACAAAACTTTATTAAAAGCACAAGTTTAACTAAAAAACATAACCAAATCATAAGTTAGAAGGGTACAAAAAGATATGTAATTATGCACTGATCAAATACCCCCAAACTTAGATTTTGCTAGTCCTCGAGCAAAACAAAATAAAACTACAACTTAGGAAATAGGAAATAAGCAACTAGCCTTCCAAACAATATCCTCAAAGAATCACCAACATATATGGTTCCAAAGAAACACAACAATCACAATCTAAGTTCCACACATGATTCACGAGAAAGCAAAGCTCACAATGACACCCTTAAGTGTAGTGTGTGAATGCCAAATCAGAACAACCCCTGCCACTCAAATAAGTATATGCGCACACACTTAGAGCAAAATCAATAATTCTGAATCTCATAAGCTCATTATCCAATCTGCTCTCCACAGTAATACCATGCAACACCAAGGATCAAAAGGACTTTACAAGGGTAGTAATGAGGTTCAGGGTAGTGGTAGAATGAAAGAAGGGATATGAGATATACAATATTTTTAGCACAATTAAAGCACAGGTAAGAGCATAAGAGATTTTTGAACTTTGTAACAAGCAAGGAACACATACATGAGCAGATTTTCAACATAATTTCAGCACCTTCAAATGTGTTTATTTGGCCTAATTTTGTGGCTCTTTACCCTAGATCACCATGCTCTTCTCTTTTATAACACCCTAGGGTCGTGACTACATTGGTCACACTTCATTACCTCTTTTGATTAGTTACCAATACCCCCAAACTTATTTCTTTTCAACACTTGGGTAATGACACTAATGATTCACTTTTGCTCCAAAAACCTTGCATTCTTTATAACTCTCTTTTGAAGATAACTTTAATTGCTCATAGAATAAGTAAGAATAAGAAAACAGAGGTTCATTATGGTAGGAATGGTTTACACAAAGAAAGGCTTAATGCAGGCTCAAATGGGTTGACTAGGGATGAATAAATGTAGAGGGATGGTTGGAAAAGCTCAAACGGTTTAAACATGGCCTAAATCACTTCCTAAGCATTGTATGGCAACAAAATGTCTCAAGAGATATTCAAATAAGTTCTAGAGTACAAAATCAAGATCATGAGATAAGTAGAATTGCATAACGTCTCTAAGTAACAAGAAATTGAACTAACTTGGCAAAGTGCTCAATAAGTGCAAGGGTGGCATGCAAGACAGAGTTAACTCAGAACCACACAAAGTCCTTAAAAAATGACTCTCAATTTCTGATAAACCATATTAGTATTAAATCCAAGTCTTATCATAGGTGTTTGGAAGGATAACGAAACAACACACAAAATCCTGCGTTTTTAGACGCTAAACACACAAAAAAAAAAATTTAAAATTTGACAGTAAAACAACATAATCAAATCCTTCCCCCCAAACTTAAATGAAACATTGCCCTCAATGTTTAGAACGTAAGAACATGCAATGCCTCATAAATGCAAGGAAAGAAGAGAAGGAAAAGACATAACCAAATGTTAGAGTTTAGAAAAACTCCCCTTTGAAGCGATTAGGACGGTTCATCTTTCAATCCGACTCACTTTCCGAAGGGTCTGAAACAGAAGAATCATATTGGGCTCCATCTATCATCAACTCCTCCATCTGCTCTATGAAGTCTCGGAGTCTTGTGGTCATGTACACTAATTGGAAGTGAAACTCGTCAAGCACACTTAAGTAAATGCCAAACTCGTCTCGAATGTTACCTGTACAATACATGTGACTGCTCAACACAACAGTTCTTGCCACAAACTTCCTATCTAGCAGATATACCCTCCAAGTATATAGACAATGTGCCAGCGCCGCAAGCTGCATCTCTCCCAATCCACAATCCAGATCCCAATTTGGAATCATGCCTTCAATTTCCCCTATCACCCTACCTCTATGAAACAGAAAGGCATCTATGGTAACTTCTGAGGGATCCATGGCAAACACAACCACGAGCACCTCAATCTCCTCAAACACCCGTTGCATAATGGTGTCCTCTCCCAAAGGATCTTCTGGTGGGATAGCTGGCAGTGAGTTCAACAAAACCATTGGGCTAGGCACCTTTACCATGCTCAATTCGGACTCCCCCTCCTTGAGCTTTCCACCGACGGCATCCTTGAGTTTCTCCATTGACGAGCCCTACAATAAGCAATAATTTGGAGAAGGCTTGGGAAGAGAAGGTTTGGTTTCAGGGGTTAGCGGGCGGCTAGATCAAATGAAAGATGGAGGGTTAGGGTTAATGTAGGTAGTGTTTCAGAGAAAGAGAAGGTTTTTTTTATTTTATTTTTTATATTTATTTAAATTTTAAAATTATTAAAATTATTATTTATTATTATTATTTTTTCTTTTTTCGTTTTTTTTTTTGAATAAAACACACGAATATACAAGTGACTCATGGATTACCAGTTAAGAACCTCAAAAAACACAGCCAGGGGATCCGGGAAGTTTGGAGAGGTCACAATGGTCCCGCTTAAAACCCAAACTTCTTAGACACCGAAGGTGTCGCCTAAAGAACTCCTAGACACTGTATTAACAGAGGTGCTCATTGGAGTTACCAGAAGTCAAATCATATGAAAAATCTTTTTTTTTTTTTTTTTTTTTGCATAGGCTTGCAAGACATTGAACAAAATTATACTAAGCAAAACAAAGCTCACACAACTTAACTCTACCACAAAACCTAACAAAATTGTCAATCCCTAATAAATGCAAGGAAAGAAGATAAGGAAAAGACATAACCAAAGGTTAGAGTTTAGAAAAACTCCCCTTTGAAGCGATTAGGACGTAAGCAGCTCCTTGCAGGTTCTATCTTCTCCTCATCACCTTGGGTTGCCTCCCTTGAAGCTTCATTAGGGCCAACGGCATGGAGGGGTACATCCTCCACTACATGCTCCTCAAAACACTCATAGTATGGCTTCAAGCGGTGTCCATTCACTTTGAATTCTTGTCATGTCTTTAAACTTTGAATTTGGACTGCACCATAGGGAAAAACATTAGTAACAACAAAAGGACCAATCCATTTAGAACGCAACTTACCTGGAAACAAACGAAGCCGAAAGTTGAAAAGTAACACTTTCTGCCCCACAGAAAACGTTTTACTACGAATCATCTTATCATGGGCAGCCTTTGTTTTCTCCTTATAAATATGAGCATTCTCATAAGCTTTAGTCCGAATTTCCTCAAGCTCATTTAATTGCAATTTCCTATGAAGTCCAGCTGCATTAATGTTCATGTTGAAAGTCTTGACTACCCAATGTGCACGATGCTCCAACTCAACTGGAAGATGGCATGGTTTCCCATAAATGAGCCGAAAAGGAGACATTCCAATTGGTGTTTTGTAGGCAGTACGATATGCCCACAATGCATCATTCAAACGCAAGCTCCAATCCTTTCGAGTTGGTCCAACTGTCTTCTCCAAGATCTGCTTGATTTCCCGATTGGAAACTTCGACTTGTCCACTTGTTTGGGGATGATAAGGTGTTGAAACCTTATGTGTGACATTATACTTCTTAAGCAGTGCCTCTATGGTCCGATTACAAAAGTGAGAGCTCCCATCACTTATAAGTACTTGTGGCATTCCAAATCTTGCAAATATGTTAGTTTTAACAAAATCTGCAACCACTTTGGAATCATTAGTACGGGTGGCTTTTGCTTCCACCCATTTCGAAACATAATCCACAGCAAGTAAGATATAATTAAAACCATGTGAGGAAGGAAAAGGGCCCATGAAATCAATACCCCAAACATCAAAAATCTCAACAGAAAAGATAGGAGTTTGTGGCATTTGATCTTTTGCACCTATATTGCCCATTCTTTGACAACGATCACAAGTCGTACAAAAAGTTCTAGCATCCTTAAAGATAGTAAGCCAATAAAATCCACATTCTAAAATCTTAAGTGCTGTGCGTTGTGTACCAAAGTGACCCTCGCATGCATAAGTGTGACAGAAGTTTAAGATTGAATTAAACTCGAAATCATGCACACATCTACGAATAATTTGATCAGGGCTATATTTTCACAAATAAGGGTCATCCCACACATAAAACCGTGCCATTTTTTTAAGTTTATTGCATTGGTGCCTAGTTATGGTGCTTGGTACTTGTTTAGACACAATATAATTCACAATATCAGCATACCATGGCTCACTTACCTTAATGGTCAGCAATTGTTCATTTGGGAATGCCTCTGGAATAGGTAGAGGGTCTTCTTCATGTACCAAACGGCTCAGGTGGTCAGCCACTACATTTTCACATCCTCTTTTGTCCCTAATTTCCATGTCAAACTCCTGAAGAAGAAGCATCCAGCGAATAAGCCTTGGTTTGGCTTCTTTCTTTGTGAGTAAATACTTCAAAGCTGCATGGTCAGAGTAAATTATTACTTTAGTACCAAGTAAATAAGAACGAAACTTATCTAAAGCAAACACAACAGCAAGAAGTTCTTTTTCAGTGGTGGAGTAATTCAATTGAGCATCATTCAAGGTTCGGGATGCGTAGTAGATGACGTGTGGCTTCTTGTCCTTCCGTTGCCCCAAAACAGCCCCTAAAGCATAATCTGAAGCATCACACATAAGCTCGAACGGAAGGCTCCAATATGGTGGAACAATGATAGGTGCCGAAGTTAACAATTCTTTGAGGTGATCGAACACCTTCTCACATTCGTCATCAAACACAAACGGCACATCCTTTTGTAGAAGTTGACACATGAGTGTTGAAATCTTTGAGAAATCTTTGATAAAACGTCTATAGAATCCTGCATGTCCAAGGAAAGAACGAACCTCTCTCATCGAAGTGGGAGAGGGTAAGTGGCGTATAAGACCTATTTTTTATTTATCAACTTCACTTCCCTTTTCTGAAATTATATGTCCAAAAACTATGCCTTGTTTTACCATGAAATGACATTTTTCCCAATTTAAAACAAGGTTAGTTTCAATGCAACGTTTTAATATCAACGTGAGATTAGTTAAACAGCCATCAAAGGAGTCACCAAAAACACTAAAATCATCCATAAAAACCTCAATGGTGGCTGGCGCATTACATAAACCAAATGGCATTCGTCGATAAGCAAAAGTACCAAATGGACAAGTAAAAGTAGTCTTTTCTTGGTCATCTGGGGCTATAACAATCTGATTATATCCCGAATAGCCATCAAGAAAGCAATAAAAAGAATGACCAGCTAACCTTTCAAGCATTTGATCAATGAGCGGCAAAGGGAAGTGATCTTTCCTTGTGGTGGCGTTGAGCTTCCTATAGTCAATGCAAACTCTCCAGCCTGTTTGGATACGAGTCGGGACAAGTTCATTCTCTTCGTTTTTTACCACAGTGACTCCTGATTTCTTTGTTACAACTTGAACTGGTGAAACCCAACGACTATCCGAAATTGGGTAAATGACCCCATAATCGAGAAGCTTAATGATCTCCTTTTTCACAACTTCCATCATTGGAGGGTTGAGTCGGCGTTGAGCCTCTCGAGTTGGTTTAGCCCTTTCCTCTAGAAGTATGCGATGCATGGATGTTGTAGGACTAATTCCCTTGATGTCGGCTAAAGTCCATCTAATCGCTGTTTTGTACTTTTGCAACACCCGAACTAGTTTTTCCTCCTCCACTGCCGTGAGTGATGAGGAGACTATGACGGGCAAAGTCTCTTTATCTCCCAAGAAGACATACTTCAAATGATTCGGTAACGGTTTAAGCTCAAGAGTGGGTGCCTGAATCACTGAAGGTAACAACTTGTTAGCAGAAACGGGAATTGGAATTGGGATTGGAGGCTTACCAACATATTTTGGTAATGACTCAAGGGTAGCCACCATCTCACAGATTTCTTCATGATTAGGTTCGGCCCCATTGGTGATGAGTTCAATTCCTTGAACAATGGTGGTTTCAAGGGCATCCATATCCAGGGATTCGAGATATTCCTGCGCCAAAGAATCAAATGCATCAATAGAAAAACACGAGTGATCATCAATAGGGTACTTATAGCTTCAGAAATATTGAAATCAATGATATCGCCATCAAATTCCATTGTCAATGTCCCTTTGAACACATCGATCTTGGTTCGGGCTGTTTTCATGAAAGGTCGTCCAAGTAAGATTGGCAATGGTGTAGAATGGGCCGAATCCTCCATCTCAAGCACATAAAAATCTGCTGGAAATATCAAGTGGTTAACCTGCACCAAACCATCTTCCAAAACTCCTTTCGGATATGCATTAGAACGATCAGCTAATTGAATTATAACTCCATCATTTTTAAGCTCCCCTAAGTTCATAGATGCATAAATAGAGTATGGCATGACATTAATGGAAGCACCTAAATCTAACATGGCATGTTCAAACTTGGTGTTACCAATAACACAAGGGATTGTGAAACTACCTGGATCTTTGCATTTAGGTGGCAGTTTTCGTTGCAAAACTGCAGAAACATTCTCGCTTACCCTTACCACTTCTTTGTTCGAATTCCTCCTCCTTGTTGTACAAAGCTCTTTCAAGAATTTAGCATACTTTGGAACTTGCTTTATTGCGTCAAGAAGTGGGATATTTACTTGTACCTTCCTGAAAGTCTCTAAGATGTCTTTTTCATTCTCTTCTTTCTTAGACTGCATAAACCTGCGAGGGAAAGGCACATTTGGTGGGATAGGGTTAGAATGAGTTGAATTTGGAACAACCTTACCTAAGTTTGGTTGTGTATGAGCTTTGGGGGATTGCGGCAAGGGTTGTTCCTCCCTTGCTGTGGCTTTGTCCTCCTCCTTTTTCTTTGAAAAGCAACTTTTCGTTCTTTGTTGGGCTTTGTTTGGACATTTTGGGATTGGTTCCAATCTCTTTACCACTCCTCAAGATGATAGCTTTAGCCGTTTCAAAACCTCCTTTTGGGTTGACAATGGTTGAGCTAGGTAGCTTTAGCCATGAATTCCGCCATCTGCCCAATTTGCTTCTTCACTTCGCTAATCTCTTTGGCTTGATTTTGTAAACCCTGAGTCAAAGAAGTTAGTACTTTAAGCATTTGATCATTATCCATTGGGGAACCTGAATTTGATTGGGCAGTTTGTGGTTGAGGTTGTGGTGGTGCGAATGGCCTTTGATAGAACCCCGGAGGTGGCTGTTTATATCCGCCTTGTTGTTGAGTTTGTTAAGGCTCCCTCCACTTAAAATTTGGATGATCTCTCCAGCCTGGATTGTAGGTGTTTGAAAATGGGTCATACCTAGGTTGAGTTTGGCCTTGATAACCTATGGCATTGGCACTTTCCCATCCCCATTCGCTATTAATTGAGGACATTGATCAGTGTGGTCCATGCATAGAGCACACGCTACAAGTGGCTGCACTTTGCACTTTGGGTCCTTCAACAACCTGCGAAATAGAGTAGAGAGATTAGCCATTTGAGATTGAAGTTCTGAAATAGCACTTACCTCATTAACTTGACTTGGCTGTGCATGATCTCTCCCTCCAACTCCTTCATATTGTTGTGCATTCAAAGCTCTGTTTGCTATTAAGATCTTTGCAGCAACTGGTGTTTTGTCAACCAAAGCACCTCCTGCTGAAGCATCAAGCATTTGTCTCTCCAGGAAGTAGCCCTTCATAGAAATATTGAATTAAAAGCTCTTCCTTCATTTGATGTTGTGGGCAGGATGCAACTAACGTCTTAAAACGCTCATAGTACACTGGAAAGGATTCTCCCGGGCCTTGTTGAATTCCACTAATTTTCTTCCTCAAAACAATGATTCTTGAAGTTGGGAAGAATTTCTCTAAGAATGCTTTCTTCATACTTTCCCAAGAAGTAACAGTTCCAGGTGCTAGTTCATAGAGCCAATCCTTAGCCTTGTCCATAAGAGAAATGGAAAGGCTTTCATCTTCAAAATATTCCATCCACGTTAATGGTGTCATACTGAACTACTATTCAAATTCTTCAAATGTGTATGGATCTTCACATGAGAAGGTATCTGGAATGTGATGTAGCAAACTTGACTTCAATTCAAACACATCGGTCTTGCCTGCAGCAGCCCCGGGGTATTAAATGCAAAGAGGGACTGCATTGTCCAATTCAGAGGCTGAAAGTTCCTTGATTGATCTATTGTGTACAGCCATGTCTTGTTCCTCTTCCAAGTCCGTTTCTGCTTCAGATTCGGGTTCGGAACCAGAACTAGAGGGACTGAGTTCTGGCTGTTTCCTCTTCCATCTCAAAGTTCGTTCGAGATCGTCGTCAAAGTCCAATATGTGCGCATGAACACGGTGTGAACTTCGAGTCATACACTTGTACCTAAAACAAAGAAAACAAAACAAAACAAAATCAGAAACACAAGAACAACGAAAATGCACGGAAGATTAGCAATTTTGCTAATTCCCGGCAACGGCGCCAAAATTTGGCGTGAGAAATAACTAACGCACAAATTAAACCCTATAAATCATGCAATCGTAGTACGAGTAAGTAGGGATCGTTCTATTCCGGGGATTATGAGGGATGCTAATCAACACAAATTAAATTTATTAAACTAGAACTAAGTTAAGGGAACAATGATTGGGGGGAGTTGGATGATTTATACCAAAGTAAAATTGACAGCAGCAAATAACTAAGTTGTGAATGAAATATGGATTAAGGGATAGCTAGAAGATTCTTCTCCACACATGGAACATATGCATACAAATAGATTTGCAGTTGCTCTTTCTATAAAGTATGAATGTCAAAGCCCCAAATTAATTGTGAACTGCACTAATTAACTCTCAGAGTTTCCTAAGTTCATTGAATTGGACTCAGCGACTCAATCAAATTATTCTTATCAAGTTCCCTATATGAACAGCATGATAGAGATACATATCAAAGATCATTAAGTTCTATGAAAATCATAAACTTTGACAAAGCATTTGTAACTATGAAAAACATGATACTCCTGCCAGGAATTTACTTAACACAATCATGACTAGTGACTTTTACTGCTTGTGAATATAAGTTCATAACGATTAGGTGAAATTCCCTTATATCCTAGCATCAAATCCCTGCATGCAAACTAAGTATGCATCCTTAATAAACATGCAAGAATAAGTCCTGAATAAAACAGAAAAGTAAATCACATTCATACTTTACGAAACCATAACTGGGAGTGATCAATTCATATAAAACATATGTCCATGGCTTCGAATTCACCTCTAACTAAGAAGAAATTTAGTTACACATATTTAATAATTGAAAAGCAATATAGAATAAGAAATACATAGGATAGGATAAAGAGAAGAAAAGAACTAGATGATGGCAGCAAGGAATTCCCAAGACAGCTCCAAGCTTTGCTCCTTTTGCAACTAGCTCTCTCTCTCTCTCTCTCTCTCTATATGAATGTGTATGAGTAATGGATGAAGTGAATTGATGGATTGTTGAATGATGTTGTGTTTAGAATTGGAGTGCTATTTATAGGGAGAATGGAAGGGGAATATTTGAATTGAATATGGTTTATGCCAATAGCACTTGTAATTAGAAACTCATTCTTTTGGCTAGTGCTCTTCACCAACAACTCCCACTAGATAACACTTGTAATTAGAAACTCATTCTTTTGGCTAGTGCACTTCACCAACAACTCCCACTAGATAGTGCTTGTAATTAGAAACTCATTCTTTTGGCTAGTGCACTTCACCAACAAATCCCACTAGATAGTTATGCATGACATTGCATTGCAGTCAGCTTGTGGGCCGATTTTGGGCTTGTTATTCACTCCAAAAAATCCTGGAAAAATATGGATCTTCAAGCCCTTTGTGTTATCTTTCCAAGCATATGCAGCCCAACTAGGCCTCCGTTCAGCTACTTGCACAAGTTAGATGGGGCGACACCCTTGATAGAAGTTGTTCCAATGGGTGTCTACTATAATATATCCAAATTTCAGCCCAATTGGATAAGTTTGGAGCCCTCAGCATGTCAAAAACCGAATCTGGTTCACAGACAAACCTTTGCTGTCACATGTGCTTAAAGCAGCCACACATGGAGGCAAAGCATGGGCAGCTATTGAGCCATGTTCTTAAAGCAGCCACACATGGAGGCAAAGCATGTGCAGCTGTTGATCCATGTGATTAAAGCAACCACACATGGAGGCAAAGCTTGTGGCAGCTGCAAAGCATGAGCTGCCACACATGGGAGACAAAGCATGAGCTGCCACACATGGGCAGCTAAGAGACCAGCCAAGGGGGAGGACGAATTTGAAGCCTATAAATAGAGAGTTTCAGCTCATTCAAAGGAGGATATCATTCCATAAATTACATTTCCATTGTACACCATCAAAGAGTTGTCTACACCATCAAAGAGTTGTCTACCATCAAAGAGTTGTTTACACCATCAAAGAGTTGTCTTCTTTATCAAAGAGCTATCTTCTTCTTATTTCTCTTTTTATTTTCTGTTTTGTATGTTCTTGCTATCCATTCAAATTATGGATAGCTAAATATTTTAGTTAGGGCTCGATTGAAGCCCTAATCATGTTTCTTTAAGGATTTTGATATGTCTTTGCTATAAACTACTTTTGTGATGCTTATTGATTAATTTCAGATTATATTTTACTCTTTACATACGTTATGTTATGCTTGATCATCATATGGATGCTATGTATTGAGTTTGTTACATAGGTAAATTTAGATGACCGAGTCTTGTACCTATGAAAGTAACAAAAGAACTAGTTATAAGTTCTTGAAATTAATCATCATGAATAACTAGAATAGATACCATGTTCTAGAATTTGTGTGTTTGTCGATTTCCATTGTGTAATGCATTCTTAAAGTACAACTTAGTAGATACCATGCTAAACACTTTAAGAATGAAAAGAGTTAGAGTAGATACCCATGCCTAACTTGTTGTTTAGGGAAATCAATAACTTAAAGAGTAGATATCATGCCTTTAGGTTGACAAACATAAGCATCCAAAATCTGTTTTGTAGCATTGTGCATGTCGTTTGCTTAAGGAAAAAGATTAGTGGTGAACATCGAATCCCTAACTAGTTTTCTCATTGTTTTAACCTCAATCCAATTCTATTTTTAATCAAACGCTGTTTTCAATATTTAGTATTTAAATTTTTAGTTTTCAATACCATCATAAGAAAATCATCATTTTGAACACTTTGTCTACACTGAATGCCATTTAGTTTAAGGAAAATAAATTAAGCATAAATTAATCCAATCCTCGTGGGAATGATCTCGTATTTGCTTTCTATACTATTTATCTGATCTTGTGCACTTGCGAGTTAAAACGTACATATAGTTGCTTAATTTTTAGGTTACTATTTGTTCAACAAGTTTTTGGCGCCGCTGCCGCGGATTGTGTAACTAGTTTGTGCTGAATTTTATTTTTTTTATTTGTTTTCTTTTACAGGTTGAATTTTGTTTATGCAAGGTCGTCGATCCCAAAATTTAGGTGTTGTTGTCTACAATCCTGAGATTGAAGGAACTCTTACACGTCTTCGTAAGCAAGCTGAGAGGGAAACTGTGAACGAAATGGGGGATGAACATGTTCGAAGGCCAATGAAGGACTCTTTTGTCCCTCAAAACCTTAATCAACCATCATGCATTGCCTACCAACCAAATGTGCAAGGCAGCTTCAATTTATCACCTCAATTGCTTAACATGGTGCCACACTATAGAGGCACACCTTCTGAAGATCCATACTTGCACATTAGGGATTTCTTTGATCTCTGCAAGACTCAAAACATACAAAGCTTGACAACAGAAGGAATCAGGTTAATTCTTTTTCCTTTCTCCTTAAAAGATAATGCTAAGTTGTGGTTGAATTCTCTGGCTGCAGGTTCCATTACTACTTGGGAACAATTGGCCACTAAATTTTTGAAGAAGTTTTTCCCAGCCCAAAAGACAAGACAACTTAAAAGGGAGATTCAAACCTTCCAACAGAAGGATGGAGATCTTTTCTTTGAGGCATGGGAGCATTTCAAGGAGTTGCTTCTCAAGTGTCCACACCACAATCTATCTCAAGATGATCAGGTACAAGCTTTTTATGAAGGTTTAAATGATACTAACAAAAGTCTTGTTGATTCATGTTGTGGAGGTGTGCTTATGGAAAAGAGTAGTGATGAAGCCATTGTGCTATTTGAGACCCTAAGTGAAAATTCTCAGCAATTCTCATCAAGAGGGAGACAAGGAGTGAAAGGTAAAGGTGTATATGAAGCTAGCACAAATGATGGAGTCCAGAGTCAAATGGCAGCAATGGAGAAGAAGTTAGATATACTAGTGAAAGCAATGTCAGCTCAGAACATCTCTCAAGTTCAACAAGTTGCTAAAATCGAGGTATGTGCTATATGTTCTCATTCTAAATACTACTGAGACTTGTCCTATGTCTTGTTTTACAGATCATGAGCAAGCTAATTATGTGGGGCAAAACAACTATCATCCCAAGAACAATCCATATTCGAACACATATAATCCAGGATGGAAAGACCACCCAAATTTTTCTTGGAGCAACAATCAAAATGTGCTTAATCCACAAGGGCAACAGAAGAACTTCCAACAGGGAAGTAATTATCATACTTCATCACAGGTGGCACAACCAAATACTAACCAGAAGAAGAATAATAATCTTGAAGGTGCCATACTCCAATTCTTGACTGCACAGCAACAGACAAATGCTCTAACTAGTCAGAACATTCAGAAACTAGAAGCAACAACTAGCCAAGCTATTCAGATATTGGAGGCACAAGTAGGGCAATTGGCAAAGGAGTTGAGTGAGAGGAAGAAAGGAGAGTTTCCATCACAAACCATACCTAATCCAGGGGGCCAGGAGCAGCTCAAGGCTGTGACAGTCCTTAGAAGTGGCAAGGTAGTTGACAACAAGGTGGGGACAGATAAGAAAGAACAAGAAAATGTTGAATCTTCTCCAGCCACAAAGGTAAGTGAGAAGGAGAAGGTGATATTTCCACCCTTCCCTTAAAGGTTAGTTAAGCAAAAGAAAGAAAAACATCTTCTTGATATTTTTGAAACTTTGAGAAAAGTAGAAATCAACATTCCTTTACTTGATGCAATTAAACAAATTCCTTCTTATGCTAAGTTTTTAAAGGATTGTTGCACACACAAAAGACAGTTTCAGGAACATGAGAAAGTTGCATTAACTGAGGAGGTAAGTGCGGTTTTATTGAGAAAATTACCACCTAAACTAAAAGATCCAGGTAGTTTTATAATTCCTTGCAGGGTTGGTGACCGTCTATTTGAACGTGCTTTGCTTGATTTAGGAGCAAGCATCAATCTGATGCCTTATACAGTTTATGAGGAGTTGAGGTTGGGGGAGCTCAAACCAACCTCAATTACATTGCAATTGGCAGATAGAAGCATCAGAAGACCTAGAGGTATTTTAGAGGATGTTTTGGTTCAGGTAAATGAATTTATTTTGCCTGCTGATTTTGTTGTTCTGGATATGGAAGATTCTCCTATGCCATCTTCATTACCTATTATTCTTGGTAGGCCCTTTATGATAACTGCTGATACAAAGATAAGTGTAAAAAAGGGTACTATACGCATGAAAGTTGATGGTAAGAAGATAGAATTCATGTTGTCTGACACTATCAAATTGCCACATGATAACCATGATTGTTTCAAGATTGATGTGGTAGGAAGTGTTGTGGAGCAAGTGTTTCAGGTACATAGCATTGAACCATTGGAGGCATGCATAGCCCACAGCCTCACAAGGATGAATTATGAACGTGGATGTGATGTTACAGAGATAGACCTCCATGAAGCTGTGCATTCTCTTGAGGCTTCTATGCCTTATCCAAGTAAGTATGTACCTCACTTTGAAACTCTTGTGTCTACTAATACTACTCTTGTCCCTTTCATTATCAGGGCACCAGATCTAGAATTGAAGCAACTACCTGAACAACTGAAGTATGCTTACTTGGGAGAGAACCAGACATTACCAGTGATAGTTGCTGCAAACTTGAGTTTGGTGGAACAAGAGAAGCTATTGAGAGTTCTTAGGGAGCACAAGACTGCATTAGGGTGGACCATTGCCGATATCAAAGGCATAAGTCCATCCAAGTACATGCACAGGATCCTCCTTGAAGATAATGCAAAGCCTAACAGAGATGCTCAGAGACGGCTTAACCCACACATGAAGGAAGTAGTGAGAACAGAAGTTCTTAAGCTCTTGGATGTTGGCATTATCTACCCCATCTCAGATAGCAAATGGGTGAGTCCAGTTCATGTTGTGCCTAAGAAGAGTGGAATCACAGTGATAAAGAATGAAGAGAATGAGCTTGTTCCTACTAGGCTCTCCACAGGTTGGAGAGTCTGCATTGATTACAGAAAGCTCAATAATGAAACCAGGAAAGATCATTTTCCTCTTCCCTTTATTGATCAGATGTTAGAAAGGTTAGCAGGTCATAGTCATCATTGTTTTCTAGATGGTTATAGTGGTTATAATCAGATTGCTATAGCACCAGAAGACCAGGAGAAGACCACATTCACTTGCCCCTTTGGCACATTTGCATACAGAAGGATGCCATTCGGTTTGTGTAATGCACCTGCCACATTCCAAAGGTGCATGATGAGCGTATTTTCAGACATGGTGGAGAGATTTATAGAGGTATTTATGGATGATTTCAGTGTTTTTGGTTCTAACTTTGATAATTGTCTTAACCATTTGCAGCTTGTTCTAAAGAGATGTGAGGAATGCAACCTAGTGCTGAATTGGGAAAAGTGCCATTTCATGGTACAACAAGGTCTTGTTTTAGGTCATGTAATTTCTAGCAGGGGCATTGAGGTGGACAAGGCAAAGATTGACATCATATCAAAATTGCCTCCTCCTACATCTGTGAAGGGTGTGAGAAGTTTTCTAGGGCATGCAGGGTTTTACAGAAGATTCATAAAAGATTTCTCTAAAATTTCTAGACCTCTTTGTGCATTATTGTCTAAAGATGTTGAGTTTATGTGGACAGAAGGGTGCATGAAAGCCTTTAATACATTGAAAGAGCTACTCACATCTGCACCCATTATGATGACACCTGATTGGAACCTCCCATTCGAGCTTATGTGTGATGCCAGTGATTATGCTCTAGGAGCTGTTCTGGGTCAGAGAGTTAAGAAGGTACCTCATGCTATTTTTTATGCTTCTAGAACTTTAAATGATGCTCAGCTTAATTATTCTACTACTGAAAAAGAATTGTTAGCTGTTATATTTGCTTTAGAGAAGTTTAGGTCCTACTTGATTGGTTCCAAAGTTATTGTTTTCACTGATCATGCTGCTTTGAGATTTTTGTTTAGTAAGAAAGATGCTAAGCCTAGGTTGATTAGATGGGTGCTCTTACTGCAAGAATTTGATCTTGAGATTAAGGAAAAGAAGGGTAGTGAGAATGTGGTTGCAGATCACTTGTCCAGGTTACTTCATGATGAGGAAGAAAACAAGCTTCCCTTGAGTGAAAACTTTCCAGATGAGTAGTTATTTGCAATTGATTTACAACTTCCATGGTATGCAGATATTGTTAATTATATAACTACTAAGGTTTTTCCTCCAGGTATGTCTAGCCAAGAAAGGAAACGATTAGTGTCTATGTCTAGGCACTATTATTGGGACGAGCCCTACTTGTTCAAATTTTGTCCAAATCAAATTATCAGAAGATGTGTTTCAGAGGAGGAGCATATGAGCATTCTCCAACATTGTCATCAATTTGCATGTGGAGGACACTTTGGAGCGAAGAGAACATCACTTAAGGTATTACAATCTGGGTTCTATTGGCCTAATGTGTTTAAAGATGCTTTTTGGTTTTGCAGGGCTTGTGATAGATGCCAACGGACAGGGAATATCTCTTCTAGAAATCAAATGTCATTGCAAAACATTCAAGTGGTGGAGCTCTTTGATGTGTGGGGTATCGACTTCATGGGTCCTTTTCCTAACTCCTTTGGTTATTTATATATTCTTGTGGGTGTGGATTATGTATCTAAATGGGTCGAGGCTGTCCCCTAAAAAACTAATGATCACAAAGTTGTTGTGAAATTCTTGCAGGATAACATCTTTACTAGGTTTGGGACACCAAGGGCGATAATTAGTGATGGAGGTAGCCATTTCAATAACCAAGTTTTTGCTTCCTTAATGAAGAAATATGGGATCACACATAAGGTTGGCACTCCATATCATCCTCAAACCAGTGGTCAAGTAGAGATAAGCAATAAAGAGATCAAAAGCATCCTAGAGAAGACAGTGAATACTATAAGGAAGGATTGGTCTCTACGCTTGAATGATGCCTTGTGGGCATATCGGACTGCGTACAAAAGCCCAATTGGCATGTCCCCATATCGTTTAGTCTTTGGAAAGGCATGTCACCTACAGTGGAGTTGGAGCATAGAGCATATTGGGCTATTAAAAAATTCAATTTTGATATGCAACAAGCAGGTGACAAGAGGAAGTTACAGCTGAATGAGCTTAGAAGAGTTGAGGTATGATGCATATGAGAATGCTAAGTTGTATAAGGAGCGGACCAAGGCGTATCATGATAAGCAGCTAGTTAGGAAGGAGTTTCATGTGGGACAGAAGGTGTTGATCTACAATTCAAAATTGAGACTTTTCCCTGGTAAGCTCAAGTCTAGGTGGTATGGTCCTTATGTTGTTACAAAGGTTTTCCCTCATGGGGCTTTGGAGGTTCATAGCAAAGAGAAGAATCAGACATTCATGGTGAATGGGAATATAGTAAAGTCTTATATTGAGATGAGCTTTGAGCATAGAGAGGAGGATGTGACTCTCCAACCTGTTCAGTACATTGCATGAGAGTCCAATAGTCTGGCTAACGACTATAAACCAAGCGCTTATTGGGAGGCAATCCAATGTTTAATTTTCTTTATTTATTTATTTATTTATAAATTTATTTTTCGTAAATTCTTATGAGCTTACCCCGTGCAATTTTTTTTTTCTATTTTGCAGCCCATTCAATTACCCATAAACGGGGAAGTTGTGACATCCAAATACATCTATGCTTGACCTAATTGCTTCAAGGAGGAGCATTCTAATCCTTTCCCTTAATTTGTTTTCTTATTATTTGAAGTTTATGTTTCTTTTTACCAAAAAAAAAAAGTTTTTTTTCATATGAGTTGACTTATGGTAACTCCAATGAGCACCTTTGTTAATACAGTGTCTAGGAGTTCTATAGGCGACACCTTGGGTGTCTAAGAAGTTTGGGTTTTAAGCAGGACCATTGTGACCTCTCCAAACTTCCCGGATCCCCTGGCTGTGTTTTCTGAGGTTCTTAACGGGTAATCCATGAGTCACTTGTATATTCGTGTGTTTTATTCAAAAAAAAAAATATATATATATATATATAATAATCATAATTTATAAAATTAAAAATTAAAAATTAAAAATTAAAAATTAAAAAAAAAAAAAAACCTTCTCTTTCTCTAAAACACTACCTACATTAACCCTAAAAATAAACTCTCTTTCGTTCATTTGATCTAGCCGCCCTCTAACCCTGAACATCTCAGCTTCCTCTTCCTCCCGAACCAAACCTTCTCCAAATTGTTGTTTATTGTAGATCTTGTCAATGGAGAAACTCCAGGAGGCCGTCGGTGGAAAGCTCAAGGAGGAGGAGTCCGAATTGAGCATGGTGAAGGTGCCTAGCCCAATGGTTTTGTTGAGCTCACTGCCAGCTATCCCACCAGAAGATCCTAAGGGAGAGGACACCATTATGCAACGGGTGTTTGAGGTGATTGAGGTGCTCGTGGTTGTGTTTGCCATGGATCCCTCAGAAGTTGTCATAGATGCCTTTCTGTTTCATAGAGGTATGCTGATAGAGGCAATTGAAGACAGGGTTCCAAATTGGGATCTGGATTGTGGATTGGAAGAGATGCAGATTGCAGCGCTGGCACATTGTCTAGATACTTGGAGGGAATATCTGCTAGATCGGAGGTTTGTGGCAAGAACTGTTGTGCTGAGCAGTCACATGTACTGTACAGGTAACATTCGAGACGAGTTTGGCATTTACTTAAGTGTGCTTGACGAGTTTCACTTCCAATTAGTGTACATGACCACAAGGCTCCGAGACTTCGTGGAGCAGATGGATGAGTTGATGATAGATGGAGCCCTATATGATTCGTCTGTTTCAGACCCTTCGGAAAGTGAGTCAGAAGAAGAGCCATGGGTGAGCTCAGCCATCGATAGCATTTTGAGAAATGCTATGTTTGAAGGATGAACCGTGTAGTGCCAAGGTTACCCTTAATCCATGTTTTCTGTGTTCTTATATGCTTTCACATTGGGGACAATGTCCAATTCAGGTCTGGGGGTATCAATGGAGGTTTTCAATTTTTGTTTACTTGTATTTCAATTTTTTGTTAATTTGTGTTTTCAATTTTCAATTTTTTCACTTGTATTTCAATTTTTTGTTAATTTGTGTTTTCAATTTTCAATTTTTGTTCATTTGAATTGTGTTTTCAATTTTCGTTCACTTGTTACTAATTTTTTTAGAATGTCATACAACCAATGCTATGGAGCTGCCATTGAGATTTTCATATCAAACATTTTACACTTCACAAAGCTTTTGCTCTTAGAATTCTGGTGGCTAAAGTACCATGCTCAGGTTCTTGAAGGATAATAGTGGAGACTACCCTAGTGAGCTATTTCGAGCCTAATTGCTTTCTTGAGAGGGTTTAAAGTGTTTCTATTCATCATCTCTACTTATTTTCTTCAATTCACTCTAAAATGATCTCATTGTTCCATTTTGATTGAATACTAAGGATGATTCTATTTGCAGATATCAGGTGCATGCTCTCACTCATGAATGAACTCATTGAAATGATGCTAGGCTATGTGTGTATAACCATTCTCTGTGCTTTCTTTTCACCCTACCCATTCGTGTGTTCCATCAGCTCTCTTGTAGCCAAACACTTCAAGCCATTTTCTTCTATCACCCTCATGATTCCCCTAACTTTGTATCTCAATCTGAGATATTTAAACTTATTATAGCCATACCCTATAAAGCTTAGAAATATACCAAGGTGTGCCAAGATAAAGTTTGAAGCAAGGAAGTTGCTGCCACATTCCCAAATGTAAATTGGTGTGAATCTGTGCAATAAAGTTAAAGAAGAAGTAGATCAAGTCACACAAAAAAAAAAAGAAAAAAAAAAAAAAAAAAAAAAAGAAGAGAAAGTGTTTCGATTTGATCTAAATGTGAAATTTAAGGTCTATGCCAGATGATCCTATGAAGTTGCAGCCATACCATTCTAAATCAATGATACCTTGCAGATCAATGAAGAATGCAACCTTGGTATGTTCTTAAGTTAATTGTGTTCCTTCCAATTCTTTCATTTCCCTTAACCTTAGCCTTTCATTACAACCTTGTGAAAGACCTAGCTGATCTTTGAGGATGTATTCATGGGTGCTGGTATGTATGTGTGTATCTCTATTCTTAGTATTTGATTCCCTTCATGAGATCTAACCAAATATTGTGCTTCTATTTCACATACTCATTTTGCTTATTTGAGAGAATAAAGCCATAGGTTCTGAGTGATTGAGTGCTATATGTGAGAATTAGAGTTGAAGCATGTTCTTCCTTCAAGAATTGAGTATGTTTACTTTGAAGCCGTGTGCCTTTGAGCTATAGCTTCCACTGTACACACTTATTGATCATCTATCTTGGCAACTCTATGGTGTTGGAGGTATGACTAAAGTTTTCTTTCATTTTCATTAGTTGTTTTCAAAGTTTGTTTTCTAACCTTTTGTTTTGTAGAGTCAGTAAAACGTTTGTGGGTATCGTAACTGTTAAACCCTCAGGAGACACAACTCCTCCTACTAGGGATGCCTAGAGGTTTAATGGCTTGTTGCATGTGCTCAATGCAATCGAGTTACCTACGAAAATGGTCTAGTTTGTTTTTATCTTTATTTTCATTTTGTTTTACTCGAGGACTAGTAAAATCTAGGTTTGGGGGTATTTGATCGGTGCATAATTACATATCTTTTTTGTACCATTCTAACTTATGATTTGGTATGTTTTTGAGTTAAACTTGTGCTTTTTATAAAGTTTTGTGTATGTTTCAGTATAATAAGGTTGAGACTCATTATTTACATTTTGAAGACAAGTTAGCTCAAAACAATGTCTGCAGATCAGTCATATTTACGGATTAACCTGTACTTGCTCAAAAAGAACCAGATAATGCGCCATACATCATTGGAAAGATACGGAAGTCCAGTTTCCGTAGCATTTTATGGTGCATGATTTGGAGTCTTCTAGAGGAAGTTATACATGATTTAGTAGCTCAAGGTCAAACATTCGGGCCTCAGTCCAGTTTCCGTGGGTCACTTTGCAGGCCTCCGTTCAGCTACTTGCACAGGTCAAATGGGGTGACACCCTTGATAGAAGTTGTTCCAATGGGTGTCTACTATAACATATCCAAATTGCAGCCCCATTGGATAAGTCTGGAGCCCTCAGCATGTCAAATACCGAACCTGGTTCACAGACAATACAGGCCTCAGTCCAGTTTTCATGGGTCAGTTTACAGGCCTCAGTTCAGCTACTTGCACAAGTCAGATGGGGCGACACCCTTGATAGAAGTTGTTCCAATGGGTGTCTACTATAATATATCCACATTTCAGCCTAATTGGATAAGTGTGGAGCCCTCAGGATGTCAAAAACCGAATCTGGTTCATAGACAAACCTTTGCTGTCACATGTGCTTAAAGCAGCCACACATGGAGGCAAAGCATGGGCAGCTATTGAGCCATGTTCTTAAAGCAGCCACACATGGAGGCAAAGCATGGGCAGCTGTTGATCCATGTGATTAAAGCAACCACACATGGAGGCAAAGCTTGTGGCAGCTGCAAAGCATGAGCTGCCACACATGGGAGACAAAGCACATGGGAGACAAAGCAAGAGCTGCCACACATGGGCAGCTAAGAGACCAGCCAAGGGGGAGGACGAATTTGAAGCCTATAAATAGAGAGTTTCAGCTCATTCAAAGGAGGATATCATTCCATAAATTACATTTCCATTGTACACCATCAAAGAGTTGTCTACCATCAAAGAGTTGTTTACACCATTAAAGAGTTGTCTTCTTTATCAAAGAACTATCTTCTTCTTATTTCTCTTTTTATTTTCTGTTTTGTATGTTCTTGCTATCCATTCAAATTATGGATAGCTAAATATTTTAGTTAGGGCTCGATTGAAGCCCTAATCATGTTTCTTTAAGGATTTCGATATGTCTTTGCTATAAACTACTTTTGTGATGCTTATTGATTAATTTCAGATTATATTTTACTCTTTACATACGTTATGTTATGCTTGATCATCATATGCATGCTGTGTATTGAGTTTGTTACATAGGTAAATTTAGATGACCGAGTCTTGTACCTATGAAAGTAACAAAAGAACTAGTTATAAGTTCTTGAAATTAATCATCATGAATAACTAGAATAGATACCATGTTCTAGAATTTGTGTGTTTGTCGATTTCCATTGTGTAATGCATTCTTAAAGTACAACTTAGTAGATACCATGCTAAACACTTTAAGAATGAAAGGAGTTAGAGTAGAGACCCATGCCTAACTTGTTGTTTAGGGAAATCAATAACTTAAAGAGTAGATATCATGCCTTTAGGTTGACAAACATAAGCATCCAAAATCTGTTTTGTAGCATTGTGCATGTCGTTTGCTTAAGGAAAAAGATTAGTGGTGAACATCGAATCCCTAACTAGTTTTCTCATTGTTTTAACCTCAATCCAATTCTATTTTTAATCAAACGCTGTTTTCAATATTTAGTATTTAAATTTTCAGTTTTCAATACCATCATAAGAAAATCATCATTTTGAACACTTTGTCTACACCGAATGCCATTTAGTTTAAGGAAAATAAATTAAGCACAAATTAATCCAATCCTCGTGGGAACGATCTCGTATTTGCTTTCTATACTATTTATCTGATCTTGTGCACTTGCGAGTTAAAACGTACATATAGTTGCTTAATTTTTAGGTTACTATTTGTTCAACAAGTTTTTGGCGCCGCTGCCGCGGATTGTGTAACTAGTTTGTGCTGAATTTTATTTTTTTTATTTGTTTTCTTTTACAGGTTGAATTTTGTTTATGCAAGGTCGTCGATCCCAAAATTTAGGTGTTGTTGTCTACAATCCTGAGATTGAAGGAACTCTTACACGTCTTCATAAGGATGAGTATCTCATGCCCATGTCAGACCTTTTGGTAGACGGGGCCGCGAAACACGAACTCCTATCATTCATGGACGGCCATGCTGGGTATAACCAGATATTTATCGCCGAGGAAGACATCCACAAAACGGTGTTTAGATGTCCAGGTGCCATTGGGACTTATGAGTGGGTAGTCATGCCGTTCGGCCTAAAGAACGCCGGCGCAACCTATCAACGAGCCATGAACCTTATTTTCCACGACCTGATCGGCCGGACCGTTGAAGTCTACATCGATGTGTTTGTGCCTAATAAATCTCGGCCGCTGTGGCCGAAGAGTACCCTTCTCGGCCGCCGCTTTACCCATAAGCTCATAGAAACGGCCACGTTTCGACGTCCTCTGTTTGTTGACAACAAAGGAGAAAACACTAAGGCAAGGTTTTCTCGGCCGCTCGAGTGAGAATCACGGGCCGAGGCCGAGGAACACACAGGGCACGGCCAAGGGAGATATTGACCAAATCATCACGTGGCTTCAGGGTCCCACGCCCCATTTAATGAAGTAACGCCTCTGTCCATCACAGCAAATCCACTAGGGCACGAAGCATTTAATGCACGAGGGCAGAAGGGAGTTGATTGAAAGCAGGATTTGGTAATCAGAGTGGTTAGGAACAAACATTCCATCAGATGTTCTTGCAATGGGCAGTCCCTTCACCAACCACTAAACCAGGGCATTTAATGCGTTCCCACGGCCAGAGACGCAGAGACCTCGATCAGAGCGGTGGCCGAGATTTACCGAGATTTATGGGGGTCACACCACCATGCTTCACAGTCCCAAATGCTGAGCAGACCCAGCCATGCTTGCCCTGATCAGACTCCACCATGCAGGTCTTGTCAAGCCTCGATTGCCTCTCCCGGACTCCTGCTATATAAACCAAGCTCAAGACCACATGCAAGAGGTCCAACACCAAAAACCAAAAGCCTCCCACGGAGCAACTTATTTTTTCTGTCATGTACTTTCAATATCTTTACATGCTTTCTTAGGAGTAGTGATAGATTGTAAGAAACTTCCATTCATCAATATATCATACGACCCTTGATTTCTCAAGGCGCCGGAGCACCACCCTTGTTGTCGCCTCACTCACCCCATATATCATACGACCGTCGCTCTCCGAGCAACGCGCCGGAGCACCACCCAAAACCCACCACCTACCACCAACGGCCTTGTAGTTCAGGCCGTGAACCTGACGGCCGAGACCAGTTCCTTTCTCGGCCACAATCGTTTGATAAGAAGTCCAGACCAAACAGGCGCAATATTCCAAACACCTTCTAAACCAAACACTCCACCGAACTCGACGCACGGTAGACCGTGCTGGCACGCCCGCGCACAAACCGCACCGCATTCCAAAAGTAGGACTCCGTGTTATACGCACGTCCCCTCGGCCCGGAGAACCAGGCCGAAGAGATTTGCGCAGGCAACACGATGACGTTGTGGTAAAATCTCCATCCAAGACCGACCACCCAGGGCACCTCCGTCAGGCTTTCGCTCGGATGCGGACGCACGGCTTAAAAATGAACCCCAAGAAGTGTGCCTTCGGTGTCACTGCCGGGAATTTTCTCGGTTTCTTGGTCCACCAGCGAGGGATCGAAATAGATAAGAACAAAGCCACAGCCATCATGGCGGCACCTGCACCCAAGACCAAGAAGGAGCTCCAGTCCTTCCTTGGTAGGGTCAACTTTTTGAGGCGTTTCATATCCAATTTGGCCGGAAAGATCCAGCTGTTGTCCCCTCTGCTCAGATTGAAGGATACGGAGCAATTCATATGGGAGACGGAGCATCAGTTGGCTTTTGACGATATTAAGAAATATTTATCCCAGCCACCGGTCCTCATGCCGCCAAAAAGGGGGAAACCCTTGAGGCTTTATATCTCGGCCTCTGAAAGCTCTATCGGGTGTTTATTGGCTCAGAATAACGAATCTGAGCGAGAGCAGGCGGTGCATTATCTAAGCCGCACCCTTAACATGGCCGAACTCAACTATTCGCCGGTCGAGAAGCTGTGCCTAGCGCTTTACTTCGCAGCCACCAAATTACGCCATTACATGCTTCCTTCGGTCGTGCAGATCATCTCCAAGACCGATCTTATCAAATACATGCTTACTCGACCAATCATACGCGGCCGAATTGGGAAATGGACGATGGCGCTATCCGAGTTCACCTTTCAATATGTGGCCCAGAGATCGGTCAAAGGTCAGGCGTTGGCCGATTTCTTGGCCCACCACCCAACTCGAGGTCAGGAGGACGAGACCGAGATCGAAATTGGCATGGCTCGCATGGAAAAAAACCATTGGACCATGTACTTCGATGGGTCCAGTACCGAGTCGAGATCCGGGGCGGGGGTCGTGATCGAATCCCCCCAAGGGCAGAGGTGGCAGTTCGCATTTCAACTTAACTTCAGATGCACCAACAATCAGGCCGAATACGAGGCACTCATTATCGGCCTTGAGATTCTGCAAGAGATGAAGGCAACCCACGTCCTGGTCTACGGTGATTCCCAGCTAGTAATCAATCAGCTGACCGGGGATTACCAATGCACAAGCGAAAACTTGGCCATGTATTATGTAACGGCCCTGAACACGGCCGACCGATTTTCTAGGATCTCCTTCGTCCACGTACCGCGCGCCGAGAACCACGAGGCCAATGAGATGGCCCAAGTAGCGTCGGGAGTCAGCATCCCGGCCAACGACCTCGCCCGCGTAATAAGAGTCGAGAAGCGCACCCTACCAGCTCTTACCGAGCGAGGGATGACGTCTCAGATGGCCTCGGTCGACATCTCTGACGAAGTCGAGACGGCTGACGCCGATTGGCGCTACCTCATAGTCAAATATTTGCGCGACCCTTCAGGCAATCACGAGAGGACTACTCGTTTCCGAGCCCGGTGCTATTTGGTTTATCAGAACGAGTTGTATCGAAAAGGATCAGATAGCTTGCTGCTCCTGTGCCTGAGCACCAGGGAAATTAAGGTTATTATGGCAGAATCACACGAGGGAGTTTGCGGGGCTCACCAATCCGGCATCAAGATGCGTTGGTTGATACGAAGACACGGCTATTATTGGCCGAGTATTTTGAAGGACTGCATCGAATATGCCAGGGCATGCATTAAGTGTCAATTCTACGGCCCGATACAAAGAGTACCAGCCGAAGCCCTCCACCTGGTCACCAAGCCGTGGCCTTTCAGGGGGTGGGCGGTAGATATCATTGGTAAAATCTACCCAGCCGCGTCCAACCAGCACGCTTGGATTTTGGTGGCAACCGATTACTTCACTAAGTGGGTCGAGGCAGAGTCCTATCGGTCTATTTCCAGTGCACAGGTGGTTAGGTTTTTTGAACATCACATCGTCCACAGATTTGGCATCCCCGAGACTATCACGGCCGATAACGGCCCGGTCTTCGCATCGGCCGAAACTCGAGAATATACCGAGAAGATGGGGATCAAATTGATCCAGTCGACGCCCTACTACCCCCAGTCTAACAGGCAAGCCGAGGCGAGCAACAAGGTGATCAAGGGCATCCTCGAGAAAATGATCGAAGAAAAGCCGCGAGCTTGGCATGATCTCCTCCCTGAGGCCCTATGGGCTTACCGAACTTCAAAAAGATCGGCCACGGGGACGTCTCCCTATGCCTTAACCTACGGCCATGACGCCATTGTTCCCATGGAGTTAAAGGTTCGGTCCCTTCGCGTGACCGAAAGGCCTCGGCAGGGCAAGGAGAACTATGCGACAGCCATGACCCAGGAGTTGGAAGATTTGGAGCAGTCAAGGGTCGATGCTTATAACTTAATGCAGGCACAGAAGCAGATAGCGGCAAGGGCTTATAATAGAAAAGTGAGGCAGAAGACTTTCGCCGAGGGCGATTTGGTATGGCGTGCCGTGCTTCCCATCGGGACAAAGGACCTGCGGTTCGGAAAATTCTCGCCTAATTGGGAGGGGCCGTTTGTTATTGAACAAGTTCTTGGCCGAGGAGCGTTTCAGTTAAAAGATAACGACGGAGAATGGCACAACCTGCCTATAAATGGCCAGTATTTGAAAAGATATGTCCCGTCAGTATGGGAGACGGCCAAGATGGGCCAAGACATCCCCGACCAGACAGAAAGTGCGCAAGAAAAATAGACAAGACTCGGCCGAAATAGCGGTACTTTATATTTATGAAAGTTACGATTACAAGGGAACGGCCCATCTTGGCCGAATAAAACATACATAAATAAAGAACAAAGGTGCGTCCTATGCCTACAAGCAGCCACGGCTCAGTCTTCTCGCCGAACATGGAAGGATGAGTTCCCCGAATCCTGCCCGCGTCTTGATGAAAAGGAGGGGCCACCGCTCCGGCCATAGGAAGTGCAAGGGTAAGCACCCAGGCCGCCACCAGAAAGACCGTCACTCCGGCCACGGGAAGCGGCCAAGGTTAAGGCCGTCATTTCGGCCAGGAGAGGGGGCGGCGTGGGAGCCGAGGCCAAGGACCTAGTTAAGGTTGAAGCCGCCACTCACAACGCCGCCGAGGCCGAGAGGTGAGCCTAATTAAGGTCAAAGCCGCCACTCACAACGCGAGGGCTGCCCTTTTGGGCACAGGAGTGGATGAAAGAAGCAGGCCGGATGCGGCCAAGGTAAACCATCCTGCCAGGTTCTGTTTCCGACAACCACGACACGTCTCCTCCACGGCCTCGCTGAGGAAAGAACCGTCCTCCTCCGCAATCAAAGAAAGACCCCAGCCCCACCATGTTGCCTGCGCAAATCTCTTCGGCCTGGTTCTCCGGGCCGAGGGGACGTGCGTATAACACGGAGTCCTACTTTTGGAATGCGGTGCGGTTTGTGCGCGGGCGTGCCAGCACGGTCTACCGTGCGTCGAGTTCGGTGGAGTGTTTGGTTTAGAAGGTGTTTGGAATATTGCGCCTGTTTGGTCTGGACTTCTTATCAAACGATTGTGGCCGAGAAAGGAACTGGTCTCGGCCGTCAGGTTCACGGCCTGAACTACAAGGCCGTTGGTGGTAGGTGGTGGGTTTTGGGCGGTGCTCCGGCGCGTTGCTCGGAGAGCGACGGTCGTATGATATATGGGGTGAGTGAGGCGACAACAAGGGTGGTGCTCCGGCGCCTTGAGAAATCAAGGGTCGTATGATATATTGATGAATGGAAGTTTCTTACAATCTATCACTACTCCTAAGAAAGCATGTAAAGATATTGAAAGTACATGACAGAAAAAATAAGTTGCTCCGTGGGAGGCTTTTGGTTTTTGGTGTTGGACCATTTGCATGTGGTTTTGAGCTTGGTTTATATAGCAGGAGTCCGGGAGAGACAATCGAGGCTTGACAAGACCTGCATGGTGGAGTCTAATCAGGGCAAGCATGGCTGGGTCTGCTCAGCATTTGGGATTGTGAAGCATGGTGGTGTGACCCCCATAAATCTAGGTAAATCTCAGCCACTGCTCTGATCGAGGTCTCTGCGTCTCTGGCCGTGGGGACGCATTAAATGCCCTGGTTTAGTGGTTGGTGAAGGGACTGCCAATTGCAAGAACATCTGATGGAATGTTTGTTCCTAACCACTCTGATTACCAAATCCTGCTTTCAATCAACTCCCTTCTGCCCTCGTGCATTAAATGCTTCGTGCCCTAGTGGATTTGCTGTGATGGACAGAGGCGTTACTTCATTAAATGGGGCGTGGGACCCTGAAGCCACGTGATGATTTGGTCAATATCTCCCTTGGCCGTGCCCTGTGTGTTCCTCGGCCTCGGCCCGCGAGTTTTACTCGAGAGGCCGAGAAAACCTTGCCTTAGCGTTTTCTTGAGCCCATGAGAAAAGACCGCGGCCGAAAGGAGGATTCCTCGGCCGCAAAGGCCGTGATTCATTTAGGCACAAACACACCATAACAGGCTTGAACGGGGGAAGGAGTTTCCTGACCAGGGGGCAGGGGATTCTTGAGGGTTCTGTTTGGGGGCAAGGGGATTTTTCGTCAGAGAACGTGAACTTCAGCGGTTACCACCATGGGGCAGAGAACAGGGAGAATGAGGCCTTTTATCATGGCATCGTTCCTCTCTCTCTCGAAAATGGGCATGCCCTATTAAAAGCAGGCATAAATTCTTTCTCGTAAATTGACGCAACCCCCTCGGAGAACGCAACAATCCGGCGGCATATTCGAAGGCACGGTGACGTGTCAGAAGTTCAAAGGCCATCATTTCAGCTGACAAGAGCGAAGCGACGGCTCGTGCGAACCAAGGCAATAATGGCTCATGCGACGTGCCTGCGCATTAAATGCGCGAACTAACATACGCATTTAAAAGGAAGGGACGCCAGCTGTCTGTCACATCGTTTCGAAGGAATGCAAGGGGTCTGTCCCTTGGAATCCATTCGGCCCTGACCCAGGCCGCAGTCGAAGAATCCAGGGACAGGGGGGCAATGTTTGTGCCTAATAAATTACGGCCTTTATGGCCGAGGAATCCTCCTCTCGGCCGTGGCCTTTTCTCATGGACTCAAAGAAACGGCAACATTTCGTTGCCCCCTGTTTTCTGACGACGAAGGAAAAAACGCTAAGGCAAGGTTTCCTCGGCCTCTCGAGTGACCTCGCGGGCCGAGGCCAAGGAACTCGCAGGACACGGCCAAAGAGGTTATGGTCAAATCACCGCATGACCTCAGGGTCCCACGCTTCATTTAATGAAGTAATGCCTCTGTCCACCACAGCAAATCCACTAGGGCATGAAGCATTTAATGCATGAGGGCAGAAGGGAAGTGATTGAAGTCACGATTTTGTAATCAGGGTGGTTAGGTACAAACATTCCATCAAATGTTCTTGCAATTGGCAGTCTCTTCACCAACCACTAAACCAGAGCATTTAATGCATTCCCACGGCCAGAGGCGCAGAGCCCTCGATCAGGGTGAAGGCCGAGATCTGCCGAGATTTATGGGGGTCACACCACCATGCTTCATAATCCCAAATGCTGATCAGACCCAGCCATGCTTGCCCTGATTAGACTCCACCATGCAGGTCTTGTCAAGCATCGATTGTCTCTCCAGGGCTCCCACTATAAAAACCAAGCTCAAGACCACATGCGAAGGGTCCAACACCAAAAACCAAAAGCCTCCCACAGAGCAACTTATTTTTTCTGTCATGTACTTTCAATATCTTTACATGCTTTCTTAGGAGTAGTGATAGATTGTAAGAAACATCCATTCATCAATATATCATACAACCCTTGATTTCTCAAGGCGCCGGAGCATCATCCTTGTTATCGCCTCACTCACCCCATATATCATACGACCGTCGCTCTCCGAGCAACGCGCCGGAGCACCGCCCAAAATCCACCACCCACACCACCACTAACGGCCTTGTAGCTCAGGCCGTGAACCTGACGGCCGAGACCAGTTCCTTTCTCGGCCACAATCGTTTGATAAGAAGTCCAGACCAAACAGGCGCAACACTCCAAACACCTTCTACCCAAACACTCCACCGAACTCGACGCACGGTAGACCGTGCTGGCACACCCGCGCACAGACCGCACCGCATCCAAAAGTAGGACTCCGTGTTAAACGCACATCCCCTCGGCCCGGAGAACCAGGCCGGGAGATTTGCGCAGCCAACACTAATTGTAAAATGTAGTAGTGACTGCTAATGTTCTAAAATGTATGAATAATTGAACATGGTTATTAATGAAAATTTCCTTTTCCTAATCCGCAAAAATAAAATAAGCAGTACCGTACCGTACCGTAAGTAAGTGTATTCAATAAAACTCGTATTTTCAATCAAACATTTTTTGCAATCCCTCTAAACCCCTTCACACTCATACTAACATTAACATAATTGGCCTCTCATGGTGTGCTTCTATTTTGGCTTTATGATAAGTACATGGACCTAGATACTGTAGCCTTTGTATTCTATGGAGCTATGCTACTATTATCATTAGGCGAAGCTGGACGTTCACCAGCAATTTTTAAGCCAACCCAAGAACCCAAGAGAATGCACAGATGAACAACAAGAAATGTATTTCCGGAGAAAAACTTTGTGGGCTCTTCCATGGTATTTGGGTGCAGTGATAGCTCTTTTCTGTTTAAAAGCAACTTGGGTGCGTGTTGAACAAATAGTAACCTAAAAATTAAGCAACTATATGCACGTTTTAACTCGCAAGTGCACAAGATCGGATAAATAGTATAGAAAGCAAACACGAGATCGTTCCCACGAGGATTGGATTAATTTGTGCTAAATATTGAAAACAGCGTTTGATTAAAAATAGAATTGGATTGTGGTTAAAACAATGAGAAAACTAGTTAGGGATTCGATGTTCACCACTAATCTTTTTCCTTAAGCAAACGACATGCACAATGCTACAAAACAGATTTTGGATGCTTATGTTTGTCAACCTAAAGGCATGATATCTACTCTTTAAGTTATTGATTTCCCTAAACAACAAGTTAGGCATGGGTATCTACTCTAACTCTTTTCATTCTTAAAGTGTTTAGCATGGTATCTACTAAGTTGTACTTTAAGAATGCATAACACAATGGAAATCGACAAACACACAAATTCTAGAACATGGTATCTATTCTAGTTATTCATGATGATTAATTTCAAGAACTTATAACTAGTTCTTTTGTTACTTTCATAGGTACAAGACTCGGTCATCTAAATTTACCTATGTAACAAACTCAATACACAGCATGCATATGATGATCAAGCATAACATAACGTATGTAAAGAGTAAAATATAATCTGAAATTAATCAATAAGCATCACAAAAGTAGTTTATAGCAAAGACATATCGAAATCCTTAAAGAAACATGATTAGGGCTTCAATCGAGCCCTAACTAAAATATTTAGCTATCCATAATTTGAATGGATAGCAAGAACATACAAAACAGAAAATAAAAAGAGAAAGAAGAAGAAGATGGCTCTTTGATAAAGAAGACAACTCTTTGATGGTGTAGACAACTCTTTGATGGTGTACAATGGAAATGTAATTTATGGAATGATATACTCCTTTGAATGAGCTGAAACTCTCTATTTATAGACTTCAAATTTGTCCTCCCCCTTGGCATTAGCTGCCCATGTGTGGCAGCTCATGCTTTGTCTCCCATGTGCTTTGTCTTCCATGTGTGGCAGCTCATGCTTTGCAGCTGCCACAAGCTTTGCCTCCATGTGTGGTTGCTTTAAGCACATGGATCAACAGCTGCCCATGCTTTGCCTCCATGTGTGGCTGCTTTAAGCACATGGCTCAACAGCTGCCCATGCTTTGCCTCCATGTGTGGCTGCTTTAAACACATGGTTTGTCTGTGAACCAGATTCAGTGTTTGACATGCTGAGGGCTCCAGACTTATCCAATTGGGCTGAAAATTGGATATGTTATAGTAGACATCCATTGGAACACATTATATCAAGGGTGTTGCCTCATCTGACTTGTGCAAGTAGTTGAAATGAGGCCTGCAAGCTGACCCACGAAAACTGGACTGAGGCCTGGTTTTTCTGTGAACCAGGTTCGGTATTTGACATGCTGAGGGCTCCAAACTTATCCAATGGGGCTGCAATTTGGATATGTTATATTAGACACCCATTGGAACAAATTCTATTAAGGGTGTCGCCTCATTTGACTTGTGTAAGTAGCTGAACTGAGGCCTAAAAGCTGACCCACGGAAACTGGACTGAGGCTCGAATGTTTGACCTTGAGCTACTAAATCATGTCTAACTTCCTCTAGAAGACTCCAAATCATGCACCGTAAAATGCTACGGAAACTAGACTTCCGTATCTTTCCAGTGATGTATGGCACATTATCTGGTTCTTTTTGAGCAAGTACAGGTTAATCCGTAAATATGACTGATCTACAGACACAGTTTTTAAGCTAACTTGTCTTCAAAATGCATGTAATGAGTCTCAACCTTATTATACTGAAATATACACAAAACTTTATTAAAAGCACAAGTTTAACTCAAAAACATACCAAATCATAAGTTAGAATGGTACAAAAAGATATGTAATTATGCACCGATCAAATACCCCCAAACCTAGATTTTACTAGTCATCGAGTAAAACAAACGGAAAACAAAGATAAAAAGAAAACGAGAAATTTATTAGACCACTTTCGTAGGTAACTCGATTGCATTGAGTGCATGCAACAAGCCTTTAAACCTCTAGGCATCCCTAGTAGGAGGAGTTATTTCTCCTGAGGGTTTAACAGAAACGATACCCACAAACGCTTTACTGACTCTACAAAACAAAAGGTTAGAAAACTAACTTTGAAAACAACTAATAAAAATGAAAGAAAACTTTAGTCATACCTCCAATACCATAGAGTTGCCAAGATAGATGATCAATAAGTGTGTACATGGAGTCAGCTCACCCGGTTAAAGTAATATATCAATCATAAAGAGAAGAACAGCTTCAACTCTAATTCTCACATATAGCACTCAATCACTCAGAACCTATGGTTTTATTCTCTCAAACAAGCATAATGAGTATATGAAATAGAAGCACAATATTTGGTTAGATCTCATGAAGGGAATCAAATACTAAGAATAGAGATACACACATACATACCAGCACCCATGAATACATCCTCAAAGATCAGCTAGGTCTTTCACAAGGTTGCAATGAAAGGCTAAGGTTAAGGGAAATGGAAGAATTGGAAGGAACACAATTAACTTAAGAACATACCAAGGTTGCATTCTTCATTGATCTGCAAGGTATCATTGATTTAGAATGGTATGGCTGCAACTTCATAGCATCATCTGGCTTAGACCTTATATTTCACATTTAGATCAAATCGAAACACTTTCTCTTTTTTTTTTTTTTTTTTTTTTTTTTTTGTGACTTGATCTACTTCTTCTTTAACTTTATTGCACAGATTCACACCAATTTACATTTAGGAATGTGGCAGCAACTTCCTTGCTTCAAACTTTATCTTGGCACACCTTGGTATATTTCTAAGCTTTATAGGATATGGCTATAATAAGTTTAAATATCTCAGATTGAGATACAAAGTTAGGGGAATCATGAGGGTGATAGAAGAAAATGGCTTGAAGTGTTTGGCTATAAGAGGGCTGATGGAACACACAAATGCGTAGGGTGAAAAGAAAGCATAGAGAATTGTTATACACACATAGCCTAGCATCCCTTCAATGAGTTCATTCATGAGTGAGAGCATGCACCTGATATCTGCAAAAAGAATCATCCTTAGTATTCAATCAAAATGGAACAATGAGATCATTTAGAGTGAATTGAAGAAAATAAGTAGAGATGAGGAATAGAAACACTTTAAACCCTCTCAAGAAAGCAATTAGGCTCGAAATAGCTCACTAAGGTAGTCTCCACTATTCTCCTTCAAGAATCTGAGCATGGTACTTTATCCACAAGAATTCTAAGAGCTACCGCTTTGTGAAGTGTAATATGTCTCATATGAAAATCGAAATGGCCGCCCCATAGCATTGATTGTATGACATTCTTAAAAAAATAGCGACACCGAACGAAAATTGGAAACACAAATCAAATGAACAAAAATTGAAAACACAAATCAAATGAACAAAAATTGAAAACACAAATCAAATGAACAAAAATTGAAAACCTCCCCCCCCAGACCTGAATTGAACATTGCCCCCAACGTGAAAGCATATAAGAAAACAGAAAACAGGGATTAAGGGTAACCTGGCACTGCACGGTTCATCCTTCAAATATAGCATTTCTCAAAATACTATCGATGGCTGAGCTCACCCATGGCTCTTCTTCTTACTCACTTTCCGAAGGGTCTGATACAGAAGAATCATATTGGGCTCCATCTATTATCAACTCATCCATCTGCTCCACGAAGTCTCGGAGCCTTGTGGTCATGTACACTAATTGGAAGTGAAACTCGTCAAGCATACTTAAGTAAATGCCAAACTTGTCTCGAATGTTACCTGTACAATACATGTGACTGCTCAACACAACAGTTCTTGCCACAAACCTCCTATCTAGCAGATATTCCCTCCAAGTATCTAGACAACGTGTCAGCGCTGCAAGCTGCATCTCTTCCAATTCACAATTCAGATCCCAATTTGGAATCATGTCTTCAATTTCCTCTATCACTCTACCTCTATGAAACAGAAAGGCATCTATGGTAACTTCTGAGGGATCCATGGCAAACACAACCACGAGCACCTCAATCACCTCAAACACTCGTTGCATAATGGTGTCTTCTCCCAAAGGATCTTCTGGTGGGATAGCTGGCAGTGAGTTCAACAAAACCATTGGGCTAGACACCTTCACCATGCTCAATTCGGACTCCTCCTCCTTGAGCTTTCCAACGACGGCATCCTGGAGTTTTTCCATTGATGAGCCCTACAATAAGCAACAATTTGGAGAAGGTTTGGTTCGGGAGGAAGAGGAAGTTGAGATGTTTAGGGTTTAGAGGACGGCTAGATAAACATTTACATATAAAAGAAACATAAACTTCAAATAATAAGAAAAAGAAAGAGAGAAAAAAATAAATAAATAAATAAATAAATAATAATAATAATAATAATAAATAATAATAATTTAATTTAAAAATACACGAATATACAAGTGGCTCATGGATTACCAATTAAGAACCTCAGAAAACACAACCAGGGGATCCGGGAAGTTTGGAGAGGTCACAATGGTCCTTCTTAAAAACCAAACTTCTTAGACACCGAAGGTGTCGCCTAAAGAACTCCTAGACACTGTATTAACAGAGGTGCTCATTGGAGTTACCATAAGTCAACTCATATGAAATTTTTTGTTTTTTTTTTGTTTTTTGTTTTGGGTAAAAAGAAACATAAACTTCAAATAATAAGAAAACAAATGAAGAGAAAGGATTAGAATGCTCCCCCTTGAAGCAATTAGGTCGAGCATAGATGTATTTGGATGTCACGACCTACTACTCCACGCTTCTCATCATGTTTGGAGTTGCATTTTCTCTCCTTTTTTATTTATTTAGCTATCTAAATTGCTAAAACAAATACAAACAAAAACTTGAAAGAGAATTAAAAGGATTAGGACATGAAAAGGAGAAAGAAAAATAAATAAATAAATAAAGAAAATTAAACATTGGGTTGCCTCCCAATAAGCGCTTTGTTTATAGTATTTAGCCAGACTATTGGACTCTCATGCAATGTACTGAACAGGTTGGAGAGTCACATCCTCCTCTCTATGCTCAAAGCTCATCTCAATATAAGGCTTTACTCTATTCCCATTCACCATGAATGTCTGATTCTTCTCTTTGCTATGAACCTCCAAAGCCCCATGAGGGAAAACCTTTGTAACAACATAAGGACCATACCACCTAGACTTGAGCTTACTAGGGAAAAGTCTCAATTTTAAATTGTAGATCAACACCTTCTGTCCCACATGAAACTCCTTCCTAACTAGCTGCTTATCATGATACGCCTTGGTCCGCTCCTTATACAACTTAGCATTCTCATATGCATCATACCTCAACTCTTCTAGTTCATTCAGCTGTAACTTCCTCTTGTCACCTGCTTGTTGCATATCAAAATTGAATTTTTTAATAGCCCAATATGCTCTATGCTCCAACTCCATTGGTAGGTGACATGCCTTTCCAAAGACTAAACGATATGGGGACATGCCAATTGGGCTTTTGTATGCAGTCCGATATGCCCACAAGGCTCATTCAAGCGTAGAGACCAATCCTTCCTTATAGTATTCACTGTCTTCTCTAGGATGCTTTTGATCTCTTTATTGCTTATCTCTACTTGACCACTGGTTTGAGGATGATATGGAGTGCCAACCTTATGTGTGATCCCATATTTCTTCATTAAGGAAGCAAAAACTTGGTTATTGAAATGGCTACCTCCATCACTAATTATCGCCCTTTGTGTCCCAAACCTAGTAAAGATGTTATCCTGCAAGAATTTCACAACAACTTTGTGATCATTAGTTTTTAAGGGGACAGCCTCGACCCATTTAGATACATAATCCACACCCACAAGAATATATAAATAACCAAAGGAGTTAGGAAATGGACCCATGAAGTCGATACCCCACACATCAAAGAGCTCTACCACTTGAATGTTTTGCAATGGCATTTGATTTCTAGAAGAGATATTCCATGTCCGTTGGCATCTATCACAAGCCCTGCAAAACCAAAAAGCATCTTTAAACACATTAGGCCAATAGAACCCAGATTGTAATACCTTAAGTGATGTTCTCTTCGCTCCAAAGTGTCCTCCACATGCAAATTGATGACAATGTTGGAGAATGCTCATATGCTCCTCCTCTGAAACACACCTTCTGATAATTTGATCTGGACAAAATTTGAACAAGTAGGGCTCGTCCCAATAATAGTGCCTAGACATACACACTAATCGTTTCCTTTCTTGGCTTGACATACCTGGAGGAAAAACCTTAGTAGTTATATAATTAACAATATCTGCATACCATGGAAGTTGTAAATCAATTGCAAATAACTACTCATCTGGAAAGTTTTCACTCAAGGGAAGCTTGTTTTCTTCCTCATCATGAAGTAACCTGGACAAGTGATCTGCAACCACATTCTCACTACCCTTCTTGTCCTTAATCTCAAGATCAAATTCTTACAGTAAGAGCACCCATCTAATCAACCTAGGCTTAGCATCTTTCTTACTAAACAAAAATCTCAAAGCAGCATGATCAGTAAAAACAATAACTTTGGAACCAATCAAGTAGGACCTAAACTTCTCTAAAGCAAATATAACAGCTAACAATTCTTTTTCAGTAGTAGAATAATTAAGCTGAGCATCATTTAAAGTTCTAGAAGCATAAAAAATAGCATGAGGTACCTTCTTAACTCTCTGACCCAGAACAGCTCCCAGAGCATAATCACTGGCATCACACATAAGCTCGAATGGGAGGTTCCAATCAGGTGCCATCATAATGGGTGCAGATGTGAGTAGCTCTTTCAATGTATTAAAGGCTTTCATGCACCCTTCTGTCCACATAAACTCAACATCTTTAGACAATAATGCATAAAGAGGTCTAGAAATTTTAGAGAAATCTTTTATGAATCTTCTGTAAAACCCTGCATGCCCTAGAAAACTTCCCACACCCTTCACAGATGTAGGAGGAGGCAATTTTGATATGATGTCAATCTTTGCCTTGTCCACCTCAATGCCCCTGCTAGAAATTACATGACCTAAAACAAGACCTTATTGTACCATGAAATGACACTTTTCCCAATTCAGCACTAGGTTGCATTCCTCACATCTCTTTAGAACAAGCTGCAAATGGTTAAGACAATTATCAAAGTTAGAACCAAAAACACTGAAATCATCCATAAATACCTCTATAAATCTCTCCACCATGTCTGAAAATACGCTCATCATGCACCTTTGGAATGTGGCAGGTGCATTACACAAACCGAATGGCATCCTTCTGTATGCAAATGTGCCAAAATGGCATGTGAATGTGGTCTTCTCCTGGTCTTCTGGTGCTATAGCAATCTGATTATAACCACTATAACCACCTAGAAAACAATAGTGACTATGACCTGCTAACCTTCCTAACATCTGATCAATAAAGGGAAGAGGAAAATGATCTTTCCTGGTTTCAGTATTAAGCTTTCTGTAATCAATGCAGACTCTCCAACCTGTGGTGAGCCTGGTAGGAACAAGCTCATTCTCTTCATTCTTTATCACTGTGATTCCACTCTTCTTAAGCACAACATGAACTGGACTCACCCATTTGCTATCTGAGATGGGCTAGATAATGCCAACATCCAAGAGCTTAAGAAATTATGTTCTCACTACTTCCTTCATGTGTGGGTTAAGCCGTCTCTGAGCATCTCTGTTAGGCTTTGCATTATCTTCAAGGAGGATCATGTGCATGCACTTGGATGGACTTATGCCTTTGATATCGGCAATGGTCCACCCTAATGCAGTCTTGTGCTCCCTAAGAACTCTCAATAGCTTCTCTTGCTCCACCAAACTCAAGTTTGCAGCAACTATCACTGGTAATGTCTGGTTCTCTCCCAAGTAAGCATACTTCAGCTGTTCAGGTAGTTGCTTCAATTCTAGATCTGGTGCCCTGATAATGGAAGGGACAAGAGTAGTATTAGTAGACACAAGAGTTTCAAAGCGAGGTACATACTTACTTGGATAAGGCATAGAAGCCTCAAGAGAATGCACAGCTTCATGAAGGTCTATCTCTGTAACATCACATCCACGTTCATAATTCAGCCTTGTGAGGCTGTGGGCTATGCATGCCTCCAATGGTTCAATGCTATGTACCTGAAACACTTGCTCCACAACACTTCCTACCACATCAATCTTGAAACAATCATGGTTCTCATGTGGTAATTTGATAGTGCAGACAACATGAATTCTATCTTCTTACCATCAACTTTCATGCGTATAGTACCCTTTTTTACACTTATCTTTGTATCAGCAGTTATCATAAAGGGTCTACCAAGAATAATAGGTAATGAAGATGACATAGGAGAATCTTCCATATCCAGAACAACAAAATCAGCAGGCAAAATAAATTCATTTACCTGAACCAAAACATCCTCTAAAATACCTCTAGGTTTTCTGATGCTTGTATCTGCCAATTGCAATGTAATTGAGGTTGGTTTGAGCTCCCCCAACCTCAACTCCTCATAAACTGTATAAGGCATCAAATTGATGCTTGCTCCTAAATCAAGCAAAGCACGTTCAAATAGACGATCACCAACCCTGCAAGGAATTGTAAAACTACCTAGATCTTTTAGTTTAGGTGGTAATTTTCTCAATAAAACCGCACTTACCTCCTCAGTTAATGCAACTTTCTCATGTTCCTGAAACTGTCTTTTGTGTGTGCAACAATCCTTTAAAAACTTAGCATAAGAAGGAATTTGTTTAATTGCATCAAGTAAAGGAATGTTGATTTCTACTTTTCTCAAAGTTTCAAAAATATCAAGAAGATGTTTTCTTTCTTTTATTTAACTAACCTTTGAGGGAAGGGTGGAAATATCACCTTCTCCTTCTCACTTACCTTTGTGGCTGGAGAAGATTCAACATTTTCTTGTTCTTTCTTATCTGTCCCCACCTTGTTGTCAACTACCTTGCCACTTCTAAGGACTGTCACAGCCTTGAGCTGCTCCTGGCCCCCTGGATTAGGTATGGTTTGTGATGGAAACTCTCCTTTCTTCCTCTCACTCAACTCCTTTGCCAATTGCCCTACTTGTGCCTCCAATCTCTGAATAGCTTGGCTAGTTGTTGCTTCTAGTTTCTGAATGTTCTGACTAGTTAGAGCATTTGTCTGTTGCTGTGCAGTCAAGAACTGGAGTATGGCACCTTCAAGATTATTATTCTTCTTCTGGTCAGTATTTGGTTGTGCCACCTGTGATGAAGTATGATAATTACTTCCCTGTTGGAAGTTCTTCTGTTGCCCTTATGGATTAAGCACATTTTGACTGTTGCTCCAAGAAAAATTTGGGTGGTCTTTCCATCCTGGATTATATGTATTCGAATATGGATTGTTCTTGGGATGATAGTTGTTTTGCCCCACATAATTAGCTTGCTCATTATCTGTAAAACAAGACATAGGACAAGTCTCAGTGGTATGATTAGAATGAGAACATATAGCACATACCTCGATTTTAGCAACTTGTTGAACTTGAGAGATGTTCTGAGCTGACATTGCTTTCACTAGTATATCTAACTTCTTCTCCATTGCTGCCATTTGACTCTGGACTCCATCATTTGTGCTAACTTCATATACACCTTTACCTTTCACTCCTTGTCTCCCTCTTGATGAGAATTGCTGAAAATTTTCACTTAGGGTCTCAAATAGCACAATGGCTTCATCACTACTCTTTTCCATAAGCACACCTCCACAACCTGAATCAACAAGACTTTTGTTAGTATCATTTAAACCTTCATAAAAAACTTGTACCTGATCATCTTGAGATAGATTGTGGTGTGGACACTTGAGAAGCAACTCCTTGAAATGATCTCATGCCTCAAAGAAAAGATCTCCATCCTTCTGTTGGAAGGTTTGAATCTCCCTTTTAAGTTGTCTGGTTTTTTGGGCTGGGAAAAACTTCTTCAAAAATTTAGTGGCCAATTGTTCCCAAGTAGTAATGGAACCTGCAGCCAGAGAATTCAACCACAACTTAGCATTATCTTTTAAGGAGAAAGGAAAAAGAATTAACCTGATTCCTTCTGTTGTCAAGCTTTGTATGTTTTGAGTCTTGCAGAGATCAAAGAAATCCCTAATGTGCAAGTATGGATCTTCAGAAGGTGTGCCTCTATAGTGTGGCACCATGTTAAGCAATTGAGGTGATAAATTGAAGCTGCCTTGCACATTTGGTTGGTAGGCAATGCATGATGGTTGATTAAGGTTTTGAGGGACAAAAGAGTCCTTCATTGGCCTTCGAACCTGTTCATCCCCCATTTCGTTCACAGTTTCTTATCGTTTTGCCCTCTCAGCTTGCTTACGAAGACGTGTAAGAGTTCGTTCAATCTCAGGATTGTAGACAACAACACCTAAATTTTGGGATCGACGACCTTGCATAAACAAAATTCAACCTGTAAAAGAAAACAAATAAAAAACAAAATTCAGCACAAACTAGTTACACAATCCGCGGCAGCGACGCCAAAAAACTTGTTGAACAAATAGTAACCTAAAAATTAAGCAACTATATGCACGTTTTAACTCGCAAGTGCACAAGATCGGATAAATAGTATAGAAAGCAAACACGAGATCGTTCCCACGAGGATTGGATTAATTTGTGCTAAATATTGAAAACAGCGTTTGATTAAAAATAGAATTGGATTGTGGTTAAAACAATGAGAAAACTAGTTAGGGATTCGATGTTCACCACTAATCTTTTTCCTTAAGCAAACGACATGCACAATGCTACAAAACAGATTTTGGATGCTTATGTTTGTCAACCTAAAGGCATGATATCTACTCTTTAAGTTATTGATTTCCCTAAACAACAAGTTAGGCATGGGTCTCTACTCTAACTCTTTTCATTCTTAAAGTGTTTAGCATGGTATCTACTAAGTTGTACTTTAAGAATGCATAACACAATGGAAATCGACAAACACACAAATTCTAGAACATGGTATCTATTCTAGTTATTCATGATGATTAATTTCAAGAACTTATAACTAGTTCTTTTGTTACTTTCATAGGTACAAGACTCGGTCATCTAAATTTACCTATGTAACAAACTCAATACACAGCATGCATATGATGATCAAGTATAACATAATGTATGTAAAGAGTAAAATATAATCTGAAATTAATCAATAAGCATCACAAAAGTAGTTTATAGCAAAGACATATCGAAATCCTTGAAGAAACATGATTAGGGCTTCAATCGAGCCCTAACTAAAATATTTAGCTATCCATAATTTGAATGGATAGCAAGAACATACAAAACAGAAAATAAAAAGAGAAAGAAGAAGAAGATGGCTCTTTGATAAAGAAGACAACTCTTTGATGGTGTAAACAACTCTTTGATGGTAGACAACTCTTTGATGGTGTACAATGGAAATGTAATTTATGGAATGATATCCTCCTTTGAATGAGCTGAAACTCTCTATTTATAGACTTCAAATTTGTCCTCCCCCTTGGCATTAGCTGCCCATGTGTGGCAGCTCATGCTTTGTCTCCCATGTGCTTTGTCTCCCATGTGTGGCAGCTCATGTTTTGCAGCTGCCACAAGCTTTGCCTCCATGTGTGGTTGCTTTAAGCACATGGATCAACAGCTGCCCATGCTTTGCCTCCATGTGTGGCTGCTTTAAGCACATGGCTCAACAGCTGCCCATTCTTTGTCTCCATGTGTGGCTGCTTTAAACACATGGTTTGTCTGTGAACCAGATTCAGTGTTTGACATGCTGAGGGCTCCAGACTTATCCAATTGGGCTGCAAATTGGATATGTTATAGTAGACATCCATTGGAACACATTCTATCAAGGGTGTTGCCTCATCTGACTTGTGCAAGTAGCTGAAATGAGGCCTGCAAGCTGACCCACGAAAACTGGACTGAGGCCTGGTTTTTCTGTGAACCAGGTTCGGTATTTGACATGCTGAGGGCTCCAAACTTATCCAATGGGGCTGCAATTTGGATATGTTATATTAGACACCCATTGGAACAAATTCTATTAAGGGTGTCGCCTCATTTGACTTGTGTAAGTAGCTGAACTGAGGCCTAAAAGCTGACCCACGGAAACTGGACTGAGGCTCGAATGTTTGACCTTGAGCTACTAAATCATGTCTAACTTCCTCTAGAAGACTCCAAATCATGCACCGTAAAATGCTACGGAAACTAGACTTTCGTATATTTCCAGTGATGTATGGCACATTATCTGGTTCTTTTTGAGCAAGTACAGGTTAATCCGTAAATATGACTGATCTACAGACACAGTTTTTAAGCTAACTTGTCTTCAAAATGCATGTAATGAGTCTCAACCTTATTATACTGAAATATACACAAAACTTTATTAAAAGCACAAGTTTAACTCAAAAACATACCAAATCATAAGTTAGAATGGTACAAAAAGATATGTAATTATGCGCCGATCAAATACCCCCAAACCTAGATTTTACTATGTAATTATGCACCGATCAGTGCAGACCTTCATGATTTCAACATTTGCGATGGGTGTTTGTTATGTAGCATTCTTGTTTGGCTTCTCCTCCTACTCTTTCATCGATAATAAAGAATCTATAGTTTTTTAACGAGAGGCTAGCATAGAAGGAGCGCAGAACCAAGAGAGCGATATCATAAAACAAGAAGAAAGAGGGAAGGAGCCTTGCCAAGCCTCAGGAAGCTTAAGCCTTCGACTAGACAAGATACTAGCAGGAGGAGGAGGTAAAAATTGGGCACTAATTAAAAAACTGATCAAGGAGAAAAAACTTTTAGTACAAGAAATGCTAGCCACGTGGTTAGCCTACCTTTGGTGCAGTGTGGTAATGGTGTTGAAGTATAAATTGTTTTCAGGTTCAATTGTTAGTTTAGACAGGTGTATGGCTCATATGCCATCACATATTGTTGGACTAACATGTCCAGATTCATGCCAAGTGTACAGCTCACAGGCTGGTACAATTGTGTGTTGGCTGAATCATTTTTTGTACTGATATAGAATATAGTGATAATGAAATGAGAACACACGAGTAGTGTGCATAATACAATCATTTGCTAACAGATTCCCTCTCTCTCTTTTCTCTCTGAAACGTTTCCTCATATACCTTCTGTGCAAGAACACTTGCTATTAGATAGAAACTCCAACATGGTATCGCGAGCCAGGTTCTAGATCTGAATTTGGGCGTTGTGGAATCGTAGTAAGCTAGCTGAGGTAACCTCTGCTTCTGGTCTCAAATGGCTGGATCTGGAATGGGTGAGCTTCGTGCTCCCATCTTCAATGGAAGCAACTACGATTTCTAGAGAATAAAGATGTGCACAATCTTCAAGTCTCACAAGCTGTGGGATATGGTTGAAAATGGGTATGAGCAACCTGTGAAGAAGGAAGAAGGAAGAAGGAGAAGCTCTGACTGCATCTCAAAAGCTTGCTTTGGAAGAGAACGTTGCAAAGGATGCCAAGGCTTTGGGACTGATACAAGGTGCGGTTTATGATGATATTTTTCCCAGAATCGCCTTGAAGGAGTCAGCTAAAGAAGCATGGGATATTCTGCAGCAAGAATTCAGAGGAGATAAGAGGGTAAGATCTATAAAACTCCAAGCACTTAGAAGGGAATTTGAGTACACTTGTATGCAAGAGGGTGATTCCTTATCTGATTATATAACTAAGCTGCTTGAGTTAGTAAATCAAATGAAACTGATCAAGGAGAAAAAACTTTTAGTACAGGAAATGCTAGCCACGTGGTTAGCCTACCTTTAGTGCAGTGTGGTAATGGTGTTGAAGTATAAATTGTTTTCAGGTTCAATTGTTAGTTTAGACAGGTGTATGGCTCATATGCCATCACATATTGTTGGACTAACATGTCCAGATTCATGCCAAGTGTACAGCTCACAGGCTGGTACAATTGTGTGTTGGCTGAATCATTTTTTGTACTGATATAGAATATAGTGATAATGAAATGAGAACACACGAGTAGTGTGCATAATACAATCATTTGCTAACAGACTCCCTCTCTATCTTTTCTCTCTGAAACGTTTCCTCATATACCTTCTGTGCAAGAACACTTGCTATTAGATAGAAACTCCAACATGGTATCGCGAGCCAGGTTCTAGATCTGAATTTGGGCGTTGTGGAATCGTAGTAAGCTAGCTGAGGTAACCTCTGCTTCTGGTCTCAAATGGCTGGATCTGGAATGGGTGAGCTTCGTGCTCCCATCTTCAATGGAAGCAACTACGATTTCTAGAGAATAAAGATGTGCACAATCTTCAAGTCTCACAAGCTGTGGGATATGGTTGAAAATGGGTATGAGCAACCTGTGAAGAAGGAAGAAGGAAGAAGGAGAAGCTCTGACTGCAGCTCAAAAGCTTGCTTTGGAAGAGAACGTTGCAAAGGATGCCAAGGCTTTGGGACTGATACAAGGTGCAGTTTATGATGATATTTTTCCCAGAATCGCCTTGAAAGAGTCAGCTAAAGAAGCATGGGATATTCTGCAGCAAGAATTCAGAGGAGATAAGAGGGTAAGATCTATAAAACTCCAAGCACTTAGAAGGGAATTTGAGTACACTTGTATGCAAGAGGGTGATTCCTTATCTGATTATATAACTAAGCTGCTTGAGTTAGTAAATCAAATGAAAGCATATGGTGAGGAGATTACTAATCAAAGGATTGTGCAGAAACTTTTGATTAGTTTATCTAGGGAGTATGATTCTATTGCTGAAGTAATAGAAGAAACTAAAGACACTGAGACTATAGGAGTTCAGGAGGTTATAGGCTCCTTGAAATCCCATGAACAGAGGCTGCAAAGGCACACTGAGAAAATGCCAGAAAAGGCATTCTCTAGCCTAAATGTAAGTCCCAGAGAACAATCAAACTCAGGACAAGGTGGTAGATCGAAATCTAAGAAGAGCTGGAAGTCACAAAAAGGAAAGAAATAGGATGCAAAGCCTGAAACCAATTTTAGGAAGGAAAATCAGAATGAAGGGGTGAAGGTTCCTTGCAAGACATGTGACAAGCTTCACTATGGTGCTTGTTGGTTCAAAGGCAAACCTAAATGCTATAACTGTGATAAGTTTGGTCATTTGGCAAAGGAATGCAGAGGCAAATCAGCTCAGACAGCTCACTATGCGACACATAAGGAGGAAGAAGGTACAATGTTTTATGCATGTCATTCTGCTTCTATAGTGACAAACAATGATGTGTGGTATTTGGATAGTGCTTGTAGCAACCACATGACCTCACATGAATCCCTTCTAATTAATGTAGACACTAATGTCACTACAAAGGTGAAAATGGGCACAGGGAAACTGGTGCAGGCCACTGGAAAAGGGACTTTAGTAATTACCACTAAATATGGGCCTATACATATCAAGGAAGTCATGCTTGTACCAGGTCTTGATGAAAATTTGCTTAGTGTTGGTCAGATGGTGGAGTATGGTTATTTTCTGTTGTTTGGTAATTCATTGGTAGAGATATTTGATGATAAATCAATGGACCATCTTGTTGCTAGAGTTCCAATGACAGGGAATAGATGTTTCCCACTTTCTTTGAAGTATGAAAAATCTGTAGCTATGAAGGTCACTTTGGAAGACACTACTTGGTGTTGGCACATGAGGTTTGGCCACCTTAATCTTCAAAGCTTGAAGTTGTTACAACAAAAGGAAATGGTCTACGGACTGCCAGAAATTGAGGATGCAAAGAGAATTTGCCAAGGATGCGCAATGGGAAAAGCACATAGAGAAGCCTTTGGTAAAGAGAAGACTTGGAGAGCAAATGTGCCACTGGAGCTTATCCATTCAGATGTCTATGGACCAATGCAGTCTACAACAATCGGTGGGAACAAATATTTTTTGACATTCATTGACGATTGCACTAGAATGTGCTGGGTGTAGTTCATGCAGTATAAGTCTGAGGTATTTAATATATTCAAGAAGTTTAAGGCTATGGTGGAGTTACAAAGTGGCTACAAGATCAAGAAGCTTAGAAGTGATAGAGGTGGAGAGTATACTTCCACTGAATTTCTGTTGTTTTGTGAAGAGATTGGTATGGAAAGACAGCTGACTGTGGCTTATTCACCTCAGCAAAACGGAGTTACTGAGAGAAAAAATAGTACTATTGTAGAGATGAGTAAAGCAATGATGCATGAGAAGAAATTACCCTATAAGTTTTGGGGAGAGGCAGTAAACATAGCTGTTTACATTCAAAACCGATGTCCAACTAGAGCATTAAATGATTCAACTCCATTTGAATCATTTAGTGGGAGAAAGCCTGGAATAAAACATCTGAGGGTATTTGGTTATGTTTGCTACTGTCATGTACCTAATCAATTGAGGTCCAAATTGGATGACTCAGCAACTAAATGTATTTTTGTTGGTTAGGGTAAGTGTGAGAAGGGATATAGGGTCTACAACTTACAAACCAACAAGATTGCTGTTTCTAGGAGTGTAATCTTTGATGAAGATTCTCTGTGGGATTGGGAAAATCAGAGTGTGCAGCACATCTCAATTCCCATGAGTCTTGAAGATGGTACAAGAGACACTGCTTTGGAGAGTGTACTTGCAGACTCATCTACATAGGAACCTCAGTTTGAGAACTCAAGCCTTTCTAGATCTGAACCAGAGAATGTCACACATAGTGAAACTCCTATGAAACTCAGAGACATCGCTGAGATTTATGCAAGATGTAACATGAGTGTTATTGAACCAGAGAATTATGAAGAGGCCTCAAACGATCCTGCTTGGAAGAAAGCAATGGAGGCTGAAATAGAGATGATTGAGAAGAATGAAACATGGGAATTGGTTAACATACCAAAGGAAAAGCCAGTAATTGGTGTCAAATGGGTTTATAAAACCAAATTGAATCTTGATGGTTCAATACAGAAGCACAAAGCTAGGTTGGTTGTCAAAGGCTACGTACAAAAGCCTGGAATTGACTTCAATGAGACTTTTGCTCCTGTGGCCAGACTTGACACGATTAGAACTCTCATAGCTTTGGCAGCTCGAAAAGGGTGGAAACTATACCAGTTAGATGTCAAGTTTGCATTTCTAAATGGTGTGCTTAAGGAGGAAGTCTATGTTGATCAGCCGGATGGATTTGTGGTTCCAAACTATGAAGATAAGGTGTATAAACTGAAGAAAGCTTTGTACGGGTTAAAACAAGCTCCAAGAGCCCGGTATGAAGAGATCAATGCCTACCTCACCAGCTGTGGATATGTCAGAAGCATGAGTGAAGCCGCATTGTATTGCAAAACTAAGGAAGACTCAGGAACTCTAATTGTCTCAATCTTTGTTGATGACATTGTGTATACCGGAAGCAATGGGGAATTGATTGCAGAGTTCAAATCTAAAATGATGAGAAGGTATGAGATGACTGACTTAGGTCTTCTATATCATTTCCTTGGTATGGCTGTGATTTAAACTGAAAAGAGTATCTTCATAAGTCAAAAGAAATATGCCTTGACTCTCTTAAGTAAGTTTGGCTTAAAGCAATGTAAGTCTGTTAGCATTCCCTTGGTGGCAAGTGAGAAGCTATGTAAAGATGATGGCAGTGAACCTACTGATGAGAATGAATACAGGCAAATTGTGGGGAGCTTGCTGTACCTAACAGCCACAAGGCCAGATATAATGTTTGCAGCTAGCTTACTAGCTAGATTTATGCATTGTCCTACCAAGAAGCATTATGGAACAACTAAGAGGGTCTTGAGGTATATACAAGGAACTATTGATTTTGGTATTGAATATCAAAAGGGAAAAGAGGCTATCCTAATTGGATATTGTGACAGTGATTGGAGTGGAAGCCAAGATGACATGAGAAGCATCTCCGGCTATGCCTTCTCTTTTGGTAATGGAGCATTCTCTTGGGCATCAGTCAAACAACATAGTGTAGCCCTCTCTACAGCTGAAGCTGAATATGTCACGCAAGTGAGGCTACTACACAGGCTATATGGCTGAGATTTGTGCTTGAAGACTTTGGAGAATTGCAGACTGAGGCAACTCCATTAATGGTAGATAATACCTCTGCCATTGCCATGACAAGGAACCCTGTTTTCCATCAGAAAACTAAGCACATCAACCGCAGGTATCATTTCATACGAGATGCTTTGCAAGATGGGGTAGTGGACTTGAGATACTGCAAGTCTGAAGAACAAGTGGCTGACATTTTCACTAAAGCTTTGCCTAAAGATCGGTTCAACTATCTTAGAAGATTGCTTGGTGTTAAACCAGTTAACAATTTAGAAGGGAGTGTTGAAGTATAAATTGTTTTCAAGTTCAATTGTTAGTTTAGACAGGTGTATGGCTCATATGCCATCACATATTGTTGGACTAACATGTCCAGATTCATGCCAAGTGTACAGCTCACAGGCTGGTACAATTGTGTGTCGGCTGAATCATTTTTTGTACTGATATAGAATATAGTGATAGTGAAATGAGAACACACGAGTAGTGTGCATAATACAATCATTTGCTAACAGAGCACTTGCTTCTGTGCAAGAGCACTTGCTATTAGAAACGCTTGCTAACACGAGTAGTGTGCATAATACTCTCTTTTCTCTCTGAAACGTTTCCTCATATACCTTCTGTGCAAGAGCACTTGCTATTAGATAGAAACTCCAACAATGGCAGCTGGAAGCACGTTCTTCTTTGAACAACTCAGTAACTTGGACAACCCCACAGGCTCTAACCCTGAAGTTTTTTTCTACTGCATTAGGTCAATTTCAAAGTCATTGTCTCGAACAATTCCAAAGAAATGGAAATCTTCAAGTGCTACCACGCCGGTGAGAATCCGGTGCGGAATGGCTTGCAGCATGCTGTGTTGTTTTGCTGCATGGCAGGTTGAGATCCAGAGGATGAAGAACCCTTGGAGGGTGGGAGTTGGAGACCACACTAAAACCTGTTGCCATGACTATCTTTTGGTTACTTCCACAGTTCTTCCTATTAGGACTCACGGAAGGGCTTGTGGGAGGTGGATTAACTGATTTGATCGTTCATGGAGTGGATGATGCTGATGACAAAGTAACGGCTAGGTATTAGGATCTCACACACCAACCATTTCATCATCGGTATCGGAAAATTAATTACTGCTCTTAGTATTTTGGAGCGTAGATGAACTTGGTTAGAAGACAAAATTAACTTGAGCCGTCTGGATAAGTATTTTAGAGGACAAAATTAACTTGGTTAGAAGACATACTTAACTATTGCTACCTTCTGCTACTACCTCTGTGCTGCCCTTTACTTTTATACCAAGGAGGATAAATCAGAAGAATATGATCAGCAAAGCCCTAGTGGAAGTGGAAGTGGAAGTGAAATTTGAAGAGCATCCTACCAATCAGCCAACCTGTAGCAAATCAAGAGTGATTGCTTAATTCTCCCACTCAACGCCTGTAATATTGGAACTACCTATTTTATGTATTACCGTTGTTACTTTCCTTCTGTACAGATTCCTTGTATTCAAAGTAAACTGTACAGCATATAAAGAGATCAAATAGAATCAGAATACCCATCGTGGGCTATTCTCCTTTTCTACTTCTTATTCTTCTCTAAACTCTTTATTTCTCTACAGCATTGAGGAAGTGGAGTAGATTGTTCAGATCCCCTAAAGTGGAAAGTAGTGGAAGTGCATGAATAAGTTATTGTTTAAACTTTAGAGAGTTGTAGGCTAGAAGAACATCAGATATATATATCGGACAAGAGAACATCAGATATAACGAGAACACCATCTCAAAAAACACAACACTTCAAAGTCACACAAAAGCATTTAAAAGTCACGCGATCGAGAAATGCATAATAGAAAGTTTGAAACAGCAGCAGCAGCATACAAAATACATACATATATAGACAGCCAATTAGTGAAATTTTGCGATGAAGTCATGAATGTGTTTGTTGATTTCATCAGGCCTTTCTTGGTTGATAAAATGGGCAACTCCTTCCATTACAACTACCTCTTCCAGAACAGGCACAAATTTCTTGAACCCACCTTTGTGTATGAAGTCCTTGGTGCCCACAGAATTATAAGTTAGGTCCTGGTCCCCCACAATAAACTTAACTGGAACTTTCACTTGAGCCCCAGTCCATGTAGAAGTGAGTTCCCAATTTCTGCAATGAAATGGGAAATAATAAAAAAAAAACAATCATTTCCATTAGATATTGGAGATCAAAGAAGAAAAACTCTTTCTTCCTAAAATTAGTTTGTGCATATGAAATTTAAGTAAACTAAGTTTAAAGTAAATTACATACAGGTCCAAGTTGCTGTAGTAGTTTATTCCCCCAGTGAATCCTGTCTTCTCAAATGTGCTGGCATAGTAGTTGACTTCATCCTCAGACAACCAACTCGGCAAGACGATTGGAGCATCTAGGGGATGTCCAAACATTTTTTCTTTAGGCAGGAAAAGTGGACCAGGATTGCGATATGTTAGAAATTCCTTAATTACTCTTGCAGTACCAATCTTGGCAAACTCAGCTTCTATCACTCCTGGCTCCTGTAACATGAGTAATTTGTCTATCATTTCATAAGCCAGAAGTTAAATTTATGCAATACATATGTTGCTTCTGAACATTTACATACTTCACACTAATTTGATCAATGTTCCTTATTCACAATCTAGCAACATGATTTTTCTACAGTAAATTCACATACGTAGTACATGAACCTCGAAATACCTCTCGTTGGAAAATACTCAATGAGTCAAATGTCCCGCTGTTGAACAAATAGCAACCTAAAAATTAAGCAACTATATGCACGTTTTAACTCGCAAGTGCACGAACCGTTGGTAGTTTAGATATGTAAGTGCGAGGTCGATTCCACAGGGATTGGTGATTGAATGATCCTTTTTCGTTTTCCTACACAAAATAGAAAAGAAAACAAAAGAACACAAAACAAAAAGAAATAAAAGAACTAAGACAAGATGGTGAGGTTTTAGAATCCACATTTATTAAAACTAATAATAGAAAAACAAAGTGAAACAAAAGAAATACAAGAAGAAAATAAAAGACAAAGGGAGGAGAAGAAGATAAGGACAGCATGCTAGAGATGGAAAAGATTCATCTCCATGGCTGCCAGGAGGCCAAAGCCTCCCAGCTGCTGCCTTCTCTCTTCTCCCCCTTTGTGACTCTCAACTATCCCTCTCTTTGTGTACAATGAAAGTGTAAAATGATGGAATGATATCTTCCTTTGAATGAGCTGAAACTCTCTATTTATAGACTTCAAATTCGTCCTCCCCCTTGGCTGGTCTCTTAGCTGCCCATGTGTGGCAGCTCATGCTTTGTCTCCCATGTTCTTTGTCTCCCATGTGTGGCAGCTCATGCTTTGCAGCTGCCACAAGCTTTGCCTCCATGTGTGGTTACTTTAAGCACATGGATCAACAGCTGCCCATGCTTTTCCTCCATGTGTGGCTGCTTTAAGCACATGGCTCAACAGCTGCCCATGCTTTGCCTCTATATGTGGCTGCTTTAAACACATGGTTTGTCTGTGAACCAGGTTCAGTGTTTGACATGCTGAGGGCTCCAGACTTATCCAATTGGGCTGAAATTTGGATATTTTATAGTAGACATCCATTGGAACACATTCTATCAAGGGTGTTGCCTCATCGGACTTGTGCAAGTAGTTGAAATGAGGCCTGCAAGCTGACCCACAGAAACTGGACTGAGGCCCGAATGTTTGACCTTGAGCTACTAAATCATGTATAACTTCCTCTAGAAGACTCCAAATCATGCACCGTAAAATGCTACGGAAACTAGACTTCCGTATCTTTCCAGTGATGTATGGTGCATTATCTGGTTCCTTTTGAGTAAGTACAGGTTAATCCGTAAATATGACTGATCTGCAGACACTGTTTTGAGCTAACTTGTCTTCAAAATGCATGTAATAAGTCTCAACCTTATTATACTGAAATATACACAAAACTTTATTAAAAGCACAAGTTTAACTCAAAAACATACCAAATCATAAGTTAGAGTGGTACAAAAAGATATGTAATTATGCACCGATCAAATACCCCCAAACCTAGATTTTACTAGTCCTCGAGTAAAACAAAATGAAAATAAAGATAAAAACAAAACTAGACCACTTTCGTAGGTAACTCGATTGCATTGAGCACATGCAACAAGCCTTTAAACCTCTAGGCATCCCTAGTAGGAGGAGTTGTGTCTCCTGAGGGTTTAACAATTACGATACCCACAAACGTTTTACTGACTCTACAAAACAAAAGGTTAGAAAACTAACTTTGAAAACAACTAATGAAAATGAAAGAAAACTTTAGTCATACCTCCAACACCATAGAGTTGCCAAGATAGATGATCAATAAGTGTGTACAGTGGAAGCTATAGCTCAAAGGCACACGGCTTCAAAGTAAACATACTCAAATCTTGAAGGAAGAACATGCTTCAACTCTAATTCTCACATATAGCACTCAATCACTCAGAACCTATGGCTTTATTCTCTCAAATAAGCAAGATGAGTATATGAAATAGAAGCACAATATTTGGTTACATCTCATGAAGGGAATCAAATACTAAGAATAGAGATACACACATACATACCAACACCCATGAATACATCCTCAAAGATCAGCTAGGTCTTTCACAAGGTTGTAATGAAAAGCTAAGGTTAAGGGAAGTGGAAGAATTGGAAGGAACACAATGAACTTAAGAACATACCAAGGTTGCATTCTTCATTGATCTGCAAGGTATCATTGATTTAGAATGGTATGGCTGCAACTTCATAGCATCATCTGGCATAGACCTTAAATTTCACATTTAGATCAAATCGAAACACTTTCTCTTTTTTTTTTTTCTTTTTTTTTTTTTTTTTTTTTTTGTGTGACTTGATCTACTTCTTTAACTTTATTGCACAGATTCACACCAATTTACATTTAGGAATGTGGCAGCAACTTCCTTGCTTCAAACTTTATCTTGGCACACCTTGGTATATTTCTAAGCTTTATAGGGTATGGCTATAATAAGTTTAAATATCTCAGATTGAGATACAAAGTTAGGGGAATCATGAGGGTGATAGAAGAAAATGGCTTGAAATGTTTGGCTACAAGAGAGCTGATGGAACACACGAATGGGTAGGGTGAAAAGAAAGCACAGAGAATGGTTATACACACATAGCCTAGCATCATTTCAATGAGTTCATTCATGAGTGAGAGCATGCACCTGATATCTGCAAAAAGAATCATCCTTAGTATTCAATCAAAATGGAACAATGAGATCATTTTAGAGTGAATTGAAGAAAATAAGTAGAGATGAGGAATAGAAACAGTTTAAACCCTCTCAAGAAAGCAATTAGGCTCGACATAGCTCACTAGGGTAGTCTCCACTATTATCCTTTAAGAATCTGAGCATGGTACTTTAGCCACCAGAATTCTAAGAGCAAAAGCTTTGTGAAGTGTAAAATGGTTGATATGAAAATCTCAATGGCAGCTCCATAGCATTGGTTGTATGACATTCTAAAAAAAAATTAGTAACAAGTGAACGAAAATTGGAAACACAAATGACCAAAAATTGAAAACACAAATGAACAAAAATTGAAAACACAAATCAAATGAACAAAAATTGAAAATTGGAAACACAAATTAACAAAAAATTGAAATACAAGTGAACAAAAATTGAAAACACAATTCAAATGAACAAAAATTGAAAATACAAATGAACAAAAATTGAAAACACAAATCAAATGAACAAAAATTGAAAATTGAAAACACAAATTAACAAAAAAATTGAAATTTAAGTGAACAAAAATTGAAAACACAATTCAAATGAACAAAAATTGAAAACCTCCCCCCCCCCCCCCCCCCCCCCAGACCTGAATTGGACATTGTCCCCAATGTGAAAGCATATAAGAAAACAGAAAACATAGATTAAGGGTAACCTTGGCACTGCACGGTTCATCCTTCAAACATAGCATTTCTCAAAATGCTATCGATGGCTGAGCTCACCCATGGCTCTTCTTCTGACTCACTTTCCGAAGGGTCTGAAACAGAAGAATCATATTGGGCTCCATCTATCATCAACTCATTCATCTGCTCCACGAAGTCTCGGAGCCTTGTGGTCATGTACACTAATTGGAAGTGAAACTCGTCAAGCACACTTAAGTAAATGTCAAACTCGTCTCGAATGTTACCTGTACAATACATGTGACTGCTCAGCACAACAGTGCTTGCCACAAACCTCCTATCTAGCAGATATTCCCTCCAAGTATCTAGACAATGTGCCAGTGCTGCAATCTGCATCTCTTCCAATCCACAATCCAGATCCCAATTTGGAACCATGTCTTCAATTGCCTCTATCAATATACCTCTATGCAACAGAAAGGCATCTATGACAACTTCTGAGGGATCCATGGCAAACACAGCCACGAACACCTCGATCACCTCCAACACCGGTTGCATAATGGCATCCTTTCCCTTAGGATCTTCTGGTGGGATAGCTGGCAGTGAGCTCAACAAAACCATTGAGCTAGGCACCTTCACCATGCTTAATTCGGACTCCTCCTCCTTGAGCTTTCCACCGACGGCATCCTTGAGTTTCTCTATTGACGAGCCCTACAATAAGCAATAATTTGGAGAAGGCTTGGGAAGAGAAGGTTTGGTTTCAGGGGTTAGCGGGCGGCTAGATCAAATGAAAGATGGAGAGTTAGGGTTAATGTAGGTAGTGTTTCAGAGAAAGAGAAGGTTTTTTTTTTTTTTTTGGTATAATAAATGAAGTAGGCCCGTTGGGCTTTCTCAAGCCCCGTTCATGGGTAATTGAATGGGCTGCAAAATAGAAAGAAAAAAAAAATGCACGGGGTAAGCTCATAAGAAACTCAAAGAAAAAGAAACAGAAAAGGAAAAACGTGAGGTTTCAAATTGCTGTTTTGCTCAATTTCAACATATAATCTGTTTTGACATGTAACTTTCAAACCACTTGGTCAAATTTAACGCTCTTTATGTCGTTGGATTCAGCATGAAAAAATGAAGAACAGAGCGTGGACCAAACTTTCAAAACAGTAGCAGAAAATAAAAATTTTATAGCAATAAAGAAGCCTACGTTTTCAGACACTAAACACAAAATCCAAAAAAAAAAAATCTTCCTGTACCCCAAAACTTAAATGAAACATTGTCCTCAATGTTTGAATCCATGTAAAGCATGCAATGCACATGAAATCCAGGGTAAAGGAATGAAATGAAAGAAATAAAGAAATAGAGTTTAGAACTTCCCCTTGAAGACAATGAGAGGGTAATGCATATAGTATGGCAGCACATGTTCTTCTTTGAGTATTGGGTCAGCTGCTCATCATATTTCTCCCACATCAAGGAAAAGAAAACCCTAACAAAAATAAAATAGAAAATAAGACATAACTTAGAATGAGTAGCAGTTACTATACAAATGAAAGAGATGATTGGAATGCTTCCCTTTGAAGTGATTAGCTGGAGCATGGTTGGCCATAGCAGCTGGAGGTCGACTTCTCCGCTACTCCATACTCTGTGTTTCTATGGATTGGGTCTCTCTCTCCCTCTTTCTTATTGAGCTACTTCAAAATGCTTAAAGAAAGACAAGGAAACTTGAAACAGATTTTCAGATTTGTTGGATTAGGAAACCTTAATTTAAATGAAAATGATAAACTAAACTAAAACATCAAGATTAGGGATTCAACTTCACCACAAACAAACGACATGTACAATGCTACAAAACAGATTTTAGATGCTCATGTTTGTCAACCTAAAGGCATGGTATCTACTCTTTAAGTTATTGATTTCCCTAAGCAACAAGTTAGGCATGGGTATCTACTCTAACTCTTTTCATTCTTAAAGTGTTTAGCATGGTATCTACTAAGTTGTACTTTAAGAACGCATAACACAATGGAAATCGACAAACACACAAACTCTAGAACATGGTATCTATTCTAGTTATTCATGATGATTAATTTCAAGAACTTATAATTAGTTCTTTTGTCACTTTCATAGGCACAAGACTCGGTCATCTAAATTTACCTATGTAACAAACTCAATACACAGCATGCATATGGTGATCAAGCATAACATAACGTATGTAAAGAGTAAAATATAATCTGAAATTAATCAATTAAGCATCACAAAATTAGTTTACAAAACTAGAAATAATCAACATGCTACTTGAACCCTTTTTTTTTTTTTGTGTTGTGTAAGCCGGGACTCAAACCCAGTTCTCTTGCTTGTCAGGCAATTGTCCTATTCCGTTGGACTACAAACACAACTTGTCACTTTACGTTATTAACTCCAAAACATGAAAATACTCAGTTCTTAAAACTAAAGTAGGAAAAAAAAAAAATCAAGCCATGTTACCAATCCCTTGCAACGGCGCCAAAAACTTGTTGAACAAATAGCAACCTAAAAATTAAGCAACTATATGCACGTTTTAACTCACAAGTGCACGAACCGTTGGTAGTTTAGATATGTAAGTGCGAGGTCGATTCCACCGGGAATGGTGATTGAATGATCCCTTTTAGTTTTCCTACACAAAGTAGAAAAGAAAACAGAAGAACACAAAACAAAAAGAAATAAAAGAACTAAGGCAAGATGGTGAGGTTTTAGAATCCACATTTATTAAAACTAATAACAGAAAAACAAAGTGAAACAAAAGAAATACAAGAAGAAAATAAAAGACAAAGGGAGGAGAAGAAGATAAGGACAGCATGCTAGAGATGGAAAAGATTCATCTCCATGGCTGCCAGGAGGCCAAAGCCTCCCAGCTGCTGCCTTCTCTCTTCTCTCCCTTTGTGACTCTCAACTATCCCTCTCTTTGTGTACAATGAAAGTGTAAAATGATGGAATGATATCTTCCTTTGAATGAGCTGAAAAAAAAGTCGTCACGCAAAGCGCCTTTGCGAGATGAAAAACAATTAGTCGCTCAAAGCTACTTTGCACGATGAAAATCAATTCATCGCGCAAATCTACTTTGAGCGACGAAACAACAAAACTTCGTCGCGCAAAGTCCTTATAAAATAAATAAAATTAAAAACTTATTTTTTAAAATCTTTGTTAGAAAAATATATTATTGTTGTTTGGATTGGGTTTTTGTTAGAAAATATGTTTTTTAAATTGACGATCGAATTAGTTCATTGTATTCATATAGGGTCAAAGAGTGTAGCTATAAAAAATCATCAAAATCGGAGTTAAAATAACCGTTAAATCGTGATTTTTCATTTATAACCGTCTAAAAGTTATGTCCCATTACTTGATCTCTGAATGTTTATTTTTTCCGATTTTTGGCATATATGATCTCGAAGTATAAACAAACAAGTTTGATGGTTCGATTGTTCAACATAGTTTCGTAGAATGCGTATGCCATCAAAACAATATATTCACTAACAATTAAGAGTTTATTTATACTTTTGTTAAATATAACATAAGATTTTGTGGTATCCACTAGTGTAAATATTCTAAATTGAAGATCAAATTCAGTCATTGTATTCATATAGGGCAAAGGAGTGTAGCGGTAAAAAATCATCAAAATCGGGTTAAAATAACCGTTAAATCATGATTTTTCATTTATAACCGTCGAAAAGTTTTGTCCCGTTACTTGATCTCTGAATGTTTATTTTTTCCGATTTTTGGCGTATATGATCTGAAAGTATAAACAAATAAGTTTGACGGTTGGATCGTTCAAACTAGTTTCGTAGAATGCGTATGCCATCAAAACAATATATTCACTAACAATTAAGAGTTTATTTATACTTTTGTTAAATATAACATAAGATTTTGTGGTATCCACTAGTGTAAATATTCTAAATTGAAGCTCAAATTCAGTCATTGTATTTATATAGGGTAAAGGAGTGTAGCGGTAAAAAATCATCAAAATCAGAGTTAAAATAACCGTTAAATCATGATTTTTCATTTATAACTGTCGAAAAGTTTTGTCCCATTACTTGATCTTTGAATGTTTATTTTTTCCAATTTTTGGCGTATATGATCTGAAAGTATAAAAAAACAAGTTTAACGGTTGGATCGTTCAAACTAGTTTCGTAGAATGCGTATGCCATCAAAACAATATATTCACTAACAATTAAGAGTTTATTTATACTTTTGTTAAATATAACATAAGATTTTGTGGTATCCACTAGTGTAAATATTTTAAATTGACGATCGAATTAGTTCATTGTATTCATATAAGGTCAAGGAGTGTAGCTGTAAAAAATCATCAAAATCGAAGTTAACATAACCGTTAAATCGTGATTTTTCATTTAGAACGTTGAAATTTTTTGTCCCGTTACTGGGTCTCCGAATGTTTATTTTTTGCGATTTTTGGGGAATACGATCTTGAAGTATATACAAACAAGTCTGACGGTTGGATCGTTGAATGGTGTGTGTATATATATATATATTTACTTATTAAGTAGCTTTAAATTTATTTATTTTGTACATATAACACTTAAGAAATTGGTATATACATTTATTAAGTAGCTTTAACCTTATTTACATTTTAAATCGTAAAAAAAAAATTTATTTTTTATTATTCATAACAATTATTTTTATAAATATTGTGCTACGAACCAAGTTTTCGTCTCTCAAAAGTTTGCGCGACCAACAATTCGTCGCGCAAAACTCTAAAAATTTGGGCGGGTACCAAAAATGGGACGTGGGATTTAAAGAAAAAAAAATTTTAGACTTTGCGCGACCAATATATATTTTCCGTCGCGCAAAAGTTTGGCGGGTACCAAAAATGGGACGCAGGAATTTTTTTTATATAAATTTTTTTAGACTTTGCGCCACCCATATGTATTTTTCGTTGCGCAAAAATTTCAAAGTTTGGGTGGGTACCAGAAATGGGACGCTAGAATTTTTTTTTTTTGACTTTGTGCGACCAATATACTAATATTCGTCGCGCAAAACTTTGCGCAACCAACAACATTGTTCGTCACGCAAAGTGATACCGTTTTTAAAATGAAAATAACTCCACCATTTTCTCAATTTCTTTCTCTACTCTTACCTCTCCACTCTCTTTCCCACTCCCCAAATCCCACCATTTCTCTCACACTCACTCCTCTCACTTAATCTCTCATCATCTCTCTCTTCACTATCTCTCACTCTCACTCACTCTCTCGTCTCTCTTTTCACTATCTCTCACCTCACTCACTCTCTCATCTCCCTATCCCTATCTTCTCTAATTCTCTCACACTCACTTCTCTCTCTCATTCTCACTCACTCTCAATCTTGCCAAAGGTAGATTCTCTCCACATTTTAAATTTTTTTCATTAATATGTGTTTTTGGAGTTAGTTTTGAGTTTGTGTGGGGTTTGGGGTTGAGTAAAGGGGAGGGATTGGAGTTTCGGTTGGATTTGTTGTATAACAATTTTAGGGGAGATTATCCCTTTTTTTATTTACTGTACTTTGTTACTTTATGTGTACATTTTGAATATTATATATATTTATTGGATAATTTGATCACTATTTTTCATATGTAATTTTATTTTGAATATGTCAATTTAAATTAAAGTAATTAAATTAAATTTTAATAGTAAAAATTTGAATAAATTAATATAATTAAATAAATATCAATTTAAATTAAAGTAACGAAAAAAATCATACAATTAAATTAAATTTAAAAAGTAAAAATTCGAAATAATTAATATAATTAAATTAATATTAAAGAAATAATAAAACAAAAAGTCAAAAACTAAAATATTTCGTTGCGCAAATAATTAATATAATTAAATTAATATTTCATCGCGCAAAAATTTGAAATAATTAATATAATTAAATTAATATAAAACCAAAATAATAAAACAAAAAGTCAAAAACCAAAAAATTTTTTTAATAATTTTTTTTAAATTTTTTCGTTGCGCAAAACTTTGCGCGACCAAAGTCTTTTGTCGCGCAAAGAGACTTTGCGCGACAAATATTTTTTCGTCGCGCAAAGTCGCTTTGCGCGACCAATATTTTTGTCGCGCAAAGTCACTTTGCGCAACCAATGTTTTTCGTTGCGCAAAGTCACTTTGCTAGACCAATATTTTTTCGTCGCATAAAGTCTCTTTGCGTGACGAATGAAAAAACTTCGTCGCGCAAAGTCTTTCTTCACGAACTTTGCGCGACGAAGTTTCTGTCGCGCTAAAATTTGTGCGACTACAATGTATTTTGCACGCAAAGTGTAAAATGTAGTAGTGCACCCTCCGACAACCTCCATCAACTCTTCACCGGTGGCCTAGTGCCGATCACCACCACCTTGTGCCGCCGTCTGCCACCCTTTTTTTTCAACTACATTTTTTATATTGATATTTTTTTATGTAATGAAATTTAATAATTATAGTGATAATATATATCGTTGATATTGATATTTTTTAATGTAATGAAATTTATGTATATGAATCATATTGATGGATAATGTAGATTGATTGAGTTTATGCTTGATTGATAATGTGAAATGATTGATTATTTTGAATATTTATTGGACAATTACATAAGGGAAAAATTCCCTAATGTCGCTAAAACTTTCATTGGCAAGTATTTCTCTAGGAGAGGGAATCGAGAGCGGAACCCAACTCTAAGTCAAACCCCCACTCTAAGTCCAACCTCCACTCCAGAGCAAACTGAGAATGCGGAGATGCGGTAGAACCTGTCTATTTGCTGGTAAAAAATCAATTATCGATGAAATGCAGAAGTGTTACCAATTTCATTCCAAAAAAAAAGAAATTGGTATATTGAATATTGATTTATATGGGTTTAGGGAGTATATTGAATATTGAGAGTGGATTATTGAAATTTTCATATTCATATGATAATTTGGATAAAAATTAATAATTGATTGAATTAATTGATTTGTAGATTTATGGAACGAATCTTTAAAAGAAAATTATCTACATATAGTCCTTCTCAGCCTGATCCGGGTAGTTCAAATGCAAGACCAATTGAAGTAGATGAGATATTAGCTAATCTTTAGGTAGACCCTGGACTAAGAACTCGAATGACGAATTATAGTACTATCTTTCTATCTTTTTAGCATTATTTGCTTTGTAGAAAAATTTCGGAACTTTACACTAAGCCCCCTTGGCCACATAATCTTGGATCCGCCACTTGCCACCACGAACACCTTGTCCTGATCGGGGGCTATGGCGTCCAGGAGGGCGATGAGGTCTTCCACCACGTGGAGACAGGTGTAGCTGGTGGGCGAATCAGGTTCGTCCATGTTGCCGAAGCGGCGGAGATCTAGCGCCACGGCTCTATAGCCGAGGGAGGCCAGGGCTGTGATCTGGTGGCTCTAGGAGTACCAGAGCTCAGGGAAGCCGTGGATGAAGAGGATGAGTGGGCCCTAGCCTTTCTCGGCGATGTGCATGTTTATGCCATTGACTTGCATTGTTCTGTGCTCTATGCCATCCATCTCCATCATGAAATTCTCTGTTTCTCTCTGTTTTGCTATGTATTGTAGGAACTTATCAGTGATTGCTTAGTTTGGTTGTATTGTGTCGTGTATATATTTTGATAGAGAATTATAGAGTAGTATAAAAGGAGTGTTTGTTTGCTGAGAAAGAAAGCGAGGAATTTGAAGGTGACAACTTGCTAGAAAGAAAGGTGAACGACGTAGATGAGGCTATCGTTAATCACGTGTCCACTAGAAACCAACCAAGAAAAAACAGAAATTCTTTTTTTCTAAAACCATATTCTCTAATAAGTATTTAAGTTAAGGATTGGTTACATACTTTTAATTTCGGCTGTTGAATTACATCTAAGAGACTACCAACACATTTAATGAATGCAATTAAATGGCCGAGATTAGAAGTATGTAACTAATCCTTAATATAAACTAAGTGATGTTATTTCCACCCCTGTCCTATTTCACTACTCACCTTATCTTCCCACCCACCATGTAAATTTGAAAAAAATGCAAGAGTGCTATTATTTCCACCCACCTGTCCTATTTTCCCACCAACCTTTATCTTCAAAATTTAAAAACAAATTTATCCATTTGTAAAATGACTTTTAAGGACTTAGATTTTTTTTTAAAACACCTATTCTCCTTCATCCCTGTCAACCCCAACCCCTCCCTTCTCTCCCTCATCCCGACCAAACCCAAATCAAAGTTCCAATAAAGCTTCAAAATTTCCAACTGGGTCCAATACAATTCCATCAGATTTCTCCTCAGTTTCTAAACCCAAGGACACAAGCCCTCTGTTTCATTTGCTCAGTTTGCTCTTCGACTTCTTTCTAATTCTAGCATTTCTCTCTGTTATTGTTTTCGTTCAGTGGAGAGATGATGAACATTGAGAGCAATTTTCTTTATTTATTTATTTATTTTAATAATGCTTTATAGAGGATCCCACACATTTTGATTGCCAGAGATTGAAGGTTTGAAGCATGCTTTGAATGAAAGTAAGGAGAATTTACTTGAATTAATAATTAAAGGATATTTTAGGAATAATGGTGGGTGAAAAAATAAAATTGTAATTTTTCAAATTTACATGGTGGGTGAGAAGATAAGGTGGGTGGGGAAATAAGACTGGGGGGTGGAAATAGTAGCACTCAAATACAATCTTATTTTTCCACACACCATTATTCATAAAATACCATTTAATTATTAATTTAAGCAAATTCTCTATTTTTTTAGTGGAAACGATGTATTTATTGCAATAAAATTAAAACCAATTCCATCATATCCTCCTCAACCAACAAGATCTCAATGAAAGCAGGAGGGTCCCTATCCCATGAGAACATGTCAATTGATGAAATAGTGAAATATGCAAGACTATGTGCCACTATATTGGCATCTCTAGAAACAAAACAAACTGAAGAATTATTTAGTTGCTGAAACAAAAAAACAACATTCTTCGATTGATACGCCTATTGATGAGTTGTCTGCAATGTTAGACCATTATTAAAAAACACTTTAACCCCAGATCTATTATCCTCTCCCATCTCCACCACCAACACCATACTCCTCCTTACCCTTCAAAAAGCCAACATCTTATTACTACAAAAATGAAAATCAACGAACCCAGCCTAACGAGACAGAGACAAAGAGACAAAGAGATAGGGAGAGATAGAGAGGAAAGGAGAATTTGTCGGCGGCACGGCACTACTACATTTCACTATTTGCGCGACGAACGATTATTCGTCGCGCAAAACACACTGTTGCGACAGGAAAAAAACATTCGTCGCGCAAACAAAAGAAATCTTGCACGACGAGAAATTTGGTCGTGCAAAGAGACTTAGCACGACAAACATATCAATCATCACGCAAAGTGGCAAAGAAAAGCCTGGGTTTATTTTTTTTGGCGCCAAACATTTGCGCGACGATACAGATCGTCGCGAAAGATATCTTGACGCGACAGTTTAGATTTTCGTCGCGTAAAATTGGACAGAAAAAACTGCGATACCAATATTTGGCGCCAAATCCTTGCGCAACGAACATATGTTTCGTCGCGCAAAGTCTGATGTCGGCACGTTCTAGTGCGACGGAAATTTGCGTTTGCGCGACGCCGTTTAGAGTTTGCGTGACGAAAAGGTACCATTCGTCGCGCAAAAATCCGATGTTGACAGGTTCTTGCGCGACGAAAAAAAGTTATTTTATGCGACAAAAATGTGGTTTTGCGCGACGATAGTTTGCGTGACGAAAATGTGTTTCCGTTGCGCAAAATTCTTCTTCTACACATCTAGATTCTGCCATTGCAAAGGCAGAATGCAAAATTTTTTAAAAACTCTCTTTGTCTGTGCTGCGCTGCTGCCTCTGCTGGGAATTCAATACACTCATTGGTAAGTATTATTTGTCATTTGTTTAAAAGTATTAATGTAAATTTGTACTAACACTATTAATTTTGTTCTCATTATAGATATTTGTAATTTGCGATTGTGGAGAACAATTGAGAATATATTTTATTCATTTTATATTAAATTAATTACATTAGGTTGAACTTAGTTTGTTATATTTATATTTTTTGTTGTGAAATTATATTTATATTATGTTGTTAAATTGTGCGTGATGTAGCACAATGTGTTGTGATGTACGAAGTTAATTGAAATTAACTTCATGGTTTTATTATTAATTTTTAGTAGCACTTAGTTTCCCGTTCGAGATTAGTTAGATTTCATGCATGGATGCGTAAAGCATGACCGCGGTCCAATTAATTCTTGAATTGTCCCATTATTTGGACAGTTTGGTAATACATAGTGTTGTCATGTAATCTATGGCTACAGGATTAGGTTTCAATTGTGGAGATTTCGGTGTCATCTCAGTACGTTCTTCGGGTGGTACGTAGGTATTTATATCTATGCCCACCTCAAGAACTGATGCTTGCGAAATTCATCCACGTCGAAATCTAATCTCATGTAGTCGTAGGTTACGTGGCAGGACTATGCATTCCCGAATGGGATAAGGCCCTTACCGGAGGTATAAGGTGACATTATAACTTCGTATGAAGTTGTTGTGATTGTTGTGTTGTGATTGTGGTTTCAGGAATTATGAGTAGAAGGTGGATATAGAACCCGAATAGGTGCGCAGTGGAATACTTGGATGGAATCGAGGATTTTATTGAGTTTGCACGTAGACACAATCCGGGTGCAACTAGAATCCGTTGTCCTTGTAGGAGGTGTAACAACACGTTGTGGGAGACAATTGAAAATGTTGGATTTCATTTAGTAAGGAATGGAATGATTGAGACATGTAGCATTTGGAACCTTCACGGGGAACAATTAGACCAGGCTTCGTCTTCAAATGCCACAAGAGTGGACAATGTTGAACCTATTGTGGATCCTAATGATCAAGTCATGGATATTATACAGGATGCTTTTCCATTTGCATCGGCCAACATCAATTAGGAAGGGGAAGATGACGTGCCTACACCAATAGACAGTGCGGAGTTTGAACAATATGAAATATTGTTAAAAAATGCCAATCAAGAGTTATACCCGGGGTGCGAGAGCTTTTCCGTTCTCACGGCCATTGTAGAGCTAATGCACAAAAAAATAAAGTATCATATGTCGAACCTGTATTTCGATTATTTTTTGGGGGTTTTCAAGAGAATGCTTCCGAAGGACAATTGTTTGCCGAAAGACCATAAACACGCGCAGAAGGTGTTGAATGGTCTGGGATTGGGTTATGAAAAAATCCACGCTTGTAAAAACAATTGCATGTTATTCTACAAAGAGCATGAAACATTGGATACATACCCTATATGCAATGAGTCGAGGTTCAAAATGACATCTCAGAATAGAACAACTAAGATCCCTCAAAAAGTCATGCATTATCTGCCCCTGAAACCTAGGTTGCATCGATTGTATATGTCGACGCATACTGCCACTGACATGAGATGGCATAAGGAAAAACGGGTAGACGGTGATGTGATGCGGCATCCTGCAGATGGGGAGGCATGGAGAGAGTTCGATCGAACGTTCCCCGAGTTTGCTGCTGATCCCCAAAATGTTAGATTGGGACTTGGCACTGATGGATTCAATCCGTATGGGGTTCTAAACCAACACCACAGCACTTGGCCGATTTTCGTATTCCCATATAATTTGCCGCCTTGGAAATGCATGAAAAAAGAATACATGATGATGACTGTTTTGATAACTGAGGATCCTGGCAGGTCAATCGATGTTTACTTAAGGCCACTAGTTGATGAGCTGAAGGATTTATGGACAAACGATGTTTGCACGTACGAAAAATCAATTGGAAAGATGTTCACTTTGCGGGCAGCAATTATGTGGACTGTGAATGATTTCCCAACATATGCAATGGTTTCTGGGTGGAGCACAAAGGGTTATATGACATGTCCTATATGCAAGGAAGATGTAACTTCTGGTTGGCACGCTGGAAAAGCTTGTTACCTTGGTCATCGGAGATGGTTGCCATGGAACCACGAGTGGAGGGAAAAAGATAAAGAGTTTGACGAGAACACAGAGCTAGAGAATGGTCCGGTGATGAGATTTGGAACAGCTTAACCGTTTGGATTTTGCTCCGTTCAGGAAAACAGTTAGTCGGATCAGACCTTCTACACATATGAACTGGACGCACAAGCCTATGTTTTTTGAGCTCCTATATTGGTCGAAACTCAAATTGAGGCACAATCTAGATGTGATGCATGTTGAGAAAAATGTATTCGACATATTGGTGGGCACGATTCTAGATATCGAGAGCAAGACAAATGACACGATCAAAGCTCGTCTTGATTTGGAAAGAATGGGCATACAAAGGGATTTATGGATGAATAGGGACAGTGATAAAGCTAGAAGGGATCTTGCATATTTTCTATGAAACTGAATGAAAATAAAGAGTTTCTAAAGTTTGTATCGTCTGTAAAGTTTCCCAATAGGTATGCTTCTAATATCGCACGGTGCGTGAATGTTGACGGGGGTAAATTTACTGGACTTAAGAGCCATGACTGCCTTGTGTTTATGCAACGCTTACTTCCTGTGGGTATTCGACACCTATTGCAGGAAGATGTAGTGAAGCTAATCATGTTGTTGTCCAGATTTTTTTCCCAACTGACAGCAAAAACATTTCGAACGACGGACATGTTTCAGTTGAGCCATGACATTGTCCAAGTCCTATGCAAATTTGAGATGATATTTCCTCCAGCTTTCTTCACAAGTATGATGCACGTGATGGTTTATTTGCCAGAAGAGGCATTACTTGCTGGTCCTGTCAACTATCGCTGGATGTATCCAATAGAAAGGTATATATAATCCTTATCGTTTGTGTATGCATCATTATCACATGCTTGCTAATTTGTATGATATCGTTTTATTTTGGTAGACTTCTCGGAGAGCTGAAAAAAAGTGTACGCAATAGAGCGAAGCCAGAAGGATCAATTATAGAGGCTTGGGTTCAATATGAGTCACTTACTTTATATGGAATGTATTTAAAAGATGTGGAGACGGCTTTCACTCGTCCTCAGTGCAATAATGACGGAAGTATGAGAAATAAAAAACTTTCTATTTTGGCCCAAAGCGCACGACCCTTTGGAGATCCTGGACGAGGAGAGTCGTTTTCTAGAAATGACATAGAGGTAACGCATTGGTTCGTACTGAACAATTGTGATGAGATCATGGCATACTTAGATGAGCACGAAGAGATGATGAAGTGAGAACATCCATCACGTTTGGTTGCCCAGAAACACCGTGAATTGTTTCCACAATGGTTTTTGGATTCTGTAAGTTATAAGTATTTTTTATTTGACAAATATAAATTGTAGTATTTAATTTTGTCAGACTAACATGTGAATGATTTTGTATAATATTAGGTGAATAAGTTGAAATCATTGAATTCCCTCACTTACAGTGATGAGTTATATAACTTGGCGTTCGGCCCGATTCGCGCTAAATTGTTCTCGGGTTGTAATGTTAACGGCGTCAAATTTTTGGGGGTTGCACGAGATGACAAGTTGTGTACGCAAAACAGCGGTGTCCATGTCCCAGGTGGAGGAGAAAGTACGGACATTGATTTCTATGGTAAACTCACAACTGTCGAGCAATTGCTTTACAAAGATCGATACCAAGTGATCATGTTTAAGTGTCGATGGTTTGACACCAATCCAAATAGGCCAGGAAGTGTTAAAATCGATCATGACTTACTATTTGTGAACATTAACAGAACTTGGTATGATGATGACCCTTACATTTTGGCAAACATGGCAACACAAATTGTGTATCTAGATGACCCTAAAGCCGGGAGCAGTTGGAAAGTTGTTCAGAAGATGGATCATAGGAACGTGTATGCTATACCAAAACTAGACCCAACTGACAACGACGTCGACAATGTGGTTGACCAACATTTAGAATCTTCAATGGAAAATGATGTGGAAACACTTCGAGATATAAATGTTATATAAGAACCGTTTCAAATACAAGGAGTGTCTTCAATCGAAATACCGATTCAGTCAATTACAATTGACCTCGGTGATCTTTCGCGATACGACGTTGCAGTGGGCCCGAGCAACGACGATGATGTAGTCATAAAGGAAGAGGAGGAGGATTGGGAGACCGAAAGTGATGATAGCGATGATAACGAAAGTTATTATAGTTCAGCTGATGAATAATGAATTTTTTTTGTAATTTTATTATGTTAGTGTACATATTTTGTGTAATACAAATGTTTGAATATATGTAGTTGTTATATCCAAACTTCATTTTTTCTAATGTATTATTTGTACATGAGTATCAATTTGTAATTTGCATAAGTAATGGCTCATTAAAAAAAACAAAAGAGCATATCAGTATCATAAAATATGTTATCTATATATATAAAGCAAAAGGCAAAGAATGGTGAAACATTCAAAATACCAAAAAGTGCCATTGGTTAATTCAAACATTAAGAATTAAAATTATTAATTAAATGAGGATAATATGGTAAATTCACATTTTTTCATATTAAAAAAATTAATATTAAAAACAAAATAAGATAATAGGTCCTACTTTTACGGAACATAACTACCCATATTATATTTTCTTAATTCTAAAAATAAAATTAAAAAGAAAAAAGAAAACCAATTGGCACATGCGTGAGCATGTGCCAAGGGGCTAGTTGACACTTTAAAATATAGTGGTTTTGCAATTTTTCTTTATTTCTTAACTTTTTTAATCTTATTTTCAATTTTTATAAGGAAGGTATTATTGGTGTTCACGTGTGGTTTTGGTTGATCAACACGAGATTTTAATAGGTTCATGTTGAACAAATAGTAACCTAAAAATTAAGCAACTATATGCACGTTTTAACTCGCAAGTGCACAAGATCAGATAAATAGTATAGAAAGCAAATACGAGATCGTTCCCACGAGGATTGGATTAATTTGTGCTTAATTTATTTTCCTTAAACTAAATGGCATTCGGTGTAGACAAAGTGTTAAAAAATGATGATTTTCTTATGATGGTATTGAAAACTGAAAATTTAAATACTAAATATTGAAAACAGCGTTTGATTAAAAATAGAATTGGATTGAGATTAAAACAATGAGAAAACTAGTTAGGGATTCGATGTTCACCACTAATCTTTTTCCTTAAGCAAACGACATGCACAATGCTACAAAACAGATTTTGGATGCTTATGTTTGTCAACCTAAAGGCATGATATCTACTCTTTAAGTTATTGATTTCCCTAAACAACAAGTTAGGCATGGGTATCTACTCCAACTCTTTTCATTCTTAAAGTGTTTAGCATGGTATCTACTAAGTTGTACTTTAAGAATGCATAACACAATGGAAATCGACAAACACACAAATTCTAGAACATGGTATCTATTCTAGTTATTCATGATGATTAATTTCAAGAACTTATAACTAGTTCTTTTGTTACTTTCATAGGTACAAGACTCGGTCATCTAAATTTACCTATGTAACAAACTCAATACATAGCATGCATATGATGATCAAGCATAACATAACGTATGTAAAGAGTAAAATATAATCTGAAATTAATCAATAAGCATCACAAAAGTAGTTTATAGCAAAGACATATCGAAATCCTTAAAGAAACATGATTAGGGCTTCAATCGAGCCCTAACTAAAATATTTAGCTATCCATAATTTGAATGGATAGCAAGAACATACAAAACAGAAAATAAAAAGAGAAATAAGAAGAAGATAGCTCTTTGATAAAGAAGACAACTCTTTGATGGTGTAAACAACTCTTTGATGGTAGACAACTCTTTGATGGTGTAGACAACTCTTTGATGGTGTACAATGGAAATGTAATTTATGGAATGATATCCTCCTTTGAATGAGCTGAAACTCTCTATTTATAGGCTTCAAATTCGTCCTCCCCCTTGGCTGGTCTCTTAGCTGCCCATGTGTGGCAGCTCATGCTTTGTCTCCCATGTGCTTTGTCTCCCATGTGTGGCAGCTCATGCTTTGCAGCTGCCACAAGCTTTGCCTCCATGTGTGGTTGCTTTAATCACATGGATCAACAGCTGCCCATGCTTTGCCTCCATGTGTGGCTGCTTTAAGAACATGGCTCAATAGCTGCCCATGCTTTGCTCCATGTGTGGCTGCTTTAAGCACATGTGACAGCAAAGGTTTGTCTGTGAACCAGATTCGGTTTTTGACATGCTGAGGGCTCCAAACTTATCCAATTGGGCTGCAATTTGGATATGTTATAGTAGACACCCATTGGAACAACTTCTATCAAGGGTGTCGCCCCATCTGACTTGTGCAAGTAGCTGAACTGAGGCCTGCAAACTGACCCATGAAAACTGGACTGAGGCCTGGATTGTCTGTGAACCAGGTTCGGTATTTGACATGCTGAGGGCTCCAGACTTATCCAATGGGGCTGCAATTTGGATATGTTATAGTAGACACCCATTGGAACAACTTCTATCAAGGGTGTCACCCCATTTGACCTGTGCAAGTAGCTGAACGGAGGCCTGCAAAGTGACCTACGGAAACTGGACTGAGGCCCGAATGTTTGACCTTGAGCTACTAAATCATGTATAACTTCCTCTAGAAGACTCCAAATCATGCACCGTAAAATGGTACGGAAACTAGACTTCCGTATCTTTCCAATGATGTATGATGCATTATCTGGTTCTTTTTGAGCAAGTACAGGTTAATCCGTAAATATGACTGATCTGCAGACATTGTTTTGAGCTAACTTGTCTTCAAAATGTAAATAATGAGTCTCAACCTTATTATACTGAAACATACACAAAACTTTATTAAAAGTACAAGTTTAACTAAAAAACATACCAAATCATAAGTTAGAATGGTACAAAAAAGATATATAATTATGCACCGATCAAATACCCCCAAACCTAGATTTTACTAGTCCTCGAGTAAAACAAAATGAAAATAAAGATAAAAACGAACTAGACCACTTTCGTAGGTAACTCGATTGCATTGAGCACATGCAACAAGCCTTTAAACCTCTAGGCATCCCTAGTAGGAGGAGTTGTGTCTCCTGAGGGTTTAACAGTTACGATACCCACAAACGTTTTACTGACTCTACAAAACAAAAGGTTAGAAAACTAACTTTGAAAACAACTAATGAAAATAAAAGAAAACTTTAGTCATACCTCCAACACCATAGAGTTGCCAAGATAGATGATCAATAAGTGTGTACAGTGGAAGCTATAGCTCAAAGGCACACGGCTTCAAAGTAAACATACTCAATTCTTGAAGGAAGAACATGCTTCAACTCTAATTCTCACATATAGCACTCAATCACTCAGAACCTATGGCTTTATTCTCTCAAATAAGCAAAATGAGTATATGAAATAGAAGCACAATATTTGGTTAGATCTCATGAAGGGAATCAAATACTAAGAATAGAGATACACACATACATACCAGCACCCATGAATACATCCTCAAAGATCAACTAGGTCTTTCACAAGGTTGTAATGAAAGGCTGAGGTTAAGGGAAGTGAAAGAATTGGAAGGAACACAATGAACTTAAGAACATACCAAGGTTGCATTCTTCATTGATCTGCAAGGTATCATTGATTTAGAATGGTATGGCTGCAACTTCATAGGATCATCTGGCATAGACCTTAAATTTCACATTTAGATCAAATCGAAACACTTTCTCTTCTTTTTTTTTTTTTTCTTTTTTTTGTGACTTGATCTACTTCTTCTTTAACTTTATTGCACAGATTCAGACCAATTTACATTTAGGAATGTGGCAGCAACTTCCTTGCTTCAAACTTTATCTTGGCACACCTTGGTATATTTCTAAGCTTTATAGGGTATGGCTATAATAAGTTTAAATATCTCAGATTGAGATACAAAGTTAGGGGAATCATGAGGGTGATAGAAGAAAATGGCTTGAAGTGTTTGGCTACAAGAGAGCTGATGGAACACACGAATGGGTAGGGTGAAAAGAAAGCACAGAGAATGGTTATACACACATAGCCTAGCATCATTTCAATGAGTTCATTCATGAGTGAGAGCATGCACCTGATATCTGCAAATAGAATCATCCTTAGTATTCAATCAAAATGGAACAATGAGATCATTTTAGAGTGAATTGAAGAAAATAAGTAAAGATGAGGAATAGAAACACTTTAAACCCTCTCAAGAAAGCAATTAGGCTCGAAATAGCTCACTAGGGTAGTCTCCACTATTATCCTTCAAGAACCTGAGCATGGTACTTTAGCCACCAGAATTCTAAGAGCAAAAGCTTTGTGAAGTGTAAAATGTTTGATATGAAAATCTCAATGGCAGCTCCATAGCATTGGTTGCATGACATTCTAAAAAAATTAGTAACAAGTGAACGAAAATTGGAAACATAAATGAACAAAAATTGAAAATTGAAAACACAAATTAACAAAAAATTGAAATACAAGTAAACAAAAATTGAAAACCTCCATTGATACCCCCAGACCTGAATTAGACATTGTCCCCAATGTGAAAGCATATAAGAAAACAGAAAATATGGATTAAGGGTAACCTTGGCACTACACGGTTCATCCTTCAAACATAGCATTTCTCAAAATGCTATCGATGGCTGAGCTCACCCATGGCTCTTCTTCTGACTCACTTTCCGAAGGGTCTGAAACAGACGAATCATATAGGGCTCCATCTATCATCAACTCATCCATCTGCTCCACGAAGTCTCGGAGCCTTGTGGTCATGTACACTAATTGGAAGTGAAACTCGTCAAGCACACTTAAGTAAATGCCAAACTCGTCTCGAATGTTACCTGTACAGTACATGTGACTGCTCACGACAACAGTTCTTGCCACAAACCTCCGATCTAGCAGATATTCCCTCCAAGTATCTAGACAATGTGCCCGCGCTGCAATCTGCATCTCTTCCAATCCACAATCCAGATCCCAATTTGGAACCATGTCTTCAATTGCCTCTATCACCCTACCTCTTTGAAACAGAAAGGCATCTATGGTAACTGCTGAGGGATCCATGGCAAACACAACCACGAGCACCTCAATCACCTCAAACACCCGTTGCATAATGGTGTCCTCTCCCTTAGGATCTTCTGGTGGGATAGCTGGCAGTGAGCTCAACAAAACCATTGGGCTAGGCACCTTCACCATGCTCAATTCGGACTCCTCCTCCTTGAGCTTTCCACCGACGGCCTCCTGGAGTTTCTCCATTGACAAGATCTACAATAAACAACAATTTGGAGAATGTTTGGTTTGGGAGGAAGAGGAAGCTGAGATATTCAGGGTTAGAGGGCGGCTAGATCAAATGAACGAAAGAGAGTTTATTTTTAGGGTTAATGTAGGTAGTGTTTCAGAGAAAGAGAAGGTTTTTTTTTTTTTTTTTTTTTTTAATTTTTTTTATTTTTAATTTTATAAATTATAATTATTATTATATATATATATATATATTTTTTTTTGAATAAAACACACGAATATACAAGTGACTCATGGATTACCAGTTAAGAACCTCAGAAAACACAGCCAGGGGATCCGGGAAGTTTGAAGAGGTCACAATGGTCCCGCTTAAAACCCAAACTTCTTAGACACCCAAGGTGTCGCCTATAGAACTCCTAGACACTGTATTAACAGAGGTGCTCATTGTAGTTACCATAAGTCAACTCATATGAAAAAAAACTTTTTTTTTTTTTTTTTTTGGTAAAAAGAAACATAAACTTAAAATAATAAGAAAACAAATTAAGGGAAAGGATTAGAATGCTCCCCCTTGAAGCAATTAGGTCGAGCATAGATGTATTTGGATGTCACGACTTCCCCGTTTATGGGTAATTGAATGGGCTGCAAAATAGAAAAAAAAATTGCACGGGGTAAGCTCATAAGTATTTACGAAAAATAAATTTATAAATAAATAAATAAATAAAGAAAATTAAACATTGGGTTGCCTCCCAATAAGCGCTTGGTTTATAGTCGTTAGCCAGACTATTGGACTCTCATGCAATGTACTGAACAGGTTGGAGAGTCACATCCTCCTCTCTATGCTCAAAGCTCATCTCAATATAAGGCTTTACTCTATTCCCATTCACCATGAATGTCTGATTCTTCTCTTTGCTATGAACCTCCAAAGCCCCATGAGGGAAAACCTTTGTAACAACATAAGGACCATACCACCTAGACTTGAGCTTACCAGGGAAAAGTCTCAATTTTGAATTGTAGATCAACACCTTCTGTCCCACATGAAACTCCTTCCTAACTAGCTGCTTATCATGATACGCCTTGGTCCGCTCCTTATACAACTTAGCATTCTCATATGCATCATACCTCAACTCTTCTAGCTCATTCAGCTGTAACTTCCTCTTGTCACCTGCTTGTTGCATATCAAAATTGAATTTTTTAATAGCCCAATATGCTCTATGCTCCAACTCCACTGGTAGGTGACATGCCTTTCCAAAGACTAAACGATATGGGGACATGCCAATTGGGCTTTTGTACGCAGTCCGATATGCCCACAAGGCATCATTCAAGCGTAGAGACCAATCCTTCCTTATAGTATTCACTGTCTTCTCTAGGATGCTTTTGATCTCTTTATTGCTTATCTCTACTTGACCACTGGTTTGAGGATGATATGGAGTGCCAACCTTATGTGTGATCCCATATTTCTTCATTAAGGAAGCAAAAACTTGGTTATTGAAATGGCTACCTCCATCACTAATTATCGCCCTTGGTGTCCCAAACCTAGTAAAGATGTTATCCTGCAAGAATTTCACAACAACTTTGTGATCATTAGTTTTTGAGGGGACAGCCTCGACCCATTTAGATACATAATCCACACCCACAAGAATATATAAATAACCAAAGGAGTTAGGAAATGGACCCATGAAGTCGATACCCCACACATCAAAGAGCTCCACCACTTGAATGTTTTGCAATGGCATTTGATTTCTAGAAGAGATATTCCCTGTCCGTTGGCATCTATCACAAGCCCTGCAAAACCAAAAAGCATCTTTAAACACATTAGGCCAATAGAACCTAGATTGTAATACCTTAAGTGATGTTCTCTTCGCTCCAAAGTGTCCTCCACATGCAAATTGATGACAATGTTGGAGAATGCTCATATGCTCCTCCTCTGAAACACATCTTCTGATAATTTGATCTGGACAAAATTTGAACAAGTAGGGCTCGTCCCAATAATAGTGCCTAGACATAGACACTAATCGTTTCCTTTCTTGGCTAGACATACCTGGAGGAAAAACCTTAGTAGTTATATAATTAACAATATCTGCATACCATGGAAGTTGTAAATCAATTGCAAATAACTGCTCATCTGGAAAGTTTTCACTCAAGGGAAGCTTGTTTTCTTCCTCATCATGAAGTAACCTGGACAAGTGATCTGCAACCACATTCTCACTACCCTTCTTGTCCTTAATCTCAAGATCAAATTCTTGCAGTAAGAGCACCCATCTAATCAACCTAGGCTTAGCATCTTTCTTACTAAACAAAAATCTCAAAGCAGCATGATCAGTGAAAACAATAACTTTGGAACCAATCAAGTAGGACCTAAACTTCTCTAAAGCAAATATAACAGCTAACAATTCTTTTTCAGTAGTAGAATAATTAAGCTGAGCATCATTTAAAGTTCTAGAAGCATAAAAAATAGCATGAGGTACCTTCTTAACTCTCTAACCCAGAACAGCTCCCAGAGCATAATCACTGGCATCACACATAAGCTCGAATGGGAGGTTCCAATCAGGTGCCATCATAATGGGTGCAGATGTGAGTAGCTCTTTCAATGTATTAAAGGCTTTCATACACCCTTCTGTCCACATAAACTCAACATCTTTAGACAATAATGCACAAAGAGGTCTAGAAATTTTAGAGAAATCTTTTATGAATCTTCTGTAAAACCCTGCATGCCCTAGAAAACTTCTCACACCCTTCACAGATGTAGGAGGAGGCAATTTTGATATGATGTCAATCTTTGCCTTGTCCACCTCAATGCCCCTGCTAGAAATTACATGACCTAAAACAAGACCTTGTTGTACCATGAAATGGCACTTTTCCCAATTCAGCACTAGGTTGCATTCCTCACATCTCTTTAGAACAAGCTGCAAATGGTTAAGACAATTATCAAAGTTAGAACCAAAAACACTGAAATCATCCATAAATACCTCTATAAATCTCTCCACCATGTCTGAAAATACGCTCATCATGCACCTTTGGAATGTGGCAGGTGCATTACACAAACCGAATGGCATCCTTCTGTATGCAAATGTGCCAAAGGGGCAAGTGAATGTGGTCTTCTCTTGGTCTTCTGGTGCTATAGCAATCTGATTATAACCACTATAACCATCTAGAAAACAATAATGACTATGACCTGCTAACCTTTCTAACATCTGATCAATAAAGGGAAGAGGAAAATGATCTTTCCTGGTTTCATTATTGAGCTTTCTGTAATCAATATAGACTCTCCAACCTGTGGTGAGCCTGGTAGGAACAAGCTCATTCTCTTCATTCTTTATTACTGTGATTCCACTCTTCTTAGGCACAACATGAACTGGACTCACCCATTTGCTATCTGAGATGGGGTAGATAATGCCAACATCCAAGAGCTTAAGAACTTCTGTTCTCACTACTTCCTTCATGTGTGGGTTAAGCCGTCTCTGAGCATCTCTGTTAGGCTTTGCATTATCTTCAAGGAGGATCCTGTGCATGCACTTGGATGGACTTATGCCTTTGATATCGGCAATGGTCCACCCTAATGCAGTCTTGTGCTCCCTAAGAACTCTCAATAGCTTCTCTTGTTCCACCAAACTCAAGTTTGCAGCAACTATCACTGGTAATGTTTGGTTCTCTCCCAAGTAAGCATACTTCAGTTGTTCAGGTAGTTGCTTCAATTCTAGATCTGGTGCCCTGACAATGGAAGGGACAAGAGTAGTATTAGTAGACACAAGAGTTTCAAAGCGAGGTACATACTTACTTGGATAAGGCATAGAAGCCTCAAGAGAATGCACAGCTTCATGGAGGTCTATCTCTGTAACATCACATCCACGTTCATAATTCATCCTTGTGAGGCTGTGGGCTATGCATGCCTCCAATGGTTCAATGCTATGTACCTGAAACACTTGCTCCACAACACTTCCTACCACATCAATCTTGAAACAATCATGGTTATCATGTGGCAATTTGATAGTGTCAGACAACATGAATTCTATCTTCTTACCATCAACTTTCATGCGTATAGTACCCTTTTTTACACTTATCTTTGTATCAGCAGTTATCATAAAGGGCCTACCAAGAATAATAGGTAATGAAGATGGCATAGGAGAATCTTCCATATCCAGAACAACAAAATCAGCAGGCAAAATAAATTCATTTACCTGAACCAAAACATCCTCTAAAATACCTCTAGGTCTTCTGATGCTTCTATCGGCCAATTGCAATGTAATTGAGGTTGGTTTGAGCTCCCCCAACCTCAACTCCTCATAAACTGTATAAGGCATCAGATTGATGCTTGCTCCTAAATCAAGCAAAGCACGTTCAAATAGACGGTCACCAACCCTGCAAGGAATTGTAAAACTACCTGGATCTTTTAGTTTAGGTGGTAATTTTCTCAATAAAACCGCACTTACCTCCTCAGTTAATGCAACTTTCTCATGTTCCTGAAACTGTCTTTTGTGTGTGCAACAATCCTTTAAAAACTTAGCATAAGAAGGAATTTGTTTAATTGCATCAAGTAAAGGAATGTTGATTTCTACTTTTCTCAAAGTTTCAAAAATATCAAGAAGATGTTTTTCTTTCTTTTGCTTAACTAACCTTTGAGGGAATGGTGGAAATATCACCTTCTCCTTCTCACTTACCTTTGTGGCTGGAGAAGATTCAACATTTTCTTGTTCTTTCTTATCTGTCCCCACCTTGTTGTCAACTACCTTGCCACTTCTAAGGACTGTCACAGCCTTGAGCTGCTCCTGGCCCCCTGGATTAGGTATGGTTTGTGATGGAAACTCTCCTTTCTTCCTCTCACTCAACTCCTTTGCCAATTGCCCTACTTGTGCCTCCAATATCTGAATAGCTTGGCTAGTTGTTGCTTCTAGTTTCTGAATGTTCTGACTAGTTAGAGCATTTGTCTGTTGCTGTGCAGTCAAGAATTGGAGTATGGCACCTTCAAGATTATTATTCTTCTTCTGGTCAGTATTTGGTTGTGCCACCTGTGATGAAGTATGATAATTACTTCCCTGTTGGAAGTTCTTCTGTTGCCCTTGTGGATTAAGCACATTTTGATTGTTGCTCCAAGAAAAATTTGGGTGGTCTTTCCATCCTGGATTATATGTGTTCGAATATGGATTGTTCTTGGGATGATAGTTGTTTTGCCCCACATAATTAGCTTGCTCATGATCTGTAAAACAAGACATAGGACAAGTCTCAGTAGTATGATTAGAATGAGAACATATAGCACATACCTCGATTTTAGCAACTTGTTGAACTTGAGAGATGTTCTGAGCTGACATTGCTTTCACTAGTATATCTAACTTCTTCTCCATTGCTGCCATTTGACTCTGGACTCCATCATTTGTGCTAACTTCATATACACCTTTACCTTTCACTCCTTGTCTCCCTCTTGATGAGAATTGCTGAGAATTTTCACTTAGGGTCTCAAATAGCACAATGGCTTCATCACTACTCTTTTCCATAAGCACACCTCCACAACCTGAATCAACAAGACTTTTGTTAGTATCATTTAAACCTTCATAAAAAGCTTGTACCTGATCATCTTGAGATAGATTGTGTGTGGACACTTGAGAAGCAACTCCTTGAAATGCTCCCATGCCTCAAAGAAAAGATCTCCATCCTTCTGTTGGAAGGTTTGAATCTCCCTTTTAAGTTGTCTTGTCTTTTGGGCTGGGAAAAACTTCTTCAAAAATTTAGTGGCCAATTGTTCCCAAGTAGTAATGGAACCTGCAGCCAGAGAATTAACCACAACTTAGCATTATCTTTTAAGGAGAAAGGAAAAAGAATTAACCTGATTCCTTCTGTTGTCAAGCTTTGTATGTTTTGAGTCTTGCAAAGATCAAAGAAATCCCTAATGTGCAAGTATGGATCTTCAGAAGGTGTGCCTCTATAGTGTGGCACCATGTTAAGCAATTGAGGTGATAAATTGAAGCTGCCTTGCACATTTGGTTGGTAGGCAATGCATGATGGTTGATTAAGGTTTTGAGGGACAAAAGAGTCCTTCATTGGCCTTCGAACATGTTCATCCCCCATTTCGTTCACAGTTTCCCTCTCAGCTTGCTTACGAAGACGTGTAAGAGTTCGTTCAATCTCAGGATTGTAGACAACAACACCTAAATTTTGGGATCACGACCTTGCATAAACAAAATTCAACCTGTAAAAGAAAACAAATAAAAAAAATAAAATTCAGCACAAACTAGTTACACAATCCGCGGCAGCGGCGCCAAAAACTTGTTGAACAAATAGTAACCTAAAAATTAAGCAACTATATGCACGTTTTAACTCGCAAGTGCACAAGATCAGATAAATAGTATAGAAAGCAAATACGAGATCGTTCCCACGAGGATTGGATTAATTTGTGCTTAATTTATTTTCCTTAAACTAAATGGCATTCGGTGTAGACAAAGTGTTAAAAAATGATGATTTTCTTATGATGGTATTGAAAACTGAAAATTTAAATACTAAATATTGAAAACAGCGTTTGATTAAAAATAGAATTGGATTGAGGTTAAAACAATGAGAAAACTAGTTAGGGATTCGATGTTCACCACTAATCTTTTTCCTTAAGCAAACGACATGCACAATGCTACAAAACAGATTTTGGATGCTTATGTTTGTCAACCTAAAGGCATGATATCTACTCTTTAAGTTATTGATTTCCCTAAACAACAAGTTAGGCATGGGAGTGTTTAGCATGGTATCTACTAAGTTGTACTTTAAGAATGCATAACACAATGGAAATCGACAAACACACAAATTCTAGAACATGGTATCTATTCTAGTTATTCATGATGATTAATTTCAAGAACTTATAACTAGTTCTTTTGTTACTTTCATAGGTACAAGACTCGGTCATCTAAATTTACCTATGTAACAAACTCAATACATAGCATGCATATGATGATCAAGCATAACATAACGTATGTAAAGAGTAAAATATAATCTGAAATTAATCAATAAGCATCACAAAAGTAGTTTATAGCAAAGACATATCGAAATCCTTAAAGAAACATGATTAGGGCTTCAATCGAGCCCTAACTAAAATATTTAGCTATCCATAATTTGAATGGATAGCAAGAACATACAAAACAGAAAATAAAAAGAGAAATAAGAAGAAGATAGCTCTTTGATAAAGAAGACAACTCTTTGATGGTGTAAACAACTCTTTGATGGTAGACAACTCTTTGATGGTGTAGACAACTCTTTGATGGTGTACAATGGAAATGTAATTTATGGAATGATATCCTCCTTTGAATGAGCTGAAACTCTCTATTTATAGGCTTCAAATTCGTCCTCCCCCTTGGCTGGTCTCTTAGCTGCCCATGTGTGGCAGCTCATGCTTTGTCTCCCATGTGCTTTGTCTCCCATGTGTGGCAGCTCATGCTTTGCAGCTGCCACAAGCTTTGCCTCCATGTGTGGTTGCTTTAATCACATGGATCAACAGCTACCCATGCTTTGCCTCCATGTGTGGCTGCTTTAAGAACATGGCTCAATAGCTGCCCATGCTTTGCTCCATGTGTGGCTGCTTTAAGCACATGTGACAGCAAAGGTTTGTCTGTGAACCAGATTCGGTTTTTAACATGCTGAGGGCTCCAAACTTATCCAATTGGGCTGAAATTTGGATATGTTATAGTAGACACCCATTGGAACAACTTCTATCAAGGGTGTCGCCCCATCTGACTTGTGCAAGTAGCTGAACTGAGGCCTGCAAACTGACCCATGAAAACTGGACTGAGGCCTGGATTGTCTGTGAACCAGGTTCGGTATTTGACATTGTGAGGGCTCCAGACTTATCCAATGGGGCTGCCATTTGGATATGTTATAGTAGACACCCATTGGAACAACTTCTATCAAGGGTGTCACCCCATTTGACCTGTGCAAGTAGCTGAACGGAGGCCTGCAAAGTGACCTACGGAAACTGGACTGAGGCCCGAATGTTTGACCTTGAGCTACTAAATCATGTATAACTTCCTCTAGAAGACTCCAAATCATGCACCGTAAAATGCTATGGAAACTAGACTTCCGTATCTTTCCAATGATGTATGATGCATTATCTGGTTCTTTTTGAGCAAGTACAGGTTAATCCGTAAATATGACTGATCTGCAGACATTGTTTTGAGCTAACTTGTCTTCAAAATGTAAATAATGAGTCTCAACCTTATTATACTGAAACATACACAAAACTTTATTAAAAGCACAAGTTTAACTAAAAAACATACCAAATCATAAGTTAGAATGGTACAAAAAAGATATGTAATTATGCACCGATCAGTTCAAGATCACGACTTTTATTGGGTTGATTAATAGTAAACTTTTTTTTTTATGCTCATCAGCATGGAAGGTCCTACGCCTAACGCAAGGTAGTAGCCTACCCCAAATTTTTCAAAAAGAAAAAACAAATTCATAAAATACATGTATGCATCTTTAATTTTAAGATGTTGTGTATGACAACATTAAATCTAATATATTTTAAATATGTTAGTTATGATCTATTCTAGGGTAGTCCAAAAACAAACTATTTTAAAATGTTTGAATATATGTACTTGTTATATCCAATCATTATTTATGTGGAGAAATAAAATATTATTTAAATAAATGTAGTTATAAAACATTGGTAAATCAATATATCCAAACCCTTTTAATAATAATTTTTAAAATTATTTTCACAAAACACTTTCAAAAAATGAAAATGATAAACAATCTGATATGGCACCAAATCCTTGCGCGACGAAGGAGGAATCGTCGCGCTTGTTTTGCGCGACGCAGTACTACTTGTCGCGTAAACTTATAAGGCAAGGTAGTAGCCTACCCCAAATTTTTCAAAAAGAAAAAAAAAATTCATAAAATACATGTATGCATCTTTAATTTTAAGATGTTGTGTATGACAACATTAAATCTAATATATTTTAAATATGTTAGTTATGATCTATTCTAGGGTAGTCCAAAAACAAACTATTTTAAAATGTTGGAATATATGTACTTGTCATATCCAAACATTATATATGTGGAGAAATAAAATAATTATTTAAATAAATGTAGTTATAAAACATTGGTAAATCAATATATCCAAACCCTTTTAATAATAATTTTTAAAATTATTTTCACAAAACACTTTCAAAAAATGAAAATGATAAACAATCTGACATGGCACCAAATCCTTGCGCGACGAAGGAGGAATCATCGCGCTTGTTTTGCGCAACGTAGTACTACTCGTCGCGTAAACTTATAATTTTGCGCGACAAAAATTCTCCGTCGCGCGAAGAAATTTTGCACGACGAAAGAGTCATACTCGTCGCGCAAATATATATATCTATATTTTTAATATATACACATGTATATACTTGAAATTGACGATCGAATTAGTTCATTATATTCATATAGGGTCAAGGAGTGTAGCTGTAAAAAATCATCAAAATCGGAGTTCAAATAACCGTTGAATCATGACTTTTCATTTATAACCGTCGAAAATTTTTGTCCCATTACTTGATCTCTGAATGTATTTTTTTTCCGAGTTTTGGGGTCTATGATCTCGAAGTATAAACAAACAAGTTTGACGGCTGGATTACTGAAACTAGTTTCGTAGAATACGTATGCCATGAAAACACAATATTCACCAACAATGAAGAGTTTGTTTATACTTTCCTTAAATATAACATAAGATTATGTGATATCCCCTAGTGTAAATATCTTAAATTGAAGATCAAATTCAGTCATTGTATTCATATTCGGTCAAGAAATGCAGCTGTAAAAAAATTTCAAAATCGGAGTTAAAATAACCGTTAAATCGTAACTTTTCTTTTATAACCGTCGAAAAGTTTTGTCCCGTTACTTAATCTATGAATGTTTGTTTTTTCCGATCTTCGACGTATACGATCTCGAAGTATAAAAAATAAAAATAAATAAATAAAAAAAAAGTTTGCCAGTTGGATCATTGAAACCAGTTTAGGGTTTAGGGTTTAGGGACAGGGTTTGCGCGATGAATGAAAGGACCTGTCGTCACGCAAAGTGTACAGAACAAAGGCTTGCACGACGAAATCAGGCTCGTTCATAGCGCAATCTCATTCAGACCATTCACTTCTCCCTGCCCAACACTTAGGAAATTTTTTTGGCAAATCACAGGATTGCGCGACGAATGAAGGGACCTGTCGTTGCGCAAAGTCTAGAGAACAAAGGCTTGCGCGACGAAGATACTACTCTTCATCGCGCAATCTCATCTAGACCTTTCACTTCTCCTCACCCAACACTTAGGAAAAAAATTTGCCAAATCACAGGATTACATGACGAATGAAATGACCTGTCGTCGCGCAAAGTCTAGAGAACAAAAGCTTGCGCGAGGAAGATACTACTCTTCGTCGCGCAATCTCATTCAGACCTTTCACTTCTCCCTGCCCAACACTTAGGAAATTTTTTTAGTAAATCACAGGATTGCGCAATGAATGAAGGGACCGCTCGTCGCGTAAAGTGTACAGCACAAAGGCTTGCGCAACGAATGTACATGTCTTTCGTCGCGCAACCTCATTTAATTTGTCTCCCCGCTAAAAACCTGAATCCCAAAATTTTGGCAAATGGACAGCCTTGCTCGACGAAGATTTTAGAACCTTGCACGATGTACTGTGTTATTTGTCGCGCAAAATGCACAAACCCTAATCCCCAATTCCAATTTCTGGGTGAGTTACAAAATTGCGTGACAGAAATTGGTTTTCTTTCATCGCGCAAAATACATTTAAAACATTTTGTGCGACGCTTTTGTTCCTTCGTCGCGCAAAGTCGAATAAGTTTTCAGAAACGCCTCGAGTTTCTCCTTCTTCCGCAGTTTGCAGATTAACCTAACTCTCTCTCTCTCTCTCTCTCTCTCTCTCTCTCTCTCTCTCTCTCTCTCTCTCTCTCTCTCTCTCTCTCTCTCTCTCTCTCTCTCTCTCTCCGCCGTCACCTCAGCCTCTACTCCGCCGCAATTGAGACCAGGTCGACACAACCCTCGAACCCCGGAGCTTCCCCGCCGTCGCATCCATCCTGCCGCCGTTATTTGCTTGGTTTTCACTGAATATTCGCCAGCCTCGTTCTCTCTCCTCCGGCCACCAAATCCGACAATTCAGGTATGGTTTCTGAACTATTTTTGATGCTTTAGCTGATGGTTAGGTAGGATTTCATTAATTATTTGAATAGGGCAGTGGATTTGAAACCCTAGGTTTCGGCCGGATTTTGAATTGAAATTCCGGCCACTTCCGGCCGTTTTTCGGGGTAGGCAGGAGAACAAAAGTGTCTCCAATTGATGTTTTGAACCTAGGATCGGAACCTTGGCCCTTAATTTGTAGAAAATTCTGGAGATTGTTATCTCTTTGGACACCCACGCGCTGCCGGCACGTGTAGTGGCGCATGGGACACTGTTGCAACCTGCATTGGGTCCCAGTGCAATCCCCTAGTTGTCACGAGTGCGTAGGTGTGTTCGGATTGGAATTTGGTTACCGTTTGAGTCTCGAACGGATTTTGCCTATTGTGCGATTTCCGGGTATGTTCGAACCGTTGGATCGAACTCAAACTCAAGTATGTTGTACCTTGTATTTCTAGGATCGTGTAGGATTCGACGGATCGTGGATCGGAGTCCTGGATACTCTGAAATCCCAAACCCTAGGTCAAGCTATGCTTTTAATTAATTAATTCAAATTCTTATTGACATTGTATGTGCTTAAGTATATATTCGTAAATTTGATTAATTGGTATGTGTATTAATGAAATTGTGCAGATGTCAGACTTGATTAGACGTCGTAGGGCGATGTCGACTGCACTGAGTTCGGAGCCCCCGGCTCAACCGGCATCTGCTGCCACTTGGTCCCGGGGGATCCCAGGCGCCTGCATCATCAGCTTCATCAGTGGTGCAGCCTGTTAGCACTAGGCGGCGGCACCGGCCCGCCAGCACCACCGACACCACGTCGACTGACGGTACTGGTGCCTTAGGGTCACAACCAGGTATAGATATCCCTTCAACTGTTATTTATTCTGAATTTTTTATTTAAATTTGTTATTTATTTAACATTATTGTCATATCTCTTTGCAGCCAAGAAGAACAACTGAGGGCCATGTCGGCAGCTGAAAACAACGAAGGTCACCCGGGTGACCAACAGTCGCATCCGCATCGGATACGACGAGCACCATCGGGCTGCACCAACGGCAGAGTTGCATAGCTCATTGGCCAACGACATTGGCCATGTCATTCGGACCCATTGCCCGATGCAATGGAAGTCTTGGAAGGTCATGCCTAACGAGATCAAGGTGGAGGTTCGCGGCCAATTGTCAGTATGTATCCTACCTTTTAATTATTTTTCTTTCAAGCTTTATATATTTCTATTACTTAATGCATGTAACTAATTTATTGCAGACGAACTATAACTTAGAGGACCTCGACGAGGAGTTGTTGGCATACATCAACAGACTCTTCGGTGAGAGGTACAAGCAGTGGAAGAGCGACTTGCACCACCATTTTGAGGCGTTTGATGATCCGCAAGTCGCTCTTCATGAGGGTTGCCCGAAGGAGCTTGAGGGGCGGGAGGATAGTTGGGCTTGGCTCTGCGCTCATTTTCAGGCGCCCGATTATGTGGAATTTGTTACTAATATTTGTTTAATTATTACATATTTTTTATTAATGTTTATTTCATTTTTTATATTTCATTATTATTTAATTTTTTATATTTCAACTAATAAGTTTTATTTTTTGTATAACAGAATAAAACCCAAGTGAATAAGGGCAATAGGAAGAAGAAGACTCTTCTCCACCATTCCGGCTCCAGGCCATTCTCATACAGGATGGATGCATGGCGGCGGGTAATAATAAAATCATTTATATTTAATTTTTAATTTGTCATTATTATTAATTTATTTTGTTCATACTAATATTTTTCTTCTCATATTCAATTTGGGGGGGTCGAAATTCCCAGAGATCGACGTCTTTGGTGACGTTTATGTTCGACCTAGGAATGAGTTGGCCGAGTCCCTTCATGTAAGTATTATTTATTTTTAATTTTTATGTTACGCATTCAATTTATATGCATGTTTAATTTATATTTTATGTTATGTTAAACAAACAACGATGGTGGAGAGGAGCCAGTTGTTTCTTCAGGAGTCCGCCTCCCAACTTCCTCCTGAGACTCCGATCAAGTCTGTGGATCCTCCACAAGATGCTGGATTTCAGATCTTGACGGAGACGTTGGATCGAACTCTCGAGAGAAGGCCGGGAACATATTGTAGAGGGATGGGGAATGCCCGACAAAGGGAACCTCGACCCGGTCATCATCGCAGGCAAACAGTCAGGTGACTGTTTTAACACCGCGGGTTGCCGAGCTTGAGGGTCAGATGTCGGTGATTCTGCAGTCCCTCGCGCGGTCCGGCATTCCAATCCCGAATTTTGGTGCGTCGACCTCCGAGCCCGTCCACTGTAGACGACCATGTAGATTTTGGAACATTATTTGATTAGTTTTTTATTTTCATAAAATATTTCTCTTGTAGTATACATTTATTTTATTTTATATAATAAATGTATTCTTTACGATTCATTTTTTATTTATTGCAATTTCATTTTATTACCAAAAAAAAAACCAACTTTATTTTTTTACAAAATTAAAAAAAACTTAATATTAATTTTATATAATATATAATAATTTTGCACGACGAAACGTGCCCGGTCGCGCAAATTTACTTTTTTTTAAAAAGGGTAAAAAAATAAATTTTAAATACACTTAATTTAATCATGCGCAACGAAGTCTTTCGTCACGCGACACATGTATGAACGACGAAGTCTTTTGTTGCACTACACATGTATGCGCGACGATGAATTTTCGTCGCGCAAAGAGTAATGGCGCGACGAAGGACCTTTCGTCGCGCAAATGTCTGGGACACGAACCTCGCGCGACGAAAGTTTCCGTCGCGCAGTCTTTTCGCAACGAATAGCATTTCGTCGCGCAAAGGTTTTTGCGTCGAACAGTTGTGTCTTCTCGAAACCCCTTTTGCAACGAAGGTGCTACGTCGCACTGTTTTGCGCGACGAAGGAAAAAAATTGGTCGCGCAAAGTCTTTCTTCATGCTCTTTGCGTGACGGAATATGCGCGACGAAACTTCTGTCGTGCAGAATTATGTGCGACTAAAAAAACTTTGCACGACGAAAGTTCCTTCGTCTCATAAAGAGTAAAATGTAGTAGTGCGGGGGGAGAGGGTCGCCACTTGCGAGTGCCGAGTGGGATGGCTGACAAGTCGGGTTGGGGGGTGGACCATTTTTGGTGGCTCTTGGGTTTTTGGTTTTGTTTTTAAGAATTAATTTTAGTTATTAAAAGTTAACATTGTATGTACATATTAAGTTAATGGACATGTGTCCAAAAATTAGATAGTCCTTAGAAGTCATTTTATGAATGGGTAAATTAGTTTTTAAAATTTTGAAAATAAGATGAATGGGAAAATAGAACAAGTGGGTGAATATAGCAGCACTCTATAAAATACTTATTAGAGAATCTCCTTACAAGTTTTCGAAATTGTAGTTGGACAAAGTAGTCGAAATTTAGTGGTGGTACATAGACTTTTAAAGCAGTGGCACATGTTCTAATTTTTAAGGACACTAATGCTAATCTATTTATATAAAGCAAAAGGCAGAGAATGGTGAAACATTTAAAATACCATAAAATGCCCTTGGTTAATTCAAACATTAAGAATTAAAATTATTAATTAAATGAGGATAATATGGTAAATTTGAATTTTTTATATTAAAATTAAAAACAAAATCAGATAATAACTCCTACTTTTTTGAAACATAACTACCAATATTATCTTTTTTTTAATTTTAAAAATGAAAAAAAAATGAAAAAAGAAAACCAATTGGCACATGCGTGAGCATGTGCCAAGGGGCTAGTGTTGATAAACAAAGATTTTGAATATTAATAAAAATATGCTCTGTTAAAATAAATAAATAAAAAGACACAAGGGTAGGAGAGAGAGAAATCAAATATAGGTTCTTTTAAACCTATGTTATTTTTTATCGTGATTTGTTACTATTTCAAATTTCATGGTTCTGTATATTGTTATATACTTCTTTGTAATACGGTGTGTGTTATTGCATTTTATGTGCTATACTGTTTGTTTACAGTGACATTTATCATTTTAGAAAGGAATGACATTTCTTGAAAGAAGAGAATTCCTTGTTTAGAGGCGGGGATGGGAGGCGAGGATGGAAAACCTGACCCAATTGGCTCTATTTTCGCCAACTATAATTTTAAGTTTTAGCAACAAAATAGTAATCACAATATCATTGCACTATCTTCTACAATTAACTAGAAAGAAAAAAATTAAACCACGCATCACAATGCGAATTTACATAGCATGGACGCATAAAACAAATAAGAACCCTGCTTTACTGGGAAATTGCAAAAGAAACAAACGTCAGAGCTATGCTCACCAACAGCAACAATGATCATTTCTGTAACTCCACTTCTTGATCTCTTTGGTGATTTCGGAAGTCCACACCTCCTTGTCATCATCATCGATCTCCTGATCTACTTGTTCCTGTGCGGTTTGTTTGTTTTCCACGTCCGCACCACCTACGGGGACTTGGACCTCCTCATCGTAAGTCTCCTTCTCAGCAGCATGAATCCCCGGCTCTACTTGTTCCAACAGACTACTTTCTTTGTTTCCTTTGTTGGCAGATTTTCGTGATTTCTCGTTGCGATAAAAGTATACGGAGATACACATGCAATAAATTAGGTTTGCAAGACTTAAGTAAGTTAATAGTTCCAAAAGACGATCCAGGCGACTCCAATTTATGTTGTCATGGAACCAACTTCGCCTAAACACTAAAATGCTAGAATCTGTAACTAATTTTCCAACACCAAGGATGAGCTCAGAGATGTGGGATGCATAATAGTACCTCGCCAGCGTAACCGTAGCCTTTCTCCACTGCTTTGGAATCAGTAAGTCGTAGATAAACGAGACTAAAAAACTCGAGAATCTGCTAACTAGTATTAAAAATACAGCGACGTCCATCACTAACCCAATGCCACTCTCTGTATCCAAACTACGCATTTGTTCAAAAAAGAAGGTGCTCCCTGTTGCCTCCACCAAACTGTATGCGAAGAAGGCCAACCACATAGCTATCACTTCAATGAAAAACCCCTTTTCCGCCTTCAGTTCTATGAGTGGCCAAAACTTTTTTCTTTGCGCTTCTTCTGGTGGACACGAGCTCGAGGAGGATGAGGTCACTCTTGTGACCATGCAAATCTCTCCTCCTCTTTCTTCTTCTTCTTCTTGTTCAACTGGATAGACAAGGGATAATTTTTTAAGATAGTCCAGACGAGATTTCCAAGTAGAATATTCGTCAATTCTACTACTTACGAAGTAACAAGAGTAGCCAAGCAAGAACAGAAAATAAGAGACTCCCACTAAAATTGTTGAAACCATTAACGTACTTTTCCAGGACCAAGTATTTTTCCAGGACGGATTTGGAAAGAAAACCGCTAGCAATGCACCTAAAAACCAGGGATGACGCCACAAAGCTTCTTTACGTGTTTCCAGTCGTTTTTAATAATTTTCATCTGTGGAAGGTCTTTCTTTGTCTTCAATGAAATATTGATTCTCAAGAAATTCCTTCAAGGTAGCCGATCGACCAGCTTCTCCTAATACTATCAGTACCATTGCTCTACAGTATACCTTAGCGTCTGTTTGTGAGCTCACAGACTCAGAAATCCATAATAGAAGCAGTCCCTGCATATATGTATTGAATTATAAGTCTGTAGCTGATTAGTATTAGTGTAATAAGATGAACTTTATGTGTGTATTCACTTGAGCATATCTGCCAAGTGTGAGGTCAAAATAGTCATATGTGGTGACTTTAGTTTTTGGTCAGATGGATGGCTGAGATCCATTCTTACATACAGACAAAATCTATACAAAACGTCTTGCACACAGACTTTGTGTGTAAGCAGAGTATTTTTTCCAAAATTGATTCGACTCTTCTATTCTTCTCTCTTACGAAACCATTCTCAAAACCCAGCAAGAATAACAGAAACTCTAACATGGCCTCAGAGCCAGGTTCGATCATCTGAGCTTGGGCGTAAATCTGTGAACCCATTGAGTTGAGTTGAAGCTCGGTGGAAGCTGCCAGAGACCCATTATCATCTGAGAAGAGGAATCGATCCATTCAGACCAAAGATGTCTGGATCTGGAGGCTCCGAAGTGAGAACTCCAATTTTCTCCGGTGAGAACTACGAGTTCTGGAGAATCAAGATGGTGACAATCTTTAAATCTCATGGGTTGTGGAAATTAGTTGAAAAGGGGGTTACGATCTCTGATTCAAAGAAGAAGACGGATGAAGGAAGCGCAGAAGAGGAAGATGATGAGAAAACTGTGGCAGAATACATGCGAGATGCAAAAGCTCTGGGTATTATCCAGAATGCAGTCTCGGACCAAATATTTCCTCGAATTGCCAACGCCGATACATCAAAGATGGCATGGGATCTGCTATATGGTGAATATCACGGTGGTGATCAGGTACGATCAGTTAAACTTCAAAATCTTCGACGTGAATTCGAGTATACTAGAATGCGTGATGATGAAACGTTATCTGGGTATCTTACACGGTTGAATGAACTGATTAACCAAATGAAGACGTTTGGTGAGGTATTGTCTAATGAAAGGCTTGTGCAAAAGGTTTTAATAAGTCTTAGCAAACCTTATGATCCCATCTGTCTTGTGATTGAGAATACGAAGTGTATAGACAAGGTTGATTTGCAGGAGGTTTTGGCAATTCTTAAGAGCCAGGAACAACGCTTTGATATGCACACTGTTGATGCTACTGATAAGGCTTTTGGCTCTTTTTCTGTGAATCCAAAAGGTCAGCAACAACGGGGTAATTCTCAGTCAAGTGAATCTAAGAAAAACTGGAATGGAAAGGGCAAGAAGTGGGATTCAAAGCCTCAGTCCCAGCAAAGGTCATTTGCTAATCCTGCACAGAATTCAACTTCTGGAGGATCCATGAAACAAGATGCAATCAAGTCACAGTGCAAGGTGTGCTCTAAGTTTCATTTTGGAGAATGTAGATACAAGGGGCAATCCAAATGTCACAACTGTGATAGGTTTGGACATTGGGCTAGAGAATGCACGGCAGGCAAGGTTGTTCAAAAGGCAAACAGTGCTAGTCAATTGGAGATGACAGGGAATTTATTTTATGCAAATAGCACAGTCACAGGACCAAGGGTGAATGGAGAATGGTACATCGATAGTGGTTGTAGCAATCACATGACAGGGAATATAGAATTGCTTGTTGATGTAAGAACCAACATAGCTAGCAAAGTTCAAATGCCGACTGGAGATCTTGTGAATGTAGCTGGAATGGGCTCATTGGTGATTGATACAAATAAGGGCAGAAAGTATGTTAGAGAAGTAATGTATTTGCCTGGTTTAAAAGAAAATTTGCTAAGTGTAGGTCAAATGGATGAGCACGGATATTTCTTGGTGTTTGGTGGTGGAATATGCAGTGTGTATGATGGTCCATCACTGGAAAGCTTGGTTATGAAAGTGAAGAAGAAAGTGAATAGATGTTATCCATTGGTCTTATTATCTGAGAACCAAGTGGTTTTAAAAGCTAGTGTCACTCACTCTACTGAGACTTGGCATAGGAGACTTGGACACTTACACTTTGGTGGTCTCAAACAATTGAGAGACAAGGAAATGGTGCATGGGTTGCCTCAGCTTGAAGACTATAGTGGAGTATGTGAAGGCTGCCAATTTGGAAAACAACATAGAGAAGAATTTCCAAGAAATCAAGCGCAAAGAGCAACTGCTCCACTTGAACTGGTTCACGTTGATCTGTGTGGACCTATGAGGAATGATTCAATTGCTGGAAATAAGTATTTCATGCTGTTGATAGATGATTTCTCCAGAATGATTTGGGTTTATTTTCTGAGATATAAATCTGATGCATTCAATTGTTTTAGGAAATTCAAAGCTATGATAGAGTTACAAAGTGGATTCAAGATTAAGTGTCTGCGAAGTGATAGAGGAGGGGAGTTCAAGTCATCTGAATTTGATTTATTCTATGAAAAAGAAGGGATACAAAGGCAATTCACTCTTCCATATACTCCACAACAAAATGGAGTAGTGGAGAGGAAGAACAGAACGGTGATTGAGATGGCTAAATCCATGTTGCATGAGAAGAAAATGCCATATTTTCTCTGGGCAGAGGCAGTGCATACGTCAGTGTACATTCTAAATAGGTGTCCCACAAAGGCCTTGAACAACATTACACCTTTTGAAGCTTACTCTGGAAGAAAACCAGGAATAGCACATCTGAAAGTATTTGGCTCACTATGCTATGTTCATATTCCAGTTGAACGCAGACATAAGCTTGAGCCTAAAAGCTTCAAGGGAGTATTTGTGGGTTATGCAACTTGTGAAAAGGGGTATAGGGTATTTGATCCACTATCCAAGAAACTATTCTTGTCAAGAGACATTGTATTTGATGAAGAAGCTGCCTGGAATTGGGAAGAGAACTCAGAGTCAATATCCCCCAGTGCTGGAAGTTTTATTCATGGTGACATAAGTACAGGAAGCAGTGATAGAATGGTGTTGTCTCCTACATCATCTACATTATCTCCACCTAGGAGAGTTCTTAGTATTGAAGACTCTGATGTTCAATTCAAGTCACCTATCTCGGGTGAATCTGCAAGCATGTCAAATTTAAGTGAAGGGCATAATCAAGCATTTGATCATACACCTTTGAAGTGGCGGAATTTGAATGAAGTGTTAGCTCAATGCAATCTGTGCATTATGGATCCAGAGAAGTATGAGGATGCCAAACAAGACAAGTCTTGGTTAAAAGCTATGGAGGATGAGCTGGTTATGATTGAAAAAAATGGCACATGGACACTTGTTGACAGACCATCTGAAAAACCTGTTATAGGGGTTAAATGGGTCTACAAAACCAAGTTAAATCTTGATGGCACAGTGTTGAAGAATAAAGCAAGGTTGATTGCGAAGGGATATGCACAAAAGCCTGGTTTGGACTACAATGAGACTTATGCACCGGTTGCTAGGTTGGATACCATTAGAACTTTAATAGCCTTGGCTGCACAAAAGAGCTGGAAACTATATCAGCTAGATGTGAAATCGGCTTTCTTGAATGGAGTTCTACAAGAAGAGATTTATGTTGCGCAGCCGGAAGGTTTTGTAGTCAAAGGCAAGGAGGAAAAGGTGTACAAGCTTCATAAGGCTCTCTATGGCCTAAAACAAGCTCCGAGGGCTTGGTATGGAGAGATTGACAATTATTTCACACAGTGTGGTTTCAAGAAGAGCTTGAGTGAACCAACTCTGTACATAAAAGCAAGGGGAGAAGATATCTTGATTGTTTCTATCTATGTGGACAATATAGTCTACACTGGCAGTTGCAAATCAATGCTGGAAGAGTTCAAGGAAGACATGAAAATGAAGTATGAGATGACAGACTTGGGACTCCTTCACCACTTCCTCGGAATGGGAGTGATTCAAACTAACTCTAGCATCTTCATTCATCAGAAGAAGTATGCAAGTTCTTTACTGAGTAAGTTTGGATTAAATGAAGCAAAGACTGTCACAACTCCTCTTGTAGCTACTGAGAAGTTATCTAAAGATGATGGAAGTGGATCTGCAAGTGAGGAAAAGTATAGAAGCATTGTGGGAAGTCTTCTATATCTCACTGCTACAAGGCCGGATATAATGTATGCAGCAAGTTTATTGGCAAGATTCATGCATTGCTCTACCAATAAACACTATGGAACTGCAAAAAGAGTACTCAGATACATCAAGGGAACTCTGGATTATGGTCTGGAGTATGTGAAGGGAAGGAAAGCTTGTTTAATCGGCTTCTGTGACAGCGATTGGGGTGGCTCATTGGAGGACAGCAAGAGTACATCAGGATATGCATTCTCATTTGGAAGTGGGGTGTTTTCTTGGGCTTCGGTCAAGCAAAACTGTGTTGCACTTTCAACTGCATAAGCTGAATATATAAGCGCATCAGAAGCCACAACTCAAGCAATATGGCTGAGGTTCGTTTTGGAAGATTTTGGAGAAATTCAAACTGAAGCTACTCCTCTTCACTGTGATAACACTTCTGCCATTGCTATTACAAAGAATTCTGTGTTCCATCAAAAGACCAAGCACATTGATAGAAGGTATCATTTTATTAAGGATGCATTGCAGGAAGGAACCATTGATTTGGTGTATTGTCCCACTAAAGAGCAGGTAGCAGATATCTTCACAAAACCTTTGGCTAAGGATCGTTTCAACTATCTCAGGAGTATGCTCGGAGTGAAATCAGCTCAAGACTTAAAGGGGAGTATTGAATTATAAGTCTGTAGCTGATTAGTATTAGTGTAATAAGATGAACTTTATGTGTGTATTCACTTGAGCATATCTGCCAAGTGTGAGGTCAAAATAGTCATATGTGGTGACTTTAGTTTTTGGTCAGATGGATGGCTGAGATCCATTCTTACATACAGACAAAATCTATACAAAACGTCTTGCACACAGACTTTGTGTGTAAGCAGAGTATTTTTTCCAAAATTGATTCGACTCTTCTATTCTTCTCTCTTACGAAACCGTTCTCAAAACCCAGCAAGAATAACAGAAACTCTAACATATATATGCATGCAACTAATTAAGATATAAAAGTTGTTTATTTTTTTATTTTTGCAAAGGTGCGCATATATGGATGCGAGATTGAATTGTAATGGCCCACACTAAGTTTAATTTTAAGTTATAATGCAACAAGACTTACAAGAAAATAAGCGGCATTTGTGGAGACAATCTTTTTAAAACGAGTCATGTGCGTGTCTGATATATGAGCAAGAACAATCACCAAGATGTCTGATACGCCTTCTAGGACATTTGTAACTACAGCAGCCATTGTAAAATTGCTAGTAAGCCAATTATAAGTGACGTACTTTATTAAGATAGACACTAACGCATTGTTTGCGTAGCTGTGGCTGAATACCAGACCTATATATAAAATTTCATATCACAAAGCAACAGAAGAAGTCAGAAACATACGGTTGTTGGTTTCAATTCCAAAACCTGCTCAAAATTCAGTGAATTCGACAGCTGTGAATCACCTCTGATGGGTGTAGTAGCCTTGGAAAAGTAGAAGTGGTTTCCAAGCCACTTTCTCACTGAATCAATGCATTGGCAGGGAAGGATGTTGCAACGACCCCAGATAAGTGTTGGGAACTTTGACCTAAAAGAAACTAAGAACAAGAACACAACAAGCTGGATTGAATGAATTAGTTTTATTAATAATAACTTGGGCTTAAATAGCCATTCAATACACGATCTTAACAGAAACGAGAAAGCAGCCCACTTAGCGGAAATAAAGCTAAGTGGTAACAGAAACTTGGAATTCAAATACAAGTAGATGTCCCTAAATACCAGGATCTAACAGAAACGTGCAGTAAACAAACGTGCAGTAAACTCCTTCATTCCCTCCCTTAAACTAAATGCTGTGAAGCAATTAGTTTATACCAGAAATTTCACATACTCCCAGCAGCTTTCGAAGCTTCTGAAAAACTTCAAGCTTCAATGGTTTGGTCATTATGTCCGCCACCTGATCCTGACTCCCGCAATGAACTAATTCAATTGTACCCTCCTTAGTAAGATTCCTTAAGAAATGAAACCTCACATCAATATGCTTGCTGCGACCATGCATAACTGGATTTTTTGACAGCTTAATGGTTGAACTGTTGTCACACATCACAGTAGTACAGCTTCCATTAGAATGTCCCAGCTCCTTTAATATTCTTTTCATCCAGACTCCTTGACAAGCACAGACTGCAGCTGCCACAAACTCAGCTTCTGTGGTTGATAAAGTCACAATTGGTTGCTTTTTTGAACACCATGAAACAGCACCTGAACTCATTAAAAACACGTAACCAGATGTACTCTTCCTGTCTTCCATATCTCCGGTATAGTCACTATCTGTAAACGCCAACAACTCACCATCTCCTCCTTTCTTATAATGAATTCCATAGTTCACAGTCCCTTTTAAGTATCGAAGTGCTCTCTTAGCTGCCTGTAGATGAATCTCCATTGGTTTTGCCATGTATCTACTTATGAGACAAGTAACAAACATCATGTCGGGTCTCGTGGCAGTGAGATACATTAAACCACCCACCAGCTGCTTGTAATACGTCTCATCAACAGAGTCTCCATTTTCGTCTTTGCTTATTTTGAAACCTGGAACTATTGGACTGCCCACCGAATTACTTTCCATCATACCAAACCTTCTCAAAACCTCCAATGCATATTTCCTTTGGCATATATAAATACCATCAGACTTTTGTAGCACCTCAATCCCAAGAAAAAACCTCATCTTCCCCAAGTCAGACATATCAAACTCTCTTAACATAGAGCTTTTAAATTCAGACATCATAACTTCATCATTACCAGTAAAAATTAAATCATCAACATAAACACTTACAATGAGAATTTTTCCTTCTCTGCTTCTCTTTGTGAATAATGTCTGCTCGCTATCGCACCTCCGAAACCCTTCACCAATGAAATGTGCTTCGATTCGACTAAACCAAGCTCGTGGAGCTTGTTTTAATCCATACAGAGCTTTGTGTAACTTGTAAACTAGATGCTCACTGCCCTTTTTTTCATATCCTCTTGGCTGCTCCACATAAACATCTTCACTCAACTCTCCATGGAGAAAAGCCGACTTGACGTCCAGCTGAAAAATCATCCAATTCTTCTGTGCAGCTAGAGCAATAATCATCCTTATTGTATCCATCCTTGCCACTGGTGCAA